>JAHUUD020000016.1:0-600000 GCA_020010945.3 Muscidifurax raptorellus | reverse complement strand
GTACTCGTTTGCTCGCGGAGGCAAGCGGTTTGGGATCTCTGCACCAGGTCCCGCAGAGGCGACGGCTAGTCAGTTCGCACGCACTTCGAGAAGCAAAATGCGTGCCCGCGGAGGCGGCTGGGTTGCTGAAATGCGCGAAGCGGTAAGAAAGGCGATAACGCATATAAAATGAATAAAATAGGTAAAAGCGATAGTTGACGTTACAACACACAGTTTATTCAGTAAAAGACGGATAATTATAGCAGCGTGGCAAGCGTATAAGCTGCGTGAAAAGCGTGTAAGCTGCGTGAAAAGCGTGTACTCGTGATGAGCTCGAGCGAGGCTCAGTGAGAGCGCGAAAGCACTGGTGAGTGAGCAGGCGAGAGAAAGAGAGCAGGTACTTACAAATCGTAGCGGCAACAAAAGGCAGAAACTGGCGCGTGCAGCAGGCAGGAAACGCAGGCTGCAGTCGTCGGGTCAGTTTCACGAAAATCCTCCGCGAATTTGCACAAAATCACTATTCTCGCGCTTGACAAAATATATCCTTCAAAGGTCTCGCTCGTAAGCTAGTCGAAGCGTATCTATCTCTCTAGTCGCGTATCGCGGTGCTCTCTCTCTCTCTCCCCCTACTCTACTCACCTCTGGCTCGTCTCCGCTGTCTCTCCTGTAAACACAGGTATAACTTAACCTACAAGAGCATGCTGGGTTAGACGAGGGCTACCGCTCTCGTTACAAAATATATTTTTCTTTTGTTATAGAAAATAGATCAATCTGTCCTGGAAAATGATTTGATACATCAGATATAATAAAGTGTGCGTCATATCCACTAAAATTATGAAATACCACTGGAACTATTTTTGAATCTTGATAATTTAGATTACAGCTGTTATGTACAGTTTCTCGATATTTTCCAGTGAGATGACAATGATCACGTACTTTGTCATTATTATTAAAAATTTTTTGCAAATATGATACGTTTTTGAACTGTGATAATCTGCTGTTTCAACTTCATATAGAACTGAGATAGGTATAGGATTTTTGTATAAAGTACTTATTTGTCCTTCAATATTTTTTAACTGTTCGGCAAACCATCTTGAAGCTTCAGGGCCTCTATAAAATTAATATTTTGATAATAAATCATTATAACTAGATTTAAGATAGTATCCAAGACTATAAATTTCATGACTTTGTACTGATTGTGTGTTGGTTTTTTCAACTTGTCTTATTGGTTTAAGCAAACAACCGCAGTCTGCATATATGTATGTGTACGTGTGTGTGCGTATGCGTGTGCGTATGCAGGGGGCCCTTAGAAGGGCCGATTACTAATGGTTGTACAGAAAGCTTAATATCTGGTGTTGCCACCTCGGCGCCGAATAACCTCAGCTAATCTTGCAGGCATATTAATGCAAGTTCTTATCATATCTTGAGGTATCTCGTGCCATATCTCATTTAGAGTTTGTCCCAGTTCCTCAAGATTCCTTGGCTGTCTCTGCCTACTGCGCAATCGTCTACCCATCATATCCCATACATGTTCAATTGGATTAAGATCCGGACTATTCGATGGATGCGGCAGTATCTCTAAGTGGTGTTCTCGGATGTAAGCTTGAGTAATTCTTGCGGAATGAGGTGGTGCATTATCTTGCATGAAAATGAAATTTGGACCTGTGCGGCGACTCATTGGAAGCACGTGAGGCTCCAAAATTTCATCGATGTAGCTTCTAGCTGTTAGCCCTGGAGGTAGAATCACAATAAGATCAGTGCGATCATTTAAAGAGATTCCTCCCCATACCATGATGGATCCACCGGAAAAAATCCTGGTCGGTTGAATACGGTTTGGCTCAAAACGCTCCCTCCTGCGACGCCAAATTCTTATTCGAGCATCATTACCATACAGGCAAAATCTTGACTCGTCTGTGAACAAGACGTTCCTCCACTGTCTAACCGTCCATTATCCATAAGTTCTAGCATAGTGCAGACGAGATCTAAGATGTCTTGCTGTGAGAAAGGGTACTCTAGCACGAATTAGCGATCTTAAACCTGCTTCGTGAAGACGTCTCCTTACTGTTTGCAAACTGATTCGCCTGTGTGGTAAGGCTTCGTTGTGAATTTGTTGCGCATTTCTTACTGGTTTACGTAAGGTAGCTCGTATTATACGACGATCCTCGCAAGCATTTGTTAAGCGTCTCCTACCTTGCCCGGTCCTTCTGCGATAAGCACCTGGTTCATTGAATCGAGACAGAACTCGAGAAACAGTCAAAAAATGAACCCCTATTTGTCTTGCTATCTCACGTAGACTAAGTCCAGCTTCTGAGAGTGCAACAATTTGCGCAGATTGAATTTCATTCAACGGAGGCATTTCTATTTTGTCAAGAAATCGATTTGAACAGTTTGAAAATTTTACCATAAAACGTTTAACTATTTCACCAAAGGATAAAAGATTAAAGAATGGTAGATTTGTAAAAGAATCGTATTCGTTAAACTTTGGACACGGTCAGTTATGGAATCGAAAATTTTTTTTCCTTACTGATTTCAGGAAACAATATGCAACTGATGATAAATTTGATAAATTTGTACACTTCCTATTTTTTAAGAGATATTTGATGGAAGATAAAAGTTATGTAATAATAACGTTTACAAATTTAAAAAATTTGTTTGTTACATTTAACTTTAGTTAAACCCGATTGACTACCTCCTCGTGGAGCTTATTGGATAACGTTAAAATCGACGGTAATATTCGTTTCGCTCAAATACGAGTTTTCCATTTTGATTTGATCAGAATCAACCAAGAAATAAAATTTGAACCCGTGCATGTGGCATTTTGAACCTGAGATATTGATTTGCGAAGTCGAGTCATTCTACACCGCAGATAGAATCGTAGGGTGGAATGAAATTATTAAATTTTTCATAAAAAAAAGAGTTTTTTTAATACAATTTTTAAAACGCTGCAAAATTGTCAAAAAAATCTTAGCGGATCAAATTTTTTTTTAAATTAAAGATAAAGAGTTGTACTTTAAGATGCAAGGATCAGAATTATCGAAAAAAAATCACCCACGCGCGGTGCACTCTGAAAGTTTACGATTTTTGTGTTTTAAAAATTACCTTGAATTTCAAGGTCACGTAAGGGGAGGTTTGAGTCAAATCGAAAATCGAGTTCCACCTTCGTAAAGTAGAGATTTTAACCTTTAATTTAAAAAAAAATCATTCCATTACGATATTTTTTACCTGAGATATCGATCTTCGAATTTGCACCACTTTTTAATCGGAATTAGGTGTTGCGTTAATTTTGTTGAAGTGTATATTTCAGCCCGTTACGTTTATGTATCGTCCTGGAATCGTGCGGACAAAGTTAAAGCATTTTTATCAGCGTTTGATTTTTCAATAGGGCACCTACAGTTAAAAAAGAGGTAAAAAAATCTTAAAGGGCGAGCAATGCTCTGTTATATAAGTAAGTACTTATGGAAACTCAAAAATTATTTATTATTCAGGTTAAAGGAATATTTCCTCACCTTAAATTATTTATAAAAAGTTGTATGTACTGTAATTTTTTTATGTTTTTAATAATTTTATCAAAAAAATATTAAAAATTATCCATCAACTAACCATTCTTAGATAAATATCTTAGTATCATCTGCTAGTTTTAATTTGTGCTGCTTTATGCGATCATTAATTTGAATGAGAGAAATATTTGGATCGCTCAAATAGACCATGTGATTAAATACATCCATAATTCACAATTTTCGGCTACATTAATATGCATGCTCTAACATGTATTTCCTAAACAATCTGTGGCAGAATTCTAAAGTATCTTCAGCATAGTATGCTATTGGTAACGGAAACTGTCTTATAATATCGGACCCATGCACAAGTGCTTTATGTAGAGTAGGGCTCATTCGCGCCCATGGATATAGATCAAAATACAATCTTATTGTGCCTTGGCATAATATTTCAACAAAATTTAGTTTTAACAACGTTTTGCATCGATAAATTGATATTATTGTTGCTATGTTACAAACTAATCTCTCGTTAAGACATGTAAGCATTTTCTAGATAAGTTGCCCGTATTAGTAGTTCCATGCCCTTGAAGAACTTAAACAACTCTAACGCCAAAGTTGAGTTTAATTTTTGACTGCACTTCTTTTTTATGAGTCTCAAATGTTTCTATATCAAACAGCAATTATAAGAATTATATTTAATTATTTTCAGGTATAAAATGTTAGAAATGTAATTACTCTTTTAATTCAAATTCATGCTTATACTAAATTATATATACATACATGCATATCAATAAATACATTTTAATTTTATTTCAAATATATTAGTAAAAACTATTTCTAATAATAATTCAAATCTTAAGAGGATATTGAATCCGTAACTTTGTAAATCTGCTAGGAGGTGTTTCGTGTATAATTGACTTTTAGTTTTGCGAAAAAGATACTTTAAATTTAATTAAAATTTTTTTGTAAAATAAGATGTTTTCAACAATTAAAAAATAAAATAAAAGTTTGATCGATCTTTAATTTTGATACATTGATTCACTGGACTAAAAAGAATTTCACTCTGCTCTTCGTTTTTTTTATTTCAAGCATTATTTAGAAAGTTTCAGCTAATAAAAAAATGTGTTTTTAGCTACGGCCTCCTTTTAAGGGAGTACCGTTGGTACAGAGCTAGTCAAAATGAGTGCATTATTTATTTTCAGTTTATTCGCGATATATAGTTAGTAAAATAAATATAGATTAACTAACACCAAAAAAAAATCATGCGGTAGTATTAAATTAATTCTAATCGTTCTAATTCTCAATAACAAGTTCCATAAAGAAGCTAATTTGATTCACTTTTTGAGGTTAAACGTACACTTACGACCGAAAATATTTAATTTCTAGTCTTACAGGTTCTGAATGATAATTTTGAAAGTAGCCATGGATCAGAAGCAAAATTTAACGTCTCTCAGAATTTTTTTAAAATTTTTTCATTTTTAGATGCTTTTGTGTACTACAAAACGTTCATTTGCCCATAAGAACACATGTTAATTTCAATAGTTAATTTCTCGCGTTTGAAGCTCTGAAGGATCCCAAAATTTTAACCAGGGATTCAGTACCGTTTAATTAAGCTGTCACCTAAATTTCAAGCGATTCTCACTTTCAGATCTGTTAACGGAGGTACTTCCTTAAGTCATACAAGCAATATTTGACAAAAATAAAAATTTACACTATGTAAGATTCATTCAAACGTGCAAAACTCTTGCCAGCTATTCCACCCTCCCGTTTCATCAACTCGGTTTAACAAGCACTCATAGGCATAAGCGGTGAATACCTCCTGGAGTGCAGCTAGCATCTGTTCTTCTGTGAGGTCGTTCAACCTCTGCACTCCCTCCATCTTCTGAATGAAGTGCTCAATGCTCATGCTGGCATCGCCGTTGAATCGGACTGGCCACTTTCCGAATACACTACCGGCCGCTCTAGACGAATTGTGAGAGGACGCCATACCACTGGTAGTGCTTCTACTACCAGGTACGCTATTCATCTCGCCTGTAGTGTTTCTGCTCCCCCCAGCACCTGCCAGGGGTTGACGTCTAACGCCCCTTGCCGGCAACGTTGTCATGTTACGCAGCCGCGCTACTGGGCTGGCCATGTCCTCATTTCCAAAGATACTGTACGTATCTTGGAAGTCGACCCTTGGCGGGGGTAAACAACCTTGCGTCTTGCGCGTTGGCATCATCATCGCCATTAACGTTTCCACGCTCTTCGTTAGCTGGTCTATCCTGACGTCTGTTGCCTCGACACGGCGTGTCAGAATCTTTACAGCGTCATCTGGCTCATCCTTCCCAGATTCCGTTGTTTCTTTCCTGTTTGCCATCTGTATCGCTGCGTGACCTCGCACTCGCTGTCAGCGATGCCAGAAGTGGCACAATGAGAGCGCGAAATTTAAATATTAATGCAAAAAAAAGTGTTTGGAAAAATTCTACTTGGTATTTCATAATTCGTTATAAATCAGTAGAAGAAAAGTTACAATAAAAGAATAATTTTTTTTGTTTAATTAACTTTCTAATAGCAAATTGCAATGTCGCCCCTTTTACGCTACCGTCGAGAATTGCCATTTGTAAAATTACGCAAAAATGAAGAACAAAGAACAACAGATTTAAGGTTTTTGGGGTCGCTGAACACGAATCTGATATCAGAATTGTAAAATAGATTGTTTCAACAATTTTGTATAAATAAATAACCGCGAAACTCGATTTTTTGAAACTTTAATCCAGAAAACGTATCACATATAAGGTTTTTGGGGTCGGCAAACACAAGTCTAATGTTAGAATTGCAGAATAAATTGTTTAAACAATTTTGTTTAAATAAATTATTGCAAAAATCAATTTTTTGAAACTTTGATCCAGAAGACTTAGGCGCGTGGGGCTGTTAGATATAGGACTATAATTTTTGTTTTTTCCTCGCTGCAGCTCGCCTCCCTCCGATTTGCCGACGTATTTTTGCGTAAAACTCGGGGAGCGTGGGGTAGTTAGATTTAGGAGTTTAAGTTTTGTATTTTCCTCGCTGCAGCTCGCCTCCCTCCGATTTGCCGACGTATTTTTGCGTAAAACTCGGGGAGCGTGGGGTAGTTAGATTTAGGAGTTTAAGTTTTGTATTTTCCTCGCCGCAGCTCGCCTCCCTCCGATTTGCCGACGTATTTTTGCATAAAACTCGGGGCGCGTGGGGCTGTTAGATTTAGGAGTTTAAGTTTTGGATTTTCCTCGCTGCAGCTCGCCTCCCTCCGATTTGCCGACGTACTTTTGCGTAAAACTCGGGGCGCGTGGAGCTGTTAGATTTAGGAGTTTACGATTGCATGGGCAAAGTTTAAAACACAAATGAAATTTTTGCAATAATTTATTAGAACAATCTTTTTTACAATTTTGATATCAGATTTGTATTTGCCGACCCCAAAAACCTTATATGTGATACGTTTTCTGGATTAAAGTTTCAAAAAATCGAGTTTCGCATTAATTTATTTAAACAAAATTGTTTAAACAATTTATTTTGCAATTCTAACATCAGATTCGTGTTTAGCGACCCCAAAAACATGATATTTGATAAGTCTTCTGGATCAAAGTTTCAAAAAATTGATTTTTGCAATAATTTATTTAAACAAAATTGTTTAAACAATTTATTCTGCAATTCTAACATTAGACTTGTGTTTGCCGACCCCAAAAACCTTATATGTGATACGTTTTCTGGATTAAAGTTTCAAAAAATCGAGTTTCGCGGTTATTTATTTATACAAAATTGTTGAAACAATCTATTTTACAATTCTGATATCAGATTCGTGTTCAGCGACCCCAAAAACCTTAAATCTGTTGTTCTTTGTTCTTCATTTTTGCGTAATTTTACAAATGGCAATTCTCGACGGTAGCGTAAAAGGGGCGACATTGCAATTTGCTATTAGAAAGTTAATTAAACAAAAAAAATTATTCTTTTATTGTAACTTTTCTTCTACTGATTTATAACGAATTATGAAATACCAAGTAGAATTTTTCCAAACACTTTTTTTTGCATTAATATTTAAATTTCGCGCTCTCATTGTGCCACTTCTGGCATCGCTGCTCGCTGTACAATTCCTCGCGCACACACTTTCCGCGCGCTCACGAATACTTCCGCTACGCAGCGTACTCACACGCACCAGCTGCTTCGTACTCGGCGCTCGCACACTACTATAGCGCGCACGGATTCTCCTACTCTCGCGCGCTGCTGCTCAGCCGACCAACGAACCGATATTTGTTTTAATCGGCTTGGCGCAAATATAATACTGTATATCACGCCTAGGCCTTTTCGAACTCGCGGATATTCAACCGTCTTTCTACGAAATTCGCTTACTTTTCGTCAAATAGGGAATTCCCTATCTCGAGTTCGCGCGCAACATTTTTTCTTTTTCTATCCCGCGAATCCACACGTTTTGGGCGCTAGTTGTAACGGGATGGTTTCTAGGCGGCTACCTGCCTATGTACCCCGTACAAATGCAAAGTTTTCCTGCACATTGCTTTTGCGAGATGCTGTACTCGCTCGTGTGGTCGCCTACCAGCGACGATGCTTCGGTGCTCAGTATGCACTACACTCCTGTGTAGTGCCCGCGGAGGCGGCGGCATTCGGCGGTTTGAATAAGAAGAGGAATCGGGACAACAATCAAATGAACACACTACCGATTCTACTAAAAAGGCGTTTATTCAATAAGAAATCCGTCGTCCGTGTTGGGCGTATTCGCGTCGCGAGAAGGCCGCCAAATCTCCCGGATCGACGACTGGGGCCAAATGCCTCGTCAGTCGATCGCGCATAAACAAAATAGAAATTAATTCCTACTTTCTCTTATCACGTCGATCCTCGTCGTCCTCTGTCCAGGGAGTCTCCTGTTCGACCTTGCCGTGCTCTGGTTGCGGTGATCCATCAGTGGCAGTGTTTACTGCGGCTGCTGCTGTTGCTGTTTCCCCTGGTTGCTGTGGCTGCTCTCGATGGTGCTGTGGCCTTCGATGCTGCTGTTGCTGCTTCCTTGCCGCTGTTGCTGCTGCTCAACACTTAAAATCTTTTGCGCGCGTATTCTGAATTTATCTCGAGTGCGGACAAAAGCTAACTGACTCGAATTTCCCTCTAATTGCGAGTCCTCTACTGGCCTTCCCGCGCTTCAGCTACCCGCGCCGACGTGCGCGTTTCGCCGCCCGTTACAATATATATATATATATATATATATTATAATGTCAATTAATCTTTTATTCCAATTTGAGACGAAAAACGGTCTTTTAGCGATTAAAAAAAAAGGTAAGTGGATTTTTCTACTTTGACGTTTTTCTGGCACTATATTGCCTGTAAAATAATATTGTGAAATATGTACAATTATATGTTCTTTTTTTTTTTTTTTTATATGTTCTTGATAATGAATTAGCTACAGCGGAATGCAAAACAAAAAAGAAAAATGCTAATATAAAATTAGAATTATTAGATCAATTAGATACACTATTAAGATCAATTAGATACACAAACCTCTACATTTTACAAAAATTTGAACACTTATTTTTAGTTATTTCTATTATTAACAGTATTTTACCAAAGTAATTTCCATTAGGAGTTGTAAATAAATTCTTTAAATATAAAAAAAGCAAACAAAAACTTCTTTACAACTATACTGAATGCAATATATCATCCGAAAAATAAATATACGCCGTATCGCAATAGAAGCGATATAGTACGCGTACCCGAGCGTGTATGATTGTGCGTGCGTATAGGATAGCACAGCTGGTTAGTAATAGAGCCTACCTGTGTATACGCAGCATAACGCGAATTATACGACTGCGAAAGAGTGCGAGAGCAGAAATTCTGTGCAACGCACGCCGTCTTGCATTTAGAATCCGCGAAATAAAATCATGCCACAATTATTGGAGTAGAGGCGTTAGATTTTTTGTTTTTTTTTGGGCTAGCTTAATCCAGATAGGAAAGTGGAGGTTTTTCGTGTATTGCAAATACACAATAGCTCGCTAATAATTTATCAGATTAGGTAGCCGCTGCTGCTGCGTGAACTAGTTTCATAGCGTCCGCAAATTTTAGCTACGCGGGAAAGATGGTTCAAGAAACCTAAAAAAGCGTAGGAGACTGGTGCTGTGCACTAGATGATGCGGATTTAGTAGAACCACTGACTTCGCTGAAGCTTCGAGCTGATGGCTTCAAATTAGCCAAAGTCGCCAGACTGCATAGATGGTTAATGGGCAACTTCGCTGAAGAAGATTTTATGCCAATGGGAGAGGAGTTGCCGTCGGAAGATCGCGTCGAAAGAGAGCAACTCCAGCAGACATTTATCGACGAAACCAGGCTGGAAACGACAGGTGATGCGATTGCAGATGAATCGTATGACCCTACGGCAACGCACCCGCTGGAAAGATTGGCGCACGACCAGACCGTAGCCTAACGGTTTAGGTGGTCGAGTGAGACACGGGTCTCATGCGGGCAAGGCGCTATAAAGAAGGTAGCGCGAGCCTCAGCCAGTGGAGGAAGATGCAAGAAATGTTGCAGACAAGCAGAGGGAGGCCGAAGAGCAGCTGAATCCCATGTCTTTTCCGACTCACGGTAGAGGATCGGCTGAAGGGAGTCTACAGCGAGCGCGAGGTCAAGCTGCGAGACAGACGGCAAAAAGGAAAGAGACAGCTGAATCTGGCAAGGAGGAGCCAGAGGATGCTCTAAAAATTCTGGCACGCCGAGTGGAGGCAACGGACGCCAAGATGGACCAGTTAACGAATAATATGGAAACGTTAATGGCGATGATGATGGGTAACGCCGCTTCGAGCACAAGAGTGGAGCAAACTCCAGCTCTTCCGAAGCCAACGCGCAAGGCGCCAGGTGGTTTACCCCCACCAAGGGTCGATTTTTAAGACACATACAGTATCTTTGGAAACGAGGACATGCTCAGTCCAGTAGCGCGGCCGCGTAACATGACGACGTTGCCGGCAAGGGGCGTTAGACGTCAACCCCTGGCAGGTGCTGGGGGGAGCAGAAACACTACAGGCGAGACGAGTAACGTACCTGGTAGCAGAAGCACTACCAGTGGTATGGCGTCCTCTCACAATTCGTCTAGAGCGGCCGGTAGTGTATTCGGAAAGTGGCCAGTCCGATTCAACGGCGATGCCAGCATGAGCATCGAGCACTTCATTCAGAAGATGGAGGGAGTGCAGAGGTTGAACGACCTCAGAGAAGGACAGATGCTAGCTGCACTCCAGGAGGTATTCACCGGTTATGCCTATGAGTGGTTATTAAACCGGGTTGATGAAACGGGAGGGTGGAATAGCTGGCAAGAGTTTTGCGCGTGTGCCAAGATATGGTTCGGCAAAACTCCAGGATACCAGCAGAGGCTTCAAGCAGAGGCACAGGCACGCACACAAGGACCAAAGGAGTCTATACGCGCGTATATCACAAGTCTACAAGGGATTATGCACAGGATGGTGCTGAAGCCTAGAGTATCACAGCAGTTGGATGTGATCTACCACAACATGCTGCCTCGACAAGCACATTGCGCCAATGGGCAGATTTCAACGATCGTGGGTACAGTAGACCTACCGTTTGAAGTCGAGGGAGTTCAGAGAGAAGTAACTGTAGCAATAATGCCAGATGCAGTCGAGAACTGCCTAGTTGGAGCAAACTTTGCCGAATATGGACGGTATACTGCGCAAACTGCAGAAAGCAAAGTATATCTCAACACTAGATCTCAGTAATGCGTATCACCAGATTCCGCTCAAGAAAGAAGCGAAACCAATCACGGGGTTTACGGTGCCAGGTCTGGGATTATTCCAGTTTAAGCGCATGCCTTTTGATTTAGCCTACGCAGGAGCGTCATTTCAGAGGCTAATCGATGAAGTAATCGGACCAGAGTTTCAACTGTATGCTTATTCGTACCTTGATGACATAATTATTGTCACAGAGACGTTCGAGGAACATCTCAAGTACGTAGAAAAAGTCTTGACAAGGGTGAAAGATGCTGGACTTGTCATCAATCATGAGAAAAGAGTCTTTTGCCAAAGTGAGGTCAAGTACCTAGGCGTCCTAGTCAACCAGGACGGGTTTCGGCCTGATCCAAGTAAGATAGCCCCAGTGGTGGACTACCCGGCACCAAAAAACTTGAAACAGCTAAGGCGATTCTTAGGAATGGCGTCATGGTATCGCAAGTTTTTAAAAGACTTTGCGAGCATCGCCGAACTTCTTTTTGTATTGACGCAAAAGAATAGATCGCGAGAGCGTGCGCGAATCTGGTCAGTTCTCGTGCTGACATCGTCGACTTAACGTCGATGATTTGAAGTAGCCGGAAACTCGAGTGTGTGTGGTGAGAGAGAGAGAGAGAGAGAGAGAGAGAGAGAGAAAGAGTAACAGTGCTACGTCACCAGGACTATTTTCCCTGTTCCCGTTGGCGAGTGTGTCGCTAACGGCTTTCAGGACATCAGCGAGAGGAGAGAGCGAGAGGACGACCAGGGCCAGCTGGGATCAACGAGCTCGCGGGAGCTTCTGCATCTTCGCCAGCCCAGGCGCAGAGAGTGAGAGAGAGAGCGAGACACCCAGATCATCTTGGAAGCCAGCGAGCCTGACGGCAACCAAGCTTCCTGAGCTTCGTGAGAGAAGAGGGAACCTGGGGCTCGTCCCCCCCCCCCCCACTCGTGAGGTAAGAATTTTGTCCTTGTTCACGCGAAATATCCGGCGCGAGCACGCGTGCCGCCGGAGACTCGAGTGTGTGTTTGTGTGAGAGGGCGAAAGAGAGAGAGAGAGCGAGAGAGAGAAAGAAAGAAAGAGAGAACATGTTGAGTTTTCGCGTGCGGTGCCGGACGCACGAGTACATACGCAAGCAGTGTGGGGCTTGCGAGTAGCGAGAGAGAGAGGGAGAGAGAGGGAGAGACAGAGAGAGAAAGAGAGAGAGAGAGAGAGAGAGAGAGAGAGATAGATCTTTATTCACTGAATACAGTAAAAATATAAATAAATAATACAATAAAGTATTGTATTATATACATTAAAAATAAATCACAGTAATAATAAATAAATAAATAAATAAATAAATCACAGATTGTTCCGACGTGAAACAGGCTTAAATACACCTATATACAAGTCGACATTACAGGACAATATTACATAAAGAATTATCACAGTCTAGTATTAACTTAATATCACAATTTTGTCATAGACCTATCTAATTAACATACATGAGGATCACTGTGATAATCTTAAATCAGTACAGCCAATAGGGGCCACGTCAGACTTACGTCAAGAACTTATATTAATTACTTAGGCGTCGAGGGCAAGCACGTGTCTTCGCAGAGCACTTTTGAATGATGCGAGGGATGGTAGGTTGCGCAGAGCAGGAGGGAGAGCATTCCAGAAACGAGCCCCTTGAACCTGAAAGGCTTTTGCCCCGGATTCTGTTCTTACTGACGGGATACTCAGTTCTGGGGGAACTCCCCTACCTGAGAGCCTCGGCTTGCTTTTGGCAAAAAATGCCGATAAATATTGTGGTTCCCTGATCCGAAGCGCCTTATATAGAAGAATACCTTCAAAATAAAGCCTCCTCGAATCAGTTTGAAGCCACTCGAGATGCCTCCTGGAAGGAGAGATATGCTCATCCCTTCTTACCTCGCCGATAAAATAGTGTCCGTGGCTTCGTTAATATTTTCAAGGGGTGAGGCCGAGATCCCCGCAAAGTGCCCATTCAGCTCCCCAGGTGAGAAACCAAAAAACTCCTCCTCCTTACGCCCAGGCAAGAGGCCGAGATGACACATTACCTTCCAGATGTTTTTATTATCATCAAGAGCGTCAGTCAGCTGTTGTCTAAGGAAGGATTCACGCTCTTGGGCCAAGCGCATATCGACCTCATTAGTGAGCCTGAGAAATTCATTGAGTGGATCTGCGCACCCAGTGCGTTGATAACGTCTGTGCGTTGCATCACGTTTATCAATAAGGAGCCTCAGCTCAGGTCCAGACCAAGGAGGCTACTTCATTTTGTTTTTCGGGCAAACTGTTTTTAAAGGCGCTAATTCATCAATTGCCAATCTTCAATTATTATTTAAAGTATTTAAAGCACCTTCCAGGTCGGTTTCAAAGGAATTCACGGATGCCCAGTCGCAGCAAGAAAAGAAGTCAACAAGAGCACTAGAATCGATGCTCCTGTAGTCACGGTACGAAAAAGACTCCCTCACAGGAGTAGGTGTGTAGATGTCTAGAGAGACATCTATAATACAGTGCTTGCCGAAACTGGGCAGCCATTCATTGCTAGAGTCCAAGATCGTGTCGTTCTCGTCTGTCAATATCAAGTCAATCCATGTGTGAGAAGATGAAGTGTGATGAGTGGGACCATAGCGGACAATCCGAAGAGATAATTCCTCGGATAGACGCCTGATGGTAGTGGCATCGTCGGTCGTGGACAGCAGGTCCGCATGCAGATCACCCATAATCATTTTGTGGCTATATTCGCTGCAGAGATCGCGTAGGATTCTAAAGAGGTTAGAGTCCTTCTGCATAGGGATTTTTGGGGGTCTATACATAATTCCGACGAGAACAGGAGGAGAGCTACCCTGCTGAATACTATAAAACAGATTCTCAGGAATGCCACGTTTACCTGGTCCCCGGGTATCAGATGAAGCTAAAGTTTTTATCTTTAAGCCATTCCGGACAAACAGGACAACCCCACCTCCATTCACGTTGCGATCTTGCCTAACCACTGTATAACCCCCGATCTGAATGAGGCTGTCATCGACGATCGAGCCCAGCCATGTCTCAGCAAAACGAAAAATGTCATATGAAGGATTGTCAGCCAGGAAATTGCGGACATTTTCAATACGCACTCTAATAGAGTTGACATTCAGAAAACCCACCCTCAGGCAATTTTTGCCAGTCCCCGGGCCGTTGTCGACGGGCCTCACCAGTCAGAGAGAGAGAGAGAGGGGGGGGGGGGGGGAAGAGAGAGAGAGAGAGAGACGGCGAGTGAGTGCAGCACGATCGAGCTCTGCGCTAGGTCGGCGGCGTGCCGTGCGAGGCGGACGGAGATAGAGAGAGCGCGCCGAGAGAACGTGGCCGGCTGCTTACTATGTGATTACGCACCGGGAGAGCGCCGAGCCTACGTGCAATAGCCAGAGTGAGAAAGCCTTGCGAGGTTGTGCAACGCGTGGGAGGCTTGCGTAGCCACCACGTTGTAGGGAGGGGTTAGGCGAAATACAATATTACTTCTATTAAATTGTTGTTATTATTCTCCCTCCTCTTTCCCAGCTCTCCCAAGCGAAAGTGATCACGTCGAATCCCTAGACAATAATAATAAATCGGGCGCATTAAAGGCTCAAGAGTTACGTGCGCGCTACTGGGAGGCAGCACGTCGCATTGCAGATGAGGAGTTGGTTATTTGGCGCCACCCTATGCCTATATTATGGTAGAACCAAACTCGAGGCGATATTTTAGTTTTAGGGGGGGGGGGGTTGTAACGGGCGGCGAGTCACGCACGTCGGCGCGGATAGCCGAAGCGCGGGAAGGCCAGTAGATAACTCGCAATTTGAGGAAAATTCGAGTCAGTTAGCTTTTGACCGCACTCGCGAATAGTTGAGATTACTCGCGTCAAAAGTTCAACGTCATCAGCAGCAGCAACAGCAGCATCGAGAGCAGCAACAGCAGCATCGAAAGCAGCTATAGCAAGAACGAGACTAGCAATAGCAGCAACGGCAGCACAGCAGCAACCGCAGCAACCACAGCTAGTACCGCAACAGCAACACGGCAAGGTCGAGAAGGAGACTCCCTTGCCAGAGGATGACGTTGATCAACGCGATAAATGAAAGTAGGATTTAATTTCTATTTATTTATGCGCGATCGACTGGCGGGGAATTTGGCCCCAGTCGTCGATCCGGGAGATTTTGCGGCCTTCTCGCGACGCGAATACGCGCAACGCGGACGACGGATTTCTTATTGAATAAACGCCTTTTTAGTAGAATCGGTAGTGTGTTTATTTGATTGTCGTCCTGATCCCTCTTCCTATTCGAACCGCCGAATACCGTCGCCTCCGCGGGCACTACCCAGAGGTGTAATGCATACTGAGCACCGGTGCATTGTCGCAGGCAAGCGACCACACGAGCGATATCAGTATCTCTCAGAAGCAAAGTGCAAGAGCACTTTGCATTTGTATGGTGGCCATAGGCCTACCTGCCTAGAAACAGCCCCGTACAATGTATATATCAAATATTGACATATGTTGATAAATAAGTATGTATATGTGTTTGTGTGTGTGTATATACATACTTACATACATTCTTATTTATCAACATATGACAATATTTGTTATTTTCTCGTATACTTACTAATCCATGTAACTTTAAAGAAATTTTTGTATGTTTACATACACAAAATATTTCTTCACAGCAGCTAGAAAAATACTTTGTTTTGAAAAATTAAACAGCAATATTCTAGTTTCATCCTAGCTGAAATAAAAAGTGCAAATAACAGAAGAAAATTGAAGTAAACAGTCATCGACTGTAGACGAATGTCGGAATTAAAACAAAGTGAACAGTTATTTGCAGTTTTGTTCCGTTTTCATCTGCTTTTTTATGTTTTTTTCAGTTTCCACTCAATTTTTTAAACGTTACTATTTTTGTACTGATTGAAATAATGAATATATCAGATAATAGCTGTTAATAATTAATGACAACTGTATTTTTTCAGTTTGAAACAGTTTTCTTCTGTTAATAACTGTTGTCTTCAGTATGCAACAGTTTTATTCAGAATATAACTATTATAAATAGTTATTAACAGATTTTTTAGACATTTAAAAATCGCGTCTATAATGCGAAAACAATAATACGTCAAAATAACCGTTGATAATAGTTTAAAACTGCAGATAGCTTTTAAAAACAGAAGGAAATTGCAAATAATTTTGTTCAGATATATCCAGATATTTACTGTAATCTGCAAACAAATTTTTTAGCTAGGAACATGCTTTTATTTTTTCGAACGCTGTTTGATGTACGCTTGTCCAATAAAACGCATTATTTTTTCATTAAATCCAACAATGCGACTAAGCATTCTGAAAAATTGTTTGTAAACTTTGAGCAGAAGTTTATAAACCTGATAAAACTTTGCAACTGTTTCAAATTTTGTGGAGGTTTAACATTTTTTATTGTCCGAATTTTATCTGGGTCCAGTTGTATCCCTTTTGCGGAAATGAAGTGTCCGAGAAATCCTATCTCTTCACAAAAAAATTTCACAAAATCTGATACGCTTGTTATTGGCTTATCAGTGCATCTTTGCAAGACCTCGTTGATACCGGGAGGTCCTTCGAAGTTATCTTGAAGTACGGCGTTAAACTTCTGCGCGTTTAGGAAGGGTCTGATCGATCTGTCTTTTTTTCTAACGATTTGAATCGGATTTGTATACGCTATTCGAGTGTCTTATAATTTCTCCAACTTATAAAACTCCAACATTCGTCTGAATTCTTTTAGCGGGTCTTGCCTATCCGCTAATGGTATTCGGTACGGTTTACAAAACCACGGCGTCGAGTCTCTTATAATCAACTCATGCTCGTATGTTGTTGTTAATTCCGGTTTTTTCCCGAATACTTCTTTTCTTTTTATTAATAATTTTTTCAAGATTTATTTTTGTGCCTCCTTGAGATTTTCACAAGATTAAATTTTCCCATCGATCTCTTCAATTGTGAGCTTGTATAGGTTTTTAATATTATTTTCATAATCTTCATAAAGATTATTAAGATCTGAGCGATACCCTTCTGCGGTGTATCTACTCCTCTCACGGGTCGCAATTTGAATTTCAGAATCGAAACCATGCCCTTCTGGGATGTATTCATTCGTTTTCTGAATTGCGAGTGATGGGAATTTGTTCTGCGGTATTTTTTTTATCCACGTACGTTATTAATCCGTCTGTTTTGTCTGTTGAAAAAATTATTTGTTGATTTATCGAATCAATTAACATTCCGAGGAGTGTTATTGTATCGTAGCCAATAATACATGGCTTAATCAGTTTTGGAATTACTAAGAAAATGATTTTTCGAGATAGGTTATCTAACTTCGTATTTGCAAGGATTTGATATTTTAAACGTGCCGACTTGCTACCGGTAGCCCCCTTTATTAGTTTCCCGCTGATAGGTAGCGTTGGACAGGCTTTGAATTTTTCGTAATTTTGATGATAGAATTCTTCCGATATTGCCGTTACTTCGCTTCCCGTATCGATAAGTGCTTCTACGTCTACATTTTTAATTGAGATTTTGATCTCTGGGCAGTATTTTACTTCGATTTCGCGACCGGATTAATATCGTGCAATAATTCCGCGCGAGGATCCTCCCTGATGGACGCGATCATAGTTACCTTTCTTACCCCGAGGTGAAGGTGTGTTCTTTTTAGACGTAACTACTTTTCGTTTCCCGCACTTAATGTTCCATCTCCCCGGAAGCAACTGAAAAGATCGAAATCGCACGGGTCTTTTACTTGTCTACCTTTCTGTTTTCCTCCCCCTTTTCCCTAGTTTTTCCCAGTGTTTTGTGTGTCCGCTTTTTTCGTCGTGTCATCTGTTTGCATTGTTTGAAGTGCGCGTTCTGTCCATGACGGGTTTTCCGATCTCTTCGCGTAATTTGGCTAACGTCACCGCTGAATCGACTTGATCAAGAATCCCATCGAGATCCGTTCGAAGCTTCGTATTGTTATCAATCAGCAATCTTCAATTCTTCGATAGCCCTTTTGCGCGTTTTATTTTTGCGTATCAATTTTTCGAGACCTGTAGCTAGAGCATCGGTGCTACTTAGCGTCGACTCTCCTCCAGCGTCTGTTTTTGTTTGACGCTTGTGAGGTTGATTTCATCTTCCGCGTTCTCTAATGTGTCTACCCGCTTCTCGAGTGCAGTTTGTCTCTGGCGCAATAATGAGAATTCCGAGGTTACCACGTCTTTCCATTCTAAGCTACATGGAGAAAAATCAGTAGCGATTACTGAAGTCAGTTCAGTAACGCCTGTTCAGTCAGAGCTACTGTAGAGTTCAGTAGCAACTACCTGACTATTCAGTAGCGGTTACAAAACCAAACATGAGTAGTGCTCACTGAACAGTTAAGTTGAAAATTTCCATGTGCAGGAGTGACTAGCTTGGTTTTGTTAATAAATATTTATTAACGCTATTAAATAATAAGCAAGTGTTATTAAACAAAAAATAAATGGATTCCTTCACACGAGACATGCTACAATCAACGAATATAGACTCATACGGAAGAACGTTTATAGGTTAGAAGCCGGGGACAAAATTGAATACACGCATAACCTATACTATACTATAGCTATACTACTAGAGTTTATATCCGTTGCTACAATTGTAAAATGGAAGGATTTGCCGAAAGATTCGAAAATAAGTTTTGATCATAAACTTAACCTAAAATTGCATTACTGGTATAGATAATATTATATAGAATACATTAATTTGTTTTAAGAAAAATTGTTTAGTTAGTATAAATAATGTGAAACTGTATCTCTTATGAAATAATAATAATTTATAATTTTATAAAAATAAATGATCTGTTGGACGAAATCACGATTCACAAATTTATTCAGGCGAGGAGGTTTGCCGCTGTAGTCATCAAGTTAATTCAACGGGAGCCTTCAGTAGATTCTACTGAATTGTCAGTTCAGCTGCAACTACTTAACCAAGTTTAGTTGGGTGTCCTCAAACTCTCTTATATAACGATTTAGGTTACAGTTACTGAACTTTTGAGTAATTTATTTATTTATATAATTCCAGAGTTACAAACATATGCATCCGATACAGAGTTGTTATTATTCACACAATAACACACTATAACGCCGCAAATCCTGCAGAGGAAAACAGTATTTTCTGTTCGCAGGTCCGGATAACAAAGATAACGAGAATACATATAAATACTGGTTTGTCATTGCTTTACAGAAATAACCTCCAGTCATACTACATACAGTCCAGCTTCCATTCATACGTAGGAATAGCATAAATCCTTGTCGGATTTCCGGACACAGATCATCCCATCCTTTTCATTCACACTTAACCTAGGTTGGGTTACAGGAGTCCCTGGACTCTATTCTACTTAAAAAATAAACAATGACATATAATCAATTTAACAGTTGTATATAAAAAATAAGTTATTAGTTGACATTTTCAAAAGTGTTCGTAAATGATTCTATATTTTTGTCTTTTAAACCAGTAATGCTACGACGACATTAAATATCACATTAAATAAGATTAAATTGCACGATTCTAAGATTCTATATTTTTGTGTTATAATTTGATGTTGTTTAACAGTATAAACATTTGAAGATTAAAATTCGACTTTGTATCATGGAACTTTTCACAGCTTTCACAATTTCACCAGTTCCAAACTAACATTTGTCTTGCTGTCATAAATCTGTCCGTTGTTGCATTTCTTTCTCTTATGTATGACATTTTCTCTATAGAGGTGAGCCTAGCCGGGCATGTGAGTCCGACTGCACAGGTAACTCTATAGTGTGGAAATATTTCTTTGTGCTGATTAGATGAGTCACATTTACAGTCTGACGTAAAAACAATATCATGTATGATTACTATGTCTTTGTAGGGTGATTGTATTTTAAGTGAGGACACCAAGTTCTTAAAAAGCTGTTTTCCTCGTATTCCTTTATCAAAAATTAGGCCCGGTGCGGCCGCCGCTTCTCTACTCCTTAATTTGTTGCTATTTTCTTCAGCCATTTCATCTATCTTAGAGAAGACCGTTTCTATTGGTTTGTATTTTCAGTGTTTACGTTTTTGTTATCATCCCATTCATTTGCAGTTTCCTTTACGAAATTAATGAATTTTATATTTGCTTTATATTTTATAGTTTTCACCATGTACGTATTTATTATTTCATTCGTTATGTTGTCTAAACTATCTGTGATATTCTGATGTTAAAATAATTCTTTTTTAGTTGTAGTTGGAGATGCGTCGATGTTTACGTATTTTGTGAGAATTACATTTGCCCTTAGCGTAAAAGTAAGTTCTGATATCTAAGTAAACAGAATTTATTTCAGTTTTTTGTCTATTACTTTTCATATCATTTCTGCGCTGCATTAAATCCTGTATTAATAAAAATATTACTCTCTGTTGCTCACCATGCTCCTGTTTGGACATCTCTAAGAACCATGATTTAAGTTGCTTGCAGTCAATTGAAGTGGGAGTACTTATCTCACTCATTATTTCTCAACCAATCTTGTATGTTCTTGATGTTTGATTTTTTCCGTAAATCTATGATTTTGAGATTATTTGGTAGATTATTGTAGATGTTGATAGCTTTAATGTAGCTGGTTTTTGTACTAATACTTTTATCATACTTCGGTAGGATTATTAGCTTTTCCCTTGTTATGCTTCGTAGGCGAATAATTGTTGAAGGTTAAGTGGGTTAATACTTTGAAAGGTATTTTTGTTTATAATTCTTATGATTCTTTTTTAGACCGCTTGTAATACTTGTAGGTTATTTTGATACGCACCACCCCTCGCAACTATTCCATAGTTAATCAGGCTATAAAAGAATGCGTAGTAAATTATTCTTAGAGTAGTTGTGTCCATGAATTTGGAGATTTTACTGAAGAGAAAAACAAGGTGTCTTGTCTTGTTTATAAGGCATTCAATATGTTAAGCCAAAAATTAAGCCTAGGTATTTCGTTTCTTCTACTCTCTTTATTTTTTCATTATTAATTTTAAATTCAATTTTCTTCGGCACACTAACGCAGTAATTTCCAAAAGTCATGTATACTGTTTTTTGAATATTGAGTGTCAATTTATTTAGCCTGAGCCATGTGGAGATATCGTCGAGGTGTTTGTTAATTTTTACTTCAACCTCGGACCAAGTTTTCCCAGTAGTTATTACTGCAGTGTCATCAGCATAGGAAATTATGGAGTTTTCTGGCATATTTATTAGCAAGTCATTTACGTAAAGTATCAATAACAAAGGGCCAAGTATCGTACCTTGGGAGACGCCGGTATTTACATTTTCGAATTCGCTTGTATGCGAATCTATTCTTACTTTTTGCTTCCTATTATTTAGGTAACTTGTAATAAGTTGGTGACCCTTGCCTCTAATACCATATGCATAAAGCTTGTCTAGAAGTATTCTATGATTAACAGTGTCAAATGCCTTTGCTAGATCTAGAAATGTAATAGCTATCGGTGTACTTTGATCCAGGTTTTCATATATTATTTTTGAGATCGTGTTTAATGCATCCTTGGTTCCAATGTTTTTTCTAAATCCATATTGATTTTTATTTAATATTTTACTTTGACATATATTCTATTATTCTATTATGTATAATTTTTTCGAAGATTTTAGCAATGTTTGATATTAGTTATATAAGCCTATAGTTTCCCATTTCGTTTTTTTCCCAGCTTTGTATATTGGTATCACTTCAGCTGCCTTCGATATATTAGGCCAGATTGCCATTTCGATGCATTGACTGATTATGTGGGCAAGGGGATCTGCAATAATAGTGGCTATAGTTTTCAGTGCCTTTGCACTCATCTTATCAATACCACCTTTTTTAAGTTTCATGTAGTCTATTATTTTGATAACTTCAATTTCTGCTTTTAGGTAATTCTAGTTTTTTATTTCTTGGTGTAGTTATTTTATTACTCAATGTTTCTCCAAATTTGCAGTAAAATTTGTTCATATTATTGGCAATTTCGTTCTTGTCTATTATTCTAGTATTATTTTCATTTTTAGCTGACTGATAGTAGTATCTATTTTATTTTTATTTTTGCTTATCTTGCTACTAATACAGGCTCAGAGTTTTCTGGGATCATCCCTATTTGTCTTAATTGTTTTTTTTCCATGTTCGATTTTCGCTTCTTTAATAACTTTATCTATAGTTTTAACGAAAAGTTTATAATTTGCTTTTAGTTCTTCATTATTCGGATTTTGTTTGAGTTTGTTGTAGAGTACTTCTTTTGTATTACAGGAATTTAGAATCGCTTTTGTTATCCAGTCTTTCCTGGGGGTTTCTTTGGATTTCCACAGATTTGGTTTTTTATATTTCGAACTCTCCGCGCAATATTGGATTTCTTTTATCATTTCGTTTATAATCTCATTTGGATCATTTGTATTCTTAAATTTTGACTAATTTATTTTCCTAGCAGTGTTATATAGTTTTTTATAGTTGTAATAGTATATATCTCCTTCTGACTCTTTTTTATTCTGTTTTAATACTCCATTTTTTCTTATAGGAAAAGTGGGTAGTGATCGGTAATGGGCGTCATGAGAGTTAGTGATTTTGTACGTAGAAAATCAGTTTTGACAAAGATATTATCAATGCAAGTTCCTTCATTTGTAGTTATGTTTGTGGGTCTGGTGGTGTTAGTGACACCTGAGAGGAAACCTTTTTCCTGAAGGTTGTTCATGAATTCCATGCTTACGTGATTATAGTCTTGAATATTTATGTTATAATTACCAATTATAATATGGTTTTTTGTATTTTTTTATGTTCTAGATAAGTTTTTAGGTTCTGATTAAATTCTATGCTACTCAGTCCGTGTGATCTATATAAGGATGAGATCTCAAGTAATTTATTATTATTTAGAGGGATAGTAGTGTTTAATAATTTAAGTTTACCTATAGCTATCATTTCGTTAGTATGCTTAACATTTTTATTTACATAAACCACAACACCATCATTCATATAATACTGATAGTGTGTTAGTTTCCATACCTCTGTACATACAATAACGTAAGGTTTTATTTTTAGACTTTTATGAAAGATTTGTGATTTATCGAAATTGGCATTTAGGCTTCTAATGTTTAAATACAAAATTAGATCATTACTACTAGTTCTTTCCTTATTGAAAGACTCAATATCCATATATGTTCGCTCTTGTTCATTTAGGCTATTTTGTATTTCGTCGATTAAATTTATTTGTGTTTCCATTAAACAACTGATGAATTTGCTGTGTTCTTTGGAATAATATACTGACTATTGTTTTCTTGCTGCGTACCAAAACGTAGAATTCCCTCTTTTTTCCTGCCGTTATCGATCTGTAGTATAGCAGTTTGTTTGTTTGTAGATCGTGTATTTGTTTACGCGCACTTGTTTCGTCCCACGTCGGTAATACAGGTGCGATCGGGTAATCAATAGAGTTGATATATTTTTTGATCTTCTTTTTAAGAATTATACCCTTTATTCTATCTGGTGGCAAATGATCCGTTGGTAGACTTGTTTTGTATGTGGCGTTGTTAAATGTACAGTTCACACACTCAATTCTATCATTCTTACAGACACTTACGTTGAGGTTATCCGAGCACTGTATACATGCTGGTTTGTTGCTACACTTTGATGCACTGGGGTAATGTTAATAAGATCGTAGGCTTTGCAGTACTGATGACCTATAAAAACTTTATTATTGTTTTGACGTATGTGCTTGTAGATTTCTGGTGGGAGCTCTATTAGGACTGTGCAGGTTTTGGTCCTTTTATTGGTGTACATGTGCAGTGCCTTACTTTTGTTGTTATAATTTTTTAAATTATGTGTGTTAATGTCATTTTCCATATTCAGTTCATCCATATTTTATTAATCGCTACTCATTTTATTTCTCCGTGTAACAGAGGGTAGGGAAGGCTTGCCATCACCCAACCGATAGTGCGGGGTGATTGCGGGTCCGATCTCGCCACCTCGAGTGCATCGCCTCAGCTCAACTTGGCCCGTTTCAGTATAAAAACCAAGACACTTTTTGTTCAGGTATGCACAGATAAACAAAACCACTTTACAAGTCAACTAGTAAAGAATTTAATCGGATGTCTTATTAGTGTTCTATGATAAAGAGATTTTGGACAATTATTTGGCTTTCACCCATCTGCGTACAGCCAATTTTTAAATTTACTGAAACTGCATAAGTGGACTCTCCATAGAAATACAACGTGTAAGTACTGAATCCAAGAGACATTTGTTTATGATGTAGTATATAAAACTTGTATTTTATTTTTACAGATGAACAAAACAACTATCCAAGTCAACGAGTAAAGGATTTCATCTGATGACTCCCAAACTCCATGAGTGTTCTAAGATGCAGAGATTTGGGACAAGTTTTTGGCTTTTACCCTTCTTCGTATAGCCAATTCATAAACTTAATGAAACTGCACAAGTTGACTCTTCGTAGACATACAACATGTAAGTACTGAATCCCAGCGACTTTTATTTATGATGTTGTATATAAAACTTGTGTTTTATTTTTACAGATGAAGAAGACCAATATCCAAGTCAACGAGTAAAGGATTTCATCTGATGACTCCCAAACTCCATGAGTGTTCTAAGATGCATAGATTTGGGATAAGTTTTTGGCTTTCACCCTTCTGCGTACACCCAATTTATAAACTTTCTAAAACTGCATAAGCTGACTCTTCGTAGACATACAACATGTAAGTACTGAATCCAGGAGACTTTTGTTTTTGATGTAGTATATAAAACTTATGTTTTATTTTTACAGATGATCAAAATCACTATCCAAGTCAACGAGCAATGGATTTCATCTGATGACCCCCAAACTCCATGAGTGTTCTACGATGCAAAGATTTTGGATAAGTTTTTGGCTTTTACCCTTCTGCGTATAGCCAATTGATGAAGAGATTTTGTATAATTGCTAGAAGACATATACTATTCTACTCTTTGTAAATAATTGAAAATTTATAATTTAGTGTAATCTGACATTTTAATATAATAAATATTAAAAAATATTGAATAAAGGGTTTTATGTATTGTATTATTTAACATTTTTACTCAAATGAAATAAATCATGTAGTTAATACTTACGATATTGATAATTTTCTGGAATATGAATATCTTCTTTTATTCACTAGTTTTATGCATTGAATTATGTATGAAGTAATATTATAACTTATCGAAAGTATATTACCAAGCATATAATAACTAATACTATTTTATGGATTTTTTTACACAATACAAATAAGTTAATGATTAGAATTCCTTTATAAAGATAGTCGAATTTCGCGCCATTTCGAAAACGATCGCCGTTATGTATCGTTTCAGGATTAGCTAACTGTTTTACAACTTATCACTTTATGATTTATTTAATAAATTTTCTGTTTTAAAACATTTTTACCTTCGCGGATAAATAGATTAACACAAAAAAATTACATAAAATATCTAATCTGTGTGCGAAAATATCGTTCTATGAATAGTCGCCATAGTACAGGTAAATCCACAGCTCCTGCTGCGCAAGCTTCATCGTACACATCTTCTTCCTTTCTATGTGATCATAGAATATCTTTTGTGCTTAATTTTGGTTGTTATAACTATTACACTTTTTGTTCTTGATTTAAAATTGCATAGTATTAAGTTTCACATATTATCGTCTTGTATATTTTTTGGTTAGGTTCGTAACTTACTTTTATACGGATTTATATGCGGCTTATGAGGTTTAGTTTTAGTTTGTAATGTTTCTATTTATTATTAGTGTATAAAGTTTGTATATATTTATTTGTATAAGATAAAATATGGGTTCAAGTAGTAATAGGTATAATAATCCAAATTTGAGTCGAAAGAGGTATTCGCGGAACAAATCACGCGTGAAGAAGCGGTAAGTCTTTTTTCGTTATTGGATGTAGTAAAGGCCAAAATAGTTCGAAATTGAAGAACCTAATTGAATAATAATCATTGCAGGCTGCTTGAATAGCAGAAAATTGCCCAAGTAAACGCCATACAACGGACGAGCTCAATGTATCTGCAGCCCGTACAATGCAGGAAGCTAGTGCACTCAATTATATAACCGACGAGCTTGATATATCTGCAGCTCGTACAACGCATGAAGTTAGTACACTCAATCACATAATCGACGAGCTTGAAGGGCCCTTAATCTCATGCACACGCTGAAACGCCAAAACGCCAAAAAAGTAGTGATGTATATCCACTCTAGGTAGTTTTTGATTCTATGACAGAAGCTAATTGGAGTTTCGAGCGTCGACGATAGAATCAGGGGCTAGATGCTAGAAACATAACCTCTAATTTCTTGTGTATTTACGCTAGTTTGTTGATTGGTGATAGACATCATATCAAGTTAAAAAAGTTTAGACAATAAAAAATGAAGAACTTTTGTTGTTTGTTGATCCAAGTGTTTTCAAAATCAGCTAGAAATATACTGAATTCATAGAATATTTTTTATAATTGTAGTCATCTTATAATAATAAATAGGGTAAATGTTTTCCAACACTGAAATATTTGTATTCTAAGTATAGATATTTAGCATCTGGAGACATGATGAGCTCTATGCAATATCATTATTTGCGAGGTTTGATAACTGTCAGTAATATTATAGAAGAAACTTATACAGCTATATGGAATTGCCTTCACACTCTTGTTCTTCCAGCATCATTGACAACAGAAAATTGGTTATCAATAGCGAAAGATTTTGAAGACTTGTGGAATTTTCCTCACTGCATCCAAGCCATTGATGGCAAACATATAGTGATACGAGTATGTATAATACAATATTTTTAAAAATGATAAATATACTCAAACTTTAAATTTTGTTCATGATCAATAATAATAATCAATGTTTTACAGTCTCCTGATAATACAGGTTCATAAATTTATAATTACAAGAGCTCTCATTGCATCGTTCTTCTTGCTATCTGCGATGCTAATTACAAATTTACATATTGGATCATTCGGAAGAGGGAGTGATAGTAGTGTCCTCAAAAACTCTTGTTTTGGCCAAAAATTTATGCAGAAGCATATGAATTTACCAAATCCTACACCACTTTCAGTAGAAGGCTCAAGTTTACCATATTTCGTGGTGGGAGACGAAGCTTTCCCTTTAACCGAGTACGTGCTTCGACCTTATCCTGGAAGAAATATAATATTAGAACGAGAAATGTATAATTATCGTCTTAGTCGTGCAAGACGCACCATAGAAAATACATTTGGTATACTAGCGAGTCAGTGGAGGATATTTATGCGGGCTATAAATACTTGAGTAGAAACTGTAGAAAAAATTGTACAAGCTAGTTTGTTTACATAATTTTTTAAGAAGAGAAAATAGTGAGACTAAATATATTACTCCTGATATGAATGATCGTGATGCAAATGATGCATTTTTACCTGGATCGCAGTGAACATTAACAGACTAGTGATCATTCCAAGATATAACAAATGCAGGGACAAATATAAGTAGTCAGTCTGCTATTTCTATTCGAGATGAATTTTGTGCCTATTTCAACGGTGAAGGAGCTGTCCCTTGGCAATATGATAATTAAAAAAGTTATAAATGTTTGTTTTGTAAAGATTAAACCAAATAATAAATTTTCAGCATAAGAAATTATGTACTTATAATCTAAATAGAAATTTATAAAAATAATTTTGTTTTACTAATATATTTAATATTACAAACGTCAAAATTATTTTATTTTTAAATAAAAAATGTACGCACACATATATTATTTCATAAACATGCATGCACATAATATTTTCATATAAAACACTACATATTTACTATATTAGTTACTATATTTTCTAAGCACTTCCATTGAACAGTTCATCATATCTTGAGTGGCTTCTGACTGATTAATTTGTGGAACTTTTTTTAATCTGCAACCGATAACACTCAAACAAGAATCTATTTCATTCATGTCAGATGGTGATGGTAACGGTGGTAGAACAATCTACTTCGAAGAAGCTGCTATAGCATTTTCGTCTTTATTAAAAGATTCGCCAAGCATTTCATTGTCTGTAGTAGATTTTACACCTTTTCGAGGTTTTCTACCGCTTCAATGTTTCGCAGGATCATCTTCTATCGCAAGATCATCTGACAAGTCTTCCAGTTTTTCTGCACCTACTTCAGAATCTGATTGTTTGTTACTTTCAGCATTTGATACAGTTTGTTTTGGAGTTGAATAGTTTCTCAAAAACTCCATGGAATGGTAGTGAGCCCATTTTTCACCACTGCTTTTATAAGCTGAGCCACTAGGGCATTTTTCACTACGTAGTATATTTCTGTAAACATCTTTCAAGGATTTGAATTTCTTCTTTGCAACAAGGGAAGTAAAACTTCCATTTATCGCAAATGATACCTCATCCCACAATTTCTTTGTAATATTTCTACTTCTTAAATTCAATGAAAGCGCATGGTTCCAAAGGGGTTCTCGACTTTGCACTTTTGAAATGAGCTGTTCTTCCTGGTCCAATTTTTGCTTTACAGCATCGAATATGTTTTCTGCTTTCGCTGTCTTATTTTGATCGTTAGATAGATTTTCTATAGTTAAATCTAAATTGTTAATTATTTGATGTTGATCTTGTGACAATTCATAAATAGTTTCACCAGTGTCATAAAAAGAATTCAACGAATCTTGAATGAAATATTCATTAAATATTTTAAGGCACAGATGTTTATGTACTTCATCCTCAGGACACGCAAGTCCACAATAACCTCATGCTATCACTGGCTTCTGAAATTTTTGAATAAACCTATCCATTTTGTTACATATATATAAAATGATTATCTAAAAATGTATTTTTTTCATAATTACTTCGGTTTCTTCAGTATCCATGCTAATTATAACTTTATCAGTAAGTTTAATTTAATATAACAACTGTTTATACACTTCCAATTACTTAAAATAATGACGCAAATAGCGTGAATGCTCAAAAGTTGAACACTGTTGAACATTGTAGCATCGACGCTAGAATGGCTCGAAACTCCATGTTTTCTTCAGTCATTAAATAAAAATCAACCTAGAAAGGATGTACATCATTACTGTATTTCCGCGTTTTGGCGTTTCAGCGTGTGCATGAAAAGAGCCCTTGATATATCTGCAGCTCGTACAACGCAGGAGCCTGGTGCACTCATCATACAATGGACGAGCTTGATGTATCTGCAGTTGGTAAACCCAAGAGCCTAGTGCACTCGCAATAGACGCAAAGCAAGAACTGCTGCAAAAAGTCAATCATGCAACGCAAAAGCTTGGTATACATGACTATTCAATAACGCGAGGACTTGATCCATCTGCCGCTGGAACAAAGCGGGTTCTTGATATATCTATCAATGAAGTAGGACAGAAGCTTGATACATCTGCCGGTCACGTAACTCATCGGGAACTTGCCGCGCCTGTCAACCACGCATCGCAGAAGCTTCTTTTATGAGTCTAATATAAGTTTATGCGATAATGAATCGCGTAGATGTACATCAAAACAGTTAATTGCAACTCATAAAGTTATTGAAAACGCTGCGAGTAAGAATGATTTTAATGAAAAGAGTAATAACTGTAATGATACGGTATGCGATGCAGGATTTTCGATGCCAAATTAGAATGTAAGAAACGAACCTGTAAGACGCTTAATAGTTGATTGTAATTATTTGTTTGTACAAATCGCTAAGAAATTTGATGACCATAATTTGCGTATGCAGTGTAAATTTAGCGATTTGATTATATATAAAGAACGCCAATGGGGATTGAATTGTCAAATCTTTTTACACTGCACGAGATGCAACTATCACGATAGTAGTTTTACTAATAGGAACGATAGAGAAGTAGCAGATATCACTGACTGTAGAATTTTTTCTATGTACGCCAGAGGAATCGGATTTACGGAAATTAAACAAGTTTTTGCAATTCTATCGTAAAGATTGTATGTTTAAATTTTATGTCTAGATTGCATGTCTAAATGCCATCTAAACCTACGTACTTGCAAAAAGATCATAAAATGATTGAAGTGATCGAAAACGCTGCTAATGGCAAAATTCGGCAGAAAGATCACGATAAATCGCGATTGAAAAAGGCAATTTTATTGAAGTAAGGGGTCAAAAATTAGAAATTATTGCTATTGAAGGAGATATTCAGTGGGGTAAGCGCAGTAACCGCGGCGGAAAATATGATTCGTTGTCTGGTACAGGAAATATAGTAGACGCTGAGACAGGTGATATTATAGATATGGGAGTTCGAAATAAGGCATGTTCATGCTGTAAGTACTATTAGAAAAAAGGAGCGGAACTTCCACAACATATATGTTACAAAAATTATGATAGGAGTAGCGGAGCACCAACGGCCATGGAGAAAGATATCTGTTGAAATTTTCGTGAAGTACACGAAATTCCATCGCTTTTACAAATTGGAATTTTACAAAGTATACAAGAAATATTGACATATACAAGTACATTTGCTGATAGTTTTATGTATCATGCTGCAAGTAACCAGTCAGAGTCATTTAACAATATAATTTGCAAAGAAATTGGAGGAAAACGAAAGGATCATACAAAAATAGGCTCGTATCAAGGACGCGCATACGCATTCGTTATACAACACAATACACAACCATTAATTAATAAGGTATTTAATATATATATATATAAATATATATATATATATATATATATATATATATATATATATATATATATATATATATATATATATATATATATATATATATATATATATATATATATATATATATATATATATATATATATATATATAGATATTGTAACGGGGTGGGACCTTAAGTGAGCGACGAAAAACACAAAAGGAGCGCCGGGACCGAGGATCGATCCGGCATCCCCGAGATCTCTAAGCAAGCATGCTATCCTTATAGCCAATGCTGCCTGTGTCGTCACTCGCTCAACCTGCCTCGAATACCGCGTGGGTACGGGTAGCAACCCGTTATAACCCCCCGCTAGAGTTGGAGTACCGTCCCGGCTTCAACTCTACAACTCTCTGTGCAGTGCGGTAATGCAGGGAGCCTCTTTGCCGAGTAGCTCTTCGACGATGTCTCCAGGCCTCGTACATCCCCACACCTCTTTGATCCGCTCCATCCCTCTTCCCTCGAGGAAGGCGAGCCTAGGGAGAGCCTCGTAGATCATACGTAGGGGTTCTTCTTTTCCTCGTCTCCTCCTCTGACGCAGAAGATCGGGAGACTGCCAGGAATCTTCTTTTTCCACTCTCTGTGGGTATTTCAGTTGGGCGCCATGTAACGGGGTGGGACCTTTAGTGAGCGACGAAAAACACAAAAGGAGCGCCGGGACCGAGGATCGATCCGGCGTCCCCGAGATCTCTAAGCAAGCATGCTATCCTTATAGCCAATGCTGCCTGTGTCGTCGCTCGCTCAACCTGCCTCGAATACCGCGTGGGTACGGGTAGCAACCCGTTATAATATATATATATTTGAATATCAAAAATTTACTCCTCCTACAGCAGTAACGATGTTAGAAGAAAAGCACAAAAATAAGATACGCGCCAACGCAGAAACACAATCCAAAAAAATATGTACTGGCTCACGTAATCCTCTAGGATTATGATCTATTTCATTCTAATCAATGATAGTTGATTCTAATCAATGGTCCTAATAAAAATTATGGACCAAATGCAGAGTAAATTGCGAAAGTATTAGCGAAAACTATAAAAGTATTCATAAATGAACTAGCGATCGATACGAAAATATAGAATTATGTAATAATAGTTCAGAAGAAGATACTACAGATAAAATAGAACCCATTCAAAATAATTGTAAAAGCCGTCAACTTCTAAAGTTAAACAAAAAAAATCTATGGACTATACTTAATACACACAACGGAAATGAAACAATAACTGGAAGAATTGCGCCTATAAAACTTAAAAGATCCTGGAATACTGCTTCCGACAAGGTTGATATGGGAAAGTAGAATTAAAAAGTAAAATCACTAGCTCTTTCAAACTAATAAAACGCGATGGAGATTTAAGGGTTTTGGATCTACCGTCGGAAGAAGAAATATTAATTCTTAATTCAGTTAATAACAATGTAACTATAGATGATATTAAAGCAAATATCTTAAAACCAAATGAATATTTAAATGATTCTACTATTAATAAGTTTTATCAATAATAAGAGAAAAAAGGAGTTCGAAACTTCAACATCTCTATGACTCAGCCATTTAAATTTTGTAGAGAAATGTAAAAATATATACATTTACGATAGTTTAGACATTAAAGCGTACGGAAATTTCTTCGACGAAGAAAAGGACTGTATAGCTTTAAGATTTCATAATGTTACAAAAAGAACGACAATAAATAATTATAATAATCTAGAAATGTTTTACTTTATTTTCCCCAACCTCTTTTAGTGTATTACTTTTTTGTGGCTAATTGATAATGTTAAATACAAAAGTAGATCTATGTGACACGTAAAACGTAATATCGCTAATACAAAAACGTTAACAAAAACAATCAAAAAACGATATGAGAATAAATGATTTGTTTATTGATCTGAGTAAAAATATTAAAAAATATAATATACATATTTTACACTTTGATCAATATTTTCTAATATTTATATTATATTATAATGACAGATAACACTTCTAAATTATAAATTTCATACAGCTTCCATTATTCACAAAGAGTAGAATAGTATATGTCCTCTAGCAATTATACAAAATCTCTTCATCAACTGGCTATACGCAGAAAGGTAAAAGCCAAAAACTTGTCCAGAATCTCTCCATCGTAGAACGCTTATGGAGTTTGGGAGTCATCAGATGAAATCCTTTCCCCTTTGAGTTGGAAAGTGGTTTTGTTTAGCTGTAAAAATAAAACACAAGTTTGATATACTACATCATAAACAAAAGTCTCTTGAGTTCAGTACTTACATGTTGTATTTCTACGGAGAATCCACTTGTGCAGTTTCAGTAAGTTTATAAATTGGCTGTACGCAGAAGGGTGAAAGCCAAATACTTATCCAAAATCTCTTCATCGTAGAGCACTAATAAGACATTAGGTTAAATCCTTTACTAGTTGACTTGTACAGTGGTTTTGTTCATTTGTGCTACGTCTGAACAAAAAGTGTCTTAGTTTTTATATTGACACGGAGAGTCCCCTTGTGCAGTTCCAGAAATATATTATACATGGTATAAAGTAAATATATAGCAAGTAATATCTTTTAAATCTTGATTCAATTTTTCACATGAATTATAATGATCTTCTCACTGGTACATAACTAAATACAGGTGAACTGCAATTGTTTCAATAAATTGCTCGTGCTGTAATAATCTAGCTTCGCATTCCCGCGACTTCTCGATTTCGAAATATGCGAGCTATAGTATATGCTAGCGCTCAGCTGGGCATGCGCGGGCGGCCATGTTTCGTTTACTGACGTCTAATCTGCAGATATTTCTGCCGAAACAAGGAATAATAAAATTTTGGATTTTCATTAAACTTCAAGTCATCCGGTGTTCATTTGGATAAAATAAAGCGCATTCCCTTCAGTATTCATCGAGTGGTTCCAATAACTGCAATGAAGGTACGGACGGTAAAGTAGGAGTGTACCATGTAAAAATCGTTAACATATGGTATGTACACAATATTTTTTTATTTGTTTTACTGCTTATTTTTTGTCGTACAGTTTTCTTTGATTTTAAAGCCGATAATCTTTTATATACGTATTTGTTGATGAAGTCACTTGGATAGTTATTTTCGAGCAGTAATTTTATGAATGATTATGAGATTATAGATGTTATGGATATTATAAATTAATATAGATATTCTGGAATATTATTTACATTAGTGATATTAAATCTAATTTCTAATAAATAAGATATACTTGTATTGAATTACAAACATCAATTCATCTTAACGTAAGCTTAAATTATGAATATAGTTTAAATTACATATCAATCTTTTAACTAAAAGACTAGCTATATAAATATATACAAAAATCCAAAACTAATTATATAAATATAATAGTTGTTTACGTAGAATAACAGTAATGGATCTGAAATATTTATCACTTATTATTGAATATTTTTATTCTATAATAGCTTTAATGAAAATAAAAATATGTTTGAATCTAGTTTAGTGTTCACTATTATAAAGGTTACAAAACTCAAATGAGTCTAACAAAGGAAGGGTTGAGTGAGGGAAAGATTTTTACAAATAAAAAATGCTCGATTTCGCGAATTAAACAAACACGCTTGCTTTGGCGCAAAAACTCGTACGGAATTGAGGGAAAAGCCAAGGGCAAGCCTAACAAGAAATTAATTTATTCAAGAAACGAAAGGAAATTATACAATTATAAGGAGACCCTATTCTACAAGAAGTCGCGAATAGAAAGACTTAAAATTACTAATACATAGGAAAACGCAAGGTACCTTTACGCACGCAATTGAGAGCTCTCTAACCTGGGCACCGAGACCACACAATCCGCCGCACGAGACTCGAACGCTGCCGCCTGGGATCGGCTGAGCCGAAAAGGATAAAGATCGCTAAAAAAGCATAACGAGCGTGCCCCGACGTCTCGGAGGAGCCAAACGCTGCGGTGACGGGCAACAAGAATCGTTGCCGCAAAAGCGATCGTCCTGGATCGAGCACGTACACCACGTGGCCGCGTTTCCAACCAGAGCCCCAACGTTTGATACACTATGCATGCACACACACACAAAATGCTCGACGCACGCGGTCGCTATTCGCGAAATACACAAAAATATAATCTGGGTCACCAGGTGAAGGGATTGCTCTAAAAAGGGCAAGATCCTCTCTCCTTGGTGATCAACAAAAATCGGTAAAAAAGTTACAAAAGAATACTAAAAAAGCCTGTCAGTAGCAAAACGTGCGAATGGCTCGTTTGCTGAGACAAAAGTGATCCACTCGCGAACTCGCGCGCGCCCGTCGAGACTAACCGTCGGCTGCGCGCGCATACTGCTCGTCGCGAATTTGTTCTGCTTCAACTCGCGAAGCCGCATGCGATTCAAAATCAAGAATTCTCAGTCAAATCAAAAATTGACTGTATAATGAACTCAAACATCCCGCCCGCCTTCGTCCGACGCGAACCAAGCAATCTAAATTTTTGAGCTTTCCTTACCTCTACCCTCCGAGATGTAAAGGGCAAAGACGAGTAATATGACGACGAGGGGAGGTACTACTGGTTATCACTGTAACAACACGGACAAGATCATCTGGACCTGGATGCACCTCAACGATTCGACCTAACGGCCATTTGGACGGTGGATAAAGATCATCCTTGATAAGAACAAGCCTATTTACACAAAAATTCTCGGTTGGATTCCTCCACTTTTCTTGCTGCTGTAAATAAATCAGATATACCGATGACCAACGCTGCCGGAATTGATTTCGCATCCGCTGGAGAAGCTGAAAACGACTCAAACGGTTTCCAGGTACGTGCGATGTATCGGCCTCTGAAAGCAACGCTGAAGCACTATCTGTAAGAAAATCAATCGGTGTCAGCGCATGCAGGTCGTAAATATCTGAGCTCAAAACACCTAGAGGTTGAGAATTGAGGCATGCTTCGATTTCAATGAGAACTGTTGACAACTCCTCAAAGGTGAGAGTGTCCTCACCCACGACCCGTCTTAGAGGGTGCTTCACCGATTTTACCCTAGCTTCCTACAGACCTCCGTAATGAGGGGCGCTAAGCGTAACGAAGACCGAATCGGTCCCGTCATTCGCAAGAACCCAAGCAACCTTCTTATAAAACTCCGATGCTTGATGGAACATCGCCTTCAGCTCATTGTCGGCTACGTGGAAGTTGGTCGCGTTGTCACTGTGCAGGTTCTGCAAACTCCCCGCCTACCTACAAATCGACGATATGCGCTGATGAAAGTAGCTGTAGTTAAATCGCTCACCAGCTCCAAATGAATCGCACGTGTGGAAAAGCAAACAAATACAATGATGTACGCCTTGTAGGACTTATAACCGCGAGCCTTGGTTATACGAACCTGAATGGGACCAGCATAATCCAAACCGGAGATCGTAAATGGCCTACTCGCACGCACACGATCGGCTGGCTAATCTCTATAAAAACCTCCCTGACAGCATCAAGTCTTGCTTGTACAATATGTTTATTAAGCGAGTTACGTAGTTTAGTCATCAAGCGTACGCGCATACTCGATCTCTGTTTCCCGAGTAAGTTTACTATTTAAATATTCAATTAACGAAAAGTAAGAGAGGCGCATCCAAACAAACCAGCCGCTGCCGCCGCTGGTTGTGCTGACGCACCACTGGGGGGGGGGGGGGGGGGAAACCTTCAGTGCGCGTGAGGAGAGACTGCTATGTGTACGCTCTACGAGAGAAGGAGAGGGGGGAGGGAGAGGGAGAGGGAGAGGGAGAGGAAAGGGAGGGAGAGAGAGTTGGAGGTATTATATATATAAAATCTCAATTAAAATCACAATTAAAATTTATTACATACATATTTATAGTCGATATTTGAAGCTAGTCTTCAACTGCCTTTCCTTGGCTCTCAAATACGTCGCCTGCAGAATTACTCATGTTGTAACGCTTAGATAAATTACGAAGTACTTAGGTGTGCGTCCAAGCTTTAACTTTGGCATGGTCAAATTATTTCTTCGCCAAATTAAACATTTACTTTTCGGGAGTTTAAATAAGTTCTCTGCCTGTTCAAATGATATCTGTTGCAGACGATACAACCGATAATAGTCAGGCCACATCAACTTTTCTATAGTACGAAAGTTAAGGCTCCATACTAGCATGATAGTCGTAAACCGGCTGATGTTATAGATGCTCATTTGCAGATCGGTGATGGAGGAGAGCGACCTACATTTGTGATTCAGAATGAGGCAACGTGTTTTTATCGATATTTTGGATATGAGGGAAGAGAGATCCGTGGAATCATACCGCAGGCACCAGCCAATGTTTACAACTGGTTAAAGGGTTGCATGCAGGACCTTCATCGGCAGTTTTGTGAGAGAGGTGGACCGATAGATTTTGTTGGTGTAACCATCAATTCGGACCAGTTCAATCATGGCCCTCTTTGGCTATCATTCAGACTTATACAGGATTTTTAATTCGAAGATCTTTGGGAAATATTACACAGTGTTATGCAAAGTGCGAACGAGTTGAATATAAAGGAACGGTTATCCGTTAATTGTGGTGTTGCCAGATGCGTGGCCGGTAGTGGACGAGTTCGTTTAACCGAGGAGTCGGTAATAAAAAAATCTATATTAAGCACCAATAACGATGATACTCTTTGTCTACCGCGAAGTTTATCTTCTGCGTATGCCTATACCGTGAGAGGTCAGGTGCGCTCAGGACTGCTTCACAAATATTGGAACCAGATTCGTCAATCTAAAGGAAGAATTTAAAAAACTGCTGCCACAGATCTTATGAATTTGGCAAACGTTCAAGTACCGGTGGAAGGCTGTGGACTAGCAGAAATCCGTAAGTTTCAAGATTTCTTCTCCATTTCATGGCACACGATATGTCAGTAAAAATCACGGTTATGTTACTCACGTATTAAAAATCACGGTGATGTTACACACGTATTCAAAATCACGGTGATGTTACACACGTATTAAAAATCACGGTGATGTTACACACGTATTAAAAATCACGGTGATATTATTACATATAATGTATTACGACCTGATAAATCATTATCAACCAATATTAAATCTTGTTGGAGCAAGTCGTAGCAAGAGCTACTGTATACCATGCAATATAAGTTATTGGCGACCCGAGGAACATAGATGTTCAAACAAGTGCTATAAATGCATGTCCGTGCCACCGTGTAATACAGCGGAAAATCTAAAAAAATGTAATGCTTCTTAAGATTATTTTTTGGCAATGGTTGTTTGCAAAATCATCTTAAAATAGGATCATATTATAAAAGCAGTGATGTATGTAGTAAAATAAGACTCTGTCAAATTTGTTTTCAAATAGTTCAAGTATATAAAAGTCATCCGCATAAGTGTAATGTATCTTTTTGTAAAACATGTAAATCAAAATTACCTATTAGACACCTGTGTTACGTACAACCGATCAAACAGAAACAGCGCGTAAGACCAATCTTATTTTTGTTTTACGACTTTGAAACCCAACAATCTCTTCGAGTGCTGGGTCACGATGAGAAAAAAGTGCACGTTCCAAATGTGTGCATTGTACAGCAAGTATGTATCAATTGCATAGAGATTGAAGATATTTCAACTAGATGGGAGATGTGCGATATTCGGGAATAGATGTTCAAGCGCGACCCGGTAAAGCAGCTTGTTGATTTGGCATTGGCGCCAAGAAGACAATTTCAGCAAGTTATATGCATAGCACACAATGCCCAAGGACTCGATGCACAGTTCATATTTAAATACGTTGTGGAAAAATTCAATCAAGATCGAGTCGTGCCATCGGTAGTGATGAATGGTTTAAAAATAATTTTAATCGAGGTTCTACATGCAAAGTATATTGATAATTTAAATTACTTTCACATGTCTTTGAGTAGTTTACCAAAAGCGTATGGATTATCTGAAATGGAGAAAGGTGCTTTTCCGCACTTATTCAATACGATGGAAAATCAGACTTACGAAGGTCCTCTACCACCTCTTGATACATATTCACCAGACTCGATGGCCATCATGGAGCGATAGAAATTTTTGAAATGGTACTACGAAAAAGTACAAAATAGCTACGTATTCAATTTTCAACGAGCAAGACGTGACAATTTTGAGATTAGCATATTTAGCATTCCGTAAAACATTCATGAAATTTGGTGTGGACCCTTTCATCGAAGCTACAACTATTGCATCATCTTGTATGCGAGTGTTTAGAAGAATATTTTTAAAAAGTCGCAAATAGGTATTATACCACCTCGTGGTTACAGAATGGTAGACAATCAGTCTGAAATTGCCCTACACTGGCTCTCTTGGATAGAACAACGAGTTCTTCATCGCAAGATTGAGCATGCAGGACGAGGTCAAGAAAAAAGACTACTAGAGAATATCTTGATTGATGGTTACAGTGCACCCCAAGACGGTGAGGATCACAACGGCATTGTGCTTCAGTTTCAAGGCTGTTTCTGGCATGGATGCCCCCGATGTTACAGGATAAATAGATATATAGATTTGAAAAGTGGTGAATCGATGGATGCCAGATACGAAAGAACATTGGCCATTAGCTATAAGCTAAAGATGGCAAATTACCAGTTGATAGAAAAATGGGAGTGTCAGTTTAAGAACGAGATCTTACGAAATGAAAAATTATGTCATTTTGTTCGAGAAAATGTGGTGAATGTAAAAAGAAAAGTGCTTGATCCACGTGATGCATTTTTCGGTGGACGCACAGGTAACATAGTAAAAGTGTTTGATTGTCAAGGCGAAGAGAAGATCAGGTATGTTGACGTGTGCTCACTGTATCCGTTCATTTGCAATATCGGTCAAGAAGAGTGTGGACAGCTGATAGGGCCGAGTAACGACATTTCACAAGTAAACGGTGCTATATACTACCAACACAAAATCTATATCATCCATTATTGACAGTAAAAATGCATGATAAATTGATATTTCCTCTATGTCGGACATGCTGCGAGCAATTAATTCAAGAAGACTGCCCTCATGAAGAGCTTGAAGAGCGTATACTGCGAGGAACTTGGGTTTCAGAGGTTTCATATGAAGGTAGCTGTCACGTTGGGATACATCGTCAAGGCTGTCTATGAAATTTTGTAGTACGAAATAACGTAGTACAGTCAAGAAGAGCGTAAAGGTGGCGTATTTGCGGGATACATCAACGAATTTTTTGCTCAAAAGGTGACGGCGTCGGGATACCCACCACACTGTATCACAGATGAGGATAAAGATCGCTACGTAAAAGAGTTGGAACACGACGAGGGTATAAAATTGAACAAGGATGATATAAGTTTGAACGCTGGGTTACGATCTGTGGCTAAACTGTGTCTAAATTCTCTATGGGGAAAGTTTGGTCAACGCGAGAATTTAACAAAAACAATGGTGGTGAAGAATCCAGAGAATCTTATGAATTTACTTACCAATGCAGAGGTTGAAGTTAACGGTTTTCTACCTGTGAATGACGATACACTATACGTCAATTGGTGCTACAGAGACGAGGCTCTGTCATCCTCAATATTGTCGTCAATGACAAACGTGTTCCTCGCTGCTTTTACAACAGCATATGCACGTCTAAAACTGTCCCGATATCTGCATGCCTTGGGTCCACGTGTTCTCTACTACGACACTGATTCGGTATTTTAGGTTAGCAGAGCTGAAATCGGTGAATACGAGTTGCTAATCGGTTCGTCGCTGGGCAGTCTGACAAATGAACTAGCCGACAAGTTCCCTGATGCATATATAACGACCTTTTTGTCGGGTGGTTCAAAGTTTTGCACGTATAAATGTAAAATATCGGATAGTGAAGAGGAGTGTATATGCAAGATTAAAGGGATTCGCTTCTCCACACCTAGAAATAGTATTGGCGAATTCCGCTATACGTAGAACGGCATTTCACGACGTGATATCTCAGAATGAGACAAAGACATGCAAACCTTTATATAGCAAACGAAGATTTACAGAATTAGACAAAACTTACCCGTATGGCTATAAGATATCGGTAACTGACAGCCTGTAGTTTAATGTAGCGAAAACTTGTGTATAGACGACACTGCAATAGAAAAACTGTTTATTGGCTGAGGATTGTGCTGACATCGTGCTGATTGGGTACGGCACACTACCATCAACCTGATTGGCTGTTTGTACTGATGCAGCTGGTGATGGTGGTGGTGGTCGTGGTGCTGAGCGGTCACAATGATAGCGCTAGTCGCGGGGGGATCTATATTAAAGTCAGCGTGTTCACACTGCAAATTACCAGTATTTGACTACCTATACGGCACAGCTTTAAAGAGGAACTATGCGGTTTTTTTTCATTTATTTTAAAAGAAAAATTATGTATATTAATTATAATTATTATTATTATTTAAATAATATAATAATAAAATGATGTATATTATATGTTTAGATGGATTTAGAGGGCCTGAACAAGATTGCTAGTGGAGGTTATCTTCCAACGAAGAAGGTATCTGAGCTGGATGTTGATCGTCATCACATGGTGACGGCAGTAAGAGAAGTCAAAACACGTTTTGGCTAGAAGATTGTGGTAGTTTCCGATGAAAAACTCTAAATTTTTCTTCCTTCTCGGGTATCTTCTGCACTGACGAAGGATACTAACTTGTTTGACAAGCTAAGTTCTCAAGCTAACAAATTACAACTTTTCTTAGATTATAAGGGTAACAACGCTATTGAGTTTACCACGGTGTAACTCTTTTGTAAAGAAAAACTAAGAAATCAGTGGTTCATTCAATGTGTGTATGGGTGTATGCAAAGCACGTCGTGGAGAGTGGGAACAAATAGCCCGTGATCAAGAACGTTTCCGAATGAGGATTGCAAGAACTAATAGCATTTATATGGCTGTACTTTAAAAAAAAACTCGAAAAATTGTCTATTAAATAACAAATTGTTTGCACTTATAATTTTTTTCTAAATAAAAGTACTTTTTACTTTCATTGTTTCTTCAAATTTCCTAACCCCTTATATCATACCTAATTCTTATGCATGCGGACGAAAAACTTCTATTGTGTAACTATAGATGGCACTGTGTTACGTGAAAGTTGATTGGGCGATCATCACTCCATCGCTAACCTGATTGGTTAGTTGCCTGTGCTTACGTAAGTATTGCTACACCTACAATCCACGACATTATATGTGCGGATTAAAATGAAGTGTTGGTTACATGATTGTGTCCGTAGCCGCTATGGATACAAGATGGAAACATCCGTTTATCTCCATGCTGTGCGGTCCTACAGGATGTGGTCAAACGGTATTTGTGAAGAAGTTCCCAAAAGATCTTGATCATCTGTGCGATAACCAATTCGAACGTGTCATTATCTATTATGCATAGTGGCATCAGAGTTATAAGGATCTTCAAAGCAAGAAGGCACAGTGACTGGGCCAGTGATTCCTGATCGAAACTCGTGATCATTAACGACTTGATGCGAGAATCGTCGTCGAATGGTAGGATAGTCGACATTTTCTCGAAGGCCTCCCACCATCACTCACTCTTGGTGATATTCATCACACAAAACGTCTATCATCAGGGTAGAGGACAGCGTGGCATATTTCTAAACGCACAATACATTGTCGTCTTTAGAAATTTGCGAGATAGATCTTAGATACAGCATCTGTCGCCTCAACTCTGTCACGAGCATCCACAATTTTTGCAAGAGGCTTACTGGGACGCCGCATCGAGACCATACGGATACCTTTGATATAAGCGGGCCTGATGGGGGAGACCGTCGGTCGTCGACCGTCAGGTCGACTTGCTCATCGGCCATTGGCTTTAGAGCCGTCTTCCCGTTGCTGGGATAGCGAGCATTGGGGGGACGCACCGCCAGAAAGAGGGGAGGTACCACGGGAGCGATGCTGGTCAGCTTGGGCTTGCCTCGTGGCGGAGGAGCGGTGGACTTCCGCTTGAGCGGAGGAATGGACTTGACCGTTCCCTTCGTTCCAATCTTCCGCGAGACGATCTCGAGCTGCGGGGTGCATGGCTTCAGGAAGTCCCGAAGTTTCTAGGCTCGGGAGATCGATCAGCTGCAGCTGCTCTGGCCACTCTGCGCAGAGCGCTCCGTCATCCAGCGGAGGCGAGCCCGCAGAGTTGGTGAGAGCGAGCGGTGGAGTTTGCTGGTCGTCGGTCTGGATCCTGCTGTCTTGATGAGAGCGCTCAGTCTGGGTGACGGCGTCGGCTAGGCTGGCTCAGTGTTGTAGGCACTCAAGGATGGTAATCCGCCGGTTGGCTGCGGCCAGGTATCCGTGGATCAGCTCCAGTTCGGTTTGGTAAGCCGCTCTCTTGCTCTCTTTCATGGACGTGGGAGTGGAGGAGGCGGAGGTGAGAAAGGTTTAAATAATTACAGCAGTAGTTATTTTGAAACAAAAAGAACGGTTTATTCCTCAATTGACTAAATACTCGCACTTGCCTAGGCTCGGCTTTCTCTGGTCTATGAGGACCGTTGAGGGAGATGCTTGGGCCGTCCCGGCCGGCCCCTCTATATGCCCCGCGCTCTGCTGCTTCGCTAGAGGACAGCGCGCCGGAGGGAAGTCGCCGCCTAGCGGCGTGGTGTTCGGGGCTAGAGAGGGTGCCGGCGCGAGACGGGTTGCGCGCGTTAAGTGGCTTGTCGCGAGAGAGCCTGCGGGCAAGTTATTACACCTTCTGCTGTATTTAAAACAGACTACACCGGACAAATGTCGATTTCGCACCTGTATCTTCCCGGACGACGCAGTGCACTACGTCTCGTCGCAAATTTGTCGATATTTTACTCACAAAAATACACGGAGGTATATCGATGTGTTGCAGAATATTATAGAGGCATACAATCACAGTAAACACTCAGCGATAAAGATGACACCTGCATCTGTGACCGTGTATAACTTTGGAAAAGTAGGGAAAAGTTTACAGCGTCGCTATAAATAATAGCAATGGTTGTAATTTACCCAAGTACAAAGTCGGTGAGTTGGTTCGCGTGAGACGTGCACGATCCGTCTTTGACAAAGGATACAAGGGCGGCTGGACACTAGAGTTTTTTAAATTGTACGGATTTTTCTAACACGCCCACCGCCTGTCTACCATTTGCAAGATCTGTCAGGTGAGAACATAGATGGTGGTTTCTACGTGGCGGAATTGAGCAGAGTTCGAAAAGTTCTGGTCACGGTATCATTCAAAATAGAAAAAAGTTTATGCGGCAGAAGTAAGGGTCGCTCAAAGGAGTATTTTATCACCTGGAAAGCTTATCCAGAAAAGTTCAACTACTGGGTCAAGGCTAATCAATTTTTGCAAATCTGAGGGATCAATTTTACATTATTCTGCCGCCTAGCAACAGCAGTATGAATTATTTCGCGGAAAACACTACAACGCATTATGTTACATAGTTGCCACAACATATTAGATTACAAGGTTCATGGCTGGTCGCGCTCACAGAAGTTCAAATTCCGCTAACGTTCCAATACGTGTCAGTCGCCAAAGAAGAAAGAAAATTTTCCCTGAAACGAATTCCCCCCACCAGACTCGAGACGAATGAGCTAAGAGTGGAACATTTTACACTCGCAGAATCACTGATTTGTCCAGGAAATTACAAAGACACTCACAATCTCGTTGAGGAGATAAATAACTTAGAATGTATTAGTGGTCATTTGCGGCTGATAGTATCGATGTATCGATGTATACCGTTGAATGTATCGATGAATACCGATAATTACGAATACGGTACTACCCGAATCAAAAGTTTCTCTCCGCCAATGTACGCACCATTGTTATTCAGCTCATTTCAGACCATTGAAATAGATATAAGAAACGAATGCGGACAATCGATACCATTTGATTATGGCAGAGAGACCGTGTTGGCAGTGAATGGCACGCAATACACCAGTTAAGGAGTGACCGCAACCGTGTGAGAGAATCTGGTCAAGTTCTGAAAAGAAAGGCGGAAGAAAAATTGGACAGACTGATGGAGAGGTCAGGATATAAAATGGCAGGCTACGGGAATCCAGCTTAGTTGCAGTTGCTCGGCGAACCTGTAACAGTGCGCAAGAGAAAGAGGGGTGTCGGTAGGAAAAAACATAAAACTGACAGTAGTATAAAACGGAAGTCGAGAAGTGGTGTGAAAAAGACGAAAAAGAAAAAGAAGAAGAAGCAGACAGCTCGAAAGAAGAGCTCCAAGAGGAGGATCAAAAGAAGCAGAACGGCTAGAGATATTTATGACAGTTAAAAAAAAATTGCATTCCCACACACTTATTTGTGCGAGTGTTTAAAGTTCGAGCTGTTATTGTTCGACATTCCACCGACCCAAACCACAATCGAGGGATCGCTTTGGGCTCAACAGGGGCGGATTTAAACTTTATGGGGCCCGGGCTAAAATCGAGAAGGAGCCCACTTAAGGACAGCGAAAAAGGCTATTTAACAAATGTAGAAAAAAAATTGATTTATTAATTTATTATAAATTATTTATTAATACAATGAAACATAGACACTTATTTTAAAATTAGATTAAAAACATTCTTTTCTTCATTTTGCTCTAGCAAAATCATAAATTAAATCATCAAAGTCAATTGATTTCAATAAGCCCACTTCGATGTTTAATCTTGTTAAAGCTGATAATCTGTCGTCTAACATCGTTGATCGATACATGTTTTTTATTCTTTTCCAAACTAAAAATGATCGTTCTGATTCGCAATTAGCGATAGGAAGTGTAACGTCGCCTGCATTTTTACAAAATTCTTATACATATTTTTGAAATAGACACATTTTCTGAAAAAAAACAGACCCCTACTCATCTAACAGCAAGCGGCGTAGTATCCTTAATGGCACAGAACAGGAAATATAAATTTAAGAGTACTGGGAAAAATCTCCGAAAATGCGCCCATACTGTTTCACAGTCCCACACTCAACTCATAAACATTCAAACTAAGATACTTTGCACGCAGAGTATAGGCCCACTTCAAATTTCCTTTAGCATTTTCTTAGAGTTAGAACCGAAAGTAACCAGCTGCAAGTCGTAAAAATGCAGATAGCATTTGGTATCCTAGAGTTTTACGACCGGTCGCTCTGAGAACCTTAGAAAAAAAGGGACGGATACCGAAAATCCAAGATAGAAAAATAGTACATGCACATGGGAATATTTCGGAGACATCTTTTACGAACCCAGGGTAAAAGTTTTTATTACCCTAGCGAACGGTTAGATTCTGCCGTATTTATACATCCTGTTTACAAGGAAAAAACATCTCCTTGTTGAGAATATGCTTAGACTCTTAATAAAATAAAAAGAGAAAATTAATAATGATTTTCCAAAAAAACAATAACAAAAACAATAGTTAATTGCTAAGTAGGATGCTAAGAATATTATTATATAACGACAAATATCAATAGTTTAAATAATATTATTATATTACTAAGTTAGTTATATTTATTAGTTAATAATTATGATTATGTAATATCGAATCTCTCCTTCCTTTTCAGTAATTTAAATTTTATACTAATATTAGAGTTATTCACATAATGCAATCTTCAATAATCTTTTGCCTATTTTAAATAAAAATTATTTTTCCCTGCGTTTAGAGAGATTCGACAAAGCTATATACTTCTCTGATCATTTAATGTTAAAATAAGGCATTTTATACAAAAACGTTGTTAAAATATTATTTAAACTTTATTAGAAAAAGGCTCTGTAAACCAAAAGGTTATGAAATCTTTTTACTCAGAGTTATAACTATTTAGCAATATATTAAACAGGGAAATAATACCTTTATTTTTAAAATTGAAAAAACAACAACCTTTTTGTATAAATATATATTTTTAAGTTATGGAAAACTCCATCAGGCCCTCTGCCGCCCCTCTTTTCCTTCAGCTTGGAGTAGGGATGCAGGAGACACCGAGTGCGTCGTCTCCAAAGATCTTCAGGGTTTCCATTGGAAAATCCCTCTCATTTTCAGCCAATCAGGGGATGACCCAAAAATGAGGGTATGTCTTACACACAGCCTATAAAAGCTCTGGGAGACGCACTCGGGAGAACATTCAGCATTTATTTTTCAACATTTCAACATTCAACATTTCATTTTTCGAGTTTTCTACATTCACTTATTTTTGCTTGTCAATTTTTATATTGTGTTTTTACCGAAAATCATCCCTTTTCAAGTTGAAAAGACAGAGTGTTTTTAAAAATTTACTTAGAATTTATATTTGTTTTTGGAGTGTGTTAAGTAAAGTTAAAATAAAGATAACTTGTGAACAATATTTTTGTGAAATTGTTTTTTTTTTTAAATAAAAAAAAAACCTAAGAAGCCTTTACACCAACATATTGTTCTTTTTGGAGTCACCGCAAGGCCAAGGAAACCTTTGAAAAGTAAGTCAACATAATTTTAATTAATCGCGAGCACGGTTATCTGCCACTGAGTAGAATAGTTTCTCTTTCCTCTTGTTTTGTGTAGAGATCAAGTGCGGTTGATCTTTAAATTAACAAAAAAATAGTGTTGCGTATTTTAAATAAAAGAACAAGGTTCTTCTGTAATAATATTAATCAGGAAATTTATGCTCAGGGAAACCTGTACGCTGAATTTTCTGTTTAATATTCAAAGAAAAATCAAACGCGATTAGAGCCAATAGGGTTAAAAACTAAGTTATATTTGCTGATCCCGGTTCAGGCCAATGAGCTTGTAAGACAGGGATCCCAAATATAATAAAATATTAAACAATAGAAAAAAAAAACTGATAGTTGTTATTTTTATCTAAAAGTTTCTTGCATTATATTATTTTTTTCCTTAAACTCAAGATTTTGTATAGAAAGAGCTCATCCCAGCTATTAGTGGAAACACTAGGCTAAAAAGAGCAACGACAACTTTCCTCGTCTAGGAAAGCTTGTAAAATATCACCAAGAATCGTATTATGCTATGATTCCGACGTGACAGAAGTATAATCATTATTCTGTAAGCTACTCGTATATAGGTATTCAGAAAAACTTGTATCATATCTAAATTTACGAACCAATTTAAAACTTTTAAGGGACACAAGATTTCATCGTTTGCACTTGTGCTTTTTTCTGTAAGATTGGGAAAATCCCGTAGGCTGCCGTTTTAAACGTGGTATAAACTGTTTCAATTTTAATGTTAAATCATTGTCTAAATCGTCAGAGTAAACCTTTACGAGATTTGTTACTTTTTTTTCTAATACATCTGTCTCTATAAATAATAATTGTGTGAGAAAGCCAAATAATTGATGATGCTTCACTCCGTTTGTGCAACTCTGCAACTAATTTGTCTATAAACACATAAAATGTGTTTATTCGGAACTTATCAACCGGGCTTAATCTACTAGCTTGTGATTCCGAATGTAGATCAACACTCTATTTTCACAGAATTCATTAACAACAAAACTAAAATTTATTTTATTGATGGCCCTGGAGCTTCAGGAAAAACGTTCTTATATAAAACTTTAATACACTATTATATTTCATTAAACAAACAAATCTTATCAATGGCTTGGACTGATATTACTTCGATATTATTACCAATAGGAATGACAAGTCATAGAACTTTTAGATTACCTTTTGATTTAGATAATGTAGATACGGCTTTTTTAAATTAGAATTAGATAACAAAAAATTAAGGTTGGCTTATTTAATTATTTGGGATGAAGCATCTATGACTCCGAAGAAAGCTGTAGAAATTATAGATCAAACCTTGCAAGATGTATGCTGGAATAAAATAACTTTTGGAGGAAAACTAATTGTATTAGGAGGTGTCTTCTATTGTTGAGGAAACAATTAAATATTCCAAATCATGGTCTCTTTTTAAAGTTTTAAAATTAAAACAAAATATTCGTTCTAATGATAAAGAATTTTCATTATTATTATTACATGTAGGAGAAGGTAAAATTAATCCTTTCAAAATACCTCAACTTTGGAAAACTGATAATGTTTTTGACGAAATTTATAGCTATATTACTCAAAACATTTCTATAAATTCTGTAATTCTAGCTCCTCATAATGAAGATATTAAAATCATTAATAATAAAGTATTAAAAATGTTATTTGGTGATTCATGGACATATTATAGCATAGATTACGCAACACTTACGGGTGTAGATCAAACAGACGAAAATATTCATCTAAATTATCCAATTGAAATGTTAAATGAAATCAGAGAAGGTCTTCCACGTCATAAATTGGACTTAAAAATACATGCAACAGTTATGTTAATTCGAAATTTGAGTATAATAGATGGTCTATGCAATGGAACTCGTTTAAAAATTAGTAAATTATATCAATACAATATTGAAGCAGAAATAGTTACAGGAGAGAATATTGGAAATAAAGTCTTTATACCGAGAATCACCTTAAATACTGGAGAGAACTCTTCATTCACTTTTATTCTTTATAGAAAACAATTTCCGATAATTTTAGCTTTCGCAATAATAATAAATAAATCTCAAGGACAAAGTTTTGATTCTTTGGGAATTTTTCTCAGACGGCCATTATTTTTCCATGGTCAATTGTATGTAGTTTTATCTAAATGCAGAAATCCTAATAAAATATTTATACAAAATGAATTAGAAGATTCTTCAAAAATCAATAATATTGTGTGGAGTGAGATTTAAAAAAATCAAATTTAATATATATACAAATTTATTATAACTATATTATTTTAGACGTTTATTATTTCACCATATTATTTCAATTTATTAATTAAAATTATAAAAAATTGTATAATTATTTATTATTTTTTATTCAATAAAATTTGGGCCCACTCTTTGGCCCTCAGGTCTCCTGTGACGGCGCGACTGATCAACAGCCTTGAGCGCCGCCTTCTCCTTCTCGATCAGCCGCGTCCAGGCTTTCGAGCGCTGCTGGAAGGCCGCTCCATATTGGCGCACGGCGCTATCATAGCGCCTAAAGGCCTCTCGTGCCTGCCTGCGAGCCTCCAGGCTCGCCTCTATCGCCTCCTCGATAGCTGGCCGTAGCTTGTCCCACTCCTTCTCCACCTCGCTTGAGGCAGTCTCCAGAACTGGTGATGATGGTGCTGGGTCGATGGGCTGGGCGGACTCCAACCGCGCCGAGATGGGCAGGCCAGCGAATCGCAGGCGGCGCGGCGGCGCCTCACCGTCTTCCTCCGATAGGTGGTCTAACTCCATGAGGACCTCCTCGTCCGTGAGAGAGTCCGCCGGTAGGCGAGCCTCCTCAAACATCCTGCTGAGGACACCGTCCCAATCTCCAGAATCCATCCTGAAACAGAAATACAGATTATTCTGCATACCTAGCATGGTTGCGTGAGCCCTTAGGCCGACCAGGCTTTCTCTTAGCCGTGCCTGTCGCACTAGCCTCGTTCATCGGCTGTGCTGGCACCGGTAGAGTCGCGTACTGGGTCTTCCGAGGCCTGGCTACTGGCCGCCCTGTAACTGGACCTCCCGACTGCTGCGTAGCGTTGCGTTGCCCGCGCAACCTACGAGGGGACGGGGTCGAGTCTCCTACGTTGTCACCTTGACGCTCAGTGATACGTTGAGGGGGGCTCACACGTCAAGCACCGCTGTGCTGCGATCTAGCAGGACGCGATTTCGTATTATTGTTCTGTTCGTTACCAGAGTCTCTTTCGCTCGCACGTAACATCTGACGCTTCGTATCTATTCTTACCACATCCATCGGATTTTCATATCATCCCTCTTTGATTGTCCTCCTCCGAGTGGATCTCTGATTTATGGACTCCTACCAGTCGACCTGCATCCACCCAGCTCTGGGTGTTGTCGTCCTCGTCCATCAGATGGTGGTATCGAAGCCTTGCGATACTAAATGGCTACTTCTTTTACCTTAGAAGTAGGGTCCGTCCCTGTCCTCTGTTGGTAGTTCCTTCTTTAGCGTTACACTCCTTTCTCTCTGTCTCGCTAGGAACATTCCTTCCAGATTTAGCAACTTGAGTTGGCCGTGCTCTTGGCGACCAGTCCTTCCATTCAGGACAGTCTCTCATCCAATGAGTCACCTGACCACATGTCCAACATTCGAGTCTTTTCTGCACTCGATTAGGCAGCTGCACATCCTGGTTTATCGCCTCGACGCAATCTCGCCTCAAGTGATCCTTCGAACCACATACCCAACACTTCTTATGCCGGCAAAGCGCCTTTAGCAGTATCCCCTTTCTTGGACTACTCTTTGGGCTAGGCCGCTCCCTCTGCGTATTGGGCCCTTGGCACTTCCGTCTGTCAGGCAACTTTTCCGCCTTTACCTTGTCTGCTGAGAACGGGGCCACTCAGACAGCCATGTGCCTTCCTTAGGCTTCGCTTTACTCCGGCGTCTGGGACGTTTCTTTAGGTCCAGGTGTCGTTCTTCGCTTGCAGACTTCCTATTCTGCTGTGCGGTACCTGACACCTTTTTCTTCTTCTGCCTTCTTCTGGCCTTTGGCGAGCTCTGTGTGTTAGCGTCATTGCACTGACAACTACATTGGCCTGCCTTTTGATTCTCGAGACTGCTCAATTTCTGTCTCAGCTCTAGCAACTCCTGACGCATACTCTGAACCTCTTTGAGTATCTACGAGTGTGCGAGGAGACATGTTACCTCCTCACAAGGATTATAGCTTGACTTGCTGAGCATTGAGTCTGATTGCGACTCTGTATCTGACTCGTGCTCTAAGCTTTGAGCTGTTTCTGCGCCTACAGGCGTATGCGCTACCTTGGTCGTAGTCGAGGCCATAGCAGCGTTTTCATCTTCTGTTGCAGCTTTTGCATCTACAGCAAGTTGATGGGTCCTCTCCTTCCCCAAAACGCTGTCTATCCTCGACGAAGGCGTTCTGCAGTCTCGTTCTGCTTGGTCCACTCCTGACATCTGTCCAGCTGTCATCTTCTGTGTCTTGCGTTATACTTGTAATATCGCAGACACTTCTTTCATCCGCCATTCGTGCTGCCACTACGTCGCTAAACTGCGGTAATACTGGTCGTAACAGCAACAACAGCCTTATGTCCATCTCATCTCGAGTGACATATCTACCCAGGTCGTTTGACGTAACGAAATCTTCTTCATTATAGTCACCTCCGAGCCTAGCTCTGATTTTGATAAGAGTAACCATTGGTGAATCCTTGGCATCCAATAACAGAGCGTCTGCTACAGTTATTAAGGATTCAACTGACAGCTTCCAGATAAATTCATTGAGTTCCTGAGCTATCCTTTGTTGAGCTTCCTCACTGTAGGTAATCGCAGTTGTGCTTTTCGATATCAATTCTGCCAAAAATACTGCTTCGTCTGGCAATTGATATAAGCTACAACTCTTCGCCTTTAAATCTTCGGCGGTTTTTGCCAACGCATCAGCTATCAACTTCTGTTGACTCCGCGGTTCTTCTGTCCTATTTGCTTGCGTCAACATTTTTACTCGCGTCTCTACGCCACGGTATTAACAATAGATTCGCGCAGCAGCAGCGGCTAACTAATCTGACAATTTATTTGCGTGTTTCTGTATATTTCCAATACACGAAAACCTCCGCTTGTCTACCTAGATTTAGCTAGTCTATCAAAAAAAAATAAAAATCTAACGCCTCTACTCTAATAGCTGTGGCGTGATTTTATTTCGCGGATTCTAAGTGCGAGACGGCGTGCGTTGCACCGAATTTCTCGCACTCTTTTGCTGTCGTATAATACGCGTTATGCTGCGTATACACAGGTAGGCTCTATCATCAGCCAGCTGTGCTATCCTATACGCACGCACACTCACACACGCTCGGGTACGCGTACTATATCGCTTCTACGGCGATACGGCGCTTGCACTATGCCTGCGCTACGTACTGTAGCGGACACACGCACTCGTAGCACTCGCACGTACTCTCCCACCGAGCGGCTCGCGTACACACTCTCCGTGCGCTCACGGACGCTCCCACCAAGCGGCTCGCACACACACTCTCCGCGCGCTCACAGACGCTCCCACCAAGCGGCTCGCGCACACACTCTCCGCGCGCTCACGTATACTCCCGCTACGCAGCGTACTCACACGCGCCAGCTGCTTCGTACTCGGCGCTCGCACACTACTATAGTGCGCACGGATTTTCCTACTCTCGCGCGCTGCTGCTTAGCCGACCAACGAACCGATATTTGTTTTGATCGGCTCGGCGCAAGTATAATGCTATATATCACGCCTAGGTATTTTCGAACTCGCGGAAATTCAACCGTCTTTCTACGAAATTCGCTTACTTTTTGCCAAATCGGGAATTCCCTATCTCGAGTTCGCGCGCAACACTTTTTCTCTTCCTATCTCGCGTATCCACACGTTTTGGGCGCTAGTTGTAACGGGGTGGTTTTTAGGCGGCTATCTGCTTATGTGCCCCGTACAAATGCAAAGTCTTCCTGCACTTTGCTTTTGCGAGATGCTGTATTCGCTCGTGTGGTCGCCTACCTGCGACGATGTCCCGGTGCTCAGTATGCACTACACTCCTGTGTAGTGCCCGCGGAGGCGGCGGTATTCGGCGGTTTAGATAGGAAGAGGGATAGGGACGACGATCGAATGAACACACTACCGATTCTAATAAAAAGGCGTTTATTCAGTTAAACAATCCGGCGTCCGTATTACGCGTATTCGCGTCGCGAGAAGGCCACAAAATATCCCGGAACAACGACTGGGGCCAAATGCCTCGCCAGTCGATCGCGTATAAATAAAAAGGAAAATGAGATCCTACTTTAGCTTATAACGACGATCCTCGTTGTACTTTGGCCAGGGAGTCCTCTGCTCGACCTTGCTGTCTTCCTGGGCTGTGGTAGCTTTTCTTCCTGCGGTTGCTGCGGTTGCTGCCGTTGCTGCTGTTGCTGCTCAAGATGCTGCTATTGCTTCTAGGGCTGCTGTTGCTGCTAGGGCTGCTGTGCTGCGGTTACTGCTAGGGCTGCTGTGCTGCGGTTGCTGCTAGGGCTGCTCTCTTTGCTGCTGCTGTAGCTATAACTTTTGGCGCGCGTCTTCAGTACTACTTGTGAGTGCGGTCAAAAGTTAACTGTCTCGAATTTCCCTCGAATTGCGAGATCTCTACCGGCCTTCCCGCGCTTTGGCTCCCAGCGCCGACGTGCGCGTCTCGCCGCCCGTTACAATGTATATTTGTAAATTAATACTAGAACACCTGAAAACTTTTTTCAAGTATAAAGGTGTTTCTGTCCGGATGGAGGATAGTATAAGGTGGAGTTTTACGGAAGGAGGTTATGGTATAAATTCATTAATTAAATTACTGTAGTGGTATGACTCTAGGCGATGATTTCACATTTTTTTTTAGATTATTGTATACAAATTTTAATTAATAAAAATAAATCAGTTTTAATAACTTAAGTGCATTACAAAAAACATTAGAAAAATTAATTTTTAAACATAATTTTATACAATTTCATCATTTGTAATTTTTATACAAGAAAAAAAAAAAAGAAAAATTAACGCAGCTGAAGTACATTATTATTAATACATAATTCTAATGATGTGCTTCTGACAGTACCCCTTGGGTGGTGTGGAAAACTGTTAGAATTCATTAATTCACTCATTCGCCTTAAATTTAATAAATATCATCAATCATCTTATAAAGTTCTTTTTTGTCTCGATCAAGTGCACTTTAATTTCCATTAAAGTATTATTACAATCGATTACTGAAATATCCTCACAATTTCTTTTTAATAGACTTTTTTCAGACCATATTATTTCAATTTATTAATTAAAATTATAAAAAATTGTATTATTATTTATTATTTTTGGTGGAGGGGGGTGGAGGGAAGTGGAGGGGATTTCAAGTTAGAATTACGCTTACAACTATATATTATAGGAAGATATATATATATATATATATATATATATATATATATTGTAACGGGGTGGGACCTTAGGTGAGTGACGTAAAACACAAAAGGAGCGCCGGGACCGAGGATCGATCCGGCGTCCCCGAGATCTCTAAGCAAGCATGCTATCCTTATAGCCAATGCTGCCTGTGTTGTCGCTCGCTCAACCTGCCTCAAATACCGCGTGGGTATGGGTAGCAACCCGTTATAACCCCCCGCTAGAGTTGGAGTACCGTCCCGGCTTCAACCCTACAACTCTCTTTGCAGCACGGTAATGCAGGGAGCCTCTTCGCCGACTAGCTCTTCGACGATGTTTCCAGGCCTCGTACATCCCCACACCTCTTTTGATCCGCTCCATCCCTCTTCCCTCGAGGAAGGCGAGCCTAGGGAGAGCCTCGTAGATCATAGGTGGGGGTTCTTCTTTTCCTCGTCTCCTCTTCTGGCGCAGAAGATTGGGAGACCGCCAGGTATCTTCTTTCTCCACTCTCTGTGGGTATTTCAGTTGGGCGCCATGTAACGGGGTGGGACCTTAGATGAGCGACGAAAAACACAAAAGGAGCGCCGAGACCGAGGATCGATCCGGCGTCCCCGAGATCTCTAAGCAAGCATGCTATCCTTATAGCCAATGCTGCCTGTGTTGTCGCTCGCTCAACCTGCCTCGAATACCGCGTGGGTATGGGTAGCAACCCGTTATAACCCCCCGCTAGAGTTGGAGTACCGTCCCGGCTTCAACTCTACAACTCTCTTTGCAGCACGGTAATGCAGGAAGCCTCTTCGCCGACTAGCTCTTCGACGATGTTTCCAGGCCTCGTACATCCCCACACCTCTTTTGATCCGCTCCATCCCTCTTCCCTCGAGGAAGGCGAGCCTAGGGAGAGCCTCGTAGATCATAGGTGGGGGTTCTTCTTTTCCTCGTCTCCTCTTCTGGCGCAGAAGATTGGGAGACCGCCAGGTATCTTCTTTCTCCACTCTCTGTGGGTATTTCAGTTGGGCGCCATGTAACGGGGTGGGACCTTAGATGAGCGACGAAAAACACAAAAGGAGCGCCGGGACCGAGGATCGATCCGGCGTCCCCGAGAGCTCTAAGCAAGCATGCTATCCTTATAGCCAATGCTGCCTGTGTTGTCGCTCGCTCAACCTGCCTCGAATACCGCGTGGGTATGGGTAGCAACCCGTTATAACCCCCCGCTAGAGTTGGAGTACCGTCCCGGCTTCAACTCTACAACTCTCTTTGCAGCACGGCAATGCAGGGAGCCTCTTCGCCGACTAGCTCTTCGACGATGTTTCCAGGCCTCGTACATCCCCACACCTCTTTTGATCCGCTCCATCCCTCTTCCCTCGAGGAAGGCGAGCCTAGGGAGAGCCTCGTAGATCATAGGTGGGGGTTCTTCTTTTCCTCGTCTCCTCTTCTGGCGCAGAAGATTGGGAGACCGCCAGGTATCTTCTTTCTCCACTCTCTGTGGGTATTTCAGTTGGGCGCCATGTAACGGGGTGGGACCTTAGATGAGCGACGAAAAACACAAAAGGAGCGCCGAGACCGAGGATCGATCCGGCGTCCCCGAGATCTCTAAGCAAGCATGCTATCCTTATAGCCAATGCTGCCTGTGTTGTCGCTCGCTCAACCTGCCTCGAATACCGCGTGGGTATGGGTAGCAACCCGTTATAACCCCCCGCTAGAGTTGGAGTACCGTCCCGGCTTCAACTCTACAACTCTCTTTGCAGCACGGTAATGCAGGGAGCCTCTTCGCCGACTAGCTCTTCGACGATGTTTCCAGGCCTCGTACATCCCCACACCTCTTTTGATCCGCTCCATCCCTCTTCCCTCGAGGAAGGCGAGCCTAGGGAGAGCCTCGTAGATCATAGGTGGGGGTTCTTCTTTTCCTCGTCTCCTCTTCTGGCGCAGAAGATTGGGAGACCGCCAGGTATCTTCTTTCTCCACTCTCTGTGGGTATTTCAGTTGGGCGCCATGTAACGGGGTGGGACCTTAGATGAGCGACGAAAAACACAAAAGGAGCGCCGAGACCGAGGATCGATCCGGCGTCCCCGAGATCTCTAAGCAAGCATGCTATCCTTATAGCCAATGCTGCCTGTGTCGTCGCTCGCTCAACCTGCCTCGAATACCGCGTGGGTACGGGTAGCAACCCGTTATAATATATTTTATAATAAATATATAATTTATTGGAATATATATGTTAAATCAACATTGGGTATTATAGGAGAGTATTCCATTTGTAAATATATAAAAAATTAATTATTATTAATATTATACTATCTAAAAATATATTTTTCTTTTTTTGTGTAATTAATAATTTATTAAAAATATATCATAGTATATATAATAGATAAATGCATACTATTGTATAAAATAGTAATGCGAGCATTTTTATTAGCCTACTATGTCTAATAATAATGACAGTCTCAATCCTGTTGAACGCAGAGAACAATTTTATTTCAATTACTATATAAATATATTTCCAATAATATACTACTACTATTTACTTCATCTAACCAAACTATATTGATTACTTCATACTAAAAATACAATTATTTATATGCCGTAGATATGCTATAGACGATATCTAGATGATAGGATAACGCCATAATTGACGTCACGTCATCTACTCAACAAAACAGCAGATGAGCATCAATATACCTAAAAAAACCTGTGACTCCCTGTAGACGATGTCCAGGTGTCAGGATGACCTTCAGGTCGACATGACATCGTCTACAAGGAAGAACACCAGGTATTCGTCCAATATACCGAAAAAACCCGTGTCTCCCTGTAGACGATGTCCAGGTGTCAGGATGACCTTCAGGTCGACGTGACATCGTCTACAAGGAAGAAGACCAGGTATTCGTCGAATATACCGAAAAAAACCGTGTCTCCCTGTAGACGATGTCTAGGTGTCGGGATGACCCCAGGTCGACGTAACATCATCTACAAGGAAAAACACCAAGTATTAAAATAAATGGTAAATGTACCAAAAAAATCGCATCTTCATAAAAATGATGTCAGAGTATCATATTAGATAAAATCATCGAAAATACGACTAGTCATCTCCACCATCACTATTCTGAACTACATCTGATACATCTCGTGTGTCATTAGTATACGCACAATTTTTTACTACCGACATGCCAAAAAAAAATTCATAAATGAATTTATAAAAGATATTATGAAAAAAGTATGTTCGTACGTACGTACGTACGATTTTTACTTGAAAAAACGTGATGTGACTCTTATTGATTTAAGCTCGCCTGAAGACTTGCGCTCGGCTGTTCATAATTTGGGTACAGTGGTGAATGATGTGTATACGATGACCGATGTCTCGGCAGATGTCTCAGTGACGAAAATCGAAACTGTACCAGCGATGCTTCCAACATCAGCGGAGACCGATGGCTTACAACCGGCAGCCGCATTCCATAGTATTTCGAAGGAAATGCTGTTGGCACTCAATGATGCCCAAAATGAAATTGATACACTATGTGCTGATCGTGATACTTTACGCAATCGCAATCAAGAGTTGGAGGAAACATTACAACATTGTAGTATGCAAGAAACGAATTTGTCAGCAGAACTTCGTGTGCGTGACGCCGAGGTACTGAAACGACAACGGCTCATTGAGAACCTACAAGCATAGCAGGTTTTCCTTCAACAACAACTAACCTTATTCCAGCGAAGATTAAACCAAATGAGTACCACAACATCAATCACTACAAACACTAACTCTGGTATACAAAGAGATGGGTTAGATAGTAATTTTGCATTTACTACACATGTCGAGAACAAAAATACTCCCGTGATTCCCGTCAATTTAGGGTTAGGATATAATTACGAACCAGATACGTATAACGGTACAACTAACGGCTGGAATGATGAAAAGAAGATTATAGCGTTAGCAGCTTCTCTACGCAATAAAGCAAAAAGTGTATTAAGTAGTTTCAAGGTTACAAAGATTTTGGATATAAAGACATTATTGGAAAAATTAGAGGCGCGATTTGGTGAATATTTAGGATCTAATAGTTATTCTTTGTTTCAAAATAGGTGACAAAAAACAGGAGAGGGTTTTCCAATGTGTGGGATCGGATGTGACTATTTGTAATCCTAAATTTATCAATCCACACGATCGCAAAATCCCTTTTGAAGGGTAACTGTTGAAATATCCCACTGGGGAGAAGGTTTCTGTTAAGTTTAGTACGATCATCAAAGTGAACTTAAGTCTGTTAAGTAGATTGGAATTTCGGAGCAATGCATACAATTTTTAACCATACTTCAAGTACAATTGACAACAATGTTGATGAATAGTACTGTCGTAGAATTATGGATTGGAAACTATTATCAGAATTTTTAAAGGCGGCCTTAAAGAATAATTACCAGAGATTAGATTCGCTGTTTTGATAGATTTCCAGGATATTTTCCAAGACGATAATGTCGGTGGGAAATTCGATCTTGTTGAACAAAAATTGAACTGTCTACTCTGCCCCCTATTAAATCACCTGTTTTCCACTTCCGTTTCATTTGCAAGCGGAGATTAATCAAATGATTAGAAAAATACAGAAACAAGGAGTTGGAAAAGAATCTTCTAGATCTTATTGTTCTCCAATAGTGTTGAAAGAAAAGAAAGATGGCACTTGGAGATTTTGCGTTGATTTCCGCAATTAAATGATAAAATATTAAAGACTCATATATATTACCTAGCACTAACCAAACTTTAGATAAGTTAGCAGGTAAATCTTGGTTTTCGACTTTAGATCTTAAAAGTGGATATTGACAGGTTAAGATTCGTCCGGAATATAGGGATAAAACTGCTTTTTTGATTGGTAATGGTCTAAGGCAGTTCATCGTTATGCCTTTTGGAGTGTGTAATGTTCCACTACTTTCGAACGATTGATGGAAAAGATACTTCGAGATCTTCTGGATGATATTTGCTTGCTTTATTTAGATGATGTTATCATTATGGCGAAATCGTTCGATGAGATATTAGATAATTTACGGACGATTCCAGAAGAATTAGAGCAGCTAATTTGGAGCTGAATAAAAAAATTTTCAAAGTGGAGTTTGATATTTATAACACATTATCTCAGAATACGGTAAAAAGACAGATCTTAGAAAAATGGAAACAGTGGTTGCTAGACCGGTACCCTCATGTAAGAAACCAGTTCTGAGTTTTCCTGGTTTATATGCCTATTATAGCCGTTTTATTAAAGGTTTTTTTTCTATTACCAAACCTCTTTATCGATTAACTGCAAAGAAAGCTAAATTCATTTGGACGAATGATTGTGATAATTCGTTCTCGAAGTTAACAGAATTATTATCAACTCCACATGTTTTAGCTTTTCCTCAGATACACTTTGCCTTTCATTTTAGATACAGACGCTTCTGATCACGGGATAGGCGTTGTTTGATCACAGATTCATAATGCAGAAGAAAGGGTAATTGAATATTATAGTCGAGTTTTATCAATGGCTGATAGAAATTATTGTGTTACTCGTCGCCAATAATTAGTAGTAATAGATTCCGTTCAGATTTTCATCACTATTTATGTAGTAGACAATTCTTTATTAGCTAGATGGGTGACAAAATTAGATCAATATGATTTCAAAATTTCACATCGTAAAGGCACTTCTCATGGCAATACTGATGCACTTTCCAGACGGCCGTGTGATGATTCACGGGAGTATTTTTGTTCTCGACATGTGTAGTATCTCTGTAAATACTGTTTTAATGTAGAATGCCAGACGGCTTCCAGACGGCGCTCCAGACGGCCGTGTGATGAATCACGGGAGTATTTTTGTTCTCGACATGTGTAGTATCTCTGTAAATACTGTTTTAATGTAGAATGAATATATACAATTGGTAATTCTGTAAAACGTATTGTTGTTGAAGAAATACCCCATAAAGTTTGGCAAAATCGTCAACGCCAGGATGATGTCATTCGAGATATTTCGGATATTAAACAAAACGGAGTTAAATTATTATGGCAAGATATTTCTTCCGAAAATAACTACATAAAGTTGTATATATCTCAATGGAGCTCATTAATTTTTATAAATGATTTTTGTATAGGGAATGGATTTCATATAACATTAAAACAAATATTTTCAATTAATCGTACCTTGAGACTGTATCAATGCTATTTTAGAAGAAGCCCACGAAGCCTATGATTGGTGTAAATAAAACTTTGCATACGATTCGTAAAAGATTTTATTTGGCTTCTTGTAAGAAATATGTTAAAGATTGGTATAAATTTTGTTCGATTTTTGGTCTGATAAAAGGTCCTTTAGACAAGGGTCACAGTCGGATGAAGATCTATGATGTAGGATTACCTTCCAAACAGGTTCAAATGGATATTTTTGGCCCTTTTCAGAAAACTCCAATGACTTCATTACGTCCACAATCGAATTGACAAGTAAAACGACAAAATAAGATGATTCTGGAATATTTATCCAAATACATATCCGAAAATCAAAAAATTGAGATCATTGGGTTTCACTGTATCCTTTAGCTTACAGATGTTCAGTACAGTCTACAACAGCAGTCACTCCAGCCGAAATGCTAACTGGTAATGATCTACGACTTCCACTAGACTTAATACATAGATTTCCTCCTTCTCACGATGAACACATAAACATTGGAATCTATATACGCATGTTAAAAACAATACTAAACAAGATACACCACTTTGCGAGACGAACCATCAACATTACATCTCAACGAACCATCAACATTACATCTCAACGAACCATCAACATTACATCTCAACGGACCAAGAAGAACTATGATAAACAAGACGACATGTTAATTTTCAAGTTGGTTAGAAAGTATGGTTTTACAATCTTCATAGAAGCAAAGAAAAACACCAAAACTCTAAAACAACTGGGAAGGACCGTACAAAATTTTTAAAAATATTAACGATGTTGTTTATTGCATACGGAGAACCCCATAACGTAAGAAAAAAATCGTTCATGTTGATATATTGGCGACTTATCACGATCGGTAATTTCTTCCGCTTTGCACACGGTTTTTGAGCTGTGGTTTTTCCCGTGAGCCAGAGGACAAATATAAGAGCAGGAATAGAGGAGAGGTACTACGGTAGATCAACTTCCCCACTCTTGTTCAAGAAGTGTCAAGTTATCACTTGATTGATACTGAGAATAATCAACGCTCTCTTTTTAATAGACGGGTCCATTGACTGATTTTAGAGGATAGATTTAAGTCAAGATGAATCAATTCAAGAGACGGACCTTTTATCCGGATGAGTCAAGGATAAGCCCGCTCGGAAAAGATTTTATATTGACTCTTTTCGAAAGAAGAGGTAAATTCATCAGGTGGCGAGATGGTTCACCCGCTTTGTAGAAAGGGCCCTTACTATTGGCTTTAGATTGTCGGAACGACAATCTAAGAGAGAAGAGAGTAATGTTGTGACCGAGCTGTACGCAGCGCGATTCGAATATTGAGAATCTCCCCTAGCAAAGAGATCAACAACGTTTAGATTATTTTTACTTACAATTAGACGACGCCCATCGAGAGGCCTCCTCCGAACATTTAGGAGTGGAAAAAACGTACGATCGAGTCGCAAGAAAATATTACTGTCCGGGAGTATGACACAACGTGAACCATTATAACCAGGAGTGTGACGAATGCCAATGTTATAAAACCTTACAACTAGGAGCGACGGGGCAAATGGGACAGCGAGTCGTCGAAAGACCATGGGACGCAGTAGCTGCCGATCTGATGGAAGTTTCTATTAGCAAAATCCAATTTAAATACCTGATGGTATTTCAAGATCTCTTTACGAGATGGATCGAGGTCAAACCCATCCGTAAATCCATAGGACAGGCGGTGGCCAAAGCATTTGAGGAACTAATACTATTCTCCTTTATATGTGCTGTTATATAATGATATCAGTTTTATCATTTTAACTCTATTTTTTTTTAGAGATTTGACATAATTGCTATATCTGTAAAGGATTTCCAAGAGCATATCTATTACAGGATATTCTTCTTTTCATGCTTAAATGCGGTCTTATGATCTCTAATTGTAAAATTCAATAATAGTTATGATTTATTCACCAGATCATCCTTTATTTATTTTCTGATCTTTAACTTAATTTGAGCAATCAATTTTTTCGCTGAATCATTCACGGCACTAGCATCCACAATTGAGGCTACGTTTATATGATCATGTCAAGAAATGACAAACGACCAGTCTTTCAGTAGAAAAACACAATTTTTTTGCTTGGCACAATTCTGGTAATAAGAATTAGCTCAATGGCTCATTTACGCAGTTTTACGCTAAAACAGATTTTCTGAAGAGCATTAAAAAAAACTTTTATTTGGTTTCTATCAGTTACACATGATTGGAAAATAGCATTTTCCATGCACGCATTAAGTATCAAAATATAATCCTAAACTCATAATAACAATAAATAAAGCCACAATCTATTTACGATCCTATAATTTATTTTCAGTTATATTAATATCTTAATTGTATTCACAGATCGCTACCAAAATTAATCAGTCAAGATGATAATGGCCCTAATTCTCAAAATCAGTATACGGGTGTTGCACATTTTGAACCAATACCCCATGATCATGACTTTTGTGAAAGAGTTGTCATTAACGTGAGTACATCAAAATTGTTCCCAATAAAGTTTATGTATAATTTAAAAATATTTATTATTTATTTCAATACGAAGTTCATCCGACATAATTACACCGGTACACAAAAAAGTTGTCTAGACAACAATTCTGAGGTCTGTTTTGTCCTTACAATGCCAAATTTTTTAATATCCTCTACCTGTTTATTTGTCTGTTTTATTATTTCCTCGGATACTATAGTAGCCTGGCATCCACAATAGTCTAATGACGATTTCTTGCTGTCAGTGACTCTGCTAGTACAGCTCTGTTATCCCAGCAAAATACATCGTTTTGTTGACTAAGCACACGATTTCTCATACGCTGTCCTTTTCCCAGGCTCCGGCGCCGACTCCGTTCTGACAGTATAAGGTTTTGTGAAGACAATTTTCTCCCCTATTTTATGACAACCCTGTCTGCCATTAATTACAGTATTTTGTTCATTAACTCCCTGTTTCGAAAACTCGTCTCGCTTACTGATGATTTCCTTGTTCAGTGGTGGTATTACCAGTAACATCTCCAACGTAGCCGTTGGTCTAGTACATATAAATTATGTTATTCCTCCCATCACTAGCCTCTTTAACCATGTCCAGCGCCTTAATATTTGTTTTCAGCGCACACGTATAACCTCGTACTACGGAGTCGTGCATGAGTGTGAATTTTATGATGACTTTATATAGCTTTCTAACCTTAACTAGTTCCATTCGCCCCCCCCCCCCCCCCCCGCAGCTTCAAAGGATCTCCTACAAGCACAGAAAGTGCCTATTGTCTTAATGCAACTTAACTTAATATGCTTCCTCCAGTTCAGTCTGGAGTCCAGGTTAACATCGAAGTACTTGACCTCTTGAATCAGGTTTAATGGCATGCCTTATAACTGAAGACCATCCACTGCCTTAGTTTTGTATCTCTTCGTGAAGAACATAACGTTTACCATATTAGGATTTACTCCCAATCTTACCCTCTCATAACTATTCCTAGTGCATATTGTACTACGCCTGCCGCTACATTTTCAGCGTTACCCCTGACTAGTACGATGATGTCGTCCGCATACACAGAGAAAAATTTCGAAGGTTCAGCCTTCCTATATTATTGCGGTCATACAGATCTCTATCCATCTTATGTATTTATGACTATTTTAGGATTATAGTATACCGAAACTTGTACTCTGTGAATTGTATAATTTACGGCGTATTTACACTTCGAATTCGAATATTTTGCAGTCTATTTTCGTCATTCTTGAATCCGAAAGTTTTGGCATTTTGGCAATACGAGCATAAGCGTCTACCGTTTCGACTTTCGAGTTCTGAGACTCCCAACTTCGAATAACGCGAAGGACTAGTGTAGTGTAATCACAAAACACAGCCGCGTGAAAGAGCCGACAATTGGCACGCTAGCATTAATGGTTTCGAGATCTGAGACTGCGAAGCGTCAAGTCTCTGCGGTGCAGAGACTTTTGGAGTTCTCACTCTCCCATTTTCGCGCCCATACATGCACGAAAATCGTTCAGTATTTACACTTTGAATTTGAAGCCTAATCATTCGTAATTAGATGGGACAGAGTACAATATTATTTGTGTTCCCGTAGTTTCGAAAGTATCGAATGCTGACCCTTCGGAAGTTTTCTCCGTGTAGGCATACACGTTTACTCCCGCCTCATTCAGGATACAGATTAGACTATCCACTATGAAATACCAAAGCGTTGGGGAAAGTACCTCGCCTTGTAGGTAACCTTTACTAACCCATGAAAGATGTATCCCATTTACAATTTTATTATTAGAGCAGACCACGCAGCTATAAGGAAGGTGAAAAGATTCTGCACTTGGAGGTGGGTGTGGGTCCTATTTTCATGTCAGTTACACTAGAGTAGGGATAATATGATAAATAAATAATGTAATGTGAATTAATAGTTAATGCATTTTGATACCTCAGGGAAATAATGGCCTATCTGTCAACCTGCCTCCAGATCGGTCTTACTCAGGATCCGTTTCGAGAACGGATTAAAGGACGACCCGCTTCGAAAATGGCCTTTCTCAAAAAACACTTCGAGAACGACCTATCCCGTAGTAAGCTCGATTTTAAGTCCTTTTTACGCCATTTCTATTCCAGATGTGATTAAATTTCTGCAATTTTGTTTTGGTAGTCCTATACACTTTTTCAAAGCACGCAGAACTACCATAACGAAATTGCAAAAAATTAATCTCACTCACCGCTTGTCGCTCCCTGATTGTCAAAAGCCCCCCAGGCAGGAGGAGGAGTCCGTGGATTGGGATAACCAATCCACAGACGAGGAACCTCACCCCAGTCGGCCGCACACAACATCGCGGGCCCATCAGATTCCTCCTCCAACAGACAGTCAGACAGGCCACGTCGGACGTGATGGACAACAAGGCATGACCCCAGACCGTTACGTCCTGTGGGCCTACGAGCCCCTAGACCCCTACATGGACCATCTTCAGCATTTCTTACGAGGCGACCCCGAAATCCTGGAGGCGATCCAGGAGACGTACAACCGGGTCGTCGAGCTGATCCGCAACCGATCGTGCAGAACACTCGGCTCCACCTAACCTTGCATGGGCAAGGTGGACATACCGGCGAGACCAACATCGAATTCTCGCCGGTATGTCTCGGTACAGACGGTTCTCCTGTCCATGAATGCCAAGACATGGACCGACCATACTGCCCACTGGGACGCTGTGATACAGACGGACAGGGCATCGACAGTGGACATTAACACGCAGATCCACCGAACCGCGACTAGCGACATTGGGACGCAGACGGAGGACGTGACCTCAACAGACACACCACGCAGTGACCAAGCGCCAGCCGACATGACCATCACGTCGGCGGGGCCAATTATGCCGGTGCCAGCACCACCGACCACCTCGCACCCTGTCTAATCAGCAGCCGCTACCACCACCATCACCATCAGCGTCAGCCCACTGAAGACCGAAGGATTTCGCGGGCTGGAGGATGATCGACTGGCAGCAGAGATACTTGTCCGCCACTCGTACGGGCTGTTGGGCATGCGAAAGACCCGACCACCAAGTTCCCCGTTGCCCGGACTAGCACCGGCATAATTACTGCTACTGCTACAGTTGTAGTCTGGGGAATATATCCGTGAAGGAGTACCCCATCCATGGAGAAGAATGGCGTGCAAGGGGTCCTTCATAGCTTCCCGACAGTCTGGACGATGACAGAAACTCACGCTACTGTCCGACTGCTACCGACTACTCCTTGCCAATACACATCAACTTGCTCTCGTTCACACTTTTCACTTGCTGTCATCTCTTCCTCTTTTATCACACCACGCTTTCGTATACACTTGTCACCATTTAAATGGTTTATCCCGTTTTGTTCTCATCCCATAATATTAACGTAACAAGGGTGTCTAGGTCGAGGAGTATGGTACCTCAGCACCTACAGCTGCATCCTGGGCAAGGACACTACCATAGATCTGTAGGGCCAGACAGGGACCGTGTGCCGATCCAGGGCGCAACGACCAGCTTAATTCCAGGTGGACTTAATTACAGCGCACTGCGCCACCCCGGGAAGAAGAGTTGTAAGTAAGTTGTAACGTGGCAGTTCAACTGCACGTTACAAAGCGAGCGAGTAGTTCGCTCAGAAGGTTCGTGTGGCGCTGGCTCACGGGCCTCGGGCGCCGACCAGCGCGCAGACGATTCCGTCTCTTCCTTTTTCATCTCGGCTCTCGTCGCAACAAGTTTTCCTCAGGCAGGTCGGGAGTGTTCGAGGCAAATTCGAGTTGCGCCAAGGACAGTATCTGGGTCGCCGATGTAGAAAAACGAGTAAGTAACATCAACGCAATGAGATGCTCTCGGTTCGCGGGCAATACAGTGCGCGAGTGCTTAAGTGCGCGATGTCCCACGACCCCGTGATAGCTACCGTGGCTTTGCTTCTAGCTACTGCTCGCGGCCGCGTCGTAATTTTCGTTCCTTTGCTCTCGTCCAGTGATAGGCTCTCGTGCCCTTAAATAAGCTATCGTCTCCTTAGATAAGCTATTGTCTCCTTAAATAAGCTATCGTCTCCTTAAACGAGCTATCGTTCTCCCTCAGCTCTCATGGCAACCCGTAAGCTATGGTTTTCTCATAAGTTATCGCTTCCTCTCCCAAGCTACCGCTTCATCACAAGCTATCGTTTCCTTCAAATAAGTTATCGTCTTTCTCAGTTATCGCCTCCTCTCACAAGCTAACGCCTTTTCTCATCAGCTATCGTCTCCCAACTATCGCAGTGATAATCGCAGCGACTTTGTGCAGCGACAGTGAGCGGGCGAGCAGTATGTGAGTCGCGGAGTGTGTCGCGAGAATGGAAGTTTTGGCCAGTGGGCCATATGAGAGACGGAGTGTTAATCGTCAGGGTGCCGAGATTTAATATGTAATATTTTTGAAAGTTAAAAATATAGAGGATGAAGAAATGAAAAATTCATCAACTACCGAGCCAAATATTATTATCCCACGACCCTGATGCAACAACCTTTTTTCCCTATCCTAGAACTAGTCGAGCTCGCTTAACTATCGCGTCGATAGACTCCAACACGTGGTGGCATCACAAAGTGAAGGGATCTTAGATTCCTAGCATCTCGTATACCTGGCGCCCGAGGCCGCGGCGGCCCGCCATCACGTATGAATTAGAGTTTTATCGGCGCGGCCACAAAGAAGCTAAGGATATATAAGACCTGGGACGCAAGTCGAAAGACATTCTCTAAATTTTTAAAATACTTGGATCATGTGGAAGCTCTGTCCATTTCTGAATCGGTTTCTCGTTTTCTTTTATTTGAAAGTAAAACTCTTAATTCTTAACAAAGTTTTATGTTCGGTAGCATTTACAAATTTATTTCAACTAACATAAATGCATTAACTTGTATCATCGGCTTAAATATCCATTTATACAATAACGATTGTCTGTTAGAATAATTTTAAATACTCTCTCTCTCTCTCTCTCTCAAATTGTCAATATCCGAGTGATTCCTCTTTCTGAAAAATGAATAATACGACGGCAATGGGTTATGCCCTGCCGATTTATTAATCCGCGCATCAACTTTTGTCGTTTCGACAGTTTACTCGCACAGTTGTCTTCGTCTGTTCTTTAGAATCGCGGGAGTCCGAGCACGCTTGTATGTTAAGTAACCGTAAAACATTACATAACACAATGGTTGACTACCGACGAACGTACGAAGAAATTTGTGGCATACCTACTAAGAAAAATCTTTAACACAGTTATGCCACTTCAGATCTTAGTTTTCTTTGACTTTTACGTCGTTCGTTTACTTTTCCGTAGAAGAGGGGCGAGGAGACGAGGGGAGAGATGATAGCCTTGGACATGAGTCTTTCTTGACATAGACAATGAGGAAGTTAGCGCCTGCCTTATCCGTGGAAAACCCGGAAAATCACAGGAGCTGCGTTCTCGTAGCAGCCAGAGCAATGATCTATTAACGAACTAATGTTTTTCCTATGCAAAACCGCTGATATAGAGCGAATTGCGGTGCCCGTAGAAATACAATTATTTTTCACGCAAAACCGCAGAAACTGCGTAAAGAAAGTAAAAAAAAACACCTTGACTCCTCATTCGAGCCGTGGGAGGTCAAGGTCAAGATTGTTTACACTCTATGGTGCCATATGTGCTTTGGAAACAGCTTCTACCCCCCCCCCCCGTCTATCCAAAATGCCTCTAATTTTTTTAAATAAGTTGGAGAGAACCCCCTACACCGTCTCTTTCTATCTAAAGTGCCTCTGATTTTTTAAATGGTTTTTGGAGAGCGACGAGGCAACTTACTTTTTCTGGTATGGGCACACCGACGAGTGACTGACGACTGACTGAAAGTTGGATAAGTACGACCTTTTCAAACAGACACACGCACGCACGCCGGCCGCGGTACTTTTACACGGTACCCGCGCTATGAGGCCTGAGGAACCGGCGGATACGTTGCGCAAGAGAACCGGGTTGGTCATAACAAAATCAGCCAAAAGTGTGGCTAAAGGTTTGGAGAAAATTCTACAGCAAAACGGCGGCAAGAAACCTATCTTCTTTTAAACGTGAAAGGGCAAGGAATTTGATGAAAAAAAAAGAAACATTATTTACCGTGCTGTGCGAGATCCGGACACCAAGGCAGCAGTTGCTGAGCTTAATCAGAACTCTGAAAGAGCGTATGTGGCGCTACTTTACACATTGTGACACGAGGCGCTACATTAACGTACTGAATAATATTGTACACTCTTACAATGATTGGTGGCATAGAGAAATAAAAATGGTCCTATCTACTGTCAATATGTATAATGCAGCTAAGTCTCGTGAAAATTTAGCGCAGCGCTACGGTATCAAGAACCGATCACGTAATCGTGCAATGGGTGCACAAAGAGTTGTCTGGTGACGTTTTTGAGATCCGTCAGGTATTGCACAGTAGGGGTAGAGGTATGAGAAGAGAATATTTTGTAAGTTGGAAGGGGTATTCCGAAAAATTTCATTCCTAGGTAGCTGCTAAAGATCGTGTAAATATACGTACCAACAACAACAAGAACAATGATGATGATGGATGAATTTTAAATGGTTTTGTCCAGCAGTATAGTAGTAGATCTATGTTTTCCCAGAGAACACTACGAATTGCCTTACCACACAACTACCTCAAAATTTCTGTCTACACGGCGATTGGTCTGTGGATCTCAATGAAATACAAATACCTCTTACCTTTCAATACATATTCATTCAAGAGAAAGAGAAGGGGGTCATGTGTGTTAAAACATCTAGACGTACTGTTAACATTGACAATAATTTACGCCCTGATTATGAGAAGAAGTTAAAGGGGGAGGAGGAAACGTTAGTTAGATAAAATGTGGCGTTTATCGTGATATTGATACTCTTTTGCATGAAATAAATAGTCTCGACAATGTGAAAGATCATCTGATATTTGAGATTCAGTGCGGTGGTTACATTCAGGTGAGATGTACTTGCACCGAGGATAAGTTGTGTGGGATGTTAGGTTTTTAAAGTGGTGAATTATCGACTTGTGACGGTAAAGAAGAAAACTACATTATCGATGATACACCGGCAAATCTTGCAAATGGTCTACCAAGTGTATTTATAATTTATAATAGTATTTGTCAACCTTACATGACAGGTAATGTATGTTCATGATTGCTATGTGCTAAGCCTCTTCAGTTACATGACTACACTTACAGTGGAATACAAATCCAAAATTTTGCATCATCAATGTACAAATCTACCTCTGCTATCATCATCTTTTCAGTCAATCGAGATAGATATAAGGGGTGAACAAGATGTATATATTCCATGTGATTATCGCATGTTGTCGGTGACACTTCATTTTAAACGCATCAACCATGCAGAAAAGAATCTTGGAGTACACCGATTTTTTTGCCGACCAAATCGGTTATGGTGGTGGTGGTGGTGGAGGTCACAATTACCTTACATTTGGTCGTAGGCGTTATTAGAGCGGCACGGGAATTAGCAGTTATTTAAAAGGCTTATTGAATGCTACCTTACCTCTCGCGAAGCGAGGCGCTAATTGTGTCGGTAAGATGGGAATATATCCTTTGTCGTCGGACCAGTAAACAACTTTATGCATTCACTATTCATCAAGTGGATGTATTCTTTAATCAGAAGCCTGTGTCTCCGCCAAATAATGCATACGCCTACAGATCGTACATTGAGATGTTGCTAAATTATGGACCAACGGCAAAAAATTCACACCTAAATAGTGTCTTGGGGTATGACGAGACAGCCGGTAAAATGGACAACACCAATGCTAGTAATCGGGTTTCACTAAGCGACAGAATGCTATGACCGATAATAGAATCGATTTATTGAGATACCTACATGTAGATGCGGTGTTGAGGTACGTGTGCGTCTTGTGTACTCTCGTGACAGTTTTTGTCTAAGTGATCCCGATGCTGCCTACACCATACACCAGGGCAACACTGTTTGTTCGTAGTGTAATGGTTAATCCAAATATTTTGCTTGCTCATGAAAAAATGTTGTCTTTGAAAATTATTTACATAGGCCTGGAAAACACTTCAGTCGGATCTGGTGATCTGTTGTTCAGCTGAGCATTCATGAGTTCTACGGACTTGTTTTCCTGCTCACCTCTTGACAATGATTTCGAGAACAGTTTGATGAGATCGACCGATTCTTCCAGGCGTACAGCGAGGAAGATATACTCAATCAATGATTTACCATTTCTAGCTTTATCATCAGATTCACGATTAGCTACTCGGATCGGGTGTTTGAGTCGGTGATGGATGGGATGGAGGAGAAAAAGACTACGGAAGCCTTCAATAGTATTTAAAAGAGTAACCTTCAACAGATTAAAGTCATTAGCAAAAATAATAGATCATAGAATTAAATATATATTAAAAGTTAACGATGCTATAGAGATTATTATGAGAGAGGTAGGGGACTATAGCAAATATAAATTAATCAAAAGTGAAAATTTTCAATACCCATATTTCACTGCGTATAATGTTCTAAGTGCAATGGAAGATTTTGACGAGGTACTTGTAGATAAAATAGATACATTATTAAAAGATAAAAATATGCATTTAATTATAGAAAACATTTATATTATTGTTTATGAATTCGTTAATGTATATGTATATAATCTAGTCGCCTCCTTATATACAACTGTATCCATAAACATGTTTGTATTTAGTTTTAGTTTGAGTTCATGAAAAAATATAATTGTAAACACATATGCCTTATATTGTATACACATATATAGCACGAAATCAAAATTTACGCTCGGATCTCGACAAAATCAAAGAAAAAATAGAGTCAAATGTATCAATCACACAACTCCGGGAGGAGATCACAAAAATATACGAATCAAACTCTAAAGAGTCTACTAGACTCGGAAAGATGATTTGAACGCGTGATCAGAACGGACAGTCAACGACCGACAGGTCTCTACAAATAAAAATCGATATTCCAAAATTTAAAGGCTTAGCTAGCGAAAGACCAATGAAATTTTTACGGGAATTTGAAAACTATTTTTCTCTTGTAACGCCGGAGGATCCTGTCACGACGCCGTTGCCCGCAGCAGGATTTTGGGCGCCGTCGCCAACGCAGGCGAAGTGGGTTCCTATCACCACTACACAGCACGTCCTCAGGTTGCGATAAGCAGTCGTAGGCAGGCGATAGGACCAGGCGTGGGTGTGATGAGTTCACACTGGCAAACGCATTCATCTAGAAACACTACGCAAGCACCACCATAACAACACCAAACACTCTACACTATCTTATTTCCTACATTTTCTTGCTTTCTATCTTTATCTCTCATCTTAATCCTTCTCTTCCGCGATAACGATGCCAGCGAAGGCGCGCTCCCTTGCAGGGGCGCGTTAGGATGCGAGAATGAAACCGTAGTGAGTCTGACGACGAGTTGACACTGTCCTCGTCAAAGTCGGAAAGCTCTCATTCGTAGTTCTAGAGAAATATGGGGGTTATCACCTCTAGAACGGTGGACTCACCTGCGATCGGAACAGATCATGGCTCAAAAAAAACAATACCAAACCAAAAGAGGCTTAAGGGTGGGAACCTGGAATGTTCGCAGTCTTTACAGATCAAGCGCGTTTCGCGAAATCATAAAGAAAGCTGAGAAATACTCTTTAGATTTGGTAGCAATACAGGAAACTCGGTGGACAGATGACGCGCTGCTAGCATCGGGTTACTTCACCTTCATGTATGGGGACGCGATCAGGCATTCCCTAGGTACCGGATTTCTCGTTAACGGGCAGAGAAGAAGAGTAAATTACGCTACTTATATGTTTAGTGATAGATGAGCACGAGCTCGTAAGGAAAATTGCCATAGATGACCACGAGCTCGTAAAGAAAATCATTAAACATTTTAAAAGAAAAATTAGACGCACCGTGACTAATCACAAAATCAAAACAATCAATGACGTTCTATAAACACTTGGCGATTTTGACAGTGATGACAAGTCCAAAAGAAACGCTAATGCAGATAGAACCCAATAGAGACCAAATCACGAAACCAAACAAAATCCCTCCCACCCTCCTACTGAGAACATATCACCAAAAAATCCAATAAATTCAAAAACAACGGGCAATCAGCCATGGCAGAAATCAAAGACGTAGACTGACCAAAGAGTACAAGCCATATAGATGGACATCAAGAAGACTGACAACAAAAACACTGGGAAACATAATTGATGAAAGCACTTTGATTTCGGCAGATCACATTCAAAATTCTATTCATAGTTTTTATTATCGATTAGATTACTGTCAAGAAATCAAAGGTCATCAGTTTGAACATTTGCTAAACTAATTCCTGCCCTAATTGGTCGGACTGAGTCTTGCCTTAACTGATTGGACAACACCAAGTCTTGCCTTAACTGGTTGGACAACACCAAGTCTTGCCTTAAATGGTTGGACAATACAAAGTCTTGCCTTAATTGGTTGGACAGATTCTTGCCTCAATTAGTTGGAATAACCAAGACCTGCGTTGATTGATTAAACCACGTCTAACCTTAACTGGCTGGGCCGAGTCTTATCTTAACTGCTTGGATAACACCAGGTCTGCCTTAATTGATCAAAAATGGGTCGTCCTATTTAAAGAAATTAACCTTCAAATCATCAGGAAGGTCATGGTCAAGGTCGAATTCGAGATCTCCATCAAATAGCTGGATAATTATTATGAATATTACGTTTTAAATGTTGTTCTCTACGAGTTCTGATTTCCGAGTTATCGTATCAAACCTGCATTTGTCCTTGTCCATACCTTCCAAGGTCAAATTTAAAAAAAATATCAGACCATATTAGAACCTAAAATTTTCCGCTCTTTTCATTTCCGGGGTCGAAAATAGGGGGTCCTATTTAAAAAAATCGTTTTGACCTTCAAATGACGTTGATGAACATGGTCAAGGTCAAATTCAAGGTCCTAACAACCATGTGTTTTTTTATTACTATTGTTAGTTCAGATGTTATCATGCCATTCCGGAACTTTTTAGACACCCTGCATAATGAAAGTCGAGAAGAGAAAGAGCAAATGCGTACACACAAAATCATGTATATATATATAACGTGGTGGATTTTTAGTCGCAAGACCGCCAATCCTCTGCTGCGATTCCACGTTAAAACTAATCAATGGCGAAAAAGCTGAACTTATAAGGCGACAGACTATTCCCGCTACTCCGCACGGCTCTCAGCGTTGAAACTTATATCTCGCGAGGAGGTTCGTCGCAATAGGAAATCAAGGAGATAATTCTAGGTTGTTTTTTTTACAGAGAATCATACATGTCTAAATTAACTTTTAATATTTATTGTTTCAAATAAAGAAAGTGACTGGCCTCCAATATTTCCGCGTCTTTCACTAGAACGCGTACTGAAGTTACCGACCACGACTCTGCGAACAACTTATATAAAAATAGTACGTTTCTCTACCCGACCACTAGGTATTGGAACTTCCTTCCTCTCGTTCGATAGATGTCTCGTGCTCTGAAAATCGTCCGCGAAAACTCACCCGCAACTCCAACAACTCTCAAAAGAAAAAAAATATACCGATGGGAAAATAAGCTCTGATGCTAGCTTGGGCTCCAAAACGGTAGTGAACGAGCGTCATGTCCGCCGCTGGCCGCAAGCACCTGTACATATATGTTCGTCTTTGTCCAATGATCAGCGCCACCAATCACAGTTGGCACTGCGAGAAACAACCAATAGCATTAATCATTCCCGCTAGTCGGTCGCTCCGCGATAAGAATCTCGGCGGCAATTTTGAATACATCAATTACTACCCATACATAACATATCGCTCGCAACGCTCATACACACCACGTTCTACGTATTATATTATTATAAATATTATTTTACATCAATAGGTTCACACAAAAACATGGCTACTCTTCACTGTTGTAGATGTGGCCTTTTTTATCTCATTCTCTCTCACTTTCATACAGCTATATCTATAGCGCGCAGTCCGCTATACTCGGTGCGCAGCCGTGCTGACCTCGTCTCCTTCCCCCTGTTCTGCGCTCTCATCGCGCTATCCGGGGGTCGCGACCACGTGCCGACGAGGCTCCCTTCTTCCGGCGCAAGGAGAGTTTCAGTCAAGCGGGCTATTCTGCCACATCTCTCACTGCGCTGGTCGAAGCAGCGTCTCCCGTTCGTTGTCTGCTCTGCCTGACGACAGGCTGCAGTCTCTCTATGGCCGCAACTCTCTCTGTAAACACCACCGCAATAAGTTTTTTTGCTTACTTATATACGGTTCAGGTGTAGACGAGAATGAGGCCAATTTAAGTATCTATTCTCGACGGATACCCTGTCGCATCCCCCCTCTCAAAACTCAATATCCCGGTATGTTATAGTTTTCAAACCGAAAACCAAAAGGGAAAATTAGCCTCACTCACCGTCGCGTACCTCCCCCGTAGTTTTCTGCAAGAAAATGTTCTTTGCGATATATACATGACTATCCTCCGTATAGGCCCCGAATTTATTAACAAAACCACAAGTGAAATTATCCAAAAAAAAATTTTGTAATATTCATACCTTATTCTCCATATACATACTACCAATTGTCCGCTATATATGGCCACTACCACGACGTCCCCTCTGCTTGCTCTACGAAGACGGTGGGTCGGCGGCTCCGGCTGTAGCACCGAACGCCCTCCGCAGAATCATCTCTCGCAAGCCAGCGGGGAGGTCATGCTCCTCCTCCAAGATCCTTCTCCACACCTAAGTCCCACGCCAAAGGAGTATCGTCTCTGCTGCCTTCAATAGGCACAAACGCGGGCAATCACAAATGAATAGGCAGATTCTCATCCCAAAATGGTACGTCTAGTACCCGGGGCTCATCCAATCCGCGATGGTGGTAATGCGGCCGCAACCGTCGGACGGAGAGGCGGAGGTAGGCGCTGCATTTCCCTGTCCTCAATTTCGTCCAGTAGGGCCCGCTCCTCGCCCTCGGATATGGTATATTCGAGGCTGATGTCGACAGCCATAGGAGTTGGCTTCGATTCCAACCCACTGTTGGATGTGTTCGACGCCTCGGGCTGCCCCTGGATCTGCTGCTCCTTTTCTCGACGCAGTGCCGCTTGCACCAGCAATTCGCGCCTCAACACGATGTCCTCCTCCTCCGTATGTTCATGAGGGTGGAGGCCACCCCGGCTACTATCTCCATTCAGACTCATTTCTGGCTCTGTAACAATCCGCCGTATTTCAGAATATGTCAAATTTTTGACTCACCGGACAACACAATTTCCACTACCAACACTTACCAAGATCTGGCTCAAACAGTTCATGCATCGACTTTTGAGGTTTGAGGAGGGGGTTGGTTAGTTCGGGAATTGCGCGTGGGTACGTACCTTTTTAAATCCGATACGTGCACTTTCGCGATCTTACGACTATTTCCCTCCCCCATCTCTAAGGTGTAAACCACAGGCGGCTTTTGCTCAGTGATTTTGAATGGGCCCTCAAACTTAGGTGCTAACTTAGCTGAGAAGCTGTCAGGTGCATTAGATAAGTGATGAGCCCTCCTCATCACTTGATCTCCGACCGCAAAAATTGCTACCCTCCTACCCCTATTATAAATCTGCCTCTGCTTTTCCCGCGCGTCATCAATGAACTTGGCCACCAACTCTCGCAGAGTATCCAATCTCTTCATCCTGTCCTCCCACATCTTTGGGTCAAGAGGCAGCTTAGGGCAAGTACCCTCCTCCTCCCTCCGTAAGCTCTTAACAGGCGTCGGATGACGCCCATAATTCAAGAATGCTGGCGATGTTTTGAGCGTTGATTGAACTGCAGTGTTAATGGCATGACGAAGTTTATGGATATGCTTGTCCCAGTCTTTATTGTTTTCAGTAATGGCCGCAATCATGGTCTTCAATGTACTATTACTCCACGGGATTGTCTTGAGGGTGATATGGAGGTGACGTGACGTGAATAACTCCATATTCCTTCAAAGTTTCAGCCAGATGCTTGTTAATAAACTCTGTGCCGTTATCTGTCAGCATAATAGAATAATATCAATTTCTCAAAGGCGTTCGCATCTGATTTGTCGTCAACTTTCCGTCAAATAAATCCTGAAATACTAGTAGGTATTTGTTCTGACTCTTACTTCGAGGGAATTCCATCATATTGGCCGCTACTACTGACCATGGTCTCTCCACTATTCCTTTCCCAATTATTCCTTGTGCGCCTTGTTGAGAGACTTTATATTGCTGGCAAGTTTGGCAGGCGTTTATAAATGAGTGAACGTCATTGTACATTCCTGGCCAAAAGTATTCACGATCAATTCTGAGCAACTTATTGACGAGCAACTTCTCCATGAGCATGATTCATCACCCTCTCCCTCTTTTCTTCCGGTATAACCAGCTTCCATCACTCGTCATTGTTATTAATGGGGTCCAATAATGGATCCTTCTTATATCGATATAACTGGCCATCCTCAACCCTCCATTGCGGAAATTTCCTAGGCCATTGCTCGACTTCTTTAAAACGTCTTTGATACCATTCATCTTGTACTTCTTCCGAGGCCGCTATTTCTGGTTCATTAATTCTTGAGAGAGCGTCTGGCACGAGATGATTCGTCTCCTTTCTGTGGACATGTCAAAATCCCACTGTTGCACTTCAAGAGCCCACCGGGCTAAGTGCCCTGTAGGTTCTTTGAGACTACGTAGCCATTTTAGAGCAATATGATCTGTAATGACTGTAAAATGGTATCCTTCTACGTATGGCCGCAACTTCTTTATCGCCCATATTAGTCCCAAATATACACCTAATATACACAATAGGATGTTCTCCGTCTTCAAATTCCTGCGTTAGCACGGCCCCGATTGCGTAGTTACTAGCATCGCCTCGGATCTAGAATGGCTTCGTAAAATCTGGCCTGGCGAGTACAGGAGCTCTTCTCAGAGCCTCTGTTAGTTGGTCGAAAGCTTCCTGCTGGTCCTCTCCCCATTTCCAAGACTGGTCTTTTCTCAAAATCTTAACCAACGGGATCTTTAATTCAGAACTGTTTTCTATGAAGCGAACATACCAACCTACCATGCCTAGGACTCTACGTAAGTCTTTAACATTTTTAGGTGCAGGGCAATTTAAAACTGGAGCTACCTTATCTAAATCTATGCGCAACCCGTCCCTATCTAAAGTAAATCCAAGATATTTGATTTCATTGATCCAAAACTTGCATTTCTTAGGATTTACCGTCAATCAGTCCGCGATGAGTGTCTGTAGCAATAACAAATACTCTAGGTGCATCCTCTGGCCTAAATAACGTATCCAGTAATCGTTGCAGTGTCATTGGTGCATTAATGAGGCCAAAAGGCATCCTCGTAAATTGTCACAACCGATAACCTGGCACGGCAAAAGTGGTGTACTTCTTGCTACTTTCTTCCATTTTCACTTGGAAGTAAGCCTGTCGTAGATAGATTTTGCTGAGATGACGGGCACTTCGTAATCTGTCTAAAATGGCGTCCATCTGTGGTAGAGGATAACAATCTTTCTTGGTGTACTTGTTGACGTCAGTAAAGTCCACACATAACCTCTCTTCATCAGTATCAGGTTTTGGCACCAGAACAGGTTGACTGACGAAGTCACTGGCCGATCTTTCGGTAATGCCAAGCCTAAATAATTATACATATAATGTAATGTACATATAATAATAATGTATAGCGCCCTTTTGGATGGCCTCGATTTTCTTAGGCGATCTTAGTCTGAATTTCTAACTGGCGTTTTACTAGTCAATTTGATATAATGTTCGGTCAAATCCGTAAATCCCAGCACGTTTGGAGAGTATTCTGGCAATATACTGGCCACTATATCCTCAATCTGTTGCCTCTAATCCTCATCTAATTCTGAGATTCCCGCACATTCTCCAAAGACCTTCTCATTCGGCTTAGGGTTTTGGGCGTTAAAAGTGCGCCACTCACCCTGGTTTGCTCTCCACCAACCTCGATGGTCGGTATCTATTTTAAAGGCTTCGCAGAAGTCCTTACCAAGCACTATTTCATGGCCAATTTCTGTAATTGCTCTGGCTTTGATCGTGGAGTTTATTCCCTCCAGTTCTAAGTTGATTTGTAGATAACCTATTACTGGCGACATTCTCCCGTCAGTGTTTGGATTGAAGCTTTGACATACAATAGCCTGTCCTGAAATCTGTCCGCAATCTTGGGTCCCACTAACGTTATTACCGCCCCTGGGTCAAACAGTGCTCGATGCAGCTTCCCGCCTAACACGACTTGCAAATAGTGGCAGCTGTAGGTGAAGCCAAAGTTAGGGTTTCATCCAGTGATATTAGATCCTGCGACCATTCGCGAGGTTCGGGCTTCAACTTTTTGCTCGAGTCCTCCTCCAAACATTCTAATGCCAACTCAATTTTCTCAAGCTTTACGAAGTCTTCCTCCCTTTCCACTGACGGCCCTACTTTTCCTCTAATGTCTGCTATCTCTTCCTTTTTACAGAGCTTATTGGCTTCAACGAGGTTTAATTCTTGAATAGTGTCGGGCTCCAAATTGAAAGCCACCTTTTTTGTAGTATGGCTTTCTTCGATGTTGCCAGACAATTCATCAAGTTTCCCTGCCTTAACTCGTAGTTCCCCACATTCCATGGCCTCTACTAGTTTCTCTGTTGCCTTAGCTAAATTGCAATCTATAGCTTCTTTAATCTTCGGTTCGTTGCGATTGTTGACCCTTTGCCTTAAAGATTGGATGCTATTATGTGAAAATATATCCTCTTGATTAGGCTCTAAGCCTCTTGACTGCAACACTTCTCTGTCTACTTTAAACCCTCTGTTCTGACATATCAGCAACTCTTCTTCAGCCTCTCTATTTACTTCGTCTACCTCCTCAAGCTTCTTTATTGAGTCTTGTACCCATGGATAGAATGCTGCATACTCGTTTTTGTCGCTCGTAGATTCCACAGATCTAGCCCTGACTTTTAACGTCTCTTGTCCGTCACTTGTCCCCTACCCAACGGGTTACGTTAGCATCCGGCCACAAACAATCACTTACTTTCTTCTCTCTCTTTGTTCTACTCAACTGTCGACAGGTTATGCAAACTTTAGCTTCCTCGTTTCCCTTCCCTTCTGCTTCCACTAGTCGACGGGTTACGTCAACTCTGGCGACAACTTTTTGTTTTCCTTCCTGCAGCTAGGCCGACGGGTTACACCAGCTGCCTTTGGTCCAGGATTCAGCAACGTATTGGACTTGCTTGAGAGGCTAGGCCGACAGGTCGTGTCAGCGGTTGCAATCAATTGATTTTTCTCTTTAGACCCATCCTTGAATGTCTTAAGTGGATCCTGACCACTACCTCTCCCTCCCAAAATCAAACTACCGTCATGCATAGAAGCACTAACGGTTTGATTTTCTACTGCAATCAGGGCCCCAAGGAACTTCCCACATCAGGGAAGTTCAAGCCCCAATGGTGGCTTGAACTTCCTTGTGAGGACCCCCACCTTGCGAGGTCGGCTGTTGATTCGGCTTTTTATTCTTTTTACCATTCGTTTGGTTACCAGGATCTCACGCTACTTCGGCTGTTTCTGTTGTGGCCGCAATCTTATTCTTTTCGATTGGCGTCTATGCTGCTGCAAGAATCCTAGACTTCTCTGCCGGTAGTGGCGGAGAGTATCTAGAGTCTTGCTCAAGATCATCTTCCAGCTTCTGGCAATACTTCCTTACTTCCTCATAGGTTTTAATCTTCTTCCTCCTAACCGCCTTCCTATACTCTGGCTGCAATCGTCCGATCAATAATCTAACCTGCTCCCTCTGTTTCATCGGTTTTCTTAAATACTTGGCTATGTGTTTAAAGTTCATTATGTACTCGGCTATTTTTTTTCCCTTACCTTTCGTCCTCTGCAATAACTCATCCATAACGTCATTGTGGTTCATTGTGCTTATAAATTGCTGTTTAAACATTTTCTTAAATCTCTGCCAAGTCGTCAAATTTTTCTTTTCTGCCCGATACCACATATTGGCTTGTTTGGCAAGTGTATAGGGTACCACGGCCAGCATGTCATGGCCTTCAAGTCGCAAACTGTCTTTACACTCAGTCACCTGAGACAAATATTCCTCCGGATCGTCTTTACCGCCACCAGTGAATTTAATATTCCAGCCTTGTATTATTTGCATCTGGTTTAACTGTTGAGTCAGTCCTGAGCTTTTGCGTTTGTGATGCGATGACGGCTTTTTCTTATTCTTCTTCTGGCTTTTCTTCCTGTCTTTGTACGTCGAAACGTCGCTATCACTACTCGTGCTATCCGTCTCACTACTCAAGTCGATTGTGTCGTCTGACGTGTCGGAGCTGTCACTGGAGGTGATATTCGAAGCACTGCTCGATCTACTACTCGATGCACTATTCGACTGACTAGGGCTTCTGCTCCGTCCCGACTTCTTTTCCTGACCGCGATTTTTGTTCAGTGGTACCTTCTTTATCTTTTCCGACGCTGTTTTGCTAGGTGACCCCTTTACCCCGTTTAAATCTTTCAAAGCTTCTTGCAAATTATTAAATTGTTTTGTTTGGCCGCTAGTCTTGGGTGTAGTTTGCAATATCCCTTTGGTGGGGATCGTCTTGGCTACAATTTCATTCTCACTGTCATCTGTCTGATCGCTGATTCAATAGCCCCTTCCGGAAATTTCCAACTATTGAAATTCAGCATTGTAGGTGTTTTATCTATCAGCGATCACGTTTTCGTGGCCGTGTGAGGAACTGTATTTTCGGAATTAACTTTCTCCTTGGCAGTTTGTCCCGTAAATTGTGTAGAGTTGTAGTTTGGGCGTTTCTCACTAGCTTTGGTATTGGCTGGCTGTCGTAATGTATCTAGCGCCTGCTTCTGACACCAGGGTGTCTTTTTCGGATCAGATTTAGAGTGTCCGGTGCTGTCGTCCAATGACTTACTAATGCCCAATCCCTTCGGATTTGCTCCAAGCGTGGATCCTCTCTGACTCCTAACGGTCTCTTTATACAGGGTTATACCGTGGAAATTTTGAATTCTGTTTACTGGCTCCTTGGCTAGCAGTAAAAATAGCTCATATTGGGGTAATTCCGTAGTTCTGACTTCGGTAACTGGGCTGATTACTATTGGCGACGATGGTTTGAACGACAATTGACTAGATTGAATTCCCGCCGTATTAGACAGAGCACCCAGTACTCGCGTTGAAACAAAATCTCGAAGGTGATCCATCAATTGCAAATGAAGGGTGGTGTTGCCTACTATCTCTTGCGTCGTGACTGCAGTAAGCGAGCGAATCTGTTCAATTGACAAAGTCATGACTTCATCTAAACTTTCTGCTCCAGCTTTCGTTTCTGATGGCGCTGATTGACTTGCATCTGGCAAAAATGGTTTGGCCTCGATCTTTTTCTTGGCTTTCGATTTATTTTCTCTGGCTTTACCTAAAAGTGCCTCTTGTGACTGCTGAGGAATCTCACCGCTATTATCCCAGTCATACCAAGGAATATCTTCACCGTACCCTGACCGTAATAAAGTAACCCGCAATAACCTATCTCGCCGTAATTCTGAATTACCTTGCGTATTTACCCCAAATTCTTCTAGCTTAGTCTCGAGTTCGGCTTTTACTAACCTACGTATGGTATGGTTAATAATACTTCGGATGTCTCGGTCCTTTTTTAAAGCCTCCATAGTTTCTTGGTGTTTTTCCATCTCTCCACCAGAGACAACCAAAACCCGTTTACGTGGCAGTTCAAAGGATTTCCTTTAAAAGTGATTCTCTTCGAAATGTTGATTAGCTTTGATTTTGACTGGTTTATCGTCAGCTGAAGTCCATCACTCTCCCGTCTCTTAAATAATTCGATGATCTGGCCACAAAAAAAAATTTACTTAGGAATAAATCCTCTAATGCTTGCTCAGTAATAATATAGCAGGAATGATCGCAAAGATTTAAAATTTCCCCCTCCAAAAAAATCCAAGTTTAAATATACTATGTATTATGCTGATCACAACCACATATACTATCTCAGTCTCGTTGGTAATTCTCGAGATCGTACCAAGTATGTTGATTGATATCGACAGCAACAATAAATGGCAACAAAGGGCTTTGGGCCCGTCCACTAATCCTACTTGCTGGCAACTAATCCGACTACAATAACAAATAAGAAATCTGCCGATGTTTGGACTGTGAATAACCGTTGAATCGTTCTACGTATTATTAGAATCGGTACACCAGGCTATAATCTCCCTCTGACTTGTAATATCCCGTTAAAATAATAAATTGACTTATTTATTTCAGTAAATCCCGACACGACGTACAAATCGTTAACCATCTTGTTTATTATTAATTAATAAATAATTAACCGGTCAAAATTGTCCACGAGTTGTCAGCAAGTTCTAAGTGCCCTTCAGAAATTTTGGTTAGTATGCACTGAACACATAAGACCACAATCGAATATGATATAATATAATATGTATATAAATGTATAGAAAATATTTATAATAGTAATATATTTTTTTATTTTAATAAACCATACAATACCACTAAGCTTTAACGCTTTATTTTCTCTGGACACAAAATGTTCAACTCGCAAACGTTGACCGCAATGCATGCAAAATGCGGCTGATAAATAGTAATTAAGTCGATATCGATGCTGTCGATTCCACGAAATATTGTTTGGCGCTTCTGCAAAAGCACGGCACGACTTGCGAATTTTTTTGTGAAAATAATTGTAAGCCCTCCGACTTTCTCATAAATGCGTTACGGCCCTGTGATGTTATGTTATTCTCCACACAACTTTTAAAAAAAAAACAAAATCCGACCGCAAAATAATTGTTTAAATAATAATAAAAAAAATCTTGTCGACCAAATAACAGCTTCGGAAGCCTCAGTGTTCACTCGTTATCGCTAAACCGAAAAAGGAAATTTTAATTGAACCGTAGTATTCGTTACGCGGCCAACGTAAACCATGAAGTCACTTGTGTGGACCCCAGTTTTTATGCGCCTCGGCAACCACGTGGCGGCTAAGTAGTGACTCCGGCCACTAACGTTTCGATAACTTCGAAAAAAAATTTATTCGAACGATGAGAACGGCACAAAAAAAATCACTGCGAATGCAATGCTACCGTTCACAATCTAACTCGAATTTTCAATCGACGCTAAGTCGATTGGTTCCTCCACGTTGGGCGCCACTGTAACGTGGTCGATTTTTAGTCGCAAGACCGCCAATCGTCTGCTGCAATTCGATGTTTAAACTAATCAATGGCGAGAAAGCCGAATTTATAAGGCACCAGACTATTCCCGCTACTCCGCACGGCACTCAGCGTTGAGACTTATATCTCGTGAGGAGGTTCGTCGCAATGGGACATCAAGGAGATAATTTTAGGTTGTTTATTTTTACAAAGAATCACACATGTCTAAATTAACTTTTAATATTTATTGTCTCAAATAAAGAAAGTGACTGGCCTCCAATATTTCCGCATCTTTCACTAGAACGCGCTGTGACGAACCAGGTGATTTTAGAAACTTTCAAGGAAGAGGTTTACTAGGTTGACCCGATCGTGTCACTGGCTGGCTTATCTGGAGGATGCGTGGCTTTGCGTTTAATGTGGAGGTGGGAATTGTGGGATACTTTGCCTCTCCTATACAGGAGTGAAGTGAAAGACTGAATAGGTATAGATTGATTTCTTACCTTGGAAGTTACGATGTGGTGAATAAGTCCAAGACACTTGAGTAGTTTGTTACTTTATTTATTCAACACAGTTTTATTAATTACAGTGACTACTGGACTCACGCGGTTACACTTCACGTTTTCTGATTCTGAGTGTATTCAGTTAGAGCGAGACTTTATTTTGTATATCAATTAAACAAGCGGCACGGCTGTCGTGGTGCGTTATGGGCTGGTACTGAGGACCGAATCACGCTACGTGTGATCTTTCGAGCTATTTTAACCGTTCGTACAGAAACGTCGAAATACAATTATCAGGTCATAAAGTAGATATTTCTTGACATCGGAAAAGTTCGTAGTCCGAAATCTGTACGTCACGCAGGTCATAAAATCGATAGCGCTCGCATTGATCTCTAGTCACAAGCGCTAGCGACGCTTATCTTCTCTAGTAGAGGTCAAAGGTCAGTTGCCTAAAATTGAAACGTAATGAATGAATCATCACCGGAGTGTGACGTAGAGATCATGCGTTAAAATTTCGATATTCTTAAGTCTAGAACGTCGACGTATTATTTTAATAAGTGTTTGCCCTTTCTGTTTACACTAAATATTAGTTATGAAAGTTAAAAATTTATGGGGATATTATACCTCCCTTCTCCGAAAAATTCATCGTCCTCGATGAATACTAGATTACTTATTAAATTAATGACGCGACGTCTACATTTTGACTTATTGCTAGAAGTCGATTAATTAACATTTTGTTTTGCTTCCTACGTCCTTAATTTTATATAGTATAATAATCTAACCTGATATTGTTTTTGCATATTTTTTTAAAACAGTTAACAGAACCTAAGTAAAATGTGTCGAGATTGACTATAACATCCAAGTAACAAGAGTATGCGTTTCTTTTTCTTCGCCGTTTATTTTGTTTTCGACAATTTAAAACCAGTTTCCATAAATTTCGGACTTTATGAGTTTGCCGGGTTTTGGTTCGGCTGTCTTGGTTGGGAAAATTCGTTCATAGGTACGAGCGTTTGAGAGACAGAACAGAGACAGTAGTATTGACTGCATGTGAGATCCATCCAGCTAAGGTGAAGTTGGCATGCGAGTGTAATGTAATAGACCTAAGTTGCGAGGTTTCGGATCGACACCTCTTAGTAGGTGGTCCTGGGAGTGGCGTTTGCTTGCGGAGTGAGATTTTTTTCCTCCTTGCTTTCCTTGCTTATCGGCCGTGCTCACATTAACCATTCAATTATTGATGGATTTTCTTGCTACGGGATTCTGATGAGTTTTCTTTTTAATTTTTTTAAATCGTCTATTCGTATCTTTATCTCTGTTGCTTCGTTTGCGAATTTTTATTGCAGCAAGGTGCATGATTGTACAATTATTATTCGTGGTGTTTATGAATATAGGATATGGTTTGGCATTGATAAGGCATACTTATAAAGTCCATGTATTAACTTACCGCTGTTTTTTTTTCCTTTTTTCTTTGTTTAAACCCCTTGTTTCTAAGATCAGTCAGTATAATTAATATTCGAACTTAATTAAGTTATTCAACAATAGTTGGCCTATGCAATGATTAGTTATCGGTAAAATCTGGTTTTATATAAAATTCGTAAATTTTAGTGTCTTGTGGTGTACTGTATATATACGTTAGGTTCTAAAGTGTCCCGGGGTAAGGCGTAGTTCTGCATTTTCCTTTTTTTTTAAGTTGAGATAGTGTTCAGGCCACTTAGTCGAGTCAATTGGTTTTCTCTCGCTTTGTGTTATCCCGTTTTTAGCCCTCGCAGCAGTATCTTCGTGACATCTTGCTGAGTTCCTCTTGATCGTCCTTGTGACTCTGGTTGTTTGCGGACTTTTTTTGTTCTCTTCCTTTTGTTTTTCGCTGTTCTGGTAAGTACATTTTACTAATTGTAGATTCTATACGTATTTATCTCGGTGTGTGAATAAAGTGTTTTTTTTTTGTTCATTTATTTTACAGATCATGATGCTTATCGCTGTTATTGAGCTCGTGCTATTGGTGTGGCTGGAGCCGTCATTCACAGCTGGTGCTGTGAATTTTTTATGGAAAATGTTGTGACATTAACCCGTGTGCAGTGCTAAAAAATGCCAGGCGTCGGCATCGGGCTCGTAGGCGTGTTAGGAATTCGCGGAAAGTGCGACCGGTGAATCCAACGCTTGAATATATTCAATATGCGGGTTATCTAATACACTAACAAAGGGCATTGGGGGTGGATTCATGTGAAAGTGAATCAAAACAGGCCAATCGTCTCCAGCGAGCATCATCGGGCAAACCGAAAGAAAGACAAGTTCGCTACACTCCGGCTCCCATTGCCACTACGGCTGCTCAGCGAGTTGCTTGATGATTCTTTAAGGGGATTACCGTGCAGAGTTGGTTGTGTGTAGTGCTGTATGTGGTGCGTTCGCGTCGATACACAGTAGCAGAAAATGAGTTGTTGCAAGCCCCGAAGGAGGAATATGTGCCGTCGCGAAATGAGTTTAGGCGCGCGTTTTTCTCCAATAATTATAGCGAAATTAAAAGTTTGTCGGACGCTGGCATGATTTATTGGTCAACCTTAGGTGTCAGCGGTGAAGTGGAGGTGGCTGATTTTTATGAGCGCGATCTGCTCATTTACGTTATTCTAATGTCATTGAGGCGCATTGAGGCGAGTCGGGAGGAGACGTCGCTTATTTTACTCAGCCTGCGATTATATTTCGAAAGTTCACTCGGGCCGTAATGTGTGTATATTAAATTACAAGTTTTGTAAGATGTATTGTACGCAAAGTAAATAAAGTTTTCCTTGTCATTTAAATGTTTGACATTGGGCGAGATGTACTTACATGAAGTGTGTGTACATCACGTCGCATTTGTTGTTACAAAAAAAATGTATGACACTACCTTAGGTCACAGATATACTGATAGAACCGATTGTTTATAGTATTTTTAGATTTTAGTTACGTATCTTACAAAAAATTTGATTCTATTAGCTTGTCTGTTGTCCTTTCCTATTTCCTTTGACTGTATACTTAATTATTATCCTTTATTCAGAAATTCATCCCTTTTTTTCTTTGTTAAAACTTTCTTGTTTTTACTAACCCCCTTTTTGTAAGAGTTTGTCAGTCGATGACCACCGGAAAAGGCATATATTTTTTTCTAGCGGACTCAACGAAGTTGTGTACCAGATGGTAAATAAAGGTTAGTTTACACAATATAATGTTTTTTTCAAATTCTCGAGTTTTATCGAAATATAACCCGAGTGCATGTACCGATAATTGACTCGTCCGTAAATCATAGTAATTCTATATAAAATTAAAAAAAAATTTTCTTTTTTTCTTAAGTGAGTTATTTGGGTTTTCTTTATTTGAGAAAATTACTAGTTGTATTAAGATAAACAAATTATTATGAATGATCAGTTACTCATTGTTCGTCAATTATTAGTACAATTGCTTGATTCCGATGATTACAATTAATTTACTATAACTTTTGGCAATAATAGTGTAACATAAATTTCAACTAGGTGAACGTGTTGTAAAATTTATGAATTATTAGTATAAAACTAGTAGAATGGTGCATTCATATTACACCTATAATAACTCAGTGTATGTGTATTGCGCTTATTCGAACTTTGGTTAAGGCGCTAACGTTGGAAAGTATACTTGGACACTATTCTTAATAACGTGATGATGAATCGTTATTTTATATAAAATAAACGGAAATTATAAAGTTTTAAAAGTAAAATTTATGTTGGTACGTGTTCAAGTATAAGTCCCTAACTAGTCGCAAATAACTTGTACCCGATCTTAGATACTACATTCTTCTTTAATCGAGGATAACCTTGTTGGATTTAAGAGTCTATAGTCTATGATCGTTTCGTATCTGTTTGCATTATGACGGTCTCGAAATTTAGCCGGTGCATCAAGGAATAGGGGTCGTAACGATGGCGCTGCTGCATAATCCGGTATGTCAATAATAATATCATCGTGATTCTCGCAATTTGTTTCGGATTTCTCGGTTGTTGCTTGTAGGTTAGAGTGCATTTGTACATAATCGGGTTCGGGTAGGAATGTGACTAATTTTTCGGAGGAAATGCTCTCTTGGGTAAAAGCGATTGAAGTGGCTTCTAAGTCAACGGGACTACTACGAGGTATAAGGTAAGGATTAGATTCGTGGAAGGATGACTGGGTTGATTTAACTAATGTGCATACTGTGCTCGTAGCGTCATAGGTTACGCGAGTCGGTGGATGTAAGTCTACAGAGGTGCGCTTCGATTTTCGATGGTTATAAATACATACATGTATATTGTATATTGACGCTATTATAATGAGTATTATAACTATAACGATTAACAGAACTTGTGCTTTGTTGATAGTTGTTGCCAGATCTGATCGGTGGCTCTGCAAATCCAGCGTTGCTACATCATCATACGCATGCCAACTCTTCTCGGCGTTCCTCGTATGGTGTGATCGATTGTAAAAAGTCGGCAATCAGCGTCAAAGTTTAGGATTCCGAATCCATTTATTGCTAAATCTTCGTTTTGGTTATTGGTACATTCGAAGTGGGCTCGTTGTTCTTGGTTGGATGAAAATAGCCAATCTCCAGTAGTGTCTAGTCGATGCCAAAAGTTTACACTATGGTTTTTCATTAGTATGTTGCATGTGTTCCAATAAATGTTCGGAGTATTCATCAGTACATCCCACTCGCATGAGGCAGTACGTCTGGAGAGTGTTGGTGCGATACAGTGATAATCTTGATTTGACTTGACACACTTATCGAGTGCTTGTTGTTCGAGTAGATAGTGTACACCTTTTTCGTCTGTCTTGATTATATAGTCTGTCTTCGGTAGTAAAGAAGCGATCGTACCGTAATTTTGAGGTACTTCTACGGCGATCATTCTAAATAATTCCGACGTGCTATCATTGAAAAAAGGTAGTTTAATCGTGATTTTCATTATATTTGTCGTTTTGGCTGATATTTTTGCAATTCTTTTGTATAAGATGTTGATAGGGAATAAACTTAATTCTGGTTTTCTGAACTTAATCTGGTCTTTTAATTGCTGTAGGGCATCTGCAGGTAGTAAATGCTGGCTGATGAGGCTATTGACAGCTGCTTCTTTTATCTTTAGTATCTGTATGTATAATGTAGTGTGGTATTCTATTGTGCCTTCTATTGCATTACTCCATGCCAGGGCCATGTTTTCGAATTGGGTGGAATTTTCTTGCGTGGTTATGGATGAAAATAAATGTGATGCTTGCTGCTTTAAGTCCTCGAGTTGTGTTATTTGATTATTTATGTTTTCAAATGTTAGTGTTGTGGCTTCGTAGATGTCTTGGTCTAATTTTGCTTTTGTCTCCTGCATGTATTTGCTATTATGCAAGTGTGGTACGTATTTTAATTCTTCGTCTACCGGGTCTTGGATGACCCAGGAACTCGAAGTATAATCCAGGGTTGTGAACGAAATTCCATATTTTATAGGGTTGTATTATTTACATTAGTATAATTTATTTTTAAGCTGTTATAAGCACCTCTTACTGTTAGTGCGACAAATAGGCTGTATATGCAATATGACATGTGCGCACATGTGTAACATGTAACGCCCTTTTTTTTCGTTTACTAATTATTTATTGTGGCTCATATTTCATTAAGTGTTTTCGTGAACATCCTCATTTGAATTAGCAATGTATGAATTTACTCTGCTTAACCGAGCGTTTGATTGCTGAGGGTGCAGAACACAGTTTATTGGGTGTAATGCACAATCGTAACTGTTAAATTGTTGGTTTGGTGTTATTAAGCGTTATTTGAGGTGTGTAAATGAATCCGGTGCTACTTCCTAAATTTAGTAGTCCCTTTATAGTTACGTGATCTTGTCTAGCAGCACAACGGGGTTTCATTTTTAAAATGCCAACCCCTTTTGTTTTTACTATTTCTTGCAGTTCCCCTGGACATTGGATACGGATATTCTTTTCTGTGGGTAACGAGTACAACTAGGCATCTATGGATGCTAAATGTGTCCAATGATTCAATAGCTTAGGAGTGTAACTAATGCTGCATTTCTTTAAATTTTCTTTACTAGGGTGATTCAATAGTAAATATTCGCAAGCCATGTCCTCGTCAGCTTCGTATTCTGGCTGATCGTGAGTGCATATTCTATGGCTTGGTATAGCTTTGCATATTAGGAGCATTTCCTCAGTCATACAACTATAAGCTCTTTTGTCGTTACTGAGTGAAATGTAAGGTGCTTGGGGTATTATAAAGGATGATGCTAAATGATTTTCGTGTTGTTGGGGTATTGGTATAGGATGCATTTTATATAACTCATTACTGAATTTATTTAACATAGGAATGGCAGCTTCGAGTAGAAATTGATTATATCTAAATCCTAACTCTACGATGACTATCTCTGTCAATTTATCCGTTTTGGCATGTTTTACTGGTATGGGGAATTCCTATTCGGGATGTAAATTCATTATTTGTCTAATGATCGTTTGTAGTTTGTCAGTTGATAATAAGGAGGGGTGCAAGTGTCCTTTTCGGGTAGTACGTATTGTGTCTAATGTCTTTTGGTAAGTGTCTTCGTATAAGTTGAGGGTAGATTCTATTCGCATTCCTTTAAACATTCGGTTAAGTGTCCAGAAATACTGAAAAAATTATTTTATCAGTCATATCATTTTGTTTGGACATCCTAATGCTTGTGATTTTGTGCTCTTTTATAGTCTTAGCTACATTTTCGAGTGTTGTTTTTAATTCTGATAGACAAATTTCATCAAAGTGGTGTTGTGTTAGTATGGCTGTGAAAACCTTTGTCGTTGTTTTAGGGGTTATCAACACCTGTGTCTTTTTGGGTTTTGCGCGTTTTATTGTTATTTTATCGATTTTTCCGAGATCAATTAGTGGTTTAGCGATCGGAATAGTAAATTCAGTCGGCTGATGTGAAATGTAATATGTTGTCTCGTTTATTTGTGATCGACTGATTAATTAATTTGATTCATAATTTACTATCAGCTGACTTTCTGTAGTCTGGGTAAAATATTCCAGGAGGTATGGTGGCTGATACCCTGACTGGAACTGGGTTTATTTCGTCAGTTTCTGTAATAGACCTCTCTGAACCACTAGATTCTGCCGTTTTTTCTATTACCGTTGCTAGAGGTTCTTGCCTCCTGTTTATATCTTGTTCTGACTCTGTCTCGTCCTCGCTGTCTTCTTCTAATATTCCACTTCCTATAGGCATTGATCGCGCTAAGGGCATATGTTTTAAGACGTTTCTAGGACCGTGATGTTGAGAGTCCCACCAATAATCATCTGAGTTAAATGCTTCTTCCGACGTCCCTGATTCATTTGCTCTGAGTTCGCGTATATTTGTATTAGCGGTTGTTGGTTTATTACTTTTCGGAGGTTCTTCCAAGTCTTCTTGTCCTGATGACGAGTCTCTCCTTGCCGTAGGAGGTCTTTGTGTAACAAGGCTGGGAAATCCACTGTGTCTTTGCCTGACCACTGGTGGCCTTGCATCTTCTTCTTCCTGAATGTTGTCATTAAACATAACATGTTTCGTGAAAGCCTTCGGTCTTATAGGTTTAGGTGCGTTAGTAGAGCATTCTCGCGGCTGTTCAGTGCTCGTTGACGGAGTTTCCTCGCTAGGTCTACATCTTGGTTGATTTTTAGTTCACCTGTGGTTCTTTGAAAGATTGCAGTTTTAGGCTTTGGTAACATGACTGTTTTCTTTGTTGTTATTGTTTTACGGGCTGTTGTTTTTCTTTGTGCTGGCACCTTTGGTATGGAACCTATTGATCTTGCCAAATTTTGATCTTTTGGAGCAGCGGCTGATCGTCGAGCTAAGATTTTCTTAGCGATAGTTGACCCGGGTGTCTCGGAGTCAGATAGTGAGGGCTTCACTTCTCAGATGCCAAGCCTGAAGCGTTTATCACGAGGGGCTGCTGTTGCTTCCTTTTGTTTGTTTTGATTCAGCTTCGCTGATGCAGATGTGGGTAGAGCCACTGTGTGGGTTTCCACAGGATTTCTAGACAGAGCATCTGCATTTGCATTTAGACGTCCTGGTTTATAGATAAACTCGTACTCATACTCTCGTAGTCGTGTTCTCCATCGAATTAATCGTTGGATCGGTGGTTTGACTGAATCTATCCATTTCAGAGGCTCATGATCGCTGACGAAGAAAAACTTCTGTCCATACAAGTACGTTCGGAAATGCAGGATTGCGTAGATTACTGCTAGGCATTCCATTTCTGTAGTTTATAATTTCGTTCGGCTGGTTTCATGATATGCGACATGTATGCGATCGGGCGGTCCTTGCCTATCTCACGTTGGCTTAAGACTGCTCCGACTGCATAATCGCTACTATCAGTCGTTAAGATAAACGGCCTTGCAAAATCAGGATACTGTAACACCGGAGCGGTACATAGAGCTTTTTTTAGATCTTCGAAACTAGCTTGTTGGGATTCTCCCCAATCGAAGGTTTTGGTTTTCTGCAGTAAATCAGACAGGCGTTTAGCTCGTTTCGAAAATCCTTCTATGAACCCTCGGTAATATCCTGAGAGTCCCAAGAATTGTCGGATATTCTTCTGATTCCTTGGTGTTGGAAAATTTCTGACAGCTTCTGTCGTTTTAGGATCAGCCTGTAGGGGGAGCTTAGCTGTTTCAAGACGTTTAAAAAATCGTCTGACCTTTTTATCGTATTCTTCTAAGTTTGTGGCGTAGATAATTACGTCATCTAAGTATACCAATAACTCAACATCCTGTAACTAAACTGTCTAGAGTTATACCGGTGATTGTCATGGCTTTGTGTGCGGCTATTATAGTTCAAGGGCGTAATGCAGATACATGAATCAGATTTATTTCTGCACCCGTGTCTATTAGAAATTTAGTGGTAGAATTTAATTCGGAGGCGTCTTAAATCACTAATGGGGCTGCGGCTCTTTCGATGCTGTTTTCTGGAGTTCCTCGGCTGATATAAACTTGACCGTGGGTAGACGCTCTGGTGCGGTCTGGCTCGTCGAGGCGTCAGTTCGTTGGGCCATCGATTCGTTTAAATTACGTTGTTGACCATTTGTTGTTGCTGGTTGAACGTTATAATAATAAGGCGCTGGACTCATCATTCTATAGGGTATTGACGCGAATGGGAAGTGTCCAGGTGGCCATTGGTGGTAAGGAAAAGGTACTGGTGGATGTGGATAAAAGTTAGGTTGTTGGGGGTACTTTGGAGGCGTAATTGATCTGTATGGTGCTTGAGGCTGATTATCGTAACGGTTCGGACTTCGCGAAAAATTCTGTTATCTTGATTCTTGTTGGTTACTTCGGTTTCGTGAATTTAGCCCTGCTTGATCATTGTTGCTTGTCCTGGCACTAGGTGAAGGGCTGCGCCAGGGCGTTCGTGGTTGCTGCTCGCTTTCATAGCGGTTGTCTTAAATGCGCCATGGTGCCCTGGTGTCCTCTTTGAATTGCACGTGCCGTTCGGGTGAGTGAGCTATGCTGACTACACTCCTGCGATCATTTGAGCCAAGCATATCTCTTTCCACTCTCTGACCTATTTTTAATGCATTGGCGTGACTTTATTTTGCATATCAATTAAACAATCGGTACAGCTGTCGTGGTGCGTTACGGACTGGTACTGAGGACCGAATCACGCTACGTGTGATCTTTCGAGCTCTTTTAACCGTTCGTACAGAAACGTAATCCGATTATCAGGTCATAAAGTAGATATTACTTGACATTGGAAAAGTTCGTAGTCCGAAATCTGTACGTCACGCAGGTCATAAAATGGATAGCGCTTGCATTGATATCTAGTCACAAGCGGTAGCGACGCTTATCTTCTCTAGTAGAGGTCAAAGGCCAGTTGCCAAAAATTGAAACGTAATGAATGAATCATCACCGGAGTGTGACGTAGAGATCATGTGTTGAAATTTCGATATTCTTAAGTCTAGAACGTCGACGTATTATTTTAATAAGTGTTTGCCCTTTTTGTTTACACTAAATATTAGTTATGAAAGTTAAAAATTTATGGGGATATTACAGCGCAGTGAAGTTATCGACCACGATTCTGCGAACGACTTGCGTTTCCCCTGTGCCGAATGTCTCAGTCGGAACCAGGATTCGGAATGGGGAAATAGAAAATAATAAGGCTTATCTGTAGTAAATGATCGTATATTTATAGAACTTATTCTACATATGGAGTTTAGATGTTCTCCCCGAACTGAAACAGATAAACCAACGTGATTGGTTTAGAAAGTTTCCGTTTACAATATGGTTACAGAGTCTCGGTACGAAATAGCGTTACAATATTGTCGGTACTGTACGGTGCAGTGCAAGAGTGTGTGTGTGTGTGTGTGTGTGTTTTTTTTTTTTTGTATTGGAGAAAGAGGTTGGAGGGAAAAATCTTAATAGACCATGACATGACCTGAGCCACCGTGTGTTGGATTCTCACCAACTAAAACTCTTCGTTTTGCGACCGAATATAGAATCCAATTGCAATCCGAATCCTCTTCGCTCTCCTTACCGATTTGTCGGTGAGGAGGGCCAAGCTCCGTCTTCAGTGCCTTTTTCCCCCGCCGTACCACGGTCAAGAATTACTCCGCGGAGGGGCATAGGGACATTGCCCTTGTCTCCTTGATGTGATTGTCATTCCTCATGCGTCCATATCTAGTAAATCTACTATCGTACCTTCTTCATTATAGGCTGCCGTCTACTTCTTACCGCATCGTCCGGTCGTCAGCTTCTTGCAGCATCTCTCGTCTTCTTCTCTCTTCGTCGCCCCTCACTTTCTTGAGGATGACCGCGGCGTAGTTACTAACCACGTGCCAGCCCTCAGCGGTGCCGAAGATAGCTACCATAATAGACTCAGGAGTTGCTCTGGTCTGGAGGTAGCGTTCAAACTCTTCACGCTCCTGCTGGTAACGCAAGCAGTAGCAAAAAACGTGCTCAGCGTCCTCGCACATGTCCAAACATGCTGGGCATTCTGGACAGTCTTCTAAATTAAATCTACACAGGTACATAGTTTACTTCCCCGTGTCTTCTTGTGATCCAGTCTTCAATCTTTGGTATAAGTCGGTGCGTCCAGCGCCCTTTCAGGCTACTGTCCCATCTTCTCTGCCACTCAGCTACTGTTTGTTCTCTGGCAGCGTTCCAGATTTCTACCTTCGTTCTATCGCTGTTCTCCTGTTTTGCCATGTATATGGCCTTCCTCTCTAGTGCTAAGAGGTCGATGGGTGGCATGCTTGCCACGACGCTTATTGCATCGTCCGATACCGTGCGGTAAGCAGACGCTACTCTTAGCGCACTCCGTCTATACACGGATGACAGGTTCCGCGCATAGGCTTTTATTGCCATTGCATCTGCCCAAATTGGTGCCCCGTACAGCATAATCGATGTACTGACACTTGCTAACAGCTTCTTTTTCTTCTGAGTAGCTCCACCGACATTCGGCATGAGCCGAGAAAGAGCAGCAGTCGTTCTTGACGCTTTTTTACCTGCTAATTCAAGGTGCTGTTTAAACGTCAACTTTTCGTCTATAGTAACGCCCAAATACTTGATAGTCGATTTAGAGGTTATCTCATGGCCGTCTACCATTAGGGCGATTGTCTCCATTTTCTTCCTGCTAGATATCAGGATCGCCTCGGTCTTGTGTCCAGCGAGTTCAAGTCCCGTTTCTCTCAGCCACCTCTGGATGGTGGTGATCGCTTCATTGGTGATTTCAGCGACGTCTTCTTTTTCCTTCCCTACTACTACAAGAGCTATGTCGTCTGCGAATCCTACTACCATAGCCTCCCGCGGGAGTTGTAGTCTCAGCACTCCGTCATACATAATGTTCCACAATGGCGGGCCCAGTACTGATCCCTGTGGAACACCTGCCGTGACCTTGTAGGTTTCAGTGCCGCAATCCGTTTCATACAGTAAAGTTCTGTCCTTCAGATAGTCGGCCATCATCCTCCTGATGTATGTGGGCACCTCAAGCTTTTCAAGCGCTTCATGTATCTTCGTCCAATTTGCAGAGTTGAATGCGTTTTTGACATCCAAAGTAATAACTGCACAGTACTTCTTTGTTCCGCCCTTCCACCGTTTTACACTGATGGCTGCTCGGGCTGTGTTTACCACTAGGCCGATCGCGTCCAAAGTAGATCGGCACTTCCGAAAGCCATATTGGTGCTCGGCAAGCCGCTTGGTCTCTTCGATTATGCACTCCATCCTGTTGCTGATAATGCGCTCCAGTATTTTTCCTTGAGTGTCCATCATACATAATGTGTGTGTGTGTGTGTGTGTGTGTGTGTGTGTGTGTGTGTGATGGTTTGGCGTTTTATCTGTCAGCGGCGTAGGCATCTGACCACCCTGTGTGCGCACCGTGGTGGCTGGTACGGTAGGCGGAGGTTGTGTGTTGTCGGTTGGTGTGGAGACGTGTACTCACGACTACACACCCCTTATTTCAGGTGGGCTGCGTATTCCCTTTGTCCTGTATGCGCACAGTGAGAACAGAGACTTCGGGGGTTACGATGTAGTGTAAGTGGCGGTGTCTCATCAAGACGTGTGCGCACGACTTGGTGCAACTCCTAGCCTCCTTGACTCGTAGTCTTCCTTATCCTGTCTGCTTACAGAGGCAAGGCAAACTACGGTCCGGTATAGTGCTACGTACGGTCGGTGAGATCTAGAGACGGCGTCCACGTGTGCTCACGAAGAGGTCGTCTCTCTGTCTCCTGGGTTTCCTGGATACGGTAGGTCTACGGTTCGTTCTTGCTAGGTTCCTCTCTACAGTGTTGTGTGCGCACGGCTTTGCCCAGATTAAAAGCTCGAGCTGAACTGTCTTCCTAGTCCGGCGGCTGATCTTATATAGCTAGCCGCAGTGCGTTAGTGTATACGGGGCTGTTGTCTGTGTGTCGCTGTGTAAGTCTCTGTACGCGCGCGCTCACTCCGCTTCGTGTGGATTCACCTTTCCGTTTGTGCCGGTCCGCTTTCTGTTTGTTGTGTTCGGCCCTGTATCGGTGTGCGCGCGGCTGAGCTTCTATGTGTATTTGCACGAGACGGCTGTCTCGTTGCATCATCAAAACCAGAAACGAAGCAAGAAGTCTAGAGGAAAAATTAAACTAGCTGCTGAGCACACCAGCGAGAAGTACGCAGATAGAAACTTATAGGCACGTAACAATAGGTCCAGAATCCGCTGCGGGAAACAAAGAAACTAATCTGCTAGTTTAGATAGGAATACGCGCATCGAATTAGCATTATAAATTAATATCGCCCTTAACCAGATTACACCCAATTTAAATAAAAGAGAAAAAAAAAAAAATATATATATATATATATATATATATAAATAAGCTAACAAAAAAAGTGAAATAGTATAGAGCATATCAATAAACGCTGGAGAATTGGGTGAATTTCAACGAATGGAATACACTTTGCGCGCAACGGCAGCAAAACTCCATCTACAAATAATTACTAGCGCATGATGGTTATACTCGCTCCGCTAAAATGGAAAAAGTAAAAGGACCATAAAATATGAGGGAAACAAACGTAAAGGTGCACATACTCAGATTGTATCAAATCCTCGAACTCCTCGATATTTAACTATTATTAAATCAAGGAAATTTAGTAACAAAACATTTAGTATATCTACGATGATTTTAGATTAGGAATTCTAGAATTAAATTATCTGCGAACCAGAATATCACGAAAGTCTAAGAATCAGAGATTAAGGAGAGGTAGCAAGAAAGAGAAATACATTATCATATCGATCGCAATACATACTATTATTATTATTAACTAATAAGTTAGAGGTATCAAATTAGACGATCAAATCGATCAAAACGATATGAACTATTTACATGATATTTGCACACTCAATAGTCCGGGAGCCAGTGACAGTTATGAGTTGCTCATTTTGCATTCAAGATTGAAAATTTGCCGATTACTTTATTCTATGTCGTTGATAAACGAATGGACCATCCGCTAATCCGATAACGGCATATTTATTAATAATAATAAATCGATAGCGACACAGATGAAACTTTGTAAAATTATTGTTTTTATTATAAAGAAAAATATAAAATACTACCCGCTTATTGTAGAGGGGTAATTTATGCTCCAGCTGTTTAATTAAACAAATTAAAAATATACATTTATAATAGCTAAACTAATAATTTATACGAAAAAACAACCCGCTGCATTTTTTGCGGTATTTAAGTATGATGAGTTGAAGTTGCAGCGTATCACTTAATAAATAACGTGCGTGCGCGGCTAGTGCATCTGTGCCTACCACCATCGGGTCAGCGGGACTGGTCCATTAATTTATCAACGACGTAGAATAAAGCGATGGGCAAATGTTCACTCTTAACAAAATGAGCAACTCAAAACTGTCACTGGTTCCCGGTCTATAAGATTATGGACATAATAACCTAAAACATACGTTAAGCATGAGCATAATAAACTAAAATATACGCTGGATAACAACCCGATACTTAATGAAAACTACAAGATACTTACAGCACTTCTGGGCGGTGAAACGTACCTTCGGCAAGAAACTTCACCCACTTCAAGGGAAAGCAACTATGAGAGGAGCTGGCACCCATGCTTATCGCCGAGTTAGAGAGATTGTTGCTGGCACGATACCATGTGTCGCTTGAGGTAGGTCTTGGCATAGAGCTTCCTGCAGAAAGCACAAGGACACTTGGAGGAAGGAGAACGGGAAAAAAATCTGTTTATAATGAGAAGTTTTGTCTGGCTGCCCCGAGAACACAGCAAATGCTATTTATTGGTTTTCCTGTGGAAAATAACGTCGTTTTCCCACCAACACCTCGAGTCTACGCTTTCGCGCTATTTGCCGCTGGGAAAATTCAGTTTATTATGAGAGCTTTGGTCTAACTGCTCCGAGAATACACCTCCTTCTATTTTCCGGTTTTTCTGTGGAAAATAATGTTGTATTTCCAGCAACACCTCGAAACAACCATCCCGAGCGATTTGAGCGAATACATTTCCTGTAATTTTCCGGTTTTTATGTGGAAAAAAGTCGCTTGTTTGTAGCAATCCCTCGAATCAACCATGCCGAGCGATTTGCCATGGAAAAGATTCAGTTTATTATGATATCTTTGGTTTGGCTGTCCTGAGAATGCTATTTCTCAGTTTTTCTGTGAAAAATACCTTTGTGCTTCCACTAACACCGATTTAGTTTACAAAGAGAAATTTCGTCTGGTCGCCTGAAAACATAGCTTTTGCTATGCGAAATCCAATAAATGTTCAAATTTTCTCTTTATATCAAAGTAAAAGACTAGATTTTGAAGCCTCTTATTCTCGCGTTAATTTTCAATTTCATTGGTTTCTCCATATAGCTTATTTATCTGCTAGTCGACTTCTTTCAATTTTTGATTTAATAATTTTTCTTTTAAGTAGACGTTTTAGTACGAACACACTTTTTCTTGATCTTTTTCTTTTCCATGATTTTTCTTTCATAGAGCATTTCACTTTGTGCATACGTGCTATATTGTAAGAAGTCAATGACTGCTTTACAAGCAGGTCCAAAAGGAGAATCGCTTATTTCAAGCAGACTCACAGGTTTAATAGAGTGACCGCTTATTGCAAGCAGATCTTAGGGAAAGTCGCTAAGTAGCAGACTTGTAACATTTGTAAACAGTACTAGCTTGTCCAAGCAGGCCAAAGGATCAGTCGCTTATTGGAAGCAGACCGAAGGAAAAAGTTGTATGACGTAAAACAAATGACTATTGCAACCAATGAAAAATAACTTATAACATTCTAAAATCTCAGTTCAAGAATCATTTTAATAAATATGTAAAAAATCTTCAACCAATTTCGTTTATCTATGTTCTTAAGTACAAAAAGTTACAAATCTGAACCTTTAATTTAAACTCACCAACCAAAGAAAATTGAAATCTAGATTGTATAATTGTTAATCTAATAGCTAATAATTTAAAAGTTCTCTTAGTTAAAGATTGTATACTTTAAAAAGGCAAAGGGTAAAATTTAGAAAGGTCTCTAATGTAGTGGATTGAAAAACTAAAAATATGAATATTCTCTTTATTTATTTAAAGTTTTTATAATTCAAGGTAATTCTTATTAAGCAAATCAAGATGATTGCAATTTATTGTTGATGATCTATATGAGCTATGCATTTTTTACAGTATTTCTCTATTAGTAATGGAGAAAAATTATTTGCTTTTAGAATTTTTTTAATTAAACTTAAATTGGATTTGTAGAAAGGGAGATGAGACGAACGGACATAAACGGTAATGTAAATGGAAATGTACCTGTCAGATTCTGTGACCTTTTTATACCAATTGGTAATGGGAGGAGAATTTATTTTTCTTGTAATTTCAATATCTAAAAAACTGATTTTATAATTTTTCTCAATTTTACAAGTAAACTGTAAGAATTCATCGTTACTATTGAAGTTTTGTAAAGCTTCGTCAATTTTGTCTTTTTTATTATTAAAATATAATCGTCTACATAGCTATGGTAAAGAAGTATATTATTTTTTATAAATTCTAAAGAATGATATTCTAATTTTTCTAATACTATAAACTTCCTAGATGTATCCATGATTTGTTTTTAAAATATACCATTAAATTGACGGAATGTATGTACCCATCTATTGCTTCCAAAATCAATTTTTTGGGGATGTTATTGAACAAAGCAAACAAGTCAAAAAAGACGAAATGAAAATCAGGAATGCTAGTGTTGTCCAATATATTTTTTAGAATATAACTATTTTTTATGGAAGAAAATGTTGTCGAAATAAATTTATTAAATGGACGGGAAACTTTAATCTATTTAAAGCAGAGACAATTGTACGGATAGGACTATTTTTTCTGAATTTGTATAAGAGCGTAGGCTCTGGGGATGGTAAGTTAATGTTAATATTGCTGAAGGAGCACTCACATTCAACATCTCCTCTTAAGTTCCATTTGTTTAATAATTTACACATTTTACTTAATATTTTTTATCACTAAAAGCTGATCCCACTTTATTAGTATAAACATCACGTTTTATAAAAAAATTCGCGCTTTTTTTAAGAAACTGTGCTGTTAATGAAATGTGATTATTAATAATTCTATCTTTTTGAAGGAGTCAGATATGCTCTCCATCTTGCTGTATTCTCCTATGATTTCCATAAGAGATGAACCCCTTGTAAAGAAATCTTATAAATAAGAGAACTCAAAGTGAGTTCAGATAGGAAAATCAAAGGGTTGACTGAGTGAAAGGTTGTACAATAAAAAATACTATATTCGCAAGAGAATAAAGCACTTGATTTGGCGTAAAAAAAACTCACGGGTTTGAGGGAAAAGCCGAATCAAGCGCAAAGTTTTATTTAATAATCTGTAAATATATAATGTGAATATACTTAAAAATATACGCACTTAAACGCTACGCTGTCGCTGAGAGATCTCTCTTACCTTACGCGAAACGCATACACGCTTGAACAGCACACCATGCAGGAGGATGCTGAGGAAGCAGGAAAGTCCTTGTGCTCGACGTCTCACAAGCACCCACGGTTACGATTACGAAGGTCGTGAGGACATGCTATCCTCTGTACTTGTGCACCAGATAAGAAGGTTGCTCTAAAAAGGGTAGGACCTTCCTCACGGGTGCTTACAAACAAATGTTATAACAGGATGATACACACAAAGAAAAGATCTTGATAGTAGCGAACGTACAATCAGCTCGGCTGACATGATAAGAGTGCCTCGCGGTGCCTCGCGCGGGTCCAACGGCTGCCACTCGGCCCGCTGCGTGCATCGATTCGCCGTCTTTTTATCGAGCGATAAATCGCACAGTCGGTATCTACGCGCTTCTTATCCCTAACCTTAACTATCTCGAACATCCCTCTTTTGGATTTTGTAAGAGTTTTATATAGCTAATATTATTTTTTTAAGATAAATTTTGTATAACCTCTGATTAGTATAATTTTAGTATTTTATCAGAATGATACTGATCTACTTTTATGATCTAAGTGCTATATTGCACTTTCTTTGATAAATAACTTTTTTAATTATGTTGTAAATATTTTGAATGTTCTTCTTGTTAACTTCATTATAATTATTATAGATCCCTTGAATAATGGAAGCTAAGACTTGCGAAATGTTTGGTAACAATAGAGTAAAGAAAAAAATTGACTTATAGCGATGAATTAATTCTCTTCATTCTTAACTTCCTGATTATAAAATCGGCGGGACTAAGAATGAGCCTGGTTATGCTACTTATGCTTTCATTTAAGTCTGAACAAAATAATCTATGTCAAGTCATTAACTTGAAATCTGTCACATATCAGAAGATTTTTTAATATGCGATTGTGTATCTATTTAGGTAGTAAGCTCATTGATAATAACTTATTGATATTTTATATTTGAAAGAATATTAGTACGTACAGTCAAAGAAATAAGCTTAAAACTAATTGGAAATTGTCAAATTTGAACATAAATAAAATTCTATGAAGGTTGATAAAAGCAATAAGTCTGATAAATCTACGTTAATTATTTTGGATGTTTAATTAGATATAGCAAAGAGCTACGCTATTCAATTAAAATTCTTTAAAATACAAATTGTAAATTAGACATTGGTAAAATAGATATTTATTACATGCAAAAAATTATTAAAAGTTTGATAGATTTTATTTTCAATAATTGTATTGTATTGATGATTGTATATTGTATAAATACGTGCCCTGTCATCCTAACCTACGTGATTTTATTATGCTGTTTATATCCGGTGACGCGTTAAGATTGTGTAACTCGTCATCATGCAACTTTCTCCATTCCTCAGTTTCTTCATCTTTCTTCGGCCCATATATTTTTCGCACTACTTTATTTTTGAATACTCTAAAACGGGTTTCCTCCGTTTTAGTGAGCGCCCACGTTTCGTATCCGTACAGAGTCACCCGCAGTATTATAATCCTATATATCCTTATTTTAACGTTTTTAGACAGCAGCCTCGACTTTAGTAATTTACTAACGACATAGAAGCAAGCATTACCCGTAAGGAGTATCTTATTTATCTCAGCTTTAATCTTGTTCCTATCATTTATAGTTGTGCCCAGGTACCTGAATTTGCTAACCTTTTCAAAAGTAAAATTTCCTACTTTGTGATTCCCCTGCCCCAGGCAAATACCTAGTCTATCCATAACCATATATTTTGTTTTCGATTCCCTCTCTTCTAGCCCTGTATCTTCGCCATTTTGAAGAGCATTTCAGCGTTTCTTGTCCCGTAATATCTGGCCATATCTAAAAAGTTAAGTTAACGAGGACCGTAGAGAGCCCATCACCCTGTTTCAGACCGTCCCGTATCGTGAAGGGTTCGGATCTATTTTCTCCTACTCAGAACTTTCCTCTGCTTCCGTCTAAACATATTTGAATTAATTTTACGAGTTTTTTTGGTACCCTGATAAGTACTAGTATTTGGTACACTTTGCTTCAATTAATAAAGTCGTACGCTTTTTTAAAACCTATAAACAGTTGATGTATGGTTTTGCAAAAATCTCACTTTTTCTATAAGAACTGTCTCATAGTAAACATTTGATCGCTCGTTAACCTGTTACGCCGGAATCCACACTGATAATCTCCTATAATATCTTCCACGAATGGGATAAGTTTAGGTTGTATTACATTTGAGAAAGCTTTGTAGCACGTCGCTAAAAGTGAGATATCTTTATACATTAGTTATTGCAGTACGTTTTATCCCCTTTTTTGATTAAAAAATTAATCAGAATCATAATTAAAGCATGTCTCTGGGTCGCATGCTTAATGGCTACGCTCTATACATACATGTATCGCTTATTTCCCTCTTTCTTGCAACACGACAATTTTACTTGAATTTGAATGTTCACGCATTAATCATTTTTGCGCACGCTCGTGGTTGTATGGAGCTGGCGTTGTTACGCGACACCTTCATCCTTACGAAAAAACCACTGCCACTTCTTTGGCACGTAGATTCCTCTAACTTAATTCGTCATAGTTCCAATAAATAAAATAATTTTAACAGTAATTACTTTTTCCTATAAGAAATCACCAAATTTTTTTTTGAAGCAGTCTACTGTTAAGTTTTAAAGATATAAAGAATCAAAAAAATTTTTTTTTCAAATTTAATCAACCGTATACTAGAAACTATAAGGTTTTAAAGCTACGTAAAGAACTTAGCCAAGACATTTAAAATATCTACCTTTTCCCAAAATCACAAGATCATTAAAGCCTTTTTACGTCTGTAATCGAGTAACAAAAAAACTCATTTTTACAGTTTTCGATTTATTACTAAATAAATATGTAGTTAAATAACTGAAATTTTAATGGATATAGTTTGACACGTGACCTATTAACATGATTTTTTTCGTGAGGTCATGACATGTAGTTTCGGAGATATGATTTTTTCATAATAAAATCACCTTTAGTTTTTTTAGTTCTCCAAATAAAAAATTATTGCTTTTCCCGAATTTAGAATCCAAAAATAGATATACATGTCAAATTTTATTGATATTGACTGAGTAGTTCCAGAAATATTACGGTATACATACGCACACACACATACACACAAATCCTTACGGACATTTTCTAAAAACACGTGATTCGAACTCCAAACATCTCAAAATGGATTTCTAGCTTGTTTTTGACGATGTCGAAATTTTTACTATTACAAAGCTTCCTCTATGAGGAAGCAAAAATCTTGACGCTAGGTAAGATTATTAAGTTATACTGCTACTGCAGTTGTTGTTTACTGTAGATTATTTATGCTGTTGTGTCGATTGAATACTGAATTATCGCTGTGGCACTCACACACGGTAATCGTCAAGCCAGATAAGTACATACAACTGATTGCTATGATCATTACATTATTTAAGTACATAACCTAAAACTTATTTCTAGTTACTTATTTATGCTCTTATTTTTAATTTTGATTACATTTGTGATATTTACTACTCGCTTAGTTGCTATAAGGTATAGGGTCTGGGCGACTGCAAGTTGTAATTTGTTTGCGTAAACTATTTTGAATTTATTATTTCCTACATTTGTCTTTACATATAAATTATCTATTATTGCTGTTATTTGATAGGCACCCTTCTTCTTGACATCATGTTTAGATTGTTTCGACTCTTGGTTTTTATCTTTGTATCTTTTTAAATTTTCAGCAAATGATGCTTGGGTCGTTGTTAATTCTTGTGCCAAGATCATCAAGGTAACTGATGAAGGTGCGTGGTATCAGTTCTTTGGAGAACTCTGATGAGGATTTTCTGACTGAGGTATTGTAGGAGCAGATCGCAAAGCGTATCCAGTCATCCCAATTCCTTTCATGGCAATAGTGTTTTAGATACTCAATAAATATTTGGTGTACTCTTTCTAAGGACTTTAAATAATCAGGATGGAAGGCTGTAGATTTAATTTGCTGAATCTTGAAGATTTGGCTAAAGATTTTGTTACTTGACAAAATAAAATAAAATTCTCTGGGAAGGCCGTGGCAACGGTGTTGGAGTCTATGGAGGGTATGGGAATAGCATCCGAGTATTTGGTCAGATTACATTGAATTGTCAGGAGATAGCGGGTTTTTCTTTCTGTTATAGGTAACGGGTCTATGATATCCATCTAGATCTTTTCAAATGCTTTCTTGGGAGTGTCAGTGATACGTATGGGTATTTTGGTTTTTGGAGTTAATATTTTGTTTTTTTGGCAACTCGGACAGGTACGTCTAAAGTCTTGAATTTCTCTATGCAAGTTTCTTCTATAAAAATGTTCTCTCATACTTTGATACAAGTTGGAGATGACCTCATGGCCTCTCACAGTGAACTCGTGGTACCCCTTTATAATACCCTCTTTTTGAAATTCTACCGGAGTCATGATTTCTCCTATACACAAATATTAAGGAGTAGTGAGACGTTGAATGCTTGTTTAAACTCCTCTATGAGTGGCTATTTATACATGTCCAAGTCGTTATCATTTATAGAGATACTGATTGACTTGATATTTAAACTGTGCATAATTAATTTTAGGCAGTCGATGGATTTTCATATGTTTTGAAGGTCTGGTACTTCTTCATGGATATTATGTATAAATAGGTGAAAAATATAAAAGCTGTACCCTCTGATTGTCAAGGTATCCCCTATTGAAACCTGGCGGTGCAAACATTATTTTTCGTCATAGTAGGCGTAAAGTTTATTTAATTTTTTCAAGTTGTACTTTATGCCCCCGGGAATAAAGTACGACTTTATGCTCGCAAAAGAAGGCGTAAAGTGCGTACTTTGCGCCTATAATGGCAAAAAACTCTTTGAAGTTCTTCCTAGATTTGGGTAGGGGAAATAATTTGACAGCTTCGATTTTCTTAGAATCAGGCCTGACTCCGTTGCTGCTTATTGAATGCCTTAGATGGTTGACCTTCCTGCGAAGGAAATGACATTTTTCTGGATAGAGTGTTAGACCTGCACTTTGAAGTCTGCTTAGTAAACCTCTTAATTAACGCGAATGTTCTTCTAGTGAGCATGCAAAAATGACAATATCATGCATAAAAACAAATAACTTTACATTTTGCAGCCCAGACAGTACTTGGTCTATCGTCCGCTAGAAGGTAGCAGGTCCATTGCAAAGCCCAAAACTGAGATGAGTAAAATGGTAGTGGCCATTAGGGGTGGAAAATGCAGTCTTCTGCTTGGAATCGTCATCCATGGGCACCTGATGGAAGCCAGATGCCAAATTTAGGACGCTAAAATATTTAACTCCTCCCAGCTGATCCAAGATTTCAGTTATATTTGGAAGTGGGTAGCTATCTTTTATGGTTTTTTCATTTAATTTTTGATAATCTATGATCATTCTGAATTTACGTGTGCCATTACCGGACATTTTCTTAGGAATTATAAATACCGGTGAATTCCAAGAAGAGTGTGAAATTTCAATTATTTTATTATCTAATAAGCCCTTTACTTGTGCATTTAATTCTTCCTTTTGAGCCATAGAAGCCCGAAATGGTTTTATATTTATTGGAATTTCATCAGTTGTCAAGATTTTATGTTTAGCAACGTTCGTAAAGCCAAGCTTATCTTCCGGTAAATAGAATTGAAAGGGATATTCATATACAAGAAACAAGAGTAATGCTATTTGTTCTTCGTTTAAAATATTAGTCTGAGAATTACGCTAGTAATCCTGATATTCGTTTTCTTATTTCCGCAGCAACCTTTTCTTTATGAGACTTCGGATCAGCTGATTGGACAGTGCGAGGAGATGCAGGGACTATCTCGTATTCTTGAAGTTCAACAGGGGGTACGGAGAAGTTAAGGTGCTCAAAAGTAGAGTTAGTCACGAAGTCCTGGGCGTAACCGTTGCTTTGTGACACTAGTGCCTCCCCGATATAAACTCCGGCACCTATGTCTAGCCTGCTCATGGATCAGCTTCCTCGTTCTTGGAGGCAGGACAACTGAGCAAATATCAGTGGTTTTAACCTCATTATCACCTAAAAAGAGACTATCGCGAAATTTTAATACTGCTTTTTGTCGACGTAGGAAGGATATTCTTATGACGCCCGCTTGATCAATTGGAAAATCCTTGCTGACTACCTGGAAATTTATATCGATGTCTCGGATCGAGATGCTAATTTAGGCGTCTTTTTTCGAGTAGGACAGTTGGCTAGCAGATGCCCGGCTTCATTGCAATTGTAATAGCATCGTGGCTCGCATTCTATTTTATTTACTTGCGCGCAGTTGTTGAAGGTGATAATTTTCAGCGAATTTCCGAAAAGCGTGTCCCTGTCTTCTTTGTGAATCTCGAGCCTTGAAGCAGTGCTTATGGCCTCTTCTAACTTTTGTGGCTTATTGCGTTGCAGCATCACATTGATTACTGCATCACGTAAACCGGTTGTAAATCTGTTACTCGCTACTTTACTAAGCATCACGCACCCGTCGGTCGCGGTTATCGCGTCGTAGTGTTCGCCCGCTGCTTCTAGCGCGCGACTTAGACGTTCGCTTATACGCGATCTGAATGTATCCACGTTTTCCGTTTCTCCTTGACGTTGGCATTTTATCTCGCCAAATGCCGCGTCGACGTCCAAGATCCGCGGGAAACTACTTTTCAATATCATAATCAGTTCTTCTAACGTGTCTGTATTTTTTTATTCGCGACGAGCTGGCGTACGTTCCCTAAATCGTATCCCTAAGCTGTCTTACAAGGATGAATCCATCTTTAGGGGCGACGAGCCAATGCGCGAGTTTACACTGCTGCAGAAAGACCATTAATTCGATGGTTTTTCCGTCGAATGTACGCATGGATTCCAATGCTAGTTTCACCGATGAGTACGCGGTTTTTTGAGCTATTGGCCGGTCAAGATCAGTCACGATAGAGCACGGCAGCGGTGCTTTGTCATCCCGAACAAAAGCTTAGATTTTTTGCTCATGTATCTCGGCACATTGTTCTCTCCCCCCCCTCTCTCTCTCCCCCCTCCCTCTTATTTGAATTTGAATGTTCGCACTTAACCATTGTTGCAAGCGCTCTCGGTGGTGTGGAGCTGCCATCGTTACTCTTTAACTCAGACGCATGCAAGGTCGAATTTTCGCCACTTGGTGGCGCTTCAGGTGTTTAAGTTTCGAACTGGTTTCTATAGTTATCTAGGATACAATCTAGAAACCAGGAACTAAAATTGCTTGTCGTAATACGCTTGAATGAAATTTTAAGCAATTGAATGCACTCTTAGATATGTTTAATAATTAATTAAAATTAAAATGATTTTTTTAATTAATATAAAATATATGTTATAGTTAATCAAGTAGCAAAACTGATTAATTAAATATTTAGTCATATACAGGGTGGCTGAAAAGTTCCGGAACGGCATGGTAACATCTGAACTAACAATGGTAAGAAAAAATAAAAACACATGGTTGTTAGGATTTTTTCCCAGCTCTCCGATGGGAACCTTGAATTTGACCTTGACCATGTTCATCAAGGTCATTCGAAGGTCAAATCGATTTTTTTAAATAGGACCCCCCATTTTCAACCCCGGAAATGAAAAGAGCGGAAAATTTTACGTTCAAATATGGTCTAAAATATTTAAAAACTTGACCTTGGAAGGTATGGACAAGGACAAATGCAGGTTTGGTACGATAACTCGAAAATCAGAACTCATAGAGAACAACATTTAAAACGCAATATTCATAATAATTATCCAGCTATTTGATGGAGACCTTGATTTTGACCTTGACCATGACCTACAAGATCATTTGAAGGTCAAATCGATTTTTTTAAATAGAACCCTCCATTTCTGACCCCTGAAATATAAAAAGCGGAAAATTTTACGTTCAAATATGGTCTAAAATATTTTAAAATTTGACTTTGGAAGATATGGATAAGGACAATTCAGATTTGGTACGATAAAATGAAAACCAGAATTCGTAGAGAACAACATCTAGAACGTAATATTCATAATATTTCTCCAACTATCTGATTAGGACCTCGAATTCGACGTTAACTTCCTGATGATTTGAAGGTTAATTTTTTTAAATAGGACCACCCATTTTTTATCGATTAAGACCTGGTGTTATCCAAACAGTTAAGATAAGACTCGGCCCAACCAGTTAAGGTTAGACGTGGTTTAATCAATCAAGGCAGGTTTTGGTTATTCCAACCAATTGAGGCAAAAATCTGTCCAACCAATTAAGACTTAGAGTTGTCCAACTAGTTAAGGGAAGACTTGGTGTTATCCAACAAATTAAGGTAAGACTCGGCCCAACCAGTTAAGGCAAGACTCGATCCGTCCAATAAAAGCAGAACTTGGTGTTGTCCAACCAGTTAAGGTAAGACTTGGTGTTGTCCAACCAGTTGAGGCAAGACTTGGTGTTGTCCAACCAGTTAAGGCAAGACTCACTCCGACCATTAGGGCAAGAATTAATTTAGCAAATATTCAAACTGATGACTTTTGGTTTCTTGACAGTAACCTAATCGATAATAAAAACTATGAATAGAATTTTGAATGTATTCTGCCGAAATCAAAGTTCTTTCATCAATTATTCTTTGCCGTAATTCATCTAAATTTTGTGGCTTAGTTTTATAAACACGATCTTTTAAGTATCCCCAGAGGAAGAAATCTAGGAGTCAGATCAGGTGATCTGGCGGGCCTTTCGATAATCCCTCTGCGGCCAATCCAGCGATCAATGAACACAGTATTCAAATACTGTCGAACATTGCGTCGATAGTGAGCTACTGCACCATCCTGCTGGAACCACGTGTGTTCAAAATTGGCTCCCGTAACCTCTATAATTCTAGGAACGATTTGCGTCCGTAACATGTCATCATATTTCGCTGCATTTAAATTACCCTCTATGAAAAAGGGACCAATCAATTGATCATTCAATATCCCAGCCCAAAAATTTAACTTTTCGGGATATTGGGTTTTGTCTTCGCGCATCCAGTGAGGATTTTGCTGAGCCCAATATCTGCAGTTATGCCTATTTATAGTACCAGTTAAAATTGGGATCTTCAACAATCCTAGACATCGTTTCTTCTCAAAATTAAACTCTCCTATCAAAATCATCTTCATTCAGCTCTTGCACAAGATTAACCTTAAATGGATGGAATTTGTTAGTTTTTAATATTTTCTGAATAGAAAACTTGCTTATTTCATATTGTTGAGACATTTTGCGTATTGAAGTATGGGGATCTTCTGTGAGTGACAATAAGACATCTAGTGATTTTTCTTCGTTTGTTGCAGTAGACGGTCTTCCAGAACGAGGACAATCTTTTACACTTCCTGTATCATGAAACTGTCTGACAGCCCTTGATACTGTAGATTTAGAAATTGGAGTAAGGCCAAGTCTGAAAGTTTCATTGAAGAGAGTTTTGGCATCTTCGTAAGATCGTCTAAGTTCACCCCAGCCTATCATCATCAAAAGTAAAATTTTTTCTCTTTCATTAAGTCATTGCACGTTTATGTGCAGATAATAAATATGCAAGACTGCGAAAAATGACAAATTAACTACTGAAAAATATACGACGAAAAAATGACCAATTAACAAGAAAATACTATTTTCAAGACAAAATTAGAGAAATACTTCTTTTCTAGAAAAAATGTTGTCAATTTCTACATATCACGAGATACTAAGAAATAAAAAATGAGCTTTGGTAAATTGAAATTGAATGAAAGATGACTGAGATTAAAAAGATTAAACGAAGAAATTTTTTAGAAATTCTTGATTAACAATATCTTTGATGGTCATGATGGAGTCAGGTAGTGAGGTGGTGAAATAAAGAGGTTTAATATACTTATTCGTGACTGAATCTTTATTGTATTAGAATATCAAAACGGTAACTCGAGTATGGGGGCCTTGCTTTCTCTATGAGCTTCCGAGACGGACTGCCGAGGGGCAGCGTGACAGCGACGAGCGGACTATAAGGGCGCGCGCATGCGCGCAGCTTCCTATACACAATCTATACTAAGGGACTCAAGTGCCCAGTAACAGACTCGCAGCTTATATCTAACACTCCCTCTCACTTGTAGTCTCCTTTCTTAATCCCAGGATTCTTCTTCCTCAGATTGGTCCTTTTCATACTCCGAGTCATCTAATTAACATAAGAAAGAAGTTTTTAGTTATATGTATTCATATTCATAATTTTAAAAGTTAAATCGTTATGTAATTGTACTAGCAGGGCTTTAGTAAATATGTCCGCCAATTGGTCTTTAGATTTGACCCATTCGATTTTGACATATTTCTTATTAATACATTCTTTAATGTAGTGTTCTCTTCTCTCCACCATATGTCTTAGTCTATTTCCGCCATTCACTTTTGCGCATGATATGGCTGACATATTATCGCAGAATAAAGTGATCGGATACAGATCTTTTTCTAGCATAACAGATACTGAATTATGCAGTGACATTGCCTCTTGACAAGTTTCGCTCATAGCCAGGTATGCGTCCTCCAGGCTACAGCATTGCCATATAATTTGATTATATACCGACACGTTGTCAACGAGTTTTTGCATTCTGAGTGGCTAGCATCCGAATAGGCTTCAACTTCATGAGATGAATTTTTAAATACCAATTCGTAGTGTTTGGTAATTGACAAGTACTGAAACACTCGCTTGACCACATTCCACTCGAAGATTGTGGGATTAACTTGGTGTCTACTCAGAATATTTACTGAGTATGATATATCAGGTCTAGTTGAACTCGCCAAGTAAAGAAGGGATCCAACAGCTTCTCTATACAATCTGTTTGGTACATATTCTTTTGTGTACTCATCTTCCTCCCTCTCTTTTCTATCACGGCTCGTAGACTCACTGGGTCTCATAGGAGTATTAACAGGTTTACAATTGACGAAGTCGAATCTATTTAGCATTTTGTTAATAAATTTAGTCTGATTTAATCGCATGACTTGTCTTTCAAAATCTCTATCTATTTTAATTGCCAAGAACTCTTTAGGATTCCCTAGATCTTTGATTTTAAACTCATAACTTAATTTTCTACTCACATTATCTAACACATTGCTATTAGGACTCGCAAGCAGTATATCGTCAACATATAAAATTGCCAATATAATAGCTACATCAGTTTGTCGTACAAAAAGCCAAGGATCTATATCATTAGACTTAAAACCAAGTTTTGTCATCACGTGTGTGAACTTATCATTCCATTTTTTAGGGCTTATTTTTAGACCATACAGTGATTTGTTTAATTTCCATAAATAACGTTTTCGAGTGTCTTTATCTACAAGCACTCCCTCTGGAATCTCTAAGTATATATCTTCTGACGGTTCTCCGTAGAGGAACGCAGTCTCGACATCAAGTTGTCTGATCTTGTATTTGTTTTTATTAGCGATCGAGAAGAATGCGCTAATCAGCGACATTCTCGATACTGGGGCGTATGTCTCTCGTAGGTCATAACAATTGTTGTCCTTAAAACCGCGTATTACTAGCCTCCCTTTATATTTTACTGTACCCTTTTCATCTATCTTTCTTTTAAAGACCCATCTCGAGTCTATAATGTTGGCTTTATTTACTACCATAGAAACTTTAGATCTTTCAACAACTGTGTAAACTTGTTTGTCTTTAATAGCATCAAGTTCAGTTCTAATAGCATCAATCCAGTGTTCGCTTTCTGGAGAATTCACAGCTTCTCTGTAAGTTTGTGGATCTGCCTGGATTTTTGCTAGAAGAGCGTGATATTTTAGATCGCTAAGATCGCGATCAAACTCTATATTTTCAGTTTCTGGAGTTTCGCATAAGAAAAACATAGCTTCTACGTTCTTTTTAGGTCTACCTCTTTTTCTTGCCTCCGGTATCTCTACATGTTTATCTACCGTAGCATCTTGACTTAAACTATCAGAATTTACAATTTTAGTTGTGTCTCTAAAGCTTAATTCATCTGTATTAGAATCTTTATTTATAAAATCTTTATATGTTAGATTTTCGACAAATCTCACATGTTTACTGTGATATAATTTGTTTTCCTTAGGCACAAGAATTGTATATCCAGTATGCAAATAACCTACTAAGAATCCTAACATAGCTTGTGGCGAGAATTTCGTTTCAGTGTTACGAGCTATCTTTATGTATGAAGCGCATCCAAAACGCTTGATTTGACTTAGACAATCAGATTGTTTAGGTAGTATACCGCTTAATGGAGTTTTCATATTTACAGATTTGTGCGGTGTTCGATTATATATATAAACAGCTGCCTTAGTGCCAAGATCCCAATGAGTAAGTGGTAGGCCTAGCATCATGGCTCTAACTTTGTTTTCTAACGTTTGGTTAAATCTTTCAGAAACACCGTTGTGCTGTGGTGTGTCAGGGCAAGCCAATTGGAGTTCTGCTCCATACTTGTCTAGAATTTCTAACGTGGCTTGACCTGTAAATTCTGTGCCCCTATCGTATCTCAGAAAACAAAATTTTTCGTCAGAACCTATAAGGTTACGCATGCTCTTTACAAATGATTCTATACAATTAGGTACTTCTGATTCATTTTGCATTGGAAACGCTAAAGCTGCTCTCGTAGCATCGTCAATGAGAACCAGCACAAATTTATATTTACCAGGGTAAGACACAGGGCTAATGGGTCCCATAGTATCACCATGAATAATTTGCAGCGGTTTATTCACTCTTATTCTTATTTTAGCAAATGGAAGTTTGGCACTATTCGCATTAAGACAAATTTTGCATTCTTGTATCGTCGTGTCTTTATTTATTTGTTCAATATTAATTAGGTCCTTATTGCTCTTTACAAGTTCTAACAAGTAAGTTTTTAATACATGGCCAAGTCTGAGGTGACACATCATGGCCTCAGAAATATTATTCGCATTTACTGTAGTGTTTGTTTGTTTCAATTTTGGCTCGCCATTCTCCATTTCATTATTTAATATATGAGTTTTTCTGTTTTCGGACGTATACATAAATTCTGTTTTTCTGGTTTATCGGTAATTTTTTTACTTCGAGTATTATAAAAGATTTTAGGTTTTTGAGATAATTTGTTATTAACTTTCGATTCATTCTCTACAACTAATTTCAAAGTCCAAAACGGCTTTTCATATTTCCCAGTTATAATACTTTTTTTTAATTCCGGGTCATATATGTCTATTATTTCGTTATTTAAGTAAACTTCTAATCCCTGATCAACAAAGCGTCTAAGTGATAACAAATTATTTGACAATTCTTCAGAATATAAAATATTATTCAAAACATAAATATTTTTATCTTTAGTAGCAAGTTTAGTAGTAGTAGTTTTTCCTACTCCACTTGTCGCAAAGCTACTCTCTTTACTTGCACAGTCTATTTTCGATTTGACTTCGCTATTAAATTCATTAAAATACAATTTCGAATTACTCATATGCTCGGTCGCACCTGAGTCGGCTATGAATTCTACCAATACATCGTTATTATTATTTAAATAAATTCTGTCGTTTGTACCTTTATAGTCTTCCGCTATAGCCTGCAGAGAAGACGTTTGACCAAAGGTTTTCTCTCCTCTAGACTGCTGTCGGGATCTACCTCTGCCTCGTCTGCCACGACCACGGCTTCGGTTCGCCGCACCTCTCGCACCTCTCTTGGAAGCCGAGTCCTCGAGTCTTTCATTCTTGTTGGAGGATTGCCAATCTATTGTTTTAGGATTGAAACCAGAGTTTCCTCTGTTGGACGTCCAGCGTCCTTTCTTGGATTCTGTGGGTTGAGTCGAGGATTCACTCATACCGTAGCTGTCTGGCTTGCGTTTTCTGCACTCGCTTGACAGGTGGCTTCCCAGTTTTAGACAATTATAGCACTGTCGTTTCCCTGGGTGTGGACAATTGGCTTGGATATGTCCTTCCATGCCGCAACCTCTGCAAATTTGCCTTCCTTAGCCAGGTTTGTTTTGATTAGCATAGAAGGTTTTAATTTGTGGCATAGTCTCTATTCCGCCTTTGGCTGCATCCATCTGTAATAAATAATTCTTTAATTGGGCGCAAGACATTTCTTTAGAAGCGGTTTCTTTGTAGATAAGATTGGCTGTAACTATACCAGGAACCGCTCCTGCTACTGCCTTGATAAAATAATCTTTTTTATCTTTTTCAGACAATTCCCCTGCATTCGGTATATTTTCAAACGTTCGCACTTTCTCTTGGAATCTATCATAAAAATCTGATGCTGACTCTTTATTTGGTACATATTTCATAGAGCTCAGATCGTCTCTCGCGGATATAGTCGTTGTACGTTTTTCATATCTTTTAACTTCTTTTAGTTTCTTTAGAACTTCTCTGGGTTCAGAAAGGTCAATAATTTTGTTATAATAGACGGTGTCAATCCTATTAATTATAATGTCCCTAACTTTAAACTTATCATCAGTTTTCTTTTGCTCATCATGTGAGGCATCAAGATTATCTTCAAGGATATAAATTAATTTTCTGATTCTAAGTTCAGATTTTAAAAAATCTTCAAATACCTCAAATTTAAGATTCGGGGTCAACTTATAGTTTCTAAATACTTGGCTGTCTTTGCCGGAAACTTCAATTTTCAACTGTTCTGTCAGATTCAGTAAGCTATTCTCTCTCAAACTTTTGTTATTTTCCTTTTCGTTTTCATGAAGTATTAATTTTACTTTACTTTCGACAAGTTCGTTAATCAAAGACGCAGTTAGGTTCTTATCTGTACTCTTATTAGTCTCTCCGACATTAACTCTTACCTCGCTATCGTTGTACCTGTGTTGAAACCTGACGTCTGGTTCGTTCAAAAATGGCTTCTCGATTAGACCTGCCTTGGCCGTGTTTATTGGTAAAACATCAACAAATCTGTAGTCTTCTCTGGAACTTACTTCTTGAAAATCAGGCTAGTTGCTTGTAGACTGACCATGATTGTAGTTTACAATGATCTTGCTGATTGAGCCAACAGCCAGTAGACTGGCCAGCGCCGTAGTTTTCATTGCGATTTGCAGCTTGGTTTTCTTCTGATGAACCCTCTGAGAGTTCTCCATCCTCTAGAGACCTCTTTTTAGAGTAATCCTGTTTTGCTGAATCGGTTAATGAACTGATGTCTATTTTCATATCACTGAGTTCTTTGATTTCTCTTTTCTTGAAAGGAAAGTTTCTTGCGTATCCTGATGATAGTTTGGTCAGTATAGGTTTCTCCAAAGTCACATTCTCGGTGATTCTGGGCCTTACTTTGGAGTCCAAGTTTCTGACGTCAAGCCGCTGCCAACACTTTGTTGTATCTACGGTTGTTTTTTCTTTCGGTGAACTTGTCAAGATTCCTAAATTAGCCAAGTTAGCAGAGGGTTGAGTCACAGAAGTTCCAGGCATCGTGAGTGTTGGGAGAGTGGGCATTACCAGCTGGCGTATCAACTTCTCAATTCCTTCAAGGAACATTGAGCTTTGTTCCTGCATCATGCCCCGCATCTCTCCCTTAGAGATATGCTCAGTCGTGTAGATCAAGTTGAATCTGTAGAGTTTTTCTTCGATTGGCCATACTCTATCAATCAGAGCTTTTTCCTCTTTGGATAGGCGTTCATCGAGTCTTCTTAATTGAAGCTCAGTTTTTCGGAAGTACAACGAGCCGTCTTGTTTTCTGAGCAGCGTGATGGTATCTGCCGTGTATGGATCCTCCAGCCCCTTGTGGGTCTTTGAGTTCTCCCACTCCCTCAGGATGATTCTCCTGAAGTCGTCTCCGTCCATACCTGTTGATTTTTAAACACAAATTATTGTCTAGATATTTACAAATATATATACATTTCTCACATATTCAGATATTATTTTAAGTTCTTTTATTTATTTATTTATCGTTTTTTTATATTTTTTTATTAGATCAGCGGACTTTAATGCAATTATCAGAGTCTAGTTATTAAAAACTTTAGAAAATATTGCCAATTTTCAACTCAAATCTGTTATTTATCTAATTATCTGGTATTTCGTTCTTTCTCTAGTATGTATCTCTTTATCTACTATTTCTATTTTGAATCTGGTCTTTGTATCTTTATATTATCTCTCTTTACTGATTTTATCTTTAAATCTGGGTACTGTGTTGACTTTAAATATTTGTAATAGTTATGACAAAAAGATAATGTACTAAAGGATTAACTTTTTATTATGTCATTTAGCTTGCTCATAGTGGAGCTTTAGCTAAGTACGCATTTGAGTGGGGCCCTCACTAAATGCGAATTTTGAAGTTAGAAACTGCAGTTAATTTTTAAATGCAACACAGGATTTTATTTAAATAGATTTGATCAATTATGGTTCATTAAATAGTCTTTCTATCTATTTAGTTATTGTATAAGTCCACTGACTAGTTATTTATTTATTCACTAAATCGCTTCTTGCTCCAACACAACACTGTAAATACTCGCTAGTACATGTGCACGCGCTTGCAGCTCTGACTAGAGAGCGGAAGAGAAAAAAAGCTCGAGTGATTATATATCTACAGCGTGAGCGCAAGCGAGAGTTTGTCTTTCTGTATCTCTCTCTCTCTCTCTCTCTCTCTCTCTCTCTCTCTCTCTCTCTCTCTCTCTCTCTCTCTCTCTCTCTCTCTCTCTCGCGTCTGTTGTGTATGTTTCGCGCGCTGACTTCACTCGGTCGTTGCTAGGGCCGTTGCTACGGCATCCCCTTCTCGATACGCGCACGTTCAGGCGTCGGCCATATTGAATTGAATCGCGCTCTCTTGTCGCGCTACCTCCCCCCTTTGCCGCTTGAAACTTGCTCGGTTCTTGGAATCGGCAAAACGCACGAATTTCTTTTGTGTTAGTTATAGAATTTTGAGACGTTTCTTTCGCGTTTTTCTCCTTCTTTTTACATTTTATGAGTAACTCATGTTTTTCAATGCTTTTAAAAAATTCTTGTTTTCTTTTTATTATGCGTTTATTTTATGACTTTTTTTTTACGATTTTTACGATTTTTACGATGATTTTACTCTAGTAAATTTTCTTTTTCTATTCACGGTATAAAATAAGTATTCTTACTTGTGGATGTGCCGGCGACTGACAGTTGTTGCGTCATGGCAGCCTTTATCTCTGCGACCACGTGCTGATTCTTCCTCCCGGAGAGCTCCTCGCCTCCTCGTGGAGTGAGTCTTTCTTTCCTCGTGCAGGAGGACAGAAGGGTGCGGATATGAAAACACTATCCCTCGAGTTCTTCTTCCTTTGTCACTTCGCTGCACTCACACATTGTCCGGATCGAAAATCACACTTCACTCGAAATAAAGAAAAGCGCGTCGGTGCGGTCTCGCACCGATGACAAAAAGTATAATCCTCTACGCGCTCTTTGCGCGGTGGAAGCGTCCAACCTCACTGGCCCATAACCTGATGGAGTCAGGTAGTGAGGTAGTGAAATAAAGAGGTTTAATATACTTATTCGTGACTGAATCTTTATTGTATTAGAATATCAAAACGGTAACTCGAGTATTGGCGCCTCTCTCTATGAGCTTCGGAGACGGACTACCGAGGGGCAGCGTGACAGCGACGAGCGGACTATAAGGGCGCGCGCATGCGCGTAGCTTCCTATACACAATCTATACTAAGGAACTCAAGTGCCCAGTAACAGTCTCGTAGCTTATATCTAACAGGTCAAATTAAAATTTAATTTTAAAAATAGTTTTATGGTTTATTATGAACCCTTCGTTAAATTGTTAATGTTCATTATTCATTTAAACAAGTATTGTCCATTTAATAGAACGTTTAAAAATTAAGACGTTATTATTATTATTTTTATTATTTGTGTCGAGAAAATATAAGCAATTAATAAGTGAAAGTAGAAGTGGAGTAATTTGAGTCTACGGGGTGAAAATTATGCTGAAGCAATTTAGAACTAAATTAATGATAACTAAAAAATTTATAATGTCAGGGACGTTCAACAATGGGGTTGTTTGAATACCGGAATAATTTGAGTTGATGATCTAGAATATACGATGAAGCAATCAAGTTAAGTTAAGATTAAAATTGGATAAGTTTTTAAGACGCAAAATTATCCACGGTTTAATCTACAAATGGCCTTGCAGGTCATAATCATGAATATTGTGTCTTAAATAATTTTCTCTACGAATTCTGGTTTTCGAGTTATCGAACTAAACCTGGGATGAACCTTGTTAATGACCTGCAAAAGTCAAAATTTAAAAATGGTTAAGACCCTATATGAACGCTAAATTTTCCATTCCCTTCATTTACGAAGTAAAAAATGGAGGGTTTTATTTAAAAAAATCGATTTGACCTTCAAATGATCTTGAAGGTCATGGTCAAGGTCAAAACCAAGGTCTCCATCAACTAGCTGGATAATTATTATGATTATTACGTTTTAAATGTTGTTCTCTACAAGTTCTGATTTTCGAGTTATCGTACCAAACCTGCATTTTTCCTTGTCTATACCTTTCAAGGTCAAGTTTTTAAATATTTTAGACCATATTTGATCGTAAAATTTTTCGCTCTTTTCATTTCCGGAGTCGAAAATGGTGGGTCCTATTTAAAAAAATCGATTTGACCTTCAAATGACCTTGATGAACATGGTTAAGGTCAAATTCAAGGTCTCCATCGGAGAGCTGGAAAAAAATCCTAACAACCATGTGTTTTTATTTTTTTTTACCATTGTTAGTTCAGATGTTATCATGCCGTTCCGGAACTTTTCAGACACCCTGTATAATAAACTAGAGAATGATTCATATAAAATACGAAATTTAAAAAAAACAGTAAAAATCTACTTTTGGAATTAAGATTATAACTTGGTGAGGAATTTTTTTTTATAACGGGTTTTAGGATCATGTTTTGTGGAAAGTATTATCTCATAAAGTGAAATGAAAAAATTTATTTTTAAAATTTTATAGGTGTTTGGTCCTCTCAATATCTTGAATAGGCGATCTAGCCACGGAATTAACGCATTATGTTAATAAATAAAGTTTTCAATTTCTTTCTTCATTTTTTACAGTACAAGAAATGCTTTGAGTTAACCTATTAATAGCATCAATGAAGGAATTCAAAAAGATACTCATGTCAAGTTTCTTTGTATTGAATCATAATCCACACGTTACTAACTTATTCAATCGCTGTTTTTAAGGTAATTCATTTAACATTAAATATAGAGGCCAAATTGAATATTGCGAGCACTCGAACTTCGAGCCAATTATTCAATACATCACTGATGTAAATGTAATTTCTCTCTTCTGCTTGCAGAGAATTAATAAACTGAAACTGGCCAAGCAATGCCGAGGCGAGGCCGTAGGTAGGGTTCGAAACTCGATGTGGGAAGAGGCGAGAATGCACTCGAAGAAGCAAAGATCAAACTTACAATTACCCCGCACTATCGGTTGAGTGAGTGTAAGCCGTCCCTACCCTCTGCAGTGGAGGATCCACCAGAGGGAAGCTGCCCGTGTGCACTGGAAGTGGTGGAGGGAGATCTACTCCACGAGCTCCGCACACTTAGGATATCCACGCAGCTTCGGATCAGTACGTGAGGATCCACCTTCTCACAACCAATCCGTACTCGAAAAATATCCACTCGAAAACAGGAAACTACCTTCCTGATCCCAAGGGATATTCGAGAGGTGAGGGGCGAACAAAGCAATAATAACAATCAATTAAATAAACTATAGATATATATTGTTTTAATGATACAGATCTGGCCTTATACTAAATGGAAAGGGGGAGGGTCCCCTTAGTACCGTTCGAGAGCACAATGCTCATTTACATACTGAGTACTAAGGAGATAGAGCACTTGGAGAGGACGACAATTCTCCTTATGCTCTCCGCGGTAGGGCCAGATCGTGAGTGCTCGCTGCTGGCTGCGGGTCTCCTGTTATATCCGTGGCCGTCCCTCTCTCCAATGCTTTATGCGCGCACGCCCTCTACCTGCGCTTAGGTAGGCTATTACATGTGCATACTATCCGCTCACTTAGTCGGTAACTTATCTCTTACTTATCGGCAAGTTATCCGTTGGTGGTCTTTTACCTACCACGTGGGGCCGCCGTCTCAAAACTTACGATATTCTTTATCGCCATATACATCCTTTATACGATCACAATGCGGAACTCTTTCCCTAACAACATAGTCATAGTGAACTTCATAAAAACTTATTAAATCTTGAATTTGTATAGACGGATCAAGAATAACCAAAACCTAATATTGCTCAGAATATCTAAACCATATACATAAGCAGTACAATTGTGACACACTGCATAAAATTCTGCATGATCTTTTGGGTTTAACAATTTCTCGAGAGAATATCCAGAATCCGGCAGAATAAGCGATTCCTATGATGAAAGAAAGACTGTTGGTGTATAAACCCCCCACATTTATTAAGTACCAATATATATATACATATATACACACACACACACACACACTCATATATATATTGTAGCGGGGCGGTTTCTAGACGGGTAAATGCCTATGGCCACTGTACAAATGCAAAGTACTCCTGCACTTTGCTTCTGCGACGATGCTCCGGTGCTCAGTGTGCACTACACCCCTGTGTAGTGCCCGCGGAGGCGGAGGTATTCGGCGGTCTGAATAGGAAAAGGAATCGGGAGGCTAATCAAATAATTACACGGCCGATTCAGATAGAGAGTAATTAAATAGAAGTCTGATCCTACTTTTACGATGCCATGATCCTCGTCCCTTGTATTGGCCAAGGAGTTTCTCTCTCGATCTCGCCGTTAATGCTGGGCTGTTACAGCAGTTGCTGATGTGCTTACGTTGCTGCTTTCTGCTGCTGAGGTTGCTGTTGCTGCTATGCTGCTGTGGTTGCTGTCGCTGATGTTGCTGCTGCCGCTGCTAACTCCTTTAACGCGCGTGAAAACTCAACTACTCAGTCTCGCGAAACAAAGTTAACTGACTCGAATTTTCCCTCTAATTCCGAGTCCCCTCTATAGGCCTTCCCGCGTTTTAGCTATCCGCGCCGACTTGCGCGTCTTACTGCCCGTTAATACCCCCTAGAACCAAAACATCGCCCCGAGTTTGGTTCTACCATCGTATAGGGATAGGGTGGTGCCAAATAACAAACTCCTCATCTGCAAAACTAAACAAAGTAAAATTTTTTTATTAAAGGGGGCGCCACCCGAATGAGGGTAATTGGGGCACCGCGAAGCTTGATTGACCCTCTCGTGGCCGCAGACAAAACAGCTTCGTTTGGTCGTCCCCACCCCATGCGGACGAGCTCGCGATGGTGGAGTGGTGCCCCTACCTCTGGACCTCTGGTGCCTTCTCCTGAACCTGGACCAGGAACGGCTGGATCGGTGCCTTTTAGACCCCCTTGGGTGCTCCTCGAGTCGGTCCACCGATGATCCCCGCCTTTCTGTACGAGACCTGCTGCGCCGCACGGTCAGCGTCGTCCGCTGTTCACGGGAGAGACGTGCTCCCGATTCCCTGACCGGTCAGGCCGAGTAGAGCCACCACCTGCAGAGCTCTCTCAGACTTCTCTGGTTATGGTGCGCTCTCCGAACGCACATCGGTCCGTGGTCGTCTGCACGCCCCTGGCCGGGCCCCTCGTGGAATTTCGCCTATGGCCGCTTTCTTCTCGGCGAGCAACTTCCATGCCGGGACCTTCTTTAAAGCCGCCTCGGCTTCTTTAAGGACCCGGGTTGCGCGGCTCTGCTCGTCTTGAGCACGCCGCCGTCTAGCCTCCTCGCGCGCCCGCGCTGTGGCTTCTTAATGGGGCCTTCAGGGACTGCAGGGACCTTCAGGAGCCTGTCTACAATGCGTTCTTTCCGCTGTTCTGGCATTCCGTTCCCCGGGACACAGGATTCTGCTGTACCGATAGGAATTCAATATGAGTAGATCTCTTTTATCAACATAGTCATTGATCCACGTCGACGACATTTTGGTCGGATAGCTTTGAAACGACAAACGATGCTTCAAAAAGAATAATTGGAGTCTGTTGGTCAACAATGTTTGTAAAATAAAAGTGGTATGGATTTATTTTTTAAAAAACCGATCTACTTTCATGATATTTTGTATTGCAATTTTGAAGTATTTATTTTTTCTAATTGCTACCATCTGACAATTATGTAGGAAAGAAGACATTTATCACTTATCAAACTTATCGAGATCAGATCTATGTTTTATGTTTATATTCCTGCAGAAGTCTAGAAGATGAATTCCAAATTTGCAAATCTATATAGGAAACTCCATTGATATTGCTGTCGGTACAACAGCGTTCTGTTCCCCGGGGAACGCAATGCCAGAACAGCGGAATGAACGCATTGTAGACAAGCTCCAGACCCACTCTTTGGCCCCCAGGTCTCCTATGGCGGCGCGATTGATCTATGGCCTTGAGCGCGGCCTTCTCCTCCTCGATCAGCCGCACCCAAGCTTTTGAGCGCTGTCGGAGGGCCGTCCCATAATGGCGTACGGTGCTGTCATAGTGGCTGTGCAGGCACCGGTAGAGTCGCGTATTGGGCCTTCCGAGGCCTACCGCGCGGCCTGGTCTCCGGCCGCCCTGTGACTGGATCTTCCGTCTGCTGCGTAACGCTACGTTGCCCGCGCGGTACACGTTAGGAAGTAGGAGATGAATGAAACCCCCACCTAAAATTCATAGACTTCCTGTGGCTTGTTTGCTGCGTGACGTAATACACAGATAAGGGATGGAGTGGATCAGTAAAGTATGACATGTGTTGGAAAAAGCATGCAGAGGTCCGGGGATATACGAGGTTGGAGGCATCGTCGAAGAGCTATTCGGCGAAGAAGAGTTCCTGCATTACCGGACTTTGTAAGGTGTAGAGTCGAAAACAGGACGATAATCCGACTCTAGCGGAGGGTTGTAACGAGGTTCAAGTCCTCGCTATGCCGGTAATCGGAGCAGGAACGAGAGTGATGGAATAAGGCAGCGCCCGATCGATTCTCGGTCCCGGCGTTTCCTTTTGTATTTTCCTCCTCTCAACGACAGTCCCACCCCATTACGGCACAAATAATTTTTTTGTTAGTATAATTATCAAACGATAAATATATTCAGTTATATTCATTTGCTCTCTGCGTTTACAGGGTTGAGACTGTCATTATTATTAAAATATAATTTTTTTAGTAATAACGCCCGCATTTCAAACGATTTTTAATTGATCATATAAAATTATATAAATTTGGTATATAAATATATTTATTAGAATGTATTTGATTTTACAAATTTATTACCATATATATAGATTTTAAGTATATACATTTGTATCGTCAAATTGGCGATAACTTAACTATAAGACGGCTAGTATTCATCTATAAAAAATAAGTATTTATTGTGTATGTTGACATAAATAAATGTAATTTTGGCAATTACTCAACCATTATTTATATAATTTGTATTTGAATAATTCTTTAAAATCGTTGCAATCCATATATATTAAATGAAATTTGAAATTTATAGAAATATACTATGATAAGTATATAGATATACGTAACAATGTTAATTTTAACGACTATTCAGCCATTCAAATATTAAGTAAACACATTTTTATTATTAAATAAATGGTAAAAAATTAAACCATACAAAATAATAATTCATTTATAAAAAATAAAAACTTTTGTGTGTAATAATATAAATAAATGTAATTTTGGCGATTACTCAGCCATTATTTGTACAATTTATAAATCAATATCTCTTTTAAATCATTGTGATCCACATTTATTAAGATAAAATTTGAAATTTATAGAAATACGCTACGATAACTATGTAGATATACGTGGCTATGTTAATGTTAGCGATAACTCAGTCAATATCGATACAATTTGTATATATTTATTTAATATTAAAATATTTCAGTGTAAACTATATTCTTCTAATAATAAATATGAATCACAAACAAAGAGCTTCTTTTTATACAAGTTTCAATAATTTTTGTTCTCTTCCCATGCCGCACTATTGGAAGTGTTTGTCTAAAGTCTCTAGACGTTACAATAATTTGTCCTCCAAAAGGAACATCATTTTTACATACATCTCGGAAAAGTCTATCAATTGTTTCGAAAGCGTATCTTGAAACCATTGATATTTTATCCCAAATTATAATTTTAACATTTTTTAAATAAACACCATAATTTAAATCAGAATAAATATTACATGTTGTTTTTTCATTAATATTTAATGGTAATTTAAAAGTACTGTGAACAGTTTTACCATTAACTAATAAATTAGCAGCAATGCCAGTCCAGGCCATTGTAATAAACAATGCATTCATTGAAATCAGGTATTTAATGATGACATTATGTAAATAACTTTTACCATTACCAGCAGGACCATCAATAAATTAATATTTATCACAAATATTATTAATCGTAGCATTTATGATCAGGTTGTATATTTGTTTTTGATCAGCAGTCAATGAGTCATTATTTATTTGTAATTCATTATCATATTCATAATGTAAGCGATCCAGCGATCTGAATCGCGCGCGCATGTCATGCGCAGGGTCGCCGCGGTTCGGCGCGCAGGCACTGCGCGCGGCGCTCGGACACCTCGCGTCGCGAGCGCGATCGGCAATCGAGAGATAGCTTCCGGCCACGAGAGTAGCAACACGTGCTTGGGTTCAAGGACCTTTTGATACCGCGCGAACGCGACCTACAGTGCCTCCACCGTGCGTGTGCGTATCCGTGGAGCAGCGAGCGAGGGCGGATGAGCGAGCGGAGTCATCCAGCGGGCCAGCGACAAACCAGTCGGTACGCCACCGACTCGCCGATCACTCAGTGTACCTGAGGGAGGACGCTCCCGCCATTTTGCGCGCGCCGCACCACGTAGGAGCGGCGCTTTGCGAGATTGTAAGTACAATCATCTTTTGTCGCGCTTCAATTATTATTGCGATCGAACTCGCCGCGAGCGAGTTATTATCGGCGTGCGTAATCTGCCTTCTCGCGTCGCGCGTATGCAACATATATCACGGTTGTTAGCTCGTGTAATTCAAACCTGAATAAACAAACATTCTCTTGTATCTCGGTGTTTACTTTTCGTTCGCTCCTAACGTCCTCATATTCCCGAGTACCCCGACAGCCTACGCGGGTAAATCGCGTGCTTCGCGATTTGCAGGAACTGACTAGTCGAGCAGCGTGTCAAGGCGACACAGCAGCGGTAGGCTGCACAAGCGACGGCGCAGGTAATCGCAGTCGCATCAAGGAGAGTATCTCTCCGTTGGACGGGAAGAAGAGAACCTTCTCGCCGGAGTCGAGCCTCCGGCGCAGCGTTGGAGCCGTCGCATCGGCATAAAACCACCCCGTTACAATAATTATTATTAATATCAGGTATATTAAAATCATTTAATCTTAATCCATGTAATAATAAAATATTTCAATATTTTTCAAAGCTTTTTTCTCTGCTTGAATTGCTGATAATTTAGAATCCATAAAATGAATTTTATATTTATTATATAAATCTAACGAATTAATTGGTTTTTGGAATACAACGATTTATGCATACAATTCACACATGGATTTAGGAAATTTAAATAATTCACCTTCTGTTAAACATTTGTCCCATTCTTCATCGGTACTAATAAGACCTCTTGACAAACAAACATCTTCATATTTGTCGTAAACCTTTCAATTTACAGTGCGTATATCTTCAAATGATTTTGCACCTCGTACATGTAACAATAGAAGTCGTAGGAAAAACGTTTCACGTTTATTTGGATTTACAAAATACATTCTACTTATTATCCGTTATAGAGTTTTTTTTTTCTAATATTCCATTTTTTCTTTATTCCATTTTTTCTCAAGAAGATAAAAACGCGACACAATATCTATACCACGAAATTCCTTAGCATTATGTTTTTAATATTAATCTTCTTCATTTAATTTGAACCAAGGTGTCAACGTCGTTTTAACATTTTTATCAATTATTTCATTTTTATGTCCTTCTTCATAATATACAAATTGTTCATCTTGTTCTGGAACAGCTAATCTTTTAATTAACAATTCCTTATAGCCTCGCCATTACACCTATCACTACGCTCCTAGCTATTCAAGTTAGGATAGCCAGGATGTAACAAAATATATAAATGTACGTACATACGTACGCTGTTATATATGTAGCGGTCGCCCATACTCTCCTCCCGAGCGAGAATGTGTCTGTGATGTACACGTGCAGATACACGAAGAGCTCGGTTTTCCCCGCTTTCTCCCCGTAGTCTCTTTCGGTTTTCGCTGTACGCAAAAATCATAAAAGAGATTAACACGAACGCGCCGTCGCTGTGTGGCCATAAAAAGCCTAGCGACCGGGCCCCAACGCTCGGGCCATAAAAAGGCTTACCCGCCGGACGCGGGACGGCCAGATGCGCGTCGGTCCCTTTCGCTCTAATCCGCAGTACCGTTTCTCCTACCCCCAGCGGCCCACGGCCAGCTGATGGGTACGGAAGCGGAGGCGGATGGGAAGCCGATCGAAAACGACCGAACGGACACTCACTCACTCTCGAGACACTCTCCCGAACACATCGGCACACACTATCGCCGAAAAATAAATTCGAAGTTCGAACGTAACTTGACTTAGCTTAATTTCACCCGATTACTTCCTACGACCTCCTGTCTCCCAAAGTGGTGACCCCGACGTGATCTCTCTCTCGAACGGCGAGACAAGGTTTATAAGGAACTACGCGAGTGTTTGTTCTGAATTTGTGTTTTTTTTGTGCGACGAACGATCCGAAAGATGACGAGCGAAGCAACCAACAACACCGCCGGAGCCAGCGCCTCCATCAACGACTTTCGACCGGCCATCGACCGCGTCGCCATGCGCGTGCCTCCGTTCATGCCGACCGACCCGGAGCTGTGGTTTAACATGCTCGAGCGTGGTTTCGACGCCTCGGGGATCACGACCGAGATGACCCGGTATAACTACCTCTGCAGCAACCTAGACGCCCAACACGCCCGGGAGATCAAGGACCTCATCGCCACGCTGCCAGCTGTGGAGCCATACAAGAAGACGAAGACGGAGCTCCTCAAGAGACTCAACGTATCGCAGGAAGAAAAAACGAGGAAACTACTAGAAACACAGGTACTCGGTGATCGGAAACCGACGCAATTTTTACGCCACCTACGCGACCTCGCTGGCAGTAGCAGCGACGAGCACGTCGTCCGGACGTTATGGCTGAGCCACTTGCCAGCCTACGTTCAGGCGATTCTCGCTACTCGCCACGACTCCTCGCTGGACGACGTCGCGGAGCTCGCGGACGCGATCATGTCCACGATACGCGCGACCCAACCGTTCGGTCAAGCACAGATCGCAGCAGTTGCTACACCACCCGCACCAACTCCGGCACCAGCACCGATACATGCTTCTTCGCTGAGTCTGGAAGCCATGTTTCTGCAGGTTTGCCAGCTCAACATGACGATGCAGCAAGAGATCGCGAGTATCCGACGCGACGTCAGCGAGTCAAAGGCGCGCCGCTCACGCTCGCAGCAACGCGGACGCTCTTCATCGAGAGTGCGGTCTCCGTCCCGTGAGAGCGACAACCCGGACTACTGCTGGTATCATAACAAGTTCGGGCGCGACGCCACGCGCTGCAGATCGCCCTGCACGTTTTCGGGAAACGCGACGGACCGGCGTTAATGGCGGCAAGCGACCCTAGTCCCACCACGCGCCGCCTTTTCGTCACAGACCGCGAGAGCCAGATCAAGTACCTGATTGACACAGGTGCTGACCTGTGCGTATACCCACGAACGTCGATTCGCGGCCCACTCAAGAGGACGAACTACGAATTGGCCGCCGCCAACGGTACGCCGATACACACCTACGGCACCATCGCGCTTTCCCTGAACCTGGGACTTCGACGAGCACTCGTGTGGAAGTTCGTCATTGCCGACGTGCCGAAGGCTATCATCGGCGCTGATTTCTTAGCGTATTACGGGCTCCTCGTCGACCTACACGGGAGCCAGTTGATCGACCGCGAGACACGCGTCGCCTCTCGGGGCCAACTGCACGCCGCCGTTTGCCCAGGAGTTAAGGTCATCACCGGTACTTCGAGCTATCACCAGCTGCTAGCTAAGTATCCGGACATCACCCGACCCGACGGACGAGCACCGGTGACAAAACATACGACACATCATCACATCGAGACGACGCCAGGACCTCCGGTCTCGTGCAAGCCTCGGCGACTCTCACCCACACGCCTCCGCATAGCCCGTCAAAAATTCGATTTAATGGAGCAGTTGGGTACAGCACGCCGCGGAAAAGGCAGCTGGTCCGCACCGCTGCACATGGCCCCAAAAGGCGAAGACGACAAGCGACCATGCGGCGACTACCGGGGTCTCAACGCTCGCACGGTACCAGATCGCTACCCCGTGCCGAACATACGAGATTTCGCGCAGTCGCTCCGGGGTAAGAAGATTTTTACCAAGATCGACTTAGTCCGAGCCTACAATCAAATCCCGGTCGCCGAGGAAGACATAGCCAAGACCGCGATCACCACGCCATTTGGACTCTTTGAATTCCCATTCATGAGTTTCGGATTGCGCAACGCGGCCCAGACATTTCAGCGTTTTATAGATGAGATGCTCCGAGACTTGCCATTTTGCTACGCATACATCGACGATATCCTGGTGGCATCCAACAGCGACGAGCAGCACCACGACCATCTTCAACAGCTGTTCGAGCGCATGCGGGACTATGGCGTCGTCATCAACCCGGCCAAATGCGTATTCGGACAACAGGAGGTGGAGTTCCTCAGCTACCTCGTGACGAGCGACGGCATCCGACCGACGACGCGAAAAACCGAAGCTCTCTCCGCCTACGCATTGCCGCAGACGGCGAAGCAGCTTCGGCGTTTTCTCGGCGCCGTCAATTTCTATCGCGACCTACTGCCGAACGCAGCACAGACGCAGGCGCCAATGCACGAACTCCTGAAGGGCAACATCAAGGGCAATCATCCGATCGCCTGGACAGAGGCAGCAACGAGGGCTTTCGAGCAGACTAAGGCCGACCTCAGTCAAGCCACGCTTCTCGCGCACCCGGAGGAAGGCGCACATCTCGCCCTGGTGTGCGACGCATCGGACACCTCCGTCGGCGCAGCCCTTCAACAGCGAATAGGCGGTAAGTGGGAGCCGCTAGGTTTCTTTTCTAAGAAATTTAGTCCCGCACAAGCGCGCTACAGCGCTTTCGACCGCGAGTTACTCGCCATCTACCTGGCAATCAAGCATTTCCGCCACATGGTAGAGGCTCGCGTGTTCACCATTTTCACCGACCACAAGCCGCTGATATTCGCCTTCAAGCAGAAGCCAGAGAAAGCCTCACCGAGACAGGCCCGCCACCTGGATTTCATCGGCCAGTTCTCGACCGACATCAGACACATCTCTGGCAAGGACAACGTGGTAGCTGACGCGCTATCCCGCATCGAGGGAGTCACCGCATCACTCGACTATGGCAAGCTGGCCGACGCTCAACGTAGCGACGCCGAGCTCGGTGCCATGAAGTCAACGGATCACGGCCTACAGCTCAAGTTGGTGCAGCTTCCCGGCAGCGACGCCCGGATCCTCTGCGACGTGTCCACGAGCACCGCACGTCCTTTCTTGACCGAGCCGTTCCGGAGAACAGCTTTCGACGCAGTGCATGGACTTGCGCATCCAGGAGTCAAGGCTACCGTCAAGCTGATGACGCAACGATACGTTTGGCCTTCGATAAAGGCCGACTGCCGAGCATGGGCACAAGCTTGTGTTCAGTGCCAGCAGTCCAAGATCTCAAGACACGTAACGTCACCCATCGGAAACTTCCAACCACCATCGGCGAGGTTCCAGCATGTCCACATCGACATCATCATCCTGCCCCCGTCTGAAGGGCAACGATATTGTCTCACATGCGTGGATCGCTACACTCGCTGGCCAGAAGCTTTCCCGCTGCCAGACCAGGAAGCTGAGACCGTCGCTCGCGCTTTCTACGCGGGCTGGATCTGCCGATTCGGCACGCCGCTACGGGTGACGACCGACCAAGGCCGCCAGTTCGAGTCGTACCTGTTCCAGTCGCTCGGCCGATTGACAGGCACAACTCATCTACGCACCACCGCGTACCATCCGCAAGCGAATGGCATGGTCGAGCGCCTTCACCGACAGCTGAAGGCAGCCATCCGCTGCCACCAGGATAACCAGTGGACCCGGGTCCTTCCTACGGTACTCCTGGGCATACGAGCAGCGTGGCGAGACGATTTACAGGCGACCTCTGCAGATCTGGTCTACGGCGAGTCACTACGACTTCCCGGTGAGTTCCTGATCAGCACGGAACGCCCAGCGGACGACCAGTCGACCTTCACTCTGGAACTCCGACAGCATCTCCAGCAGCTACGACCAGCAGACGTCAGGCGACACGGAGAGACGAAGACCTTTATCTTCAAAGACTTGACATCCGCAGAGAACGTTTTCATACGACACGACGCCGTGAAAACTTCTCTGGAAATGCCATACGACGGACCATACCCAGTCATCGACCGGAACAACAAGACGTTCATAGTTCGGATCAACGGGAAGGATGTCACCGTTAGCATCGACCGACTAAAACCGGCGTACATAGCAGCCGACGACAACCCGAGCGACCAACCACCAGCGTCGGAACAACGACCACTTGCACCACCAAACCAGGACGAGAGGACGACCAGCGAACCCAAGACACGTTCTGGAAGACGCGTCCGATTCGCGGAACGCTATCAAGCGGGATTTTCATAATTTTGTAATCGTCGATTGTAATACATACAGATCCTATACAAAATTGTAGACTCAAAGAACACACACACATATACACACACAAATACACACGTACATAATAGACGCATTGTTCTCGTGACTTCATCACTGGCAGGGGGGTACTGTGGCGGTCGCCCATACTCTCCTCCCGAGCGAGAATGTGTCTGTGATGTACACGTGCAGATACACGAAGAGCTCGGTTTTCCCCGCTTTCTCCCCGTAGTCTCTTTCGGTTTTCGCTGTACGCAAAAATCATAAAAGAGATTAACACGAACGCGCCGACGCTGTGCGGCCATAAAAAGCCTAGCGACCGGGCCCCAACGCTCGGGCCATAAAAAGGCTTACCCGCCGGACGCGGGACGGCCAGATGCGCGTCGGTCCCTTTCGCTCTAATCCGCAGTACCGTTTCTCCTACCCCCAGCGGCCCGCGGCCAGCTGATGGGTACGGAAGCGGGGGCGGATGGGAAGCCGATCGAAAACGACCGAACGGACACTCACTCACTCTCGAGACACTCACCCGAACACATCGGCACACTCTATCGCCGAAAATTAATTCGAAGTTCGAACGTAACTTGACTTAGCTTAATTTCACCCGATTACTTCCTACGACCTCCTGTCTCCCAAATATATATATATATATAATTTTACTAAAACGCAATTGCGCTACGTGGATAATATCTCTATCACACATCGCGTAATTAGCCATGCATCGGAATAACGAGGCGCAACATTCCGCGAGGCGTTGACGGCGAGCCCCTGCCAAAAAATAGATGCTTAATACGCGTAATCTAATGTACGTTGTGCATTGCCATACACCCCCCGCCCACTGGCCATTGTTTACGTCCGTACACACATACTGACAGCGAATTCACACGTACGCCAAGGAATTAACCTTTTTACAAAACTAATAATTAACTTACATGAATGGATTTTTTACAGGAAAACGATGAAAGGTCAAGGCTTCGTCTTTAATCTTCGTACTCCTACGATTCCCAAAAGCACAAACGTTTTTCTTTGGCATATTGACGCGATTCACGACACGATTCACGGCGAAAAACGCGATTGACGGCGAGATATAATTAGAAAAATTCGACAAAAAATATAAGAGACAGGAAAAAATTAAACTTACAAACGCACGAGTAAGATCGCGACTCACGAGTAATGTTATTCGATAATTTCGGTGATTAAAATTACAAAAGCTAATATTCGCAAGAAAATATTGATGCTTGCGCTTACTTGTTGTAAGGCAGAACTGCTAATTGGCGGTTAAAAACAATGCACGATCGTTAAGTCGATCACCGCGCCGATCGCCGCGCATAGGAAAGGCGCGACTCATCATTTTCGCGGTTATTTGAATAATTTGTAAATGACAGGCTTTTTTAAAATTTGATTATTTATATAATTACATTTAAACACGATATAATTTACTTGATTATGTGAGAATATGTTATGTAATTAAATAATATAAAAAATGAGATTGTATAAATATTTTTTATTTTTTCATGTCCATAATTTACAACATAATAAAGTTCATTAACTTTATTAAAATAAATAAATAAAAATTAAACTACGTTGTTTCAACATTATATTAATATTTAACATTATTTTCAAATAAACGCTATGTATAACGGGTTAAATCTTAAATAATTGCATTAAACATTTATTAAAATCAATAAAATTATAATTTAAATTGAATATTTTCGTATGTATAAAAATGTTATTATATTTTTGTATACGTGATATGCAAAAAAACAATTCGTATTGGGGATTTGAACCCCGACAAAACGATAAGCACGCAGCTTGACAAGCGCGCGCTTTAGTAATCACGACCACAGCTGCTGTTATTGGGAAGTGATCAAAACTTACATATGATCATCGGCCCCATTTGGGGCTTAGGGTTGGGTTTGATTTATTGTTTTTAGAGTTTGGTTGTCTATTGGAATATTTATTAATGTTTTTTTTGGTTGGCTTAAGTAGTATTTTTCGTTTTCGGGTCCGCGACTGATTCCGCTATGCTAGCCCGCTGTGGTAGCCGTGATATGCGAGACCAGCCGATAATTGGTCATTTACCTTCTCAGCATGTACCGGCCGTACACGAGAGTAGCAGTTACCCACATGTATTGTATGAACTTTTTGTTGATTTATGTATGCTCCTGCTGTAATATTACACTCGACTCGTAGAGCGTTCACTTTGAGAATAGCTACTGGTAAATCAGAGTCATGACTTATATAGGGTTTCAAGACTCTTGGAGTGAATCCCAGTAGACGAGCAATCGAGTCACTTGGATGAAAATTGATTTCATGACTGCACTCAATAATGCTACGCAATGTATTATTATTTGGCTTGGTACTAACTTTTATACCTCGCGTATCGAGGATGCTTTGCAAAGTTCGTTCGATATCCTCAATCTCATAACTTCCTGTAGGAAGTTCAATTATTTCTTGTCCAACGTAAAACTTACTGCAGTTTACATCGACGTTTGGTATGGAATTGAAAGTTAGCAACTCAACAAGTCCAACGCTATACTGTTTATTCGGATCCAGCTCTATGGGAGGAAAATAATATGTCTCAAGGTTTGAGTAGATGCCGGAAAGGCTAAGAGTCATCGATTCAACAACCATCTTGAGTAGACTAATTCAAATCACTTGTGTAGATTTCTTTTTATACAGACAGAACTGTCCCTTACGATTAAGTTGATTGTAGAGAAATTTGAGACAGAGATGAGCACAGATAAAAGTTGAAAATTCCTGATACCTCCGATAATTGTACTTGACTTGAGATACTTTCCAGTAATCCATAAGATCTTGAGGTGGTTGTAAATCATCAAAACTATCAAAGTATGTAACTTCATTACCATTCTTTCGATAAGCTACCCAGTGCGTGCCGGATCCACTCGCATCATCCAGATTTATGATTGCCAATTCTTTAGCTCGACAACCATTTGGAGGTAGGGCATTTCGCATAAAAACTCCACGAAAATTTGTTATTTTCATCAATTTTACATACTTCAGTAGATCATAGTCGGTGAGTGCACGTTTTGGCAATCTTATTTCATCGAAGTTTTTTTTCCACATTGTTTTTTTTTGTTTTATTTGACAAAGATACCGAAACCTTTATAATGAGGTTTCAGAAACAGTCCCTTACCAAGTGTCAGCATTTCCATTTTTTCATTGTGTCTTTTTTGCTCTTCCATTTGCTTCTTAGCAGTGTTTGCCCTATTTATTGCTTTTGCGATTCCTGCAGCTCCTCCTGCAAGTGAGCCGATTGCACTAAGACCAGCAAAAAGTGGAATGAGTGCTGGAAGAAAGCCACCTACTTTGCTGGGAACAGGCAATATGCGTGGAACACTAACTTTACTTTTCCCACCAAGTTTTTTCACATGCTCACGAGCAGTTTTTAGCGCTGACCTAATTATAGAGCGAGTGTCTTTGCCAGGAATAATAGATTTTTCTGCTGACTTGATCAATCTTTTTAGTGTAATCTTTTTCTTAGGTTTGAGAGATCTACCTCCTACTCCAACACCCATACCGAGCTTCGATTTTAAATTCATAGTATTTGCTATGGCAAAAGCTGTTGCTCTCTCTTTCAAACCAGCGTCTTTAGATTTTACTCTTTTCAACGCCTTCTCTGCTAAAATTTTATCAGCTGTGTTTCTCTCTTGAATGTTGTCAGGATTTTTCGAGTAGGCAATGTCGTGTTCCTTGCAAGCAGCGTCCAAAGGATTGATTCCCAGATCTCCACGAGCTAGGCGTTTAGCAAGTTTAGTCCCTGGACCACAGTACTGATGACCAGGCACATGAAGTTCAATGGGTAATTTGTTGATCAATTCATTAACCAAACCTGAACCTCTTTTTTTCTGCATGATGCTAGCTCTTAGCGAGCTCATGCTAGACTAACTGAGAAAAACTATAAATGCTCACATTTATAGTTGCTCGGCTCAGTAGTCATATGAAGTAGTAGCATGATTGATCTTAAGAAGCAGTCAGCAAAATTGCCAGTGATTAATTTTGATCTTTTGACGCAGCAGAAAAAACAGCAAAATCGTCACGGAAAATTATTACCCAGCAGTATAAGAGCAGTATTTTGCGGTCCATCCAATTGTGGCAAAACGAACGCTCTCCTATCTCTAATCATTCACCCGAATGGTCTGACATTTGAAAATATTTACGTATACTCAAAATCTCTAAATCAACCAAAATATAAATTTTTGGAGCAACTTGTTGAGCCATTGGAAGGAATCAAGTACTTACCCTTTGGTGAACACGATCTTGTCGTTTCACCCGACGAAGCTCAACCAAATTCAATTTTTGTCTTTGATGATATTGCTTGTGAAAAGCAGAATAATGTCAAAGCTTTTTACTGCATGGGTAGGCATAAAAGCGTAGATTGCTGTTATTTGTGTCAATCGTATGCACAAGTACCGAAACACTTGGTGCGTGAGAACGTCAATTTATTGGTAATTTTTCGACAAGATGATATGAATTTAAAACATGTTTACAACGATCATGTAAATACAGATATGACATATTAACGTTTCAAAGATATTTGTTCAATATGCTGGAATGATGGCAATCATAGTTTTCTCATCATAGACAAAGAGCGTCATATCAATGATGGTCGCTACAGAAAAGGCTTTGATCAGTTTGTAATAAATATACAGAATACTGAAGCAATTTAGCATTCAGTTGTGAGACTTTCAACTATCAAGATGTCTACTGATTTTAATAAAGAAACTGCAGTTCTACGTGAAGTTGAGAAAGCTCGAAACGCTGTGAAAAGAAAGTATGATTTATTAAAATTGAATAAATTAGAAGCGGAAAAAAGTTTGAATGACTCGTTCAAACCGATTGTGAAACTTTTAGAAAAGCTCATCAGTGTAAGTGAAAGAAGTTTACCACTGACAGTAGTTAAAAAAGAAAAAAGAAAAAAGAGAAAATTGGATTGGATTAGAAAAAAAGAGGACGGCAACAAAGACGACGATGACGATGGCGACGATGATGATGATGACGACGATATCAGAGAATCAGCTTTTGAATCAGCTGTAGGTGATTCAGATATTTCAGATCAAGAAGATACCATTATTAAAGATGATACTGATGATTTGGAAAAAAGTGATAGTGTTGATGAAAATGTTCAATTGTTGCTAAATGGGAAAGTACAAACCTTAGATACAATATATGGAGTGCGAAAAATGCGTAACGATTCACTAATGATTGGAAATACTCCTATAAGTTTTAAAAAAGATAAAATCATCATCGGTGAGAAAGAGTACGAAAAAACTTCAGGTCTAGTGGAATTATTGTTCAAGAAATATTCTGATGATACTTTAATCACTGATGATGATAAAAATATGCTACGATTGTAAAGGCGACAAGTGCACACAAAAAATATTATAATCCTGTGGGGGATGTTCGTGAAAATACAAGTAATAAGTATACCAATTTCGTGAGTAAAATTCTCAAGATTCCACAAAGTAAAAGTGGTAAGGGGCTCATGTCATATAAGATTGCTCATAAAAATACTCATATAGATTACATTTATTGGGATGATCCAAACGAGCTTGTTGATCGTTTAAGATTACTTTTAGTCGAAACAACTGCTGGCAATAATAACCACATAAACGAAATACAATCAATCATTGAGGAGCTACGTGAAGCTAATATTATTGATTCAGTAGCAAAATGAGCATCGACGTGTTTGGACGTAGATTGGTCCACGCAGACGTATCTCGAAGACCACCTGGACTAGGATTCAATCTGACCACTGAAGGAAATTTTGATTTAGAAAATCGAAAACTGTGTAATGTAGGTAGCGCTACAGAGCAAGATGATGCTATGAATTTAAAGTCTGTGAAAAATATAATTAAACAAAAAGCAGAAAAAATTGTTCAAGATTTCCAGGAAATAGAGAATGTGTTAAATAATAAAGTTGTAAACATTGAGTCTGAGCTTTCTAGGATAAATAATACGCTATCACATTTACAAGAGAAATTAAAAATCTTAAATTCTGCAATAAATCAGTATGAAAGCGGGACTAGTGGAGGAACTTCATAAACCTGCTAGACGAAATTATCCACGTCGCTCTTTTCTTGTCAAAGACATAGATAAAACTTGGCAGGCAGATCTTGTTGAAATGATTCCATATGCTAAGCAAAATAAAGGTTTCAAGTACCTACTCACAGTTATCGATGTATTCTCAAAGTATGCTTGGACTGTGCCAGTGAAACAAAAAACTGGAAAATGTGTAACTCAAGCTATGAAATCAATACTATTGCAAAAAAGAGTACCTAAGAATTTGCAAACGGATCGTGGAAAAGAGTTTTACAATAAAGATTTTAACAAACTAATGAAAAGTTGTAAAATTCATTTATATTCTACCTACAGTAATCTTAAAGCATCAGTTTGCGAACGTTTTAATCGCACTTTAAAAAGCAAGATGTGGAAGTTATTTAGTCTACGTGGTACCTATAAATGGTTGGATATTTTGCCAGATTTAACTTTACAGTATAATAATAATCGACATAGGACAATAGGAATGAAACCTGCTGAAGTGAATAGAGACAGAGTCAAACGTATACTTGATCGAATTAACAAAAAACCAAACAGTTATTTAAACGTGCTAAATTTAAAGTTGGTGATAAAGTACGTGTGAGCAGAAACAAGGAGATTTTCTACAAAGGATATACACCTAATAGGTCAACTGAAGTCTTCACAATAACGAGAATTTCGCTTACAAAGCCCTGCACATATCATCTCAAGGATTATCAAGACAAGCCGATAGCTGGAGGATTCTATGAGGAAGAACTTCTCAAGACCAAATATTCAGATATCTATTTGATTGAGAAGGTTTTGAAAAAAAGTGGCAATAGAGTTTATGTAAAATGGTTAGGTTTTCATAATACTCACAATAGTTGGATAAATAAAAATGATATGTAAACGAAGATAAATTGATGAAAAATATGTTGTTTATTGTACATTCATTTTACATTTCCTTTAATTTTTTCAAAAGTACTGGCATTATAATCTCATTTGTTTGTACAATTCTTCGTCTGAAACGATATCTATCACGTGCTGCTTGCTCCCACTGACTACATCGAGCTTGCTGATATGCGAATTTCCAGGTATACATTATGTGAATGGTTGGCTCATCCTTAAATCGTACACCCTTTTTGCTGGAATTAAACGTTTCTACATTTAATTTTGTGTAAAATAAGTGTGTATAGTTAATTTCAACTTACGCATTTTGTTTTATTTTGTAGTGGCCCCAGGCTAATGTATCTGTACTGTTATCTTGAAGGAATCTCTTATCGTCGTAAGGATTAAGTGCAACCTTTCTCTGTCTAATCGTCTCGACGTTATGAAGTTTCGATCTTATAGCGTACTGCTCTCGACTCTGAATGCAAGAATTCTTGAGACAATCCAAATAGTCGTTGAATTGAATAGTTTTCTTAACAATAGAAGCCTTGATACCCTTAATTTTTTTCATAGAATCCTGATTATTAACACGCGTACTGTATATTTTGCTTCTTAATCCGATAAACTCTGGGAGAATTTGTCCATTACACTCATCTTTCATGAGACCTATAATTTTTTTATTAACTCGTGGCATATTGAACATATTGTCTTGAGGATAATCTGACGTATCAAATAGGTGAATATTTCGTTTCATATCTTCATAAAAATCATCACATTTAATAGTATAGATGAGACTATCAGTATCTGTGTAGAGTAATTTACAATCATCTTTGTACATTTTTTGCATATAATTATAATGAAAATCATACATGTGTGTCTTCGAGAGATCTAGAACTGTAAGTCCAATATAAATTGTTTTATTTATCAATACATCAGTCTTATTCATTTGTATAGCAACTAGATTCTCATTAAATATTGAACTGCTGTGAAAGTATGAACTTGAAATTTGAGCCTCAACACCATATAGTCCATCATATTTACTCATAAGCTTGACTGAAACACGCTTTCTAACATTTTCCATAGTTTTACCAAACACTGCGTTGTTCATTAGTTTGAAAAAAATTTTTTCAAATTCATTTTTTGCAGAAGCTCTTAGACTGCTATTTAAATCAATGTATGATTTAAGCCATGGTGATTGTTTAAATTTCAGAACTTTATGGATTTTTAAAAGTTCTAAACCCTGTGAAAGAGCTTGTTTTAGAGCAATGTAATGAATAACGTAATTTTTTTTCGAATGAAGAGTAGCTAAAAGTTTTTCTTGCTTAGATCCTGGAGGTTTTACATGCTCAGGACAGAACGGTAAATCGTTATGACTATCATGCAACTGGCTTGGATAATCTATATCAACTTCTAAAATGTAGCCATATGGATCATCAGGTGCTGTGGTAAATAAGTCGAAATCATTAAAATCGTCAAGTCATTCAAACTCGTCGTATGGAACATATTGCGAAAGGCTATGTCCGTATAAATTATTTGCATCTAAATAAATCAAGTACTAATTTTCTTTATCTTTATCATATTTATCGAGCATATATTTATGATTTGCTGTTGCATAACGATTTGAACAGTGGCTTAGACCACCTCGGATTTCACGCTCAATGAAAAGTACCATATCGATATCTGTTAAAAGTTTTAATTGTACACCCGTATGTTTGAGCATTGCATCCCAGGAGAAGCCTGGTGTAGTGTAATAGTGAGCAGGATCGAGACTGTAAACACTCATGCTTTGGTCTCGAAAATTTTCGAAAACGTCACCCAGTAGCAAGACATCAGTTTTCATGTAGAGGTCAGAATATTCACCAAGTGTTTTTACGTTAAACGTCTTCCATACATTTTGGGCATGCACATAATCCTTGTCAGATATATGTGAATCATTGAGAGTACTGAAAAAGTCCTCTTTTTCAGGTAACTTACACTCTTCTAGCTTTTGCCATGAACTTATATACTCATAAGGCAAAACACCTTTTCTCGCTAACAAATCAATTTGTTCTCTGCTAAGATGACTAAATTCTTTATTTACAATTTTATAATCCTGCAGATATAATGCTAACCTATCAAGTGATGAAGGCATAAATCTAAACGAATCTAACATACTAATTTAACTTTGCTATTTTCAACATGTTTAGTAAATGAAATATACTTTTCCTTTGTTAAAGGTAGCAAATCAATTTGTCCTGGAAAATGATTTGATACATCAGATATGATAAAGTGTGCATCATAACCACTCAAATTATGAAACACGACTGGTGCTATTTTTGAATCTTGATAGTTTAAATTACAGTTAACATGTGCAGGTCCTCGATATTTTCCAGTAAGATGACAGTGATCATGCACCTTGACATCATTATTTAAAGTTTTTTTACATATATGACAAGTATTTGAATTATAATAATGCTTTATTTCAGCTTGAGATAAAATTGGCATAGGTAGAGGATTTTCATGTAAAGCAGTTATCTGTTTTTCAATATTTTTTAACTGCTCAGCAAACCATCTTGAAGTTTCAAGCCCTCTATAAAATTCATATCTCGATAACGAGTCGTCAAAGCTGCATTTAAGGTAGTAACCTATGCTATAAATTTCATGACTTTGTACTGATTGAGTGTTAATTTTTTCATCATATTTCATTGGTTTAAGCAGACACTCACAGTCCGCATAGATTATAAAAGGCAACTTTTTATTATAGCGATGATTTTTAAATACTATGGCATCATTATTTTCATTAGGAAGACGAATTCTACAATTATTTAATGTTTTGCAATGTTCTTCATGCCTTGTCAAATTATCTTCTGTGTAGAAAAAATTCAGACATCTGTCACACACGTGTAGTTTTCTTCTTTTTTTACTCAAATCATTATTAATTAATCGTGATAGATTCTTTATGTATACATAATGTAATTTAAACTCATCAATTTCATCACTATGACTTGTAAGTAGCAGAAGATTTATATGATTACTCTTTCTATCCGACGTCAAACAGAGAGGTGAAATACTTGTATTATCTAATCCAAAAACATTTACTGAGATTTCAGTGTTTTGTCTCTCGAATCGTGGAATATTTTTCAAGGATACTGGTAACTCGATTCCTTGCATATCTAAGTTATTCTCATATTGAATGTAATTGCTCAACCTGTTAGGATGATTTTTACGGTGTACAGGGTATAATGCAGATAAAATTGCCCATGCAAAGCATTTATCATCATAATTTTTAACATTGATACATGCTTTTCTTTTCTCTATAAATGTTGGTAACGGTATGTAAGAATTACCAGTACGTATTGGATTGAATTTGTTTATATTTATCTGAATATTTTCAATAGAATGTAGAGACCAACCAGAATCACGTTCCTGAAACTCTTTAATAGCTGCGAGTAGAGGTTCAGTACCATTAGAGTTGAACCATTTGTTTAACGATGTTGCGGATAATATTTGATGGTTTTGTATATTGAAATATTTACTCTCAATACATTCTTCTTCTTCTTCTTCTTCATCATTATTCTTTACACGTGTTTTTTTAAATTTACACGATAAAAGAGTGTTAATCTTGAGAGCTTTGACATTCGTGCGCAATATACTTTCGTGAAAATAATACTGCTGAATCCTGTAGAAAAGAGTTTAAATCGATGTGTATTAAATTTGCTATAGCAGCAGTCATCATACGATTTTCAAAAGCGCTGTCCATATCAATCCAACGTAGACGATTGATGATAGTATTCTTTTGTATTACATGTACTCCTCCACCAATTTTTTTTAGCCATAACTTCAAGCCTTACTTTCATAAATTCTATTTTCGCAATAGTGCATAAAATGCTTTGTTTTTGTTGAACAGAAAGTTTGCTGTTTCTTAAAATCTTTTGAAATGTCTTTATCGAAAGGAGAAACTGCTTTTTCCATCGTGCTACGATGGATAAATCAACTGCAGGAGTAGTAGAAAATAATCATTTCTCAACCTCTTCCAAGAGTTTAACTTGCTGCAAGCATTCATCCATGATATCCTTCATTTTTAATGGTTGATATCTAATTATAACAAATTTAAAAAATACGTAAATTTATACTACAATATGATACATGTTATATATTTTTTAAACTAACATAAATGTATGCAGCTCTAATTCAGTTATAAGAGAGCAGGGTGGTAAAACAGATTCCGTTAGTTACCGGCTGCGGTAACAACGTGAATGATGTGTGCGTGCGAAAGGTTGCAGTGTGTCTAGTGTGAGAGAGAGAGAGGGATGTTTGTGTGAGAGAGATAGCTGCTGTGGCATCGCGTGAGAGAGAGGGAGAGAGAGCGCGTGAGTGCATTAAAGCAGTGTGTTTTTTTTTTTTTTTTTTTTTTTTAATTGGAGAAAGAGGTTGGAGGGAAAAATCTTAATAGACCATGACATGGCCTGAGCCACCGTGTGTTGGATTCTCACCAACTAAAACCCTTCGTTTTGCGACCGAATATAGAATCCAATTGCAACCCGAATCCTCTTCGCTCTCCTTGCCGATTTGTCGGTGAGGAGGGCCAAGCTCCGTCTTCAGTGCCTTTTTTCCCCCGCGGTACCACGGTCAAGTATTACTTCGCGGGGGGGCATAGGGACATTGCCCTTGTCTCCTTAATGTGATTGTCATTCCTTATGACCTTCATTATAGGCTGCCGTCTGCTTCTTACCGCATCGTCCGGTCGTCAGCTTCTTGCAGCATCTCTCGTCTTCTTCTCTCTTCGTCACCCCTCACTTTCTTGAGGATGACCGCGGCGTAGTTACTAACCATGTGCCAGCCCTCGGCGGTGGCGAACATAGCTACCATAATAGACTCAGGAGTTGCTCTGGTCTGGAGGTAGCGTTCAAACTCTTCACGCTCCTGCTGGTAACGCGAGCAGTAGCAAAAAACGTGCTCAGAGTTCTCGCACATGTCCAAACATGCTGGGCAGTCTGGACAGTCTTCTAAATTAAATCTACACAGGTATGTTCGATAGCATCCATGTCCCGTCAAAAATTGCGTGAGGTAGTAGTTTACTTCCCCGTTTCTTCTTGTGATCCAGTCTTCAATCTTTGGTATAAGTCGGTGCGTCCAGCGCCCTTTCAGGCTACTGTCCCATCTTCTCTGCCACTCAGCTACTGTTTGTTCTCTGGCAGCGTTCCAGATTTCTGCCTTCGTTTTATCGCTGTTCTCCTGCTTTGCCGTGTATATGGCCTTCCTCTCTAGTGCTAAGAGGTCGATGGGTGGCATGCTTGCCACGACGCTTATTGCATCGTCCGATACCGTGCGGTAAGCAGACGCTACTCTTAGCGCACTCCGTCTATACACGGATGACAGGTTCCGCGCATAGGCTTTTATTGCCATTGCATCTGCCCAAATTGGTGCCCCGTACAGCATAATCGATGTACTGACACTTGATAACAGCTTCTTTTTCTTCTGAGTAGCTCCACCGACATTCGGCATGAGCCGAGAAAGAGCAGCAGTCGTTCTTGACGCTTTTTTACCTGCTAAATCAAGGTGCTGTTTAAACGTCAACTTTTCGTCTATAGTAACGCCCAAATACTTGATAGTCGATTTAGAGGTTATCTCATGGCCGTCTATCATTAGGGCGATTGTCTCCATTTTCTTCCTGCTAGATATCAGGATCGCCTCGGTCTTGTGTCCAGCGAGTTCAAGTTCCGTTTCTCTCAGCCACCTCTGGATGGTGGTGATCGCTTCATTGGTGATTTCATCGACGTCTTCTTTTTCCTTCCCTACTACTACAAGAGCTATGTCGTCTGCGAATCCTACTACCATAGCCTCCCGCGGGAGTTGTAGTCTCAGCACTCCGTCATACATAATGTTCCACAATGGCGGGCCCAGTACTGATCCCTGTGGAACACCTGCCGTGACCTTGTAGGTTTCAGTGCCGCAATCCGTTTCGTACAGTAAAGTTCTGTCCTTCAGATAGTCGGCCATCATCCTCCTGATGTATGTGGGCACCTCAAGCTTTTCAAGCGCTTCATGTATCTTCGTCCAATTTGCAGAGTTAAATGCGTTTTTGACATCCAAAGTAATAACTGCACAGTACTTCTTTGTTCCGCCCTTCCACCGTTTTCCACTGATGGCTGCTCGGGCTGTGTTTACCACTAGGCCGATCGCGTCCAAAATAGATCGGCACTTCCGAAAGCCATATTGGTGCTCGGCAAGCCCCTTGGTCTCTTCGATTATGCACTCCATCCTGCTGCTGATAATGCGCTCCAGTATTTTTCCTTGAGTGTCCATCATACATAATGGTCTGTACGATGTCTCCCCTCCGGGCGCTTTGTTACCCTTAGGTAACAACACAAGTCGCTGCTTTTTCCAGTTCGACGAAAATCTTCCTTCTGCTAGGCATGCATTGTAGAGGTCAACAAATTCTTCAGGTTTAGCCTCGATGGCATGCTTCAGCGCCACATTTGGTATGCCGTCAGGACCGGGAGCCTTATTGTTTCCTACCCTCTTGCTTGCTACGAGTAGCTCCTCAACTGTAATTGGAGGTATATCTTCTTCCCGCACTTCCTCTGCTATAGCATATGGTGCGTCCGGCTGACTTGGAAAAAGTGTTGTCACTACCCTCTTTAGTACCTCTGGGCATTTTGGTGGGGGTATATAGCTTCCTTTGAGTGTCTTCATAACTGTTTTGTAGGGCCTGCCCCATGGATCTTTATTGACCTCTTCTAGCAGCTCCTTATGACATCTCTGCTTGCTTTCACTGATGCACTTCTTGAGGGTGCACTTGGCTTCTTTCATTCTTCTGCTGCATTCTTCTACAGCTTCGCTTCCAATACCGGTTCGGTAAAACTTTTTCCTTGCCCGTTGCTCCAGCCTTCGTGCTCGGTGGCAGGCGGAACGCGCTGATCTAATCTTCTCGTTCCACCAATATACTGGTGCCCATCTTTGATTGGGCACTTTTCTTGGCATAACTGCGTCACAGGCTCGGGTGAGCCATTTTGTCATTTGTTCAGCCTTGTGTTCTGCTGATCCCGTCAATTGGATATTTCCTAACATCATCAGAAATAGTTCCTTGTCGTACTCCTTGGCTTTCCATTCCATTTTCGTACTTATAGGGTTAGTACAGTGTACCATGTTTTGTGTGCCCAGCTCCATTATAATGGCGTGGTGATCACTATTAGTGAAGTGATCGCTTACGGTCCATTTACTCACCTCTTTTACCAGACATCTACTAACAAATGTTAAGTCGATCACTGATTCAGCGTCCACCTTTTTATAGGTTGGTACGTTGCCTTCGTTCACCAGCACCAAGTCCAGAAGTGTGAATGCCTCTAATAGGGCCTGTCCTCTTCTATTGGTTTTTCGGCTGCCCCATTCAACCGCCCATGAGTTAAAGTCCCCAGCTATAATAGCTGGTTTTTTAGCCCTGACATCTCGTACTAGCCGGTCCAAGAACTGCTGAAACTGATCTATTGGCGCACTGGGTGGGGCATAACAGCTGTATACCTGTATACCCTCAATCTTTGCGCTGGCAAAACCTGCTTCTTTGACTTTCATCCTACTTTGAAAGGTAAGGTCTCTGCACGCCCAAATAGCTGCTTTACCGGAGCCATCGGATTCCCACCTTGGCTGTTCAAGATCTCTGTACTGCTCACTGATTATAGCAACATCAATCTTCTGCTCACGGACGTACTGACAGAGAAGGTCCTGTGCTATCTCACAGTGGTTCAGGTTTAACTGTACTATTCTCATCTTCTTTGTTTTGTGGCTTTCACTGCCGCTTGGTACGCTGGGCAATTATAGCTACCTGCGGCATGGTCGCTTTTCTCTACGTCGTCCTTTCCTCTGCAGAGAATGCAGCTGGGCTGGTTTGTGCAGTCTTTCGTTACATGTCCCGCTGAGCCACATTTGTAGCAGCAGCGACTTCTGTCGTGCTGCTCAATGCAGCTTGCAGCAGTATGGCGGAAGCCCAAGCATTTATAGCACCTGAGCGGGCGGGTGTCTCGCTTTATTGCTCTTATTCGGCAGATAACCCACCCAATCTTTATCTTCTCACCCTTGATAAACTTCTGGGCTATCTGGGCAGGTAGCTGTACTATTGCTTTCTGCGTATCTCCATAGGCTTTACGAAGCGACTTAACCGCCGTAGGTTCGAAATTATGTCCTTCCTCGTTATTTTTGCGTAGGGCGTCCACTATGTCCTCCTTAGTGGTCAGCATGTCAAGATCTTTAATCTTGAAGGCCTCTTCATGATGCAGCGCCCTGATTGTAGCAGTTTCCACTAGTACTGCTTTTACCGCTTCCTGGAGCTCAGCTGTTTCCACCTCCTTGGAATGTCGTAGTTCGAGTAGCAGATCTCCTGCTGTTGTTTTGCGTATTCTATGTACGCTGTTTCCTAACTTTTCTAGGCTAGGCTCTGTCTTCATTTTCTTTAGGATTTCGGCGTAGCTTTTTCCACCCTCGGCCTTGATGACTAAGGCGTCAGGTCTAGGAGGTCTTGCTCTTGCCGTCCTACTTTTTCTGGTGCCTTTTTTGTCTTGGCCACGAGCACCAGTGTTATCCTTTCTGTTTACGCTTTTTTCTTTTTTCTTCTTTGCCTTCCTTGTCACCACCTCTTGCCACGAGTCTTTCTCCCTCTGGTGGACATTGTCGTCGGCTACTCTTCTTGCAGAGCTCGCCCCACTAACGCGGCTAGCCTGCTGTGGTTTCCCCTTGCCGACCGGCTTAGGGGTCACTTCGTTCGCCTCTGCTAGGCTAATTGCTTTTTCCATAAGGCCAGGGGTTGTTTGGGTCACCTTGCCCTTAGTCCCTGGCCGTTGGCACTGCATAAGGTTATCGTCTGCAGAGCAGAGAGCCCTGTAGCTGGCCCTTATGCTCCGGGCGAGATCCTTAATTTGTTTGTGCATATTGTGTCTGTCCCTGACATAATCGATCAGCTCATCGATTTTGCTGCCAAGGCGATCTAGGTGCACGTTTTTGGAGGTCGCGCTTTCTGCTCGCTTGTCGCCATCTGCGTCTACCTCCATAGTCTCTGCCTTCTTTCCTGTAGCATTTCCATTGCCTTCCCGTGCCAGGTCACCTACAACGGGGCTGGTTGTGTTGTGCATCGAAAGCGTACTTTCGCCTCTCCCAGATCCAAGGGGTTTATCCCCAAGGAGGCGAGCGTCGACCACCGGGGCTGATACCCGATCGGAATCGACGGCAGGATTAGTAATGCCTGCCTGGGTACTCATATGTTTGAGAACGCTTCTTGATTGATTGTCCTTGCCACCCTAAATACCTGATGTTTCGGTAATTCTAAACAGTGCTGGGGTGCCGAGGACTTTCGTGGCAGCACCGTTTGCTTATGTACCCTAGGAAGGGGCCCTTTAACAAAGTGCTAGCATCCGGGCCAGATGCACCTTGGTTTTTTAAGCGAGGTTGTTACTCCTCCCCCTCCTCCTTCCCCACCTCTTTGGTAGTGGGGCCCCGGGCTTGGGACCGGTGTAGCGGAGTTTTAAAGCAGTGTGTGTGTGTGTGTGTGTGTGCGTGCGGGTGTGTTCGCATGAGAGAGAATCTATCTTTATTATGTATAAGAGAGAGAGAGAGAGAGAGAGAGAGAGAGAGATGTGTGTGTGTGTAATATGTATAATACCATTATTATGAATATATAAATATGTATAATACACTGATATACTCTCCCTAGAGGTAAATACTAGACCTATCAGTTCAAGGGATGGGAAAACTCTAAAAATCTGAGAGACTACGGGGGAAGATTCTTAAACGCACTTCTTTTTCTTTAAGAGTTTCTTTTCTCAAATTATATCGAATTTAAACATTATTTAAATTAAAAAAAAACAATGTTAATTATACCTGTCAAGCTGTATACCACTTATCCAGACTTTTTAATAATTAGCGCGATAAACTTATAATACTCAGACTTTATAAATGTATACAATCAAGCCAAATAATAATACATTGCGTTTTTCGAACAGGCTTATATATCATGAAAATTGAAAGAGTGGGGGGGGGGGTATTTTAATGTATATCAAGCACTTGTAACACTTTGATGTGATTGATGTGATTGAAAAAGTCGATGCACATCTTTGATGAACCGCATGTGTTTTAGCCCTGCTAAGGGGTAGGCGGTGCATGAGAAAAAGTTTCGGATAGCTAGTCCGAAGAAATCTTTGATGAACCGCATGCGCTTACGAGGTGCATCGATAGCACACAGGCCCGTTGCGCTTTGATGTACCGCATGCGTGTTATAGCTCTGCTGAGGTGTCTAGGCGGTGAAAATCGGTGCACCCACGTCTGAGTGGAAGGGGTGCAAGTTTTGAGTGTATTTAAGCTGTGCTGCGTCCCGTATTGGTACACATTTTCGAGCTTCACGCACAGTCGAGAAAGCAATTGTAAGTATACTCTAATAAATGTATTTTATCATTACATTCTCATCAATAATATTAAGCATTGAATTTTTTCATAAAAAAATGGATTTGATTGTTGATACTCAGGGCTTCAAGGGACAAAACGGCAACTTCATAATCAAGGAGTTGGCATACATTAATCCTAACGAGCCAGCAGCAGTAGCTGAACTAGCAACGTTTCAATCGCTGCACTCTTGGTGCGACTTGCCGCATGACCTCAAGTGTGTCAATCTATGGCTGAAATACTCGTTTCATGGATTGAATTGGAGCGACGGTGATCTTCCATACGACAAGTTGATCGAGTTTTGCTCCAACCTTCTAGACTTATCACCTACAAGGAATATCGTTGTTTGGGTAAAAGGTGCGCAGAAAAAGGAGTGGCTGCAGCCATATTTTCCAGATATCCGTAACATAGAAGATCTCGGCTGTCCATCTTTAAAGACACCAGGATTTCGACCTCCGTTGGTGTGTACACATCACCTTCATGACTGGAAGGAGAATTGTGCAGTTCAAAACGTCTACGCTATAAATAAGTGGCTCTGGACGGTACGCCAAAATATTCTCTGCTCACTCCATTTGTGTAAGCATTATACATCGGATTCTGATTCAACGACATCGACATTAGACGTATAATTTATTATGTAAGTATGATATATTCTTATAACTAATACATAAATATATTAAACTTATATATATATTGTTTCATTATTTTTACAGGATGGAGTCGCTAAACGCTGTGGCAAAAACTTCACCATTCCTGCCTACGAAAAAAATTAAGGATTTGGAGATCAACAAAAAGTACAAGATAACAAAATGCAAGAAAATTCAGACCAAGTTCGGTGTAAAAATAGTGCTTGAGTTAGATGTAAGTTTCGACATTTTCCTACCCACCAAAGTGAACACTTTCCTCATGGAAAACGCCGTCGACGAGGAGAAGTTGAAGCGGGAGATAGAAACTAGAGATGTCTATCTCCAACACCTTGGTAACAACATTATTGAATTTGTTTAATAACAATATATCTCCATCGCGTATAATATTAAGGATTTTTTCTCAATCATTAGAGTGTGTATGCTAAATTCTTTTAAACTATGCATAGGGGTATTGCGCTTACTCAGATTAAGAATTTTTTTATTTGCTATATGTTAGTATTTTGCATTATCATCTGCTAAAATATTCTAAGGATTTTTTATGTTCTTATTTGTAAATGCGTCTTATAATTATTCGTTTATTAAGGGTTTCTCGATATCTTACTATCACCAAGTGTTATACATTAAATTTACATAGAAGGAAATTATTGTAGAGGATTAGCTGACGTATTAATATATTATTATTTGCTATATTACACTAACTTTAAGGATTTTTCAATGCTGTTGTACATAAGCGTATTTTACACTTAATTAATACTAATTGTTTATTGATGGTTTTCTCGATACACTGAAAATTATGGATCGATGGTGCAGTTTCTAGTCGATAAGGTTGATATCAAGTACACATTTATTCACTCCGCGTTCTTATGTCACATCAACGTATAGGCTAAGTATATATATATATATGTATGCACGATATTTCACAGTTCTTCTCTAGAATGTTTAGCCGCTAATTTCACTGTTAATCATAAATATTGTATTTAAGAATTTTTACGTTTATACTTTAGTTATAAGAATTTATACTCATGTAATAAATACAGATTTTTCAATGTGTATTAGTTATAATAATAATGTAATAAGAGTTTTTGTGTGTTTTTTTCAGTGACGTATACTCATATAATAAATAAGAATTTTTAAAAAATGATTATTGTATTTATATTGCCACCATAAAATCCCTCTTCAGTCGATATAAAAAATCCTTTATGCACCTGCTCGGTAATGCAGGAAGCTGAGCTGCAGCACTCGCACCTTCCTAATGCTACAGACTTTATTCCTTCATCATCCTATTGGGATCTCACCCACAGAGGTGTAACCTATATATAGTAATATGCGGTATTCTGTGGGTCAGCCATAGCCAATCGCGAATCTGCGGAATTTCAGCCGCTAGAGGTCAGGTCGTGAGATCCTTGAATATATCAATCGATAAAAACATGTTCGAAGAATAATCCTCTGTCGGTAATGTAGGAGGCTGCGTGACGGTTCCAATATGTCAATCGATAAAAAAATGTTCGAAGAATAATCCTCTGTCGGTAATGTAGGAGGCTGCGTGGGCCTCGGCAGCAGCCGGGGCATGGGGCATGGGGCATGGGACCGGGGGCATGTGGGACCCGGTCGGTAAAACAGGAATCTGCTAATACTAGTTACCTTCGGTCGGTATTTGGTGGCGCGGGACCCGTCTGGCGCAGTATCAGCCCAGCCCCTACTACTTAGCAGTGCCCAGTACTTTTGTAAGGCCGCTTCCCGATTTGCTTCGTCGGCGATTAATAGCTCGCGCGCGGCGATTGTATGAGACTCCTATCACACTATTATGGAGTCTTAAGTTTCGTGTAATAGAAGTGTTGATGTGGCCTGAATATTATCGGCTGTATAGTCTGCAACAGATGCTATTAGAACAAGCAGAGAGCTTGTTTAAAGTGCCGGCAGATAAATCTTTAATTTGGCGTAGAAATAATTCGACGATGCCAAAGTTGAAGCCTGGACGTAGACCGAAGTACGTGGTAATCTATTTAGGCGCATCAAGGTGGATAATTCTGCAGTTGATGGATTTGAGAGCCAAGGAAAGGCAGTTGAAGTCTACCTTCACATATCGGGATTCAAATAGTATTTTTCGTCACATGGCCGTGAAATCTTACGGCTGAGTGACGAACGTTATTTTTTGGTATCGTTGCCGTAAAATTCGATACCAAAATTTATTATAATTATCAAAAGAGCGCTTAAAGAAATGAAAGCAGTGCGTAATTGAAAAAAGGAGTGAGTGAATGTAACTTTTGACGGCCGATAACCCTTATGAAGAAAAAAAAGAATGAAGGAAAAATCAATAAATAACACATGTTATTTTAATATAAATGTTGTTTATATTATCGTAATATTTTTTTTATATGACAATCTTCGATCTTTTATTATAATAAACGTTTAATTATTTTATCATTATAAACTTTTAACTTTTTTTATTATAATTTTAAACTTGTATTATCACAAACACTGAACTTTTATTTTAACTAACTAGTAACTAACTAGTAACATAATCCATTAGTGTTTTATTATCACATATTTTTAACGTTATATAACTATAACATTATCAAAATATATTATCACTTTGTAAATAACCACAACAGATTTTTAGTTCTCGATAGTTTAACAGTTTAACAGATAGTTTTATTTCTCGAAATTAAAGTGAAATTAAAGCTATTTTGATGATTATTGCTTGTGGAACAGACCGTTTGGTTTGCATTTTCGATTGTAACATCTTGTTTTTGCCTTTCACTTGGAATCGAAACTGCTTTCACAATTCTATCGGAGATTTTTCTTTTGTTATTGATCGAATCCTCTATGTAACCTTCGGCTACCGTCGCTGACTTCCATCCGCCGTGCCTTTTCAATGTTGTTATATCAGCTCCAGAGTCGGCTAAGAGCGTAGCGGATGTTCGTCGAAAACTATGTCCTGTATATAAAGTAGAATTCGGCAAATTTAAAAATTTTGCTGCAGTTTGTGGCATTTCTCCTATTTTATGTACACCCATAGCTTGATTGATACATCGATTTTTTCGGTAGGTTAGGAAGAATTTGTCTATATTCGTATTTTTTGGTCTAGATTTGATGTACAATTTAACACAATTTATATAATCTCCTTCGATCGTGAATGTTCTCGTACTATGGCTTTTGTATGGCGTAAGTAGACGACACACAGCGAATTTTTAATTTTAACGTCATTGATTGTGAGTTTGTGTATCTCATCTCTACGGCAAGCGCCCAGGATACCAAAAATCAATCCAACCTAAATATAGAAAAAAAGAAAAACATTCGTACATGAGGCTGGCGTGTGTGAAAACATTTGAACATTTGTATATGTGTATATTATATATATATATATATATATATATATATTGTAACGGGCGGCGAGACGCGCACGTCGGCGCGGTGAGCCAAAGCGCGGGAAGGCCGGTAGAGATCTCGCAATTCGAGGGAAATTCGAGACAGTCAACTTTTGACCGCACTCGCGAATAGTACTGACGACGCGCGCCAAAAGTGATAGCTACAGCAGCAGCAAAGAGAGCAGCCCTAGCAGCAACCACAGCACAGCAGCCCTAGCAGCAACAGCAGCCCTAGAAGCAACAGCAGCATCTTGAGCAGCAACACCAGCAACGGCAGCAACCCAAATCTACCACAGCCCAGGAAGACGGCAAGGTCGAGCAGAGGACTCCCTGGCCAAAGTACAACGAGGATCGTCGTTATAAGCTAAAGTAGGATCTCATTTTCCTTTTTATTTATACGCGATCGACTGGCGAGGCATTTGGCCCCAGTCGTTGTTCCGGGATATTTTGTGGCCTTCTCGCGACGTGAATACGCGCAATACGGACGCCGGATTGTTTAACTGAATAAACGCCTTTTTATTAGAATCGGTAGTGTGTTCATTCAATCGTCGTCATCCCGATCCCTCTTCCTATCTAAACCGCCGAATACCGCCGCCTCCGCGGGCACTACACAGGAGTGTAGTGCATACTGAGCACCGGGACATCGTCGCAGGTAGGCGACCACACGAGCGAGTACAGCATCTCGCAAAAGCAAAGTACAGGAGGACTTTGCATTTGTACGGGGTACATAGGCAGATAGCCGCCTAAAAACCACCCCGTTACAACTGGCGCCCAACTGAAATACCCTCAGAGAGTGGAAAAAGAAGATTCCTGGCGGTCTCCCGATCTTCTGCGTCAGAGGAGGAGACGAGGAAAAGAAGAACCCCCACCTATGATCTACGAGGCTCTCCCTAGGCTCGCCTTCCTCGAGGGAAGAGGGATGGAGCGGATCAAAGAGGTGTGGGGATGTACGAGGCCTGGAGACATCGTCGAAGAGCTAGTCGGCGAAGAGGCTCCCTGCATTACCGCACTGCACAGAGAGTTGTAGAGTTGAAGCCGGAACGGTACTCCAACTCTAGCGGGGGGTTATAACGGGTAGCCACGCGGTATTCGAGGCAGGTTGAGCGAGCGACGACACAGGCAGCATTGGCTATAAGGATAGCATGCTTGCTTAGAGATCTCGGGGACGCCGGATCGATCCTCGGTCCCGGCGCTCCTTTTGTGTTTTTCGTCGCTCACTTAAGGTCCCACCCCGTTACAATATATATCAAATATTTACCTTTACTTTTGCTTTTTTTGGTTGATAATCTATATGTTTATTCTTGATAAAATTAATCAATTTACTGTAGTTTTTTATGTCTACGTCTTTTTCAATCAGAATCTTTTTCTTTAACATGGCATACTTTGACCACAAACTTGCCGAGCTGTACTTTTTCGACATTTCATTAAAATACGCTAGTAACACGATTTCACTGAAAGAGTTCGTATTTTTTTCTTTTTGCCATTCGCAGAAATCATTATAGCACTTATTATAAATCTGTACCGATTTAGCAGGCATTGTATTAAGTGTCGCTATTTTAGCAGATTCTATCAATTCTGGAGGAATGTATTCCTCATTCGGTTGAGCGTCACTCATGATGTTCACAGTAAATAAAGCACACTGTTGCCGTTGGGAGGTCACAAACTACACTGATGCCGGGCAGCTAACGTTGATATGTGCTGTAGAGTGTAGTATAGTTATATTTTTCGTTACTTGGTGATGTTAGGAATGTATAGTCCAAGTAAAGCGTAAATTTTGATAGCTAGATTAAGTATTCCTATGGAGTGCGAGATTTGAATATAAGATATTTGCAAAATATATGCGACAAAATTTGAAAATCGGTGATTTTAGATAATTTCTATTTTACGGACATACGTCCGTGAAAATTCATTTTACGGCTATGATACCAAAAATATTTTTTCCCATCATATTATATAAATATGTATTATTATTATATATATACATATAAATATGGAAATCCAATCTTTTGAAGATTATATTCCGTACGCTTCAATCTTTTGAGGATTATATCGTCTTTTGAGGATGCATCCTCAAAAGACATCCTATCTTTTGAGGATTTTCTAAAGTCTATTAACCCAGAGTTACTTCGGCTAACCAGATAACCCACGTGAGTTTTGGGGGTTGAAGGGTGCGAAGCACCCTTCAACACCCCAAAACTCACTTGGGTTATCCAAGCGGTTAACAGAATGAGATTATAAACATCCTAATTTGGTACTGGGTTAGTTTGGTTATTTTTTATATTCTCGAACTCTGAATGAAGGGAGAGTATGTCCTCAAAAGGTGGGATTACTAGATCTATATATATATATATATATATATTACCTCTCTCTCTCTCTCTCTCTCTCTCTCTCTCTCTCTCTCGCTCTCCCTCTCCCTCTCCCTCTCCCTCTCCCTCTCCCTCTCCCTCTCCCTCTCCCTCTCCCTCTACCTCTACCTCTCCCTCTCCCTCTCCCTCTCCCTCTCTCTCCCTCTCTCCCTCTCTCTCTCTCTCCCTCCCTCTCTCTCTCTCTCCCTCTCTCTCTCTCTCTCTCTCTCTCTCTCTCTCTCTCTCTCTCTTTTATCCGCTATATACTGGTCTAGGTTATCCGCTGGTTTGCCTCATATCTCACAGGCAGAAAGCAGGCCGTCATTGGTGACAATGATGAACTCTCCACATTTCTACCGCTAAACACGGGAGTACCACAGGGGTCCGTACTGGGACCACTATTATTCGCATTGTACATCAATGACATTGGCCTCTGCTTGGACTCGGACGTATCTCATCTCATCTACGCGGATGACCTGCAAATTTACAGCCAATGCCACCTAGAGGAGCTCGATTCCTGTTCCGAGAGGATGAGTGCTAATGCCGAAAGGATAATGGGCTGGGCTGCGCAAAATCATCTCAAACTGAACGTACTCAAAACTCAGGCGATCGTCCTGGGCTCCTCCTATTATATAAACGCTCTTCCTTCCACCGCTAACACCTACATTAAAATAGGAGAGGCCCAGGTTGAATATCGGTCGACAGTGCGTAGCCTGGGGCTAGTGCTTGACTCTAAACTCACCTGGAAAGAGCACGTTACAGACTGTATTTTTTTAGAAAGAGCACTGGTTTCGAGCTGCGCAAGCATCTTGTGCAGGCTTTACTTTTTCCTATCATCGACTACTGTTCATTGGTATACTGTGACCTCTCACAAGAACTTGACACCAAACTACAGAGACTGGTGAACACAGGAATACGTTACATCTATGGTATAAGGAGGGACGAGCACATCGCCCCCTACAGGCGTGAGTTGCAATGGCTCACCACCGCCGGACGTAGGAAGTACTTTACGGCCTGTTTTCTAAGAAAACTATTCAATACTGCTACTCCATCCTACATCTTGGCCTTTTTTGACTTCCACGTTGCACTCCGCCCAGTGAGGGGCGAGGTGACTCCCCTGGACATTCCCGTTTTCGCCACAGAGGCGCTGAGGAATTCATTCCACGTAAGCGCCTCATATCTCTGGAACTCATTACCAGCTCATCTCCGTAACATTGAATCAATACCTCTTTTCAAACGTCGGATCAGGCAACACTACCTCAATCTAGAGAGAATCTAAATAGCCGTCACGAATCCATCTTACACAATATTTCTCACCCCATGTACAATCATGCATACCACACTCATTCCAAGCATTTCGTCTCACACCATCACTCATACATGCATCCTCATTTTTCATTTAACTTCTAATTTTAAGCTATATTTATCTGTAAAAATATTATTGTAAATACCTCTATATTATATATCTCTACTCTTTTTTTTGTATAACATAATGTACAGACAATAAATCTAATCTAATCTAATCTAATCTCTCTCTCTCTCTCTCTCTCTCTCTCTCTGGTGGAGCGCATACATGGTAATCTCTCCTCCTGCGCGCTCAAGGCTCCCCCCTTCCCTCCAGAGTGGTGCGTCAGCACAACCAGCGGCGGCGGTGGCTGGATTGTTTTGACTCGCCACTGTGGGGGGATTACTACTTGTGTTGTAGTTCTAGATATTGCTTTACGATGTTTAAACTGTAGCTAAATTCTAAATTTTTAATTTCCTTGGATTTGGTTAGGCTCACTGTTTTTATTTCTTTTTCTTATATGACTTAATTGAGGTTTGGCATTAGTACTTTTATTGTATTTGCTGTATTTATTAAGCTTTCTCGTTGTTGATATTTTAGGGGTAATGCGATATGTGTTTTGTTGTTTACTCTAATTGCTTTTAGTATGCCGACTCTTAAGTTATCAATGTGCCGTGATTTATTTATTTCGGCGCGTTGCTGAACTCCATCGTGTAGCGGTTGACCATCTGTGTCTGTGAAATAAATATAATTGTCTTTTCTCATGAATAACTTTTCTTTACAAAAAATCATGTTATTTTTATTCAATATATGGGGCTTGGCGTTTTCTGTTGGCCGCATATACTTTTTATCTCGTCGTCTGCTAATAGAGCGGTCACGTTGAGTGCTTGCATATCTAAATCCGGTGTATCCTTTATGGCTGCATTAATGTGCACATTGTTATCCATTCTATAGTGATCACCCCCTGACCTGAAGCTTTCGTTATCTGTGCTTAGCATTTATTACAGAAAAGTTATTATCACGAAATTCTGTAGTACATTAAAATTTAAGCTATATAATGCGCTGTAAAATAAAAAACTTGCAGCAGAGAATAAATACGTTGTAAATAAAACTTTGTGACCAGACTGAAATTCGCAGTAAATTAAAAACAAATTGTGACAGCACTAAAATAGGTGGTAAAAACGCGATGGCAATTAATAATCATAGTCCTACTGAAGAGTCTTACGAAATATAACAGAACTAGGACGAATCGCTTTAACTATTAAATTGAAATTCTGATTCATATAAATTATATGATCCCAAATTTTACTGATCTATTTTATACTAGTCTAGAAAAATAGTATTTTGTATATTTTATAACTATTAACTTTTTTTAATTTTTTGTATTAATTGAAATTAATTAACTAATCATAAAATTTTTAGGTAAGCGGTTTACGTTTTGAAACTCAATTACGTACACTAAATCAATTTCCTGATACATTGCTTGGAGATCCAGCTCGAAGAATACGTTATTTCGACCCATTACGCAACGAATATTTCTTTGACCGCAATCGACCATCGTTTGATGCTATTTTATATTATTATCAAAGTGGAGGTCGTTTACGCAGGCCTGTTAATGTGCCTCTAGACGTTTTTTCCGAAGAGATAAAATTTTATGAATTAGGCGAACTAGCAACTAACAAGTTTAGGTAAGATTTGAAAATAGTAATCTATATTTTAGAAGATTTAGAAATAATAAGTGCAGATTCTAATCAACATTGCTATATTATCTTACATATCTTATCGCGTTGCATAAGTTTTCCAATTTCTAATAGTTAAATAAGTAGTTACTGAGTATTATGTTTATTAAGTCACATTTTACATGTGCTAATTGATACAAATAGTTGAATAGAACATTTTTTAATTACATTTTGATGATGTATAGAATTAATACATGATGTACTCTGGGAGTAACATGGGCGAAGTACGCAGTGCGAATAGTTGCCCTCGAGTGAAGCGGGGGCATCATTCACGGAGTGCAGCCTAGCCTACTTTACTCCCATTGTGCTTAAACAATTTTGGACCATGTTCTCTATAAGATATTATATTTTTCCTCTACTACGTCAAAAGTTCCATATTTCCTCCTGTGTGCTCCTCGATGCTCGCCTTGGGCTCGGGTGTGAATTTAATCGAGATATAGATTGTATAAGTTTTTTATCTCACTAGGAACGTAATCTACTATTAATCCCCGAATTCGGATCTACGACGTTTAATACCCTCACTTTTAGAAGCTGAAAAACAAAGGCTCGTGTCTACTTTACGCGCAGTATGGTGAAATAGTACATCGTAAATAAGGGCCATTATAGGCTTTTTCAAGCAATGATGATATTTTAGCATGAGTGGTGTCATGAAAGAGCCATGGGCTCTCCGGTGGCACCTCTGATGGCTGCTGCAACGATGCGCCGAATGCATCCTCAGCAGTGAACCCCACTAACTAGAGTTCTCACGCACAGAAAATGCAGCGTAGGCATTTCTACATGTCCTTTAGTCCCAGAGCACCTCCTACATATCCCTCGCTGTCTGTGGCAGTGGTATAGGAGGTCGCGCCTTAGGTACCCAAGATGGATCCGCGTGCTTTAATGTCACCCAAGTCTGGAAAATTACATTTGTTCCTTACTGTTCACCGTATTTTTTATAACAAGTGTATAAAAAAGGCTGTTTTATTGTCGCTCGAAAAAGGGATTGAGAATAGAGTTTTTTTAATCATCCACTACAGTGTGTATGTATACATCTTTTTTAAAACATACTATTTTGTCCCTATCAGCGGTCAAAAGTGGTCTTTCAGTCGGGATATAGAATAAATAATCCCTATAGCGCCCAATATTTTTCGTACATAGTCTTAATGTTGCATATCAAAATTCGCCAAACTTATATGTCAATTATTGGACATATAAGCTTTAGGAATTTCGAATCCGTCGAACTACTTCCCGATTTAGGCGCTGTACACCCATATATACATATATAGCATACAATTTTATTATAGATATTTGTGCCTTAGCGAAGAGATTATTTCTTTTAAAACTAGGAATTGGATTCACACACTGATATGACAGTATCGTGTGCTGCGGTCGGTTTAGTTTTCAGATTGTCAATTTCTCTTTATCCAAGTTACTGGGTAGAAAGCTGTTAAAATACATAATAGGAGAACAGGAGCAGCAGCAGCATCAGCTGAAAAACAAGAATGAGTCTGCAAATAGTCCAGCAGAGAGTTCGCTGGCTGATTGCTAATGCTTTTACGCTCCTTATGGTGTTGGAGCACGTTTCGTGAGCCATATAAACTATTGAATCCCGTAAATATTTTTTCATTTAATTTTTTCACATTAAAATTTGCTATTTATAATCATATTTTAATTTGTTACTGTGACGTCGATGGTGCCATTTGCTACTATGCAGCAGTTATAGCAAACTTAGTTTAGTTAGCCAAGTAAACGCTTAACTAAGAGTATCGTACCAGTAGCTAAAGTGGATTATCATCATCAGCGTATTGCACATCTTACAAGATACGAGTGAATAACAGTACCAACAGCAGCAGCAATAAGTACATTTTGTATCTTTTTCTCAGAGGATGCGATATCTGCTCATGAATATCGAATTCCTTTTACGGACGACAGGCTGCCTTAACAAGGGGTCAGCAGCATCAAGGATAGCGGCAGCAATAGCAGCGGCAGTAGCAGAGGCAGTGACAGCGGTAGCGCCACTGCATCGCCACCATTAGAGGGATGGAACTACCACCCGCAGCGAGAAGCAGCACTATTAGTAAAACAGCAGAACCAACACTGGGAGCAAGTCGATACTTGGAGACATTCAATAGGGTAGAGCAGGATGCATCTCGTTGAAATTTGAATAAACTACAAATAATTGAAGATCTTATCTTACATATATTATTTAAACAAAATTTTAAGTGTTCTGTATTTACAAAAGTAATTATAAAACTAGGGGGTTCTGGACCACATACCCGCAGATGGTAAAGTAAATTCTTGCATTACCGACCGAACACATACCGTCCGTGAAAAAAAGACAACATTTTTATCCTATATATGTTTCCAATATCGCACTCTCCACCTATAGGGTAAAACAAATGTTTATTACTAGATGGCTCTGTGACTAAAAGTCAATGCTCACCTGGTCGGCTACTTGGTTACGGTCAGATTCTCGGCCGAAATCTACTGGGTCGGTAAAGCAGAGACCTACCTTACCGACGTTTTCTTTTATAGTAGAATTATCGTTGCGATTTCTAACCTCATAAAATAAAAATTATGAAAAGATAATCTGTTATAAATAAAAATTAAATTTATTTCCAGTATAAGGATTTACATATGTCTTTAAAATTGGAAGCATCAACATTCATGTTGGCCCATTGTATCGTTTAAGTAGTTAAGCAACCAAGTTTGAATTGAAATAAGGTTGGATTAGGGAAAAGAATCCCTAAAACTACGATTCATTCTTTATTGGCCGACGTTTCGGAGCATTTATTCTTCTTTTACTTGGGCTCACGATTGAACAGAAAAGGGTAAAAGTCAACAAGATTGAAATCTTCTATATATACGTCTACATCTATATTATGTTATAATTTTATAACAAATGTATGTAGCGGCGGAGCGCACCTCTTAGATCAAAAGTTTACAAAAAACATTAAGTTTTGAAAAAAAAATTCGCGTCCAATTGTACTTTTGTGTTATTTGTTAACATTTCTTTTTTTTTCATAGTATATCTAATCCTTTAGCTATTTTATGCTATATTTCTTTATACTTAATTTATTTAATTTTAGAGTCTATAACTCGTTTTATTTATAACATATATTATATGATTTCCCCATCTCATATGCGCATCAAAAATAACTCCTAAATATTTGGTATTATTAACGCTTTGTATCATCATCCCATTGATATGTAAGTCAATAGGAACGCTATTTCTATACATTTCAAAAGCGATGAAGACTGTTCTCGATACATTTAAAAACAGTTTATTTATTACTATCCAATTATTAACTGTATCTAGATACTTGTAATTTTTTCCGCAGTCTTACTCCAGTTGTTATTAGAGCTGAGGATTATAGTGTCATCAACATAAGATATGATTCAATTTTCTTCAGCTATACTCGTGAGATCATTTATATAAACAATAAATAATAATGGTCGAAGGATCGTTCCAAGGATGGCGGTACACCATCACTCATTGGTAAATTTCTGCTTTTATGACCATTAATTATTCCCTATCTTTAAGATAAGCTATTAGTATCAAATGTGATTTACAGTGTCAAATGACTTTGCCAAATCAAGAAAAGTTGCGATAGTAGGTAACACTTTATCAAGATTATCATATATGTACATCATTGTGAAAATTATATACTATTATTTTAAGATTTAGTTTGTAAGTATATGTTATTTTTGATAACGGGGTTTATCTCTACAGGATTTTTACGGGTATATATATAAATATATATATATATTGTAACGGGGTGGGATCTTAAGTGAGCGACGAAAAACACAAAAGGAGCGCCGGGACCGAGGATCGATCCGGCGTCCCCGAGATCTCTAAGCAAGCATGCTATCCTTATAGCCAATGCTGCCTGTGTCGTCGCTCGCTCAACCTGCCTCGAATACCGCCTGGGTACGGGTAGCAGCAACCCGTTATAACCCCCCGCTAGAGTTGGAGTACCGTCCCGGCTTCAACTCTACAACTCTCTTTGCAGCGCGGTAATGCAGGGAGCCTCTTCGCCGACTAGCTCTTCGACGATATCTCCAGGCCTCGTACATCCCCACACCTCTTTGATCCGCTCCATCCCTCTTCCCTCGAGGAAGGCGAGCCTAGGGAGAGCCACGTAGATCATAGGTGGGGGGTCTTCTTTTCCTCGTCTCCTCCTCTGACGCAGAAAATCGGGAGACCGCCAGGAATCTTCTTTTTCCACTCTCTGTGGGTATTTCAGTTGGGCGCCATGATCCTCCGCTGCTAGACCTCTGGCGCCTCCTCCTGGACCTACTACGGGACCGGCTGGTTCGACGCCGCTTTGTCCCTCTGTGTGGCTCCTCCCGTTGGTCCCTCGACGGTCCCCACGTCCCAGTGCGGGACCTGCTGCGCCGCACAACCGGCGTCGTTCGCCGGTTCACGGGAGAGACGTGCTCCCGATTCCCAGACCGGTCACGCCGAGTAGAGCCACCGCCTGCAGATCGCGTAGGCATTTCTGGTTGCGGTGTGCTCTCCGAACGCACATCGGTCCGGGGTCGCCTGCACGCCCCTGGCCGGACCCCTCGGCGAACTTCGCCTCTGGCCGCGCTCTTGTCGGCGAGCACCTTCCACGCCCGGGCCTTCTCCAAAGCCGCCTCGGCTTCCTTAAGGGCCCGGGTTGCGCGGCTCTGCTCTTCCTGAGCACGCCGCCATCGAGCTTCCTCGCGCGCCCGCGCGATTGCTCCGTGATGGGGCACTACCTTTGGGCCCACTCTTTGGCACTCAGGTCTCCTGTGACGGCGCGACTGATCAACAGCCTTGAGCGCCGCCTTCTCCTCCTCCATCAGCCGCGTCCAGGCTTTCGAGCGCTGCTGGAAGGCCGCTCCATATTGGCGCACGGCGCTATCATAGCGCCTAAACGCCTCTCGTGCCAGCCTGCGAGCCTCCAGGCTCGCCTCTATCGCCTCCTCGATAGCTGGCCGTAGCTTGGCCCACTCCTTCTCCACCTCGCTTGAGGCAGTCCCCAGAGCTGGTGATGATGGTGCTGGGTCGATGGGCTGGGCGGACTCCAACCGCGCCGAGATGGGCAGGCCTGCGAATCGCAGGCGGCGCGGCGGAGCCTCACCGTCTTCCTCCGGATGTTGGCTGGTGGTGGTACTCGGGGGGGGGGGGGGGGGGGGGGGGGTTGTCAGGAGTCTCCTCTGCCCAGGCCCTTCTCGGTCAGTCCTCCTCCTCCGATAGGTGGTCTAGCTCCATGTGGACCTCCTCGTCCGTGAGAGAGTCCGCCGGTAGGCGAGCCTCCTCGAACATCCTGCTGAGGACACCGTCCCAATCTCCAGAATCCATCCTGAAACAGAAATACAGATTATTCTGCCTACCTAGCATGGTTGCGTGAGCCCTTAGGCCGACCAGGCTTTCTAATAGCTGTCCCTGTCGCACTAGCCTCGTTCATCGGCTGTGCTGGCACCGGTAGAGTCGCGTACTGGGCCTTCCGAGGCCTGCCGCGAGGCCCGGCTACTGGCCGCCCTGTAACTCGACCTCCCGTCTGCTGCGTAGCGTTGCGTTGCCCGCGCAACCTACGAGGGTATGGGGTCGAGTCTCCTACGTCGTCACCTTGACACTCAGTGATACGTTGAGGGGGGCTCACACTTCGAGCACCACTGTGCTGCGATCTACCATTACGCGCATTGCCACTCTGGGCGCCTCCAGAGTGGTCTTCGCTTGCTCGCAGTTCCCGTCGCGTGTCTACTCTAACCTCCCTAGGACAGTCTGCATTACCTGCTACAGCCTCCTCTTCTCGAGATATTGCCCTTGCCGGATAAAATCGTTTGAGTTGATCGGCATGGACCAAGTCTATCACTTGTCCTTCTTCGTCCTTCAAACGATACGTGTTGGTGCCCAAGACATCTATAATCCTGTATGGTCCAACATATGATGGGGCGAACTTGGCTGACCGTTTATCCGCTGCGGAAGAAAGCACATAATTGCGTTTCCATACCAAGTCGTCGACTTTGAACTCCGCCTCTCTGCGTCGAGCGTCATAGTATCCAGCTTGTCTCTCTTGCTCGCGCTTGGCTCGTTCAGCTGCATTCTCATGCACTTCGCTCAGCCCTTTCATGCGGTTCAACCAGTCGGCGTATGCAATATTTTGCAACTCCTCTGCAGCCGCTATATCTTGGCTGCGCCTGGCAGATGCCGGGTTTGGTGGTTGCCTGCCATATAACATCATCGCTGGACTAACCCCAGTTGCTGAATGCGGAACTGTGTTATACCCGAAGATGATTTCGCTCAAGTGCTCATCCCATTTGGAATGGTTTTCGTCTATGAGCGCTCGTATCCTACTGGTTACCGTCTTATTGACTCGCTCCACCTGATTAGCTTGAGGATGGTACACTGGCGTTGTTTCGTGTTTGACATCGATCGACTCCAGATATCTGTCTACGACATGGTTTTTAAACTCCGTACCGTTATCTGAGAGAAATACTTCTGGAGCGTCATACCTCAAAACTATCCTTTCCTTCAGGTGTTTTACTATGGTAGGACCGTTTGCTCGCTTTACGGGAATACACTCAACCCATCGAGTAAACAGATCTTCGAATACGAGGATATATTCGTTCCCATGTACCGTTTTTGGTTTAGGACCCATCATATCACTAGCCACCATTTGCCATGGCCTCGTGATGATCCTACGTCCCATAAGTCCAGCTGGAGGACGCTGTTCTACCTTAGTCTGTTGGCAGACCATGCACTGTCGTACATATTTCTCGACGTCGCTATACATTTTCGGCCAGTAATAGTACATGGCTACTCTAGCGTACGTCTTCTCACGTCCCTGGTGACCAGCTGATGGTTCATCATGGCACTCATGTAACACCTCTTCGCGCTTTTCGCACGGTACGACGATTTTCCATGCCTCGTCGTCTTCAATCGAGGGTGGCGAGTTTTTGTCTGGGCGATAAGTATACAATTGTCCCCCATGAAGTTAAATCGAGGTACATCTTGCGGTCTGGTTTGTACCTTCCTGACCCTTTCCTGGTACCACTCATCCTGAGTCTCATCGGCCCATTTGACCACCGAAATTGGTACAGCGCTGTCTTCGTACATCCTTGATAAGGCATCTGGTACGGCGTTCAGCGAGCCTTTCCTATGCTCCACTGTATAACTATGTCCTTGCATTTCCAAAGCCCAACGAGCTAATCTCCCAGTTGGATTTCGAAGGTTACATAGCCAGCGCAAACTGCTATGGTCAGTTATGACTTTAAACTCATATCCTTCGATATAAGGTCTAAACTTCCTTATCGCCCATATCACAGCTAGGCATTCCCGCTCAGTTACAGAGTAGTTACGTTCAGCCGGGGAGAGGGTACGGCTAGCAAACTCTAACACTCTTTCTTCGCCGTCTACAATTTGCATCAATACGGCGCCTAAGCCGCTATCGCTAGCATCAGTTTGCACGACGAACTGTGCGTCGAAGTCTGGTCGATGTAAGATTGTCGCTGACGCCATCAGCGCTTTAATCTTTGTGAAAGCATCTTGTTGTGCTTCACTACACTCATACTTCCTTCCCTTCTTGGTCAATGCAAAAAGAGGTTCAGCGATGCTCGCGAAGTCTTTTAAAAACTTGCGATACTAAGACGCCATTCCTAAGAATCGCCTTAGCTGTTTCAAATTTTTCGGTGCCGGATAGTCCACTATCGGGGCTATCTTACTTGGATCAGGCCGAAATCCGTCATGATTGACTAGGACGCCTAGGTACTTGACCTCACCTTGGCAAAAGACACTCTTCTCTTGGTTGATTACTAGGCCTGCCTCTTTCACCCTTGTCAAGACCTTTCCTAGGTACTTGATATGTTCCTCGAACGTCTCTGTGACCACAATTATGTCATCGAGGTATGAATAAGCATATGGCTGAAGTTCTGGTCCGATAACTTCATCGATTAGCCTCTGGAATGACGCTCCTGCGTAGGCTAGACCAAAAGGCATGCGCTTAAATTGGAACAATCCTAAACCTGGCACCGTAAACGCTGTGATTGGTCTCGCTTCCTTCTTGAGCGGTATCTGATGATACGCATTACTGAGATCCAGTGTCGAAATATACTTCGCTTTCTGCAGTTTACGCAGTATATTATCCATGTTCGGCAAAGGATAAGCATCAGCTTTTGATAGCGCATTAACTTTTCGAAAGTCAACGCAAAAACGAAACTTTCCATTCGCTTTGCGCACCAAAACCACGGGGCTAGACCAACCGCTTGTTGCTCGTTCAATAATGCCCGCCTCCAGCATCTCATGTACCTGGCGGTGCATTTCCTCTTCCATCATCCTCGACACCGGGTAATATTTCTGATTTATGGGCCTAGCAGTACCAATGTCGATGTCATACTCAATCAGCTGAGTGCGACCTAGCGCATTCGGCTGGGCTGGTTTCATCCTAGCCAAAAGTCTGTTCAGCTTAGCGCGTTCGTCCTCCGTAATCCTCGCTAAACCTACTGCGGCTATATTGAGCACACCTGTAACTCCTAGCGTAGCCAGTTGAAGCTGTACTATTTTCCTTTCACGCTTCAAGTATAACACTCCCTCGTTTGGGTCGTGTACTGCATCGAAGAGTCTGCCGAAGTTTGCTCTGACTAGGCAGCTCTCGACTGCATCTGGCATTATTGCTACCGTTACTTCTCTCCGGACTCCTTCGACATCAAATGGCAGGTCTACTGTACTCACAATCGTTGAAGTCTGTCCATTGGCGCATTGTGCTTGTCGACCTTGGCACGGGCGTAACTTGCGCCCACACGCGCTGGCTATTTGTAAACCTAGCGTGCCCATTACTGTCAACGCCGCTCCAGGATCATAGAGCGCTCGCACTTGGAATTCTCCAATCCCAACTTTCACCCAATAGCGTGACTCATCGCCATTTAGGTTGGGTTGCGCCTCCTTGCTAACCTTGGCTAGCTTTTCGATCATCAGATCGAAATCGTCCAGCGAGGCCTGGCGCGCTGAACTAGTCCCAGTCTCATGCTGCGCCCTCCTCAGAGATGTAGGGGCCTCGCCTACGTCTCCTTTTTGGCGTTTCCCGACTGATGTCTACACATCCTGGCGATATGGCCCTTTTTACCGCAGTTAAAACACTCTACGTCTTTGTAGGTGTTTGTCTTTGGTTTGTTGGGGCTTCTTGACTTATTTCCCGACCTTGAACTTTCCTTCCGTGATGGGCTAGTCCCCTTATCCTTTTTCTTTGGACATCTATCAGGCCCTCTGCTGGCACTGCGGTAATTCTTTCGCCGCTGTGGTGACCTTGTCGGGGCTTACTCCGAAAAGCTTTCTTAAGTCGCTCGTCGAGCAAGCGACTTATCGCTGCTAGGTTCAGCGGCTCTTCCCCTGTTACCTCTGCTCCCAAAGCCGCTACCTTGGCCTTGGAGCTATGAGGACAGAGATCTGGCTTATAAGCCAATTCTGGCAACAGTGCGGCCGCGGGAGGTGGAGGGGGTCTATATACCGCCTCGCTCTCGGTGGTGACTTCTATTTCAGTAGCTGCTTATAGAATTTGTTCCACAGTGCTGTAGTCTTTCCGCTGCAGAATTCTTTTTATAGCAGGCAGCATGTTGTGGTATATCACATCAAGCTGCTGTGATACACTGGGCTTCGGCACCATCCTGCGCATAATACCTTGCAGGCTTGTGATATACACACGTATAGACTCATTTGGTCCCTGTGTGCGTGTTTGTGCCTCTGCTTGAAGCCTCTGCTGGTATCCTTGCGTTTTGCCGAACCACGTCTTGGCACACGTGCAAAACTCTTGCCAGCTAGTCCTTCCTCCCGTCTCATCAACTCGGTTTAACAACCACTCATAGGCGTAACCGGTGAATACCTCCTGGAGTGCAGCTAGCATCTGTTCTTCTGTGAGGTCGTTTAATCTCTGCACTCCCTCCATCTTCTGAATGAAGTGCTCGATGCTCATGCTGGCATCGCCGTTGAATCGGACTGGCCACTTTCCGAATACACTACCGGCCGCTCTAGACGAATTGTGGGAGGACGTCATACCACTGGCAGTGCTTCTACTACCAGGTACTCTACTCGTCTCGCCTGTAGCGTTTCTGCTCCCCCCCCAGCACCTGCCAGGGGTTGACGTCTAACTCCCCTTGCCAGCAACGTCGTCATGTTACGCGGCCGTGCTACTGGGCTGGCCATGTCCTCATTTCATTAGATACTGTACGTATCTTGGAAGTCGACCCTTGGCGGGGGTAAACCACCTTGCGTCTTGCGTGTTGGCTTCGGAGGGGCTGGAGTTTGCTCCACTCTTGTGCTCGACGCGGCGCTACCCATCATCATCGCCATTAACGTTTCGACGCTCTTCGTTAGCTGCTCTATCCTGGCGTCTGTTGCCTCCGCACGGCGTGTCAGAATCTTTACAGCGTCATCTGGCTCATCCTTCCCAGATTCCGTTGTCTCTTTCCTGTTTGCCGCTGGTATCGCTGGCTGACCTCGCGCTCGCTGTACAATTACATCAGCCGTTCCTCTATCGTGAGTTGGAAGGGACCTGGGATCCAGCTGCTCACCGTCCTTCCTATGACTATTTGCACCATTTCTTGCTTCCTCCTCCTCATCAGAAAGTTGCATTGCTGGGATTACCCACGGTGTACTGGCTGAGGCTCGCGCTACCTTCTTTATAGCGCCTTGCCCGCATGGGACCCGTGCATCGCTCGACCACCTTAACCGTTCTGCTACGGTCTGGTCGTGCGCCAATCTTTCTAGCGGGTGTGCTGCCGTAGGGTCATACGATTCATCCGCAATCGTATCACCTGTCGTTTCCAGCTTCGTTTCATCTATAAATGTTTGCCGGAGCAGCTCTCTTTCAACGCGAGCTTCCGACGGCAACACTTCTTCCATGGGCATAAAATCCTCTTCAGCATAGTCGCCCATTAACCATCGGTGAAGTCTGGCGACTTTGGCTAACTTGAAGCCATCGGCTCGAAGCTTCAACGAGGTCAGTGCTTCTTGTAAATCGGCGTCTTCTAGTGCATAGCACCAGTCTCCTACGCTCTTTTCGGTTTTTTGAGCCATCTTTCACGTGTAGATTTCACGCTAAAATTTACTGACTCTATGAAACTAATTCACGCAGCAGCAGCGGCTACCTAATCTGATAATTTACTAGCGAGCTATTGTGTATTTGCAATACACGAAAAACCTACGCTTTCCTATCAGTATTAAGCTAGCCTAACAAAAATAAAAATCTAACGCCTCTACTATAATAGCTATGGCGTGATTTTATTTCGCGGAGTCTAAGTGCAAAACAGCGTACTTTGCAAAAAAAAAAAAAAAGAAAATGCAAAAATCCAAAAAAATCTAACGCCTCTATTCTAATAACTGTGGCGTGATTTTGTTCCGTGGATTCTAAGTGCGAGACGGCGTGCGTTGCACCGAATTTATGATCTCGCACTCTTTTGCTGTAGTATAATACGCGTTATGCTGCGTATACACAGGTAGGCTCTATCATCAGCCAGCTGTGCTATCCTATATGCACGCACACTCACACACGCTCGGGTACGCGTACTATATCGCTTCTACGGCGATACGGCGCTTGCACTATGCCTGCGCTACGTACTGTAGCGGACACACGCACTCGTAGCATTCGCACGTACTCTCCCACCGAGTGGCTCGATACACACTCCCCGTGCGCTCACGGACGCTCCCACCAAGCGGCTCGCGCACACACTCTCCGCGCGCTCACGTATACTCCCGCTACGCAGCGTACTCACACGCGCCAGCTGCTTCGTACTCGGCGCTCGCACACTACTATAGCGCGCACGGATTTTCCTACTCTCGCGCGCTGCTGCTTAGCCGACCAACGAACCGATATTTGTTTTGATCGGCTCGGCGCAAGTATAATAATGCTATATATCACGCCTAGGCCTTTTCGAACTCGCGGAAATTCAACCGTCTTTCTACGAAATTCGCTTACTTTTCGCCGAATCGGGAATTCCCTATCTCGAGTTCGCGCGCAACACTTTTTCTCTCCCTATCTCGCGTATCCACACGTTTTGGGCGCCAGTTGTAACGGGGTGGTTTTTAGGCGGCTATCTGCCTATGTACCTTGTACAAATGCAAAGTCCTCCTGTACTTTGCTTTCGCGAGATGCTGTACTCGCTCGTGTGGTCGCCTACCTGCGACGATGTCCCGGTGCTCAGTATGCACTACACTCCTGTGTAGTGCCCGCGGAGGTGGCGGTATTCGGCGGTTTAGATAGGAAGAGGGATCGGGACGACGATCGAATGAACACACTACTGATTCTAATAAAAAGGCGTTTATTCAGTTAAACAATCCGGCGTCCGTATTGCGCGTATTCGCGTTGCGAGAAGGCCACAAAATATCCCGGAACAACGACTGGGGCCAAATACCTCGCCAGTCGATCGCGTATAAATAAAAAGGAAAATGAGATACTACTTTAGCTTATAACGACGATCCTCGTTGTACTTTGGCCAGGGAGTCCTCTGCTCGACCTTGCCGTCTTCCTGGGCTGTGGTAGCTTTTCTTGCTGCGGTTGCTGCGGTTGCTGCCGTTGCTGTTGCTTCTAGGGCTGATGTGCTGCGGTTGCTGCTAGGGCTGCTGTGCTGCGGTTGCTGCTAGGGCTGCTGTCTCTGCTGCTGCTGTAACTATAACTTTTGGCGCCCGTCGTCAGTACTACTCGCGAGTGCGGTCAAAAGTTAACTGTCTCGAATTTCCCTCGAATTGCGAGATCTCTACCGGCTTTCCCGCGCTTTGGCTCCCCGCGCCGACGCGCGCGTCTCGCCGCCCGTTACAATATATATATATAATAGGGTGTCCCTTATTTCCCGAATGTATATAGTGGCGGAGCGCACCCCTTAGATCAAAAGTTTACGCAAAAAATAAGTTTCGAAAAAAAAAATTTCTTTGGTGCATATAAGACGATGCTAAAGCAATCGACATTTTTAATAAAATGCGCGAAACGTGAAAATCTTAATTATCATTATTTTCAGTTTTGTGATTTTCGATATTTCACGAATGTAAAGAAACAAATTTAAAAATAGTTGAAATATACGTTTTACACGTTAGAAAGTGTCATTAGTTCAAATCCTCAAATATTATTTAAAAATAATTAAGCAGACTATGCTTAGTACGTTAATATTACGATTTTTACGTATTTTCTTAATTTTACATATAACTGTTTATTGGCCGTGTGCACCTTTTCATCGCAAATGAATGTTTGGATTCGAATGAAAACTACTGTTTTTGATCAAAATATAGCGCAATTTAACATCTATAATCTTACATCGGACAGGAAAACCCACTAAGGAACTCATAATAATTGCTTTTACGTATTTACGCAAAATTTGACTTTTTTTTATAATGTATTGCTTCCTTCCTATCAAATCCTTTTATTTCATTACTTTATATATAAGTATTACAATAGTTAATATTAAAGTTAATATTTTTCATCAAATTGTGAATAATAGTAACAGTTTACTTTTGGTAAATTTTAAGCGTTTTGGTTAAAATCTGTTTATTAGCATTTGAAAAAGTTTTCTTATATTCACTGACAACTTCTAATAAGTACTTTCTTTGATCTTCTTTCTTAGTAAGTACATTTAAATATTCTACCACCAAAGGAACAGCTCTTTCAGCTGTAGCTTTAACGACTTGTAGATGTTGAACTATTAATAATTTCTGCCGGAAATGTTCATTTTTCGATCAACTTTCGACATTTGATTGCAAAAATATATTACTTATATTGAGTCTTTTGAAAAAATTCAAAGTACGAGCATTCATAAAATAGTCAACTTTTTTGCCTAGTGAAATCTCTATATACTTTGCATTATTAAGGAAAAACCGTTTGGGCGCATCGATGCTTGAATCAACCTTTTTCCTTAAAGCTGCAACCATCTTTTTTTTACCTCTTCTGAAACTTCCTCATCAAAAAAAGAAGGAGTGCTCGCCTTGGGGCTCAAATACCATAAGTAATTTTGAATTTTATGTAAACCTACCTCAGATATTTTACAGTCAACACTTTTATATTCGTAAATGTTTTTAATAAATTGTAAAATAATCGTGTACTGAGTATCTTAAATATAATCACTTTACTCTTTATTTTTAACTGTTTGAGAGCCATTTCCCCTATCTTATACAAGCTATGTTAAAGACTGCATTAATGCGCGAATGTTTTAGTTTTTATTGCTAAAATACTCGTCATAAAATTGGCGACCGACGCGGAAATGAAAGTTTTTTTTCAATGTAATCTCCGACGCGTGCGAGCATTGCGAAACGGCAGTTTGACATGTTCGACACCGCGCCAGACATTTCAGTATCCCCGACGGCCATCTTGGACTGATAGAGTCGTTTGAGAGATGACACGAACCACCCGTAGTATATGCTACGCTACATTTATAAATATAACAGATTTTTCAACTTGCTTTTTCTTATTTTTTTTCTTCTAGAAGTTTATTATATAACTTTGTATGTGTGTGTGTGCGCGCGCGCGTGGAATTTTTTATTTCATCATGGAGTAGGAGGTATTAGGGAAAATCTTATAAAGACTATAGCATGACTTTGTTTATGTGGTCGTCGAAACGGTCCCATGCCCAATGTCAGCCGTGTGTCGGATTCGCACCGACTAAAACCATTCATCTTTAGGCTAGGTTGATAAACCTAACCTAAATCCAAAACCCCGCGTTTGCCTTAAACGACCGTTAGTGAAAGAGAATCTGGCTCCATCTTCTGTGTTCTCTAATCCCCGCGGTATAACCATCAAGCAATGCTTCGCGGGGAGGCAAGCGGCTTCTGCCCGCTCCTATCAGATATAGTCGTCATCTCCATAATCGTCGTTCACTGTGAGCGCTCGACGTTAGCCTATCGAACGCACAATATTCACTTCCTCAATCATCAGCACTCACTCCCCTTTTGGAAAATCTCACCTGAGATCTCAGCTGAGATCTCAGGTGAGATTTTCTAATAAGGTCATACAAGCACACGTACACTCAGCCTCTCCTTCTTCACCTCTCTTCCTCGTACTTTCTGACCTTCTTTAGGTTTTGACTGCGCGCCATCCATCTATCGAGGTCGGCATAGCCGTCATGACTGACTCAGGGGTTACTCTCATTTATTGTTCCCTTGAGCAGTCACAAAAGACGCGCTCCGCATCCTCAGTTGCGTCCGAACATACTTGGTAGTTCGGACTATCTTCTAGTTTGAACCGGTGCAGTTATGCCTGGAAGCACTTATGGCCGGTCAAAAACTGCGTGAAATAGTAATTGACTTCCCCGTGTTCTCTTTTTATCCAGTCTTCTATCCTCGATATGAGACGATGTGTCCATCGACCCTTGCTGCTGGCGTCCCATCTTTTTTGCCACGCAGCCATTGTCTATTCTTTTGCGGAATCCCAGATTTCCTTCTGTGTATTATCACTTAACCATCGCTAATAGGTCAATAGGTTATAGCATGCCTGCTGAGATGCACGCAACCTCGTTCAATATCATAAGATAAGCATATGCCACTCTTAATGCACTTCTTCTATATACAGTCGACAGCTTCCTTGCGTTGGATTTACCAATATGGCATCAGCCCATATTGGAGCTCCATACAACGTAGTCTATCTGATTTCGCTAAAAGTACCCGTCTACTTTGAGTTGGTCCTCCTACATTTGGCATCAAACGCGATAAGGCAGCTCCCACTTTGCATCTACGATAGTGCCCAGGTACTTAATGATCGGTTGAGAAATGATTTCGTGCCCATCCACCATTAGTGTTATTTTCTCCTTCGTCAGTAGTATTCAGGATGTTATGGCGAGACATAACAAATGACGTCATCACTGGCGCCTGTTATCTTATCAATATAAACAAGTGATAAAGATATCAAGGGACGCGGCAGCGCCACGATGGCAAGTATAATGTACTAATACTATGCCTTCGGGTCGGCAGCCAGCGCGGCCCTTATATACTTTAAAATTGCCGTTCTTAACCTCATGAACATTTTACTAATTTCTGTATTTATGTTATTACGTTGTTTAGTGCACTTTTTTAATTATTATCGAAAAATATTTCATTACATCTTTCATACGCAAAAAGATTAAAATGATAATATCATTTCATTGACGAGAAAAGCAGATTTTCAATTAACGAACTAATATTTTCTTTCCACCAATCGCGTTCGTCATCAACCTTTCTCGTTGATTTCTTCTCCCGGCCACATGATCAGTATATCGTTCGTTCGTTCTATATACCTATAGTTATAGTAGTGATGACAGCTCTTTAAGAGCAGTCTTGCAGTCGTCTGTCTTCTTTTATATTTAAATTTTTTATTTTAATAATTCAATTTAAATTTAAATTTAAATTTAGATTTAATTTAAATTTTGCACAAATGAAGTCTGTGTAAAATATAGAGGTTATGAAAAAATGTTTTGAATAAAAATTTATTAGATAAGTATAAACAGTGCAATATTTTTTTATCTAAACTGTAATTTATACAATAAGAGATGATGCTTTGTGAATATATATATCCTTTTTTTATTCTGCCGATGTACTTTTTTTCATCAAGAATTTTCAATAAGTAGTTCTTTATTACTAACTAAACGAAATAGTTACTCTAAAAGATGCAAAACACGGAATATTTATCTACCTATGTATATATTGTAAGTATACCTCTTAATAAATTAAGGAAAACTCCTGATTTTTTGTTTTACATTGTTGAATGTGTGAAATCTATTTTATCTCTTTTGAAAATAAATACATGTATTTGACATGTATCTTTAGTATAAACTAAAAAAAAGTGATTTGCTTAGTAATGCGTATTGAAAATATGTGCTATTTTGGGACTGACTAGTATATTAGAATAAAAATATAAGTATTTAATATGCCCATAAATAGGAGTACCATAACGATATAGTAGCACACCATTTCTGGGCTCATCAAATACTTATATTTATTTTTTAATATATTCAAAATAGTCAGTTCTAAATGAGCACATATTTATAATATGCTTTAACAAAAAATATGTATTAATTTTTAACAGTGATGTGCATACTCAATATTTATAAAAGCTTGTTATTTTAACAGAGTGAAACTTATGCAAATATAATTATAATTAGTAAATACAGTTCAAATATATTTATTTTTAAAGGTAGTGTTGATAAAGTTTGTTTCATTTTTAATTTGAAAATATTCAGAAGCTATTTCAAATAATAACAATAGTAACAATAACACAAATCGTAGCAGTAATAAAATACCACCGACTGCTAATGGGAGTAAAACAAAAAATACTCCTATTGGTTGCAACAGTGGTAGTAATAGCAATAATGCTAAAATTAAAGTTAAAGATAATGATATGTCTTTTAAAAGTAATAATAATAGTAATAATAGTTGTAATAGTAATAATAATGAAGTTGACAATAACGCTGTTATCAATTGCAACTCCAGCAGTATAAACATTAACAGCACTGTTAATAACATCGATAATATGAACAATGATGTTACAAGTGCTGAGGTATCCCTTAAGGACAACCTTACAGCCTCAACGCCAGCTGTTGCCTCCAAGAAACCTAACTGCGATAGGAAACAGGTAGCCGGAGATACGTTGATAGAATTAAGCGCGCTACGTATTTGCAATTTGCCACCGACCATGCTGGATCTGTTTACATCACAATTTGGTCTACTTGAGACGGCAATGGGTGATCTTAGATCTCTTGTGGAGAGAAAACTTAGTACTGCTAATCAGGGGCCGACCCCAGCGGTTGAGAAATCGTGTATTATTGACACTCTAGTAGATAAAGTGTCGTCACTTGAAAAAATAATAATCGAGCAAAATACTAAGGTTGATGGTTTGCATAATGATCGCCTGCTCTTGCTTCAGGAAAATAGAGTGCTCAAGGAACAATTAAATAACTTAATGCAAAAAATTGAAAAGATTGTTGATATCACAGCATCAAAGTGCAGTGAGGACAGATCCAGCTCGGATCATGGTGGCACTACAGAGGACATAGGTGTTCGTTGTTCTGATGTCTCCCAAGTATTCGTATCACTCAGGAGCTTGGATACCTCTGCTTATAGTGCGGGCGCTGCCGTCGGAGATACTATTTCAAAAAATTCTAGTAATGTCGCAGGCACCTCTGCGGATAATGACGTTTCTCTAGGCGACTTCAAAATTTGTAAAAGTCGCCGTCGATTGCGAGGTAGAAACCGAAAAAAGGAGGGTCGCAATCCTTCAAGCGGTCCTTTGACGGTTCGGCTGGATGGTGATGAGAATTCTGCTGAAATTATAGTTTCTAGCATATTCGACGGTACGGAGGATAAGCGTGGTGATGTGGCCCATGCTGTTCTCAGCACCATCTTGCCATCGGTCGCGAGGGCCAATATCGTCTCCACGCGTCTGCTCCGGTCGGAAAGTGTGTGCACAGCAGAGAAGGCTGAACGATTGTCGCCGTGGATACTTCGCTTATCGAATCGGTTGTTGATGTGAGACATCATGCGTGCGAAGCATCGTTTCACCGGCCTAAATACTAGACATATTAACGTCTCGTCTTTGGACCAGGAAACTAGTAATGGCCTAATTCATAGAAAAATTTTTATAAATGATTTATTACAGAAGGAACTTTTTCTTCAATTTAAAAGCTTCAAAAGCTTGGCTCGTGGACTAGGCTTTAAATATGTTTGGCACAGAGGCGGTCGTTTATGGTAAAAAGACGAGACGGGGATATTGCTCACGCGTTTAAGACAGCTGCTGACTTGCACGCAATTGCTGCGTCTTATGACAGAGCAACTCGCGCCATTAACCCTGTAAATATAGTGACAGCGGTACAAAACTGTATTTTTGCGAACGATGCAGTATCTTCGTGTGACAAAGCGCGGGATACGGCTAATAATGTTTGACTAGACGGAGAAAAGGCTAAGGGGACTGAGCTTGAGGGATTGAGGCATTGTAGGTGCTCGTCCCTTCTATCACTTGTTTGGTGTGGCTGAATCGCGTTTCGGGCTAAATGTTGATGATGTGTTTGCGCAGGTTGGTGGATACTCGGTTCTTCGACAGGATAGGAATACCCAGGGGGGTGGAGTGGCTCTTTATATCCATAATAGTTACAGGGCTTCTCTGTTGTGTTCATCCTCAACAATGACAGATGTTGGTAAACCGGGAATTCCTGAATATCTCATGTGTACAGTACAGAGGGGCCAATTACCCCCTGTTTTTGTTGCTGTAATTTACAGACCACCGGGTATCTTTCACTGAGAATTCAGACTTTCTCGATAACTTAAGACTATATGCGGTTGACTTTGATCATCGCATAATAATGGGAGATCTGAAAAAAAATATGTTGTCGGCGTCTCAGGATGCAAATTTCATCAGAGAGCTATCTTGTGAGCTGAATCTTCAGCTTGTTGATCATGGCCCGACTCACCATATTGCGGATTCTCACACCTGGATTGATGTGATATTTGTGGATGAGGGTGAGACAGTTCTGGATAGGAATAACTTGATGGCGACCTTTCCGAGCAGGCACAACATCATTGACCTAACCATCCCTGCTCCTAGGTCGTCACCTCCTACTTTGAGCTCCTTTTATTTCAGAGATTTTAAATCTGTTAGGCAGGGTGAGCTTCTTTCTCTCCTTGAGACACTTGACTGGTCAACTATCCTCTGTCCTGCTGAGACATTAGACAAGAAGCTTGAATCTCTCAGCCGAAATGTCGCAGCTGCTATTGATAAACTTGCGCCCTTAAAGCAGTTTAAACCAAAGAGGAAGGGTCTCTCGCTATGGATCAACGTTGAACTTCAAGAACTGTATAATCGACGTGATGCTGTTAGACGTCGGTTTCGTCGTACGCGTGACAATCGCCTGTGGACTGAGTTTCAGTCGCTCGCTGCGGAGGCTGAGCTACGCACGGCAGAGGCGCGGGATGTCTTGATTCAGAATAAAATCTCGGAGGCCTTGGATGGCGATAAAAACATCTGGAATGAGCTCCGCAATCTTGGGCTGTTAAGTAGGACTAGAGAGGAATTACATGGCTTTTCACCAGATGAATTAAACACTCATTTTGCGGGTGTTTCCATTTCTCTGTCAGAGCGTGAGGAGGACTTGCATGCTGTCCTTGCAACGGCCAGTGAAGATGGTTTTAAGTTTCGTGATGTAACGTTTTCTGATGTTGTTCTGGCTGTTGCACATTTTACATCACAGGCGAAAGGGGTAGACGGTATTCCTCAGGATATCATTGCAAAGTCTCTTCCGATTCTGGGTCATCATTACAATTTTTAACTTTTGTCTGTCAAAGGGAGTTTTTCCTGCGGCATGGAAGAGGGCACATCTGGTTCCTCTGAAGAAAAGAGCAATTCCATCTACTACCTCGGACTTCCGTCCAATTGCTCTGCTGTGTTTCCTCGCCAAGGTACTTGAGAAAATCATTCGCGATCAGATCTCGGAATACATCGAATCGAAGAAGCTTCTTGATTCCCGTCAGACGGGCTTTTGCCCGTTCCATAGCACGCAGACGGCGCTTCTAAGCTTGAGGGAGGATATCAGAGCAGGCATTAATAGCAAGAAGCAGCTACTGACTATTCTTCTGCTGTTTGATTTTAGCAAGTCGTTTGACACCATTTCTCCCTCTAAACTCCTTAGCAAGCTGATTAGGTTAGGGTTCTCTAAGTCGGTGGTTCTGTGGATTAGATCGTATATCACAGGACGTAACGATCGAGTAGTTACAAAAACAAACGGCGAGTCAGATTGGCTCACTACCAATCTTGGCGTACCACAGGGCTCGGTGTTGGGACCTCTGCTTTTCAGTTTGTACATAAATGATCTTCAGGATGTTTTGGCCAATTTTCAGGGGCCTGAGGGTTCACTATCAGACGGTGTTAGGCACTTGCTTTATGCGGATGACCTCCAAACATATACTCAGGTAGCTAGAGACAATCTTGGTGTCCATCTTTTGTCGATGGTGGCGAGAGCTGTGACGGCGTGGGCGACCGAGAATGCGCTCCGCCTTAACGTTAGCAAGACAAAAGCTGTGATATTCGGTTCGGAGTATAACATTAATAAAATACAAAGTCTAGAGCTGCCCGGCATTGAGGTTGAAAGTGGCGTTTTCGTTCCATTTGTTGACGTTGTGACTAAACTTGGTGTTGTGATGGACTCGAGAATGACGTGGAAGCCGCAGGTTGATGCAGTTGGTCGTAAAGTAAATAGGACTTTATATGGTCTCAGATCTTTCAGATCCTGCACAACTGAGGCGCTTCGTAAGCGGTTAGCTAGTGCTCTTGCAATCTCTCATCTGGATTATAGCTCTCTTGTTTACATGGATATCTCAGGGGAGCTTGAGTCTCGACTTCAGAGGCTGCAGAATTCTTGTATAAGGTATATCTGTGGTGTTAGGAAGGACGAGCATATTTCCCCGTACAGAAAGAAATTGGGATGGATAACGGTTCGAGAGAGGAGAGAGTATTTTGTCGCGGTCATGCTGTACAAGGCTATAGTTATGAGGCAGCCTCCATATCTTGCTGCTCTTTTTGAATAAATAATATTGTATTTCGCCCAACCCCTCCCTACAACGTGATGGCTACGCAAGCCTCCCACGCATCGCACAGCCACGAAGGGCCTTCTTACTCTGGCTACTGCACGTAGGCTCGGCGACCTCCCGGTGGCAAAGCACCTAGTAAACTGCCGGCCAAGTTCTCTCTACGCGCTCTCTCTCTCTCTATCTCTGTCCGCCTCGCACGGCATGCTACCGACCTAGCGCAGAGCTAAGTCGTAAAGCCCGCTGCCGCCGGCTAAACACACTCATTCTATCTCTTTCTCTTATCACTAGACATTTGTCTGGTGCTCTTGATGACAATCAGGATATATGGAAGAAAATACGTAACCTCGGCCTCATATCTAGGCGTAAAGAGGAGGAGTTTCATGGTTTTACGCCGGGCGAGCTGAACGACCATTTCGCTGGGATATCTGTCTCACCCTATGAAAACCTGGATGACGCGCTGGACTTTATTTCTACTGCGAGTGAGGAAGGCTTCATGTTTAGTCCAGTCAACATAAATCATATCATTCTCGCCATTGCACACTTTTCCTCACAGGCGAGGGGTGTTGATGGGGTCCCTCAGGGAGTGATCGTGAAAGCTCTCCCAATAATTGGCGAATTTATTGTAAAGATATTTAACTCCTCTTTCGCTCTGGGCGTCTTTTCGGGCATTTGGAAGCAGGCGCAATTAATAGCACTAAAAAAGAACAGTGCCCCTTCATATGTGTCAGACTTTCGATCTATAGCTCTACTCTGCTTCCTATCTAAAGTGCTCGAGAAGTTAGCTCATTCCCAAATTACGGAGTATCTAAACTAAAACAAAATTTTGGATCCTCTCCAGACTGGTTTCAGAAAACATCACAGTACCCAAACGGTGTTAATTAAACTGACAGATGAAGTACGCATGGCCATTAACAGAAAGGAGGTGACGCTCTTGCTGTTATTTGATTTCAGCGAGGCCTTTGACGTCATATCACCTACGAAATTATTAACTAAGCTGCAACGGCTGGGATTCTCACGGATGGTTCTCTTGTGGTTAAAACCATATCTTCAAGGCCGCACGCAGATGGTTACTTCTACCAGGGATGGTAATTCCGAGTGGTTGGAAACCAATCTGGGTGTTCCGCAGGGTTCGGTCCTGGGACCTCTGCTGTTCAGTCTGTACGTTAACGGCCTACAAGACTTACTAGACAAAAGGATGACAAAACATATTTTTTATGCAGACGATCTCCAGATTTACCTCCATACCACTTGGGAAACTTGGGAAGGGCCTGAGGCAACTATCCGAAGCCGCAAGGCGGGTGTCAGAATGGGCGGAGGACTCTGGACTGCGTCTGAACTCTGGCAAAACCAAGGCAATATTTTTTGGATCCAGAAAGAACGTCAATGACATTAAGTCCTTGAATTTGCCTGGGATAAGGATGTATGATGGAGTAATCGTCCCTTTTGAAGATACGGTGGCGAGTTTCGGTGTTACATTAGATAGTAAATTAACATGGAAACCACAAGTAGATTGTATTACTAGAAAAGTTAATAAAGCCCTGTATAGCTTGCGGTTTATCAGGGATTGTACCACCTAGGCTCTAAGGGGAAGGCTGGTTGAGTCATTGGTCCAACCCCATCTGGACTATTGTACTGTGGTGTACCTGGACGCGACTGACGAATAGAGAATACGATTACAGCGACTAAGTAATTCTTGTGTAAGATACATCTTTGGAGTAAGAAGGGACGAGCACATCTCCCCCTACCGGAGAAGACTGGGCTGGCTTAGTACTGACTCACGTAGGCTTTATTTTAAATCTATACTCCTTTATAAAATTATGAGATTGCGTGAGCCAGAGTATCTGGTATCGTTTTTTAGCAAACATCAGGCCAGGCCTTCCGCAAGGGGGCCCCCGCCTGAGCTTCATGTTCCGGTGGTGAGCACTGAAACTGGTCTAAAAGCCTTTCAGATCCAGGGTGCACGTTTCTGGAACTCCTTACCCTCTTCCATACGCCTTTTACCTTCTCTTGCATCCTTTAAGGAAGCAGTGCGCGGCGCTCTGCTCGGCCTTGAGCCCTAACCGTCCCTCATGTGGGCGGATGACGCGGGTATTCGATAGAATTTATTTTTGATTATTTTGACTCGGCCTTTCCGGCCTAGACCTGTGATATTCTCGACGAGAACGCTAACGTGACTTTGATATGATGGGCGACCAAATTTATTTATTTATATTACAAATATCTCTGAAAGAGTGTATATTTATTTATAGTATTTTATTATTTTTTTTACTGTAAAGTAAATAAAGATCTATTTATTTCTCTCTCTCTCTCTCTCTCTCTCTCTCACTCTCTCTCTCTCTTCCTCTCACACACACACTCGAGTCTCCGGCGGCACGCGTGCTCGTGCCGGAGATTTCACGTGAACAAAGAGAAGACTTACCTCACGAGGGGGGGGGGGGGCTAGCCCCAGGTTCCCTCTTCTCCCACGAAGCTCAGGAAGCCGCGCTGCCGTCAGGCTCGCTGGCTTCCCAAATGTTCTGGGTCTCTCGCTCTCTCTCACTCTGGCGCCTAGGCTGGCGAGGATGCAAAAGCTCCCGCTTCTCGTTGATCCCGGCTGGCCCTGGTCGTCCTCTCTCTCTCTCTCTCTCCTCGCTGGTGCCTTGTAAGCCATTGGCGATGCACTCGCCAACGGAACAAGGAGATAGTCCTGATGACGGCGGTGGCACAGAGTGTCCACGCCGTAGCACTGCACTCTCTTTCTCTGTCACTATACATCGTTATGATTTGTCGGCTCGAATCGATTTCCAAGATGTTATCGTACTCTGCTTAAATTATTCACTTCTACGCGAACACTACCATGCTTGATCAGATTCCAATGAAATGATGAGCTTGCAGATAATCGGGCGTTAGATCAAAAGCGAAAAAGGAAAAGCCTTTCTTGTAATCCGTTCGGGAAATCGCCAGTGATTCATTCAGAAAGTGTATTTCAGTACCAAAGAATATTGTATGATAGTATTCCATATATAATGGATTACTGCCCGTAAAATGCGGTTGTAGTGGCTTGCTGGGAATCTGCACTCTGTCCACATAAAGAGAAAGGTAGTTTATGTTGAAATGTTGAAAATTAAAAGGATTGTACTTTCTATTTCCATTGATTGCTCTATTATTTACGAACCCTATTAAATTATTAATTAATTATACATTTCGTTATCTGGCCTAGAATAACATTGTCAAGTGTATCTCCATGAATACCGCTATGCAATGTAAATGCCTTTACTTCTACACGATTGATTGGATATTTAGCTGTTGCTTTTGCAAGCGTATTTTCGTGTGCTAGTATAATTGATTAAGATACTTTAACGCGACGCACAATCAATGAGGCTTCTTTAATATGTAGGTTAAATTTGTAACGGTTGCGTTTCTCTCGCGCCGGATATTGTCAGTCGGGGAGGGAAGTAGGTTAAAAATAACTACGTTCTGATTTGGTTTAAGTGATTTATATATTTAATTATTAATATGGCGTGCTGACATTCGCCAACTATAACCAAACAAGAATACGCTATTTAGAAAGACTTGTCTTTACAATTAATTCTTATATTCTGTACGGTACGGAGCGGTAATGGTACGGTACGGTGTCGCTGGTTTACAATTTACTCCATCGGTTACAACGAAACCGTGTACGCACGGCCTGGAGTTCCCGAGTGCGGTTGTTCCTATTGTCCTGTGTGCGCACACTGACAGTAGGAACGGCGGAATACCCGGTTGTGGATTTGTAATCACGGAGTCCTCACAAGAACGTGTGCGCACGATCTTGCGCGGTCTCTGTGCCGGTTCTCGGCTTCCTTCTATCCTGTGTGCACACAGCGGCAGGAGGAATTGAGGAACGTCGGAACGGTGTCTGTGTGTGTGTTTGTCTGCGTTCTACAGGATCTGGTTGAGACGTCTGCGCACGACTCAATCTGATACTGCGGCTGCTTCTCGCGGTTTCATTTGCCCTGTGTGCGCATAGCGGCAAGCGGAACAGCGGAACGGTGGAGGTGTGTGTAGTGGATGTGCAGAGTCTGACAGTGACGTATGCTCACGACTCTGCAAGTCTGTGCAGTCGGTTTCCAGTTCCTATTACCCTGTGTACTCACAGCGGCAATAGGGACGAGGAAACGGTGAGACGGTAGTTGGCGCTGGCTTTAGTACCTGTACTTGCGCCACGTGTGCTTACGAAGGCGCTCCTCCCGGTACTTAGTGACTCTGGGTTACCCTGTGTGCTCACAGCGGTAATCCATATAGCGGTGCGGTGATTTCATATCTGTGCCGTCACGTGTGCGCACGAAACGGCCAGATGTCGGTGGTTCTATTAGAGCTCTCCCAACGGTATCGTGTGCTCACGGCAACGTTCGGATCGGAAGCTCTAACTGAACTGCCCGCTCTGCTGTCGCGGCTGGGCTTATATAGCCCCAGTCGCTGGCGCCAACGCCCTCTGGAGGTGAGTGGGTAGTGTAGTGTGTGTGTATCCGTGTAGTGCTTTGTGTGTTCCCTTCGCTACTGTGCGTGCGGCGATTTGCTCCCGTCGTCGGTTTTACCCGCCGCTGTATTCACGGTGCTCGAGCACGTGTTGGTGTACATGAGCATTCGGCTTGTGCTCGCTTTGTTTTCGTGCGGGTTCGCCCTTCGCTCGCTCATGTGTGTGGCTGCTTTGTGTGTGTTCTGCACGAGACTAACGTCTCGTTGCAAATTTATCATTATCCGCAGCATCCATCAAGCAGAGGGCATCCCTACTTCGCACCAATCGTAATCGTAGTTCAACAGCATTCAGCAAAAACTTATTTTTATTAAAAATATCACAATGTAAATTACCGATTAGATCAACAGTTTGACCATTAAAAGTATAATATTGACGATAAGCATTGCCCTTATTCCCTGTTACATCACTGCTTACGATATTGGGCGCTGCTTCCATTTGTCCAGGAGTATCTAAATACCAGCGCAGTTGTAAGATAAAAATTCATGGCTGCTATTGAATAATTTACCAGTGTTTCGATGTATGCTCGATATGGGTACGCATTGTTTGGCGGTGAGACCAGTTTTTTGTTAAAGAACACATTTAATTGATTAAAGAGTGAGTGTAAAAAGTCATTAACTGTCCTACCTTAGAGTATTCTGCTTTGGATTCAGTAGCAGTAATTTCAACATTCGGCATTATTTGCACACGTATGCGCAAGATTGAGATAATCAGCACCCCCTGGAACGACAAATTCCAATGGTCCATTGTCAATGAGAAATGAAACTGGCTTATAATGTATAAATTGAGAATTTTCCACTGAAGTCTGTGTAGGTGGTAAAGTAAATAAATCTAATTCTGATTTCATGCATTCGCATGAATTGGAATGTGGTAATTATGTTTATGCAGATTCAAAAATATCAGAGACACTACCTTGTTTTCCCTTCTTCTTTTTCTGCTTCTTAATCACTTTCCATAAGCTATTTTACCTGCGACTTTATGTTTAAGATTTCGATCAGACTCTTGCGCACGCGTATTTACAGCTTGTTTAAAACTAATTCCGTGATTTCCCACATCATCTAACACATTCATTCCTGCTCTAATAGCTTCTTTACCAACGGATCTGGCACCACTGGTAATATACGGCAAGACCCGACGAAATAAGCCGCTCAAAAAACTTCCTATCCCACCATGTCCTCGCTGATAACTTCAACCTGCAAATACACGACGCACTCCTCTTCCTTCTCCTCCTCCTCCACCAATTTGATCATCATAGTATTCGGCGTAGTAATTAATTTTTGCTTTTTTAATGATTGCGTTTGAAATGTAACCGTCAACGTACCGTACTCGAATGGTATATGATTACCTTGTTTATCTCTTATATCTATTATGATATTTTGAAATGTATTGTTCAGCAGTGGTATGTAATTCGGTCGTGCAAACTGTTAGACCATAGTTACACCCAGCTTATACTTGGAATCATCAAATGCCACTATACGTAAGAGAGATGCTTGAGTCCGCCGACAGTGTGCGGAATACAAATATCAGAGTAGATGAAAAATTTATCTGTTATATCTCTTGCTAAACAAACAGGCCTGCTACCTATGACTGTGGAATATCTCGACTCTGATGGTGGCGGAGTCAAGACTATAAAATCGCTCAGCGTATATTTTTCATTTTCAAAGCCAAATATACGTTTATCCTTTTCACTAAAACTACAGTAATGAGTCTTCTTACATTCACTGATTTTTCGTAGATGGTAGTAAGTTATGAGTAGGTGTTCACGGAGTTTAGGTGTATTATTTATAATATCCGTAAGATCTTTCAGATTATCGTAAATACCAGATGGAAAAAAAGCGTTGGTGTACTCGATTGGTGATTCAGCCAAGGCCTCTGTCTCATTCTTCTTCTTCTTCTCATTATCTACACTATCGCTACTTACTTTAGAAAATATTATTTCACATTCATCTTTTTGAATATGCATCATCGTGCATGGTATATTAATTTTCATAAGTGCCACACTCCAGTTGCCGAATAAGCGAACTTCATGAGATAGTTGTGTGTTATCAGGAAAATATTTCATACTACTGTTGCTTGGTAGAGCCAGATAAAATTCATCGTTTGCCATTTTTAAATGTCCACGATATCACCTGCTTTAATTCAAGAATTGAATTGGCTTGGATAAGCCACTTTACAAATACTTGTTTTTTTACGCCGCGTCCTTTAATCTTGATTATACGTTCAACTTTGAATCCCTTATTTTGTGTTACACGATGAGCGCCGACACGTACAAGTTCATCTGGATAAAAAAACCCATCAATTGCCTCTCCCTCTAGATCAGTCAATTCGTAGGTGTAAAGATTCTGACGACGTGAAATCCGATGTACTTGAAAGATATCTTAGCTGTAGTTCTTCTCGTAACCTTTGTCGAAGGTGTCTTTTGTTGGACTGATACGAACGTGCTCACCCAGTCTGTATATACCTGCTCTAGATTGTCTTCGCTGATTAAGCGTTCTTTTTTGTAAATTTTTTCTCGCTTCATCTGCACTGCGCATGTTCACCATGGCTGGAAACATTTTAAATTATATCGATATATCTATGAGTATTTTTATGAGTAAAATATCTAGACAAACGTTTTTTGAGCGTTCGATTTAATCGTTCTACCACTGCGGCTTTGACATCAGGATTACATACCACTCGAAAACTGATCATGTTGTCTTAGATATTTTTGAAAATATGATCCAACAAACTCTTTACCTCTGTCCGTTTGAACGATAATAGGACATCGTCCATCAACTCTTTTCAAAATTTTGTCAAAAGCTGTCACGACACTCTTGACACTTTTATCGCGCAGTGGCTCGACCCATGCATATTTACTGAGAATATCTATTACGACAAGCAGATATGCATAATTATCATTGTAAGTTTTAATATAATTTGTCATAATCATTATCAACGTAGCGTTCTCAACGATGGCAAGTGCTATACTAAGTGTAATGAGGTGTGTGAGGAACATTATATGTGTTAAGGAATAAATAATTTGTATAAATATTTTTATTAACTATATCAACGTATAACATTATTATTATTATTATTATTATTATTATTATTATTATTATTATTATTATTATTATTATTATTATTATTATTATTATTATTATTATTATTATTATTATTATTATTATTATTATTATTATTATTATTATTATTATTATTATTATTATTATTATTATTATTATTATTAAACAGAAATTAATTATGCTTGTACCCAAAACGTAAAGACCTCCGTGGTGTTAGATATCGCTGTTTTTTTAATACAATGCAGTATGTCTTTGACTCGTACGCGTCTCAACTTCATGCGTTTTCATACTTCTGATAGCTTTGAATTTTAATCGTATTTTATTACATTCTTCATTCATTTTTTCAGATTCGTGATCTTCGATTGGAAACGCATCGTTAACTAGATTTTTAATACTATCAAAATTAATTTTTATATCATTAGACAAATTTAATGAGATCCCCTTTACCTTGCAACATTCGATTTTATCCTTCATATTAGGGCTTACAGATGTGTAAGCGTAAAATTTAGGTCCACCCGAAACAAAATTATCTATATATGTATTGTCACCATACACACAAAGCTCATCAGTCATATCACCTAATTTAGAACCAATAAAAGGATTATATTCATCCGAAATATCATTATGTGAAACAAATATACAGGAATCTGTGTCATAATAAAGAATTTATTTAATTTTTCCAAGTATTCGTATAGTTTTAAACGCGATTGTGCTGTCGTGTAAGCTGTAATCACGACGCTAGTATGCGGAGCAGGTGTTACAGGTTTAATCGTCTCTGTATTGCCGATTTACGTATAGTATCTCATCGTTTATTGCGAGTAAATCATTAACCTCTCTCTCAGGACAAGTAAGAAGTTTTCAAGCGATTCATGCGATTTCACTACTTCATTTTGTTTCAGGTTACTTCTCTGTCCAAACTTTCCCCAAAACGAATTTAAAATTCTAAATTATTTTTATCTAAAATTATACCTTCATCGCGTTTGTGCTGTTTTATACATTGAGCTTTTGTTATTTCATCCGTATAGCACATAGGCCAACCGCTTGCCTCTTGGTTGATTTTAAAAAATGTATTCACATATTCTGCAAAAAGATCACCCGTGCCGTTAATTTGATTATACTGGGTTATCTCATAATGCCAAACAATATAAATTTTTGTAATACTGTAACCAAGTTCTACAGCTTTACGCAGTACCCGTAAATTCGCGCATTTTTTAATCCTCATGATTGCGAACTGTCTGTATCATTTCATCACAACAAGCACGACAAAGAGCAAAGAGAAGACGCCCGTGCATTTTATTTGCTAAAAGAGGAATGTGTAGATTACGCCGTCGTAAAATGCTACATTTTACTAAACCCTCAATATTATTTAGATTATTGTTATCCCTATGGGTTAATTCATCACACTCTCTATCAATTAGAATTCGCGGATTACCTACAGAAAATTTTCCTCTTTTACATACACAGGGGTAAAGAGAATATATATCTGTATATTGAATTTTTACGCATACTCCGTAACTACATTCTCACAGTTCTACCTCCAAAAAACGCATTGCGAAAATTCAATGTTATGTGACTCATAACTGGATGATGCGTTACATAATCATTGATTTCATGATTTTCTATTTTTAATCTATCAAAACTACATTCCTACATCTCTAGAACCTCGTACCCTAAAGATTTTATTTTTTCAATTTTTCTACAAGTGTTTTCGTAGGCCTCATCCATAGTTTTACCATAAGCCATTATTTTATCTCGTTTTCTATTAAAACAAATGGGATATCCGTGCATGAAACATCCTTGATATTCAAAGATAATACCCTTATCATCTGCGTTTTCAGGAGGTAGAAATCCATCAACACGAAACCCTTCAGGTAACATGAATTTCACGGGCTCTTCCTGCGTGTATGATTTCTCGACCAATCTCACTTTCACAGTGTACTAGCCACTGTAAAGATTTTTGGGAATATTTATCAGCACGATGAGACCAGGTTGTTGGAATTATACCTATAGTTATCTCGCGTAAGAAATTTTTTCTATATACCATAGAGCATGCCGAAGCTATTGTTGTAGCCTCTGTAAACGGAGAAGTATCACCGAATTTTATGAAAATTTTTCGAAATGCTATACACGCAAGTCTTAAAATTTCTACATCCATACAACAATAATCCACTATTTCATGTTTAAAATCGAATTCGTAAATATCAAGTTTTTCTTCGGGGCTTTATGAGGAATAGTAGCGTTAATTTTACGTCCAATAGGTTGGATGTAGCATAACTGATTTGCATTAAGATTTTTGTGACATAAATTACACCAATTAATTCCACACTCATGCTTTGATTTATACAGATTAAATCGTTTACAACACCTAGTAAAAACTTTCACAATGTCACATACTTTTTTATTTTTATTTTTATACGTTCCGTCTTTTTTGTGTTTGTTTTGTGTTCATCACATTTTATTTAATCTACATCGGAATTGCACGGTGGCTCACAAAAGCACATTCAGCATTTAGCTGCGCATCTGTGCTCATCTACGTAGCGATAACTCTTATGGCATTGATCGCAGAAAAATCTGTTACCACCTGCACCGGTCAAGTTTAATATCGTATCAAAATGCCTCGCGCGAGAATCATATAAAGTATATATAATATCATAAACAAATGTATTTAGCAATTGTCTACCGTCATGAAACGGGCCAAGCAATGCCGAGGCTAGGCCGTATCTGTGATTCGAGACTCGGTGTGGGGAAGAAGCGAGAATGTGCTCGAGGAAGCAAAATTGAACTCACAATCACCCCGCACTATCGGTTGAGTGAAGGCAAGCTTTCCCTACCCTCTGTAATGGAGAAACCACCAGAGGGAAGTTGCTCGTGTGCACCGGGAGTAGTGGAGGGGAATCCACGAGCTTCGTACACTTAGGAAATCCACGCAGCTTCGGACCGGTGTGTGAGGATCCACAATCTCACGACCAATCCGTACTCGAGTAGTACCCACTTAAGAACAGGGATCTACCTTCCTGATCCCAAGAGGTATTCGAGAGAGGAGGGGTAAAAAACAAGTAATAATTAAAGTTGAAACAAGGAATTAAGTAAAAATATATATATATATATTATATAACGGGGTGGTTCGATGATGGTGTCGTTGCGGCCGCGTAGACGTTAGCTGCGTGCTATGCGGCCGGAGAGCTGCTACTCTGATATAATCAAGTCGCGAGCGCGCGACTTGTTTGCTCGCCATATAGCGAGCGTTCGGGAACCGGGCTAGTCAGGTCGCACAAAGTTTGGAATGCGAACGACGTGCTCCTGGAGGCGTCTGGGCTGTTGAAAGAGTCGCGGAAAGAAAACGGCAAAGCGAGAGAAATAGCATGCAAACGGCAAGGTATTGTAAGCGTGTACGCCAGAATAAGTGGACGAAACGTTTATTCAAATAATAACTAATACAAAAAGCTCGTATCGTCACGAGCGTCTACGCAAGGAAACAAGAGGGCCAGCGAGAGGGCGGACGAGCCCTGGTGAGATTCGCAGGAGAGAGCGAGAGAGAGAGAGAGAGAGAGAGAGAGAGAGAGAGAGAGAGAGAGAGAGAGAGAGAGAGAGAGAGAGAGAGAGAGAGAGAGAGAGAGCCAGTACTTACATAGACTCGAAGGTCGGAGAAGTCGCTGATGGGATTTCTCTCGGAAGAGGCGATTTGTACAATTGGAGTCTCTCGGGTCGAACGCACGGCGTAGTCGCGAAGGTAGACGTAGCAGGTAACTATGACTCCCGGGATGCACCAACCTAGAAGATCACGAGCTCTCTCTCGGAAGCTGAAACGTATCTCTCCGGCGCGTGTCGCGTGTCGCGTTTCGCGTCGCACTCTCTCTCTCTCTCTCCCGGTCCGCTCAGTAGTCCCGCGGTTCCGCTCTCGTTGTGATAGCCTGTAAACACATGCCACGGGAGGAGCATGCTGGGCTAGACGAGGGCTCTCGCTCTCGTCACAATTGTCACAAGAATACAAATCTGGTCTTATGCTAAATGGAAAGGGGGAGGGTCCCCTTAGTACCGTTCGAGAGCACAATGCTCGTTTGCATACTGAGTACTAAGGAGACAGAGCACTTGGAGAGGACGACAGTTCTCCTTGTGTACTCCGCGTTAGAGCCAGATCGTAAGTGCTCGCTGCTGGCTGCGGGCCTCCTTTTATATCCGTGGCCGTCCCTCTCTCCAATGCTTTATGCGCGCATGCCATCTACCTGCGCTTAGGTAGACTATTACATGTGAATACTAGCGCTCACTTAGTCGGTAACTTATCTCTTAGTAACAACAATTCTGTTTTTTGCTCTCCATGTTAAAACAATAATTAAGGTAAAACAAAGGTGAGAGAGAGAACCCATGAAGAATAATATATAAAACACAACAATTGCGTGACAACCTTTCGTTGGTTTGGTTTCCAACCTCTTCAGATCTTTATTAACTACAAAAAATTATAAATATAATTACATAAATTAATTGTAATAAAGATACAGTCGTGAAAACATAAACTAAGTGCGTACCAATAATTTAAAGGCGACACATTTTTTAATAATGTAATTATTATTAATAGATAAAGTAACATCCACAAAAGAACTGTATCTATTAATAATGTTACCTTATCTATTAATAATATTCAGGTAGAGTTTTAAATTATCATTCTAATCATACTATACAGCTCAAACGTAACATTGTTTATAATTTAATTGATAGAGCTTTGCTACTTTCTCATGAATCTTTTCATGCTAAAAATATTCCATCATTAAAAATATGTTGCTTAATAATGATTATCCAATTCGGTTTATTGATTCTTGCATTCGATATCGCTTTAGAAAAATCGACTATTCAAACAATAATCTAAAAAGTACACGCGCAAAATCAAAACAAATAGTTTCGTTACCATTTAATGAAAGATCTTTCTAATCTTGTAAACATACATTCAACAAATTTGGTTTACATTGTGTTCCGTTAATGACACATAAATTAAACTGAACTAAAATCACATGAGAAATAACCCTTCACACTGTTTTGATTTTGATAATGTTATAATTTTAGATCGCGAGTACAATAGGTATAAAATACTGATTTCAGAGAGCGTTTTTATTAATATAAATGTAAACACTATAAATAAACAAGAAGATTTTCAATTAATGAGTATGCAATACAGTATTTTCAATAGAATTTTCAATAATAATTAATTATATAATTTAAAATTTTTTAAAATAATTTATTTTACATTTTTGGCGTTATTAATTAATTAATTAAATAATATTAATTTATTAATTTGTTAGTAATTATCTTTGCAATTAAAAATTTATAAAATATATAATTTTTCTTCTTATAAATTGAACTTATTAAAAAGTTATATTAAATTCTCATTTTCATCACACCTATAATTATATACAATTATTTATGTTCTATTAAATTTCTTGGTGTATATATTTATATATTTATAACGTTTCTTTGCTCATTATTGAATGTTTTCGAACAGGTAGATAACCATATCTCCGTCATTATCCACTTTCGAGAGTTTAACATGTTACACTGTTATCTAAGCCGTATTAATGCGTGATTTGTATGTATTAGTAAGTCGTATTAGTGCGTGACTTGGTTGCATTAATAACACCTGTCACATATGTAATAGATACACGGCACAATATGTAGCATTTGACTGTGACTCGAGGAATTTTTCCTCTTAATAATTAATCAAAAAATGGGTCGCCTTTAAATTATTGGTACACATTTAGTTTATGTTTTCACAACTGTATCTTTATTTTAATTAATTTATGTAATTATATTTATAATTTTTTGTAGTTAATAAACATCTGAAGAGGTTGGAAACCAAACCAACGAAAGGTTGTCACGCAATTGTTGTGTTTTATATATTATTCTTCATGGGTTGACACTCTCACCTTTATTTTACCTTAATTATCTCTTAGTATTTATCGGTAAGTTATCCATTGGTGGTCTCTTACCTACCATGTGGGGCCGCCGTCTCAGTCATAAAAAAAGCGCTTCACCATTTCCGAAAGATACACTATCATAAATTATAATTGCAATATTCTGCTCAATATAATAATGTTGAAAAGCTTCTAGGGTATTCCACACCCGTTTAAAGGAATTATTGCATTTGCGCTAATAGTTAAAAGATTGGCACGAGTTTTTTGCAGCGCACGTCTCCCGTCTCTAACAGTGTTCCAAATTTCACACCATTCTGGGTTACTTGATTTTTTATAGGCTATAAATGTCTCCCCGACAACTAGAGCTCTGGGCAAACACAGATTATCATTATTACAAATTGAAACGATCGATCTTTTTCCCATTGAATTGATAGTCAATTTTTTACCTCGCTCACAATTCGGTACGTTAACCAAAGTTACAGTTAATATAAAACTTTCATCTATTTTAAAATTTTCATTACTTTGAGATAATCCACCAATTAAACCCCATAGATCATTGTAAAAAAATTTGTTGACCGCTCGTAAAGATAAACCACCCGGATCACGCATAAAATTTACGTTTCTTACAGATATACCAATCATGTCGTTTTGATTAGTTAAGGAAATTAAGTATGTATAAATATCGTGTATTGCTAACTCTAACCAAATAATCGGATTAATTAAATTTTCCTGTAGCGGTGGATGTATTTTTAACAGAAATCGCCTACCATCTAATCTTTATTTTGCTACATACTGAGCTTCATGTCCGTGTATAATAAAACGCTCACCGGGAGGAAGAATATCGTCATTTTGCTTGGCATCGATCTCTTCCTCGTTATCGTTATGAGACTCCGCCTTATCAGCCATCTCCCTATCCGGTTGCATTTGCGACTTCTCCTCCTCTTCTTCGGCGCTTTCCTTCTCAGTGTCGTGGTCAGAAGAATCAATGGCCAATGATGCGACGACTCATTACACCCACCTCCGATTTGCGTTGATATGTCGCTTTCGTCAGCCTCGTAACTTGATGATTCTATGGAACTGTTGCTAGAAGATTGTGATGTGGATAAGGGATAAATCGATGAAGAAGAAGAAGAACAGGAAGCGGCGTCAAAACTATAGTTTTCTGAAAGTTTATTAAAAATAAAAACATTTTAACAAATTTTGTACGTTTTTTAAAATTTCTATGATTTTGGTGGCTCAGCAAAGTTTTCGCCTAAACGTGAGAATAGATCTGGCAAATCAGGCTCTTCGTAAATAATGGAATTTGGATCGGCGCAAATATCATGAAGCCACCTGATTTCTTGAGCTCTTCTCACGTATATTATTCGACTTATCTCCCTAAGTATTTCACTCGGGAGATTACCGAGAGAATCACCATTACGGCAGATAACTTAAATTTTTATAAAAATAAATAAAAATTTTTGAACAAAAAAAGAATTATTAATATGCTTAATTTCTTACGTTCGTTTATTTGTTGGTCTCTCGTAATTCCTTGGTTGAAAACCCTATAGCGCAGCCTTCTATCTTCGGAAATAGTTTAACTGCGTTCGTCGGATTCTATCTTTCTTGACATGAAGTCGATTATTTGTTACCTCCTTACAGCGTTTCAATTGGTGCTGTATTCACGCGTTTTCGCAAATTCTGCGTACGCGCGAATCACCAAGGTATTTAAAACAGCTGACACAGTCTCCTTGGGCTCTTTACAGGTGGTGAGTAGATGATCGATGTTTGACATACCTCTTTCGTCTTCGTCGTCAGAATCACTCGTTGCCTCCTCCTACTCCTCCTCCTCCTTCTCCTCTTCTATCTGAGCTTGTTCTTCTGCTGCTGCATTTCCCTCAGGTGCTTTAACTTGCTGCTGCTGCTGCTCCTTTTGCTCTTCTGGTTGCTGCTGCTGCTGTTCCTCATTCTCAGATAAGAATATGCCTGAAATCCATAGCATGATCGTCGTCGTTAGCATCGTTGTTGTTCTCTTCGTCCTCGTGCTCTGTTTCCTCGTCCTCATCGTTACTTATATTAGCAAGTAGTCTCTCAAAAGCTGAAACGTAAAAATTATAATATAAATTAAAATATACACACATTTTTCTCGTGTGTCTATCTACTACGTCTTAGAGTATGTAAATCATTACGAGCTCTCTCTCTCTCACTTTTCCGCTGCTCTGACAATATAATAATAAGGACACAGAGATATAATGATTAAATAAGTAAAAATAAACTATAAAATTTTGTATCCTGCTTGGGATAGCACTGTGATATGCAGCGCGTGCATGTACACATGTACATATATTTAAAAATAATAATAATAATTGTGGGAGCTGACGAAGCCATCGGCAGGGTCAGACGTGTAGTAAGGGGGTGTGCATAATACGCAGCTTTTCTTTTAATAGGAAAGGTAAGGCAAAGCCGCTGGCCATGAACTATAGAGAAGAGGAGACAGCAGAGGTGACGATAGGGAATCAGGAACAGAGGAACGAAGAGGAACAGGAATGTAAGACTCCGAGCGGACTGGAACGGGAGCCGGAGAGAGATACAAACGCGCAGGTGGGAAAGCACGCCGAAGACAGGGAAAGGAAGAAGAAAGGGAAGCGGAGGATGGTGGTGCTCCCAGAGAGCTTCAAATTAGACAAAACGGAGAGGGGAAAAAGGAAAGAAAGGTCACCGGAGGAGAAAGAGGACAAGAAGAGAGAGAGAAAAGAAGACAGGAGGGAGAGAGACACGTTAGAAAGGAGCGGATTGACGGGGAGAATCCCGCCAAAGAAGGAGGAAGGAAAGGAAGGTGAGGACGAAGGGGGGATGGAGAAATTCCAAGGAACGCTGGAAAGGATCCTGAAGACCTTGGAAGAGGAGAAGGAGGAAAGGAGAAAGGAGAGGGCGGAATGGGAAAGAAAATGGCTAGAAACGGAAGAAAGGATGAATAAGAAGCTAGAGGAGGTGAGAAGCCTAGTGCAGGAGGAGAAGAGGGAGAGGACAAGGGCGGAGGAGGAGATGAAGAGGGCAACCGAGGAGGAGAGGAGAAAGAGGGTAGAGCGAGAAAGGAAAATGGAGGAGAAGATAAAGAAAATGGAGGAAGAGGCAAAACCTAGGCAGACAAAAGAGGAGATCAGAGAGGGGAAAAGGGGTCAGAGGAAAGGGAGAAAGAGAAGAAGCAACTGAAGGAGTTAGAGTGGAGAATTGAGGAAGGGAAGAGAGAAAGGAAAAGGAACAATGTGGTGGTATCAGGGCTAAAAGAAGGAAAATGGGACAAAGCTAAGGTGGAAGAATGGGTAGAGGAGAAGCTGAGGATTTCGATAAAGGTGAAAAGGACGTGGGCCAGAGTTGAGTGGTTCAGAGGAAAAGCCAAGAGCAAAATAGGAGTGGAATGTGAAAATAGAGAGGAGAAAGGGAAGATTATGGAGGAAAAGAGCAAGCTGAAAGGGACGGACTGCTTCATCGACCATGATTTGACGTGGCGAGAGAGGAGAAACAGAGAAAGGTTGAACGGGCTCGCAAGAGAATGGAGAAGCGAGGGAAAACCAGTGAAAGTAGGAAGAAACAAGTTAACGGTAGGAGACTTGATGTACTTCTGGAACGAAAGAGAGGATAGGCTTTTTTGAGAGGGGGAGGCAAGATGGCGGTGAGAAGAAGAAAAGGGAAGAAAGGGGAAAAGGGAAAAGAAAGGAGAATCTGAAGGTGTTGAGCTAGAATGTGGCAGGACTGAAAGGAATAGAAGAGGAAGGATGGAGATACATATTAGGATTTGACGTCATTTGCCTACAGGAGACGTGGGCAGAGAGCGGTGAGGAGGAAAGAATAAGGAAGAGACTGAAGGGCTTCGAGACAGAGGTAAGAGAGGCGAAAAAGGGGGGAGTAGAGGGAGATTAAAGGGAGGAATGATAATAGCAGTTAGGAAAGATAGGAAAGAGGACAAAGTTGAATGGTTGAGAGGAAGATCAGGAGAAGTCATAGGTGGCAAATGTAGTATAAAGGGGGAAAAGTGGTGGATAGGTTCAACATATATGAGGGAGGAGAAGGACAAGAACTATGAGGAAATAGAAGAGATGGTAGAAAGAGCGGGAAGGGAAAAGATACTCTGGTGTGGAGACTTAAACGCGAGAACAGGGCAGGAGGGGGGTATTTTAGATGAAAGGGGAGTGGAGGAAAAGAGGGAGTCAAAGGACAGAGTAGTGAACAAAGAAGGGGAAGAGCTGCTAAATAGGCTAAAAGAGTGGGGGCTATCAATCCTAAATGGAAGTACAGAAGGGGATGAGGAAGGGAAACTCACGTACGTGGGGGGAATGGGATGCTCGTTAATAGACTATGGGATAGTAAATGAGGACGGCAGGAGAAAGGTAAAGTCACTGAAGGTAGAAGATAGAATGGAGTCAGACCATGGAGCATTAGAATTGGAATTAGAGACAGGGAGAAGTTCTGAAGGGTTTGAAGAGGAAATGAAAAGAACGGTGTGGACAGAGGAGGCCATCAGGGAGTATAGAGGTTGGCTAGCTAAAGGGGGGGAAGCAAAAACATGGAAGGAATTAAAGATAAAAATAAGAAACGCGATCCAAACAAAGAGGGGGAGAAGAAAAAGGAGAGATGACAGCAGATGGTGGGATGAGGATTGCAGGAAGAAGAGGGCAGAAATGAAAAGGGCAAAAAAAGGAATAAAGAGGTGGGGAAAAGACAGGTTTACGCAGGCGAAAAGAGAGTTAAGGAGCATGTATAGGAAAAAGAAGGAGGAAGGGATGAAGAAAGAGCTAAGGCAGGCAAATGCGCTGATAAGTACTCTGTGGGGCCTAGGAGAGGCAACGGTCAAGGACAGCTGGAAGATGAGGATGAAGTTGTTCGACGCTCTAGTGCAGAGTGTAATAGAATATGGGGCGGAGATATGGGGTTGGAAAGGGCAGGAAGAATTAGAGAAGATACAGAGAAGGTACATCAAATGGGTGCTGCACCTAGATAGGACCACGCCGGCACATGTGATTCACTGGGAGACGAAAAGGTTTAAATTAGAGACAAGGACAAGGAAAAGGGCTGTTAGGTTTGAAAGGAAACTGAGGAGGGCAAAAGAAAACACTTTACTAGGAGAATGCTGGAGGCTGCTGAAGAGAGAGGGAGAAAGGGGAGAATGGAAGGGAAGAGGGAAGGACGTGAGGAGAATGGAACTGGAGAAGTGCGGGATATCTGTGGCGGATTATACAAGAAGAATGGAGGAGGAAGAGGGAGTGGAGGAAGAAATAGAAAGGATAAACAAGGACACACAATGGCAGAAGTGGAGAGAGGAAATAAAGGAGTCAAGATATGCGGGTGAGATGAGGAAGGTAATGATGGGGCAGGGAGAAATACCAGAGTACCTGATGGAAGTAGGAGAGCACAGAAGAGGGGCGCTCAGCGTTACGTCAAGGTTCAGACTACGGTGTGAGACAAGAGGGAACAAATACTGGAAGAAGGAAGAAGAAAGGGTATGCAGGCTGTGCGGGAGAGAGGAGGAGACGCTTAAACACGTGTTCGAAAAATGTGTGGAGACGAAGATGGAGGGGAAAAAGTGGCAGGAAGCAGTCGGAGGGAGAAGAACGCAAGTGGGGAAACTTTATAGCACTATATGGAAGAGGAAAAGTAAAGAAAGGCCGCAAGAATAAAGGAGAGGAAGGCAAGGAAGGAAGGAAAAGAATGGACAAAGCAGAAAAGAGATTTGAAAAGCGCGCGCAAAGCATGCGGGGAATTCTGGGGAAAGTCCCTAGGAGGAGAGAGAGAAAGAAACTAGGAGGGTCGGTAAGGAAAGTAGGTGGAATCAGATGGAGGGAACAGGGAGAAGAAAGAGGAACGAGAGGAACAGAAAGGAAAGCACATGGTGAGGAGAGCAGAGAGGTTATAATAGGGAGAGAGAGAGAGCGTGCAAAGTCAATAAAGATAAAAAGAAGATAAAAAGCCAAAGGCGACAAAAAGTAGGAGGGTGAAATGTCGAAGCCAAGAGAGGGAGAAGATACAGAGAGCAGTCAAGAAATTGAAGGGACTGGTAGAAAAATTAGAAGGAAAAGTAAGGAGAGAGGAGAGAAAAGGTATAGAAAGGGAAAGGGCTGAAGTGAAAAGTGAGGTTAGGATAGTGAACGCCATCAAAAGAAAGAGGACGGAGGGATGGAGGAGCAAAGTAGGAGAGAGAGGTGTGATCATCCACAAAGGGACAAACTGGAATGAGAAGGAGGTAATGCAGGACTGGCTGGACGAGATCTTGGAGGGAACGAGCTGGAAGCTGGAGGAGACCGCGAACCAGGACACAAAAAAAATCATCTTTGCGGCAGAAGAGGACATGGAGGAGATTTGGAAGAGGAGAGAGGAAATTAATGAAGGGGGAAAGGTGAGAATGGAGCAGTGGATGAGTTGGGAGGAGAGAAGGGCAAAGAAGGAAGCCATGGGGATAAAAGAGAGAAGAAGAGAGGAAGCAAAAAAGAATGGGGAGCTGCTGAGAAATGGGGATTTCAAGGTGAGAATGGACGGGATCCTGTATGAGTGGAAGGAGGAGGAGGGAAGGATTAAAAGGGTAAAAGAAGAAGAGAAGAGTGAAGAAGAGGTGAGAGAGGAAAGAAAGAAGAAGGAAGAGTAGTAGGACAGAAAAAAAAAGAAAAAAAAGAAAGAAGCATATTATGTACATGCACATGTATATATATGTTAAGAAAGTATTGTAAATACTAATGTATAAATACAATAAAGATATTATTATTATTATTATTTAATAATAATCGTATTGATACACGCACATAAAAAATGGTTAATATAATTTTTATGTTGTTATATACAATATATAAATAATAAAAAAGTAAAAAATTTGACTTTGGTTCGGATTGAACTGTAAAACGTAGCGTGAGAAGTCAATGTGCTCTAACCATTATACATTGTCAGAATATATTTGCTCCGTGAAACCATTAAAAATATTGCGCTGTTTTGTATAATATTTAATTTACTTACCTTTATTTTCATCGTATGAATCCATCAAACGTTGGAGCACAGGTAGATGATCGATCTTCTGACTTATGGCAAATTCTACTGCACATCTAACTGCGAAGGTTGATTTACGAAAAACGGTTGTGTAAAGTGCCGATATTTTTCGAGGTCCGCAGCACTTTAACAACTTCCAAAATTTTCTCTTAAGTTCTACGGGAGCCATACGTTTTACATGACGTTGCCAGAATAAATTACACCGACGGCGTACTAAAACAGTTTTTTTCGAGAGCTTTAGCGCAATACGTAGCAATGCAACGCGTAATCCCTCTTCTTCTGATAAGGTGATCACTGTCACACTTATAAATCTATTGAAGTTTAATAGCCAAGGTTCACCCAAATACCCTCGGGTAAGGGTGCTCCGGCGTCTTAAGCATGTACCAAGTTCTCAGACTTCCTCGCAGTAATAGATGTCCACAACCCCCGGGCCAGGAGACCTTCATATCGAATGGCGTCGGGATCGGTTGGCTAACTGAGACGGGTTTTCGAAAGCGTTTAATGGGTACCAAAGGGTGCACGCCTGTTTGCTCCCAACGGAGCGGCAGACGTCTTGAATCTGCGAACACATAGCAGCTATCACACCCGAGGCCAAACTCGCACCAAAAGACGAGTCAAGGGTCGATTTAAGGACGGAGGAGTGCAAGCTCCTCTAAAAAGGTCTTGTCAAGTACAAGCCTTCTCGAACGCGATTTTCTTCTCGAACGCGAGTCTCTTCTCGAACGCGATTTTCCTCTCGAACGCGATTCCCCTAGCTGTTCTCGGCTCCTGGGTCTTGAATTGTCTAGTCCAAAAGCCTTGATCATTTATTGATATGGCTACACGGTAAGGATTCCGCCGTGTTTTTGAGAAGCTGTGTGAACGCGCTTCAAAGCGTTGGAGGTACTAAGCTTGACCTAGCATGTTGGTGGCGGCGGTTTTGTACTCGTCCAGCTTGCTGGGCTATATCGGGGCTGTAATAGACAGGGCTATTAAGCTTCACCTCGACGAAGGTATCTTCCACTCTCAGGGGAACACAAATCCGAAAGGAGGCGGGTTTCCACATACTTAGAGCGTAGCCGTTTTGCCATTAGTGGGTACTGACCAGGACTAGCCTGGTCAGACTGGAGACTCCCAGGGATGGGAGCCGCTAGGAAGTGCCGAATACCTCCATACGTGAAATGTCGGAACACAGTTGCTCAAAACTTCGATGAAAATCGACATAATTACAAAATGGACGGGACATGAGAGATCTCCGGGGTTGAAACCGGGGGTTGTAAAGCGAGCCGTGTGTTGCATAAAAGGCTCAGCAAATACTTGAAAGAGCGCTGAAGGAGAAAAGTCTCCTGCTGAAGCACCTGAAGGAGATCGGAAGGCATGAAAACCTAACCGAACTCTCCTGGGTCTCTGGAGCGTCTGGTAGGGGTCGAACCATGATCAAGTGGTTAGTACGGCAACGGAAGGCGACAGATAATGGGGAAACCACTGACCAAGATGCGAAACCACTCCCATGTCGGGGTATCGGCCGGGTCCCGCTTATGCGGCTTTGCCGATGCGCTACCTGACGGTGGGAGAGGATAGAATTGAACGCAGGGGTTGGCTGAAAGCGAGGATGGAAACTTGCGGAACGCTAATCTAGCGCGTACGGAAACCCACCACGCTTTCTCCACAGAATAAATCTGGGTAGGAGCTGCCTAAAAAGTGGTCACCGAACCGATGACTGGTACGACGGGTCACCAGTACACAGGGCCGGGAAGCCAAGCCCCACAGTGAGATATCGAACGCGCTAGATCGCACTGTGTTCCCCGGATAAGGGTTGGACTCTGTGTGGCAGTGGTAACAGACTTCACGGTGGAATGGTGTAAACCGGAGCCACTTAGTTCGAATGCGAAAGTGGAAGACGTGGGGTTACTAGAACAAACCCGCGAACTCAAACCAAGGGTTACGACTCTAGCGCGGTGCTTTCGGGCAATTCAGTGGGGTTCCTTCGGGGACCTCCGTTATGATGAGTTTTGGTACTCGTTAGAGGCTGCAAGCTGAAGTTAAACAGCTTCCCTATGTAAAAGAGAAAGTCTCCCAACTGTCTGTTCAGGTAATACTGAATGGGTTGGCTTACTTGCGGATCGATCGCATGGCGGCAGTGAATACCCAAGGGTGAATCAAATTAGTACCCTCATTATTAGTGTCACACTTATAAATTCTTCAAAAATTATGGTAGAGGGGGTTTTCTTGAATAAGTTTAATATTTTGCGTATCAAATAAAATTTTCATATGAGACATCCTGTTTAATTTTGTATGAAACGATATTCGTACGGCAAGAAGACGCAGCATCGTGGGATAAATATTTCGCTCGCAAATCAGTACGAAAACGATATCAACTTATTTTTTAACCAATGTAACGGGAGCGACTCTACATCCTGTGATAAGCAGCGCTCATCTTGTATACAGTATGAAATCAAGACGCAAGAAATTCTGCGATAAGCAATGGTGTCTCTCTCGAGGTAAGACGAATCGTGAATTGTCTAAACATCCTTTATAATTTTCGCTCGTTGCAAGAGTAACGGATGAGCGATTGAAGCCGCTTATTATTGAAGACACACATGCCCGTATCGCCAAAGCTTAAATATCGAGTTCGAAATTATATAGGGCTGGTAGATAACTGTGCTCTTCTCGCTCTCTTGTGTCAAGACAAATCGTAAACATCCTTTATGATTTTCGCTTTTCGCATGAGTATCGGGTGTAATTAAGCTTAAATATCAAGTTCAGTATTATACAGGGCTGGAAGATGACTACCCTCTCTTGTACATCATCAGTCTCCATCTAGCAGTCACTTGAGCAAGATATCGTTTCAACTGTTAGCTTCACGCGCAAAAATTCTGAAGTACAGAATATGTTTACAAAAACTACAAATCAAACTAGACCGGTTTAGCAAACTCATCGATTTGCGCGAGAAAGTGAAAGATAAATCATCCAGAAAAATAAAAAGAGAAGCTTCAAGGAGCACGACTTATGTGTAAATGTCGGAGACAAGTGTGGCGAGTGGCAGCGTTTTATAGAAAAACGAGACGAACGGCATGGACATCGTGCGGTGAGTGTGCCCTTCTTCTTCTACTCACGGTAAAGTTCGCGGATCGAACAATAGCTGCAAATATTCGCCAATATCATCAAGGCAAACACCATCGTTGCCGCTACTGCCTTTACCAGGATATTTATGCGTCATTTGTGGATCAACTAATAGCTATGAATGTCCATCGCCAGAATCTCCATCATACGGAGCGATGCAAATTGTGGGAGATTCTTTATCACAGCATCCACCGCCTCCACCTCTTTCAGCTGATGCAGCGCTGACTGAGTTCTCCTACTCAGGTGATATCGAAATGGTGGGAGTAGGAGTAAAACTAGGTATACTTTCGGTACCTGAGGATGAGGAGGACTTAACTCTGGCCTACTCATCGTCAGTCGTCAGAGCAAGGGTGGCCAGCTGCAGTAGAAGAAGAAGAGTTTTGCACCATTGAACAAAAGACAGCTCTAAAAATAGAATGGTGTTCTAAAATTGTTTAAGTGAAAATTTAGGTGATACGGCGTATAAAACAAAGGTAAAAATTTATTATTAATTATAATTCACAAAAATTTATATTTTTAAATTAAAATTTGATGAGGAAGATGGCATGATTCCGTGATGCAAACTATATTACATCAGCTGATAGCATAGCAGGCTGTTTGGTGGGGTCACACTTTAATAGTAGCACGCAGCTGACTTCTGTATTTTTACGGTTTGTTATGGTTGGTCACTAACATTATGAAAGATCATTGGTTCATCTTTATTGTTTGTTTTTATTTACAAGATAAGCTATCTTATCAGTTTATTTATAAAACATAATATTTTAAATATTTTACAAACTAGGAGTCGCGGTAGCATACCAAAAATTATTAATACATTTGTTATTTATTTGTTTATAATAATCAAAACAGTAAAATTACAAAGCAGTTAACATAAAAATGTCGACAAGTATTTATAATGGATTGTTACTATAAATAAAAAATGATATTATTATTTCTGGTGTGCGACCTTGACCATTACCTTGTAAACAAATAATTAAAATATCTTATGTAAATAACAATTAAGATAGCTTATCTTATAAATAAGTAATTAAGCTATCTTATCTTGTAAATAAACAATTAAGATATCTTATCTTGTAAACAAACCATTAAGATACCTTATCTTGTAAATAAGTATTCAAGATATCTTAATCACTTGTTTATATTCATAAGATAACAGGCGCCAGTGATGACGTCATTTGTTATGTCTTGCCATAACAGCCTGTATACTACTTTTGTCTTCCTACTAGAACTAAGAGAAACTTCAGTTATATGGCTGGCCAGCTCCAGTCCTGTCTCTATCAGCCATTCGTGTATTACACGAATAGACTCGCCGGATATGTCTGTTATTTCTTCTAAGTTTAGTTATAATGAGAGTCTATCCTTCAAATAGTCTGACATCATCTTATATATAAAGGTACTTCTTGCTGCCGAGGTACCTCGTACATTTCCCTCCATTTGGCCGTGTTGAAGGCATTTCTTCTTACAAGACAGTACAGTTCTTCTTTGTTCCTCCTTTCTATCTCTTCCCCACTATCGCTGTGTGCGCGGTGTCAACCACCAAGCTCACTGCGTCCAGAGTTTATCGTTTTCTTTAAAAACCATATTGATGTTCCGCTACTTCACCTTTACCTTCTGTAGCCTGATCCATTGTGACGCAGATTATGCGTCCTAGAATCTTGCCTGAGGTATCCAGTACGCATAGCGGTCTGTATTAAGAAGCGTCTTGAGGTAACTTCTTTCATTTTGGCGGCAGCATGAGGCATTGTTTCTTCCATTTTGCAAGAAATACACCCTCTTGTAGACATGAGATATACAAGTCCATCAAGATCTCTGGTTGAGCATATATAGCATGTTTCAATGCTATATTGGGTTTGCCATCTAGGCCTGGAGCCTTGCTGTTTCCAACCTTCTTGCAGGCGGTTAGCAGCCCCTCTGTTGTGACTGGAGGTATAGTTTCTTCGTTTGCCTCTGCTTCAATGATACACGGTTCGTGCCGCTGTCTGGGAAACAGTGAAGTCACTACCCGTTCTAGAAATTCCGGGCACTTGTCTTTATTGACCTCGTCCTGCAATTCTTTCAGACACTGTCATTTATTGGTACGTATTGTCTTCTTAAGTTTCCGCTTAGCGTCCTTCATTGCTTGCTGGCAGGCATCTACTATATCTGGGACTATATCTACCTAACATCTTCTAGTTCTATAGTATTTTTCTTCTTGCTGGCTGCTTTCCGCATCTTTATTCCACCAGTATGTTGGTGGTCATCTAGGATTAGGCACTTTTCTTGCCATAGTAGCATCGGAGGCTCGGGTGATATTATCCATTGCCTGCTTACCCTTGCTGTCATATATTATACTCCTTGGTTTTCCAAACGACTCTATTGGTCCTTGTACTTACGCTGGCACCCTGCTTTGATTTTCCTATCTCCATTATTATGGCCTGATGATTACTATTGGTGTATGGTTCACTCACGATGCACCTGTCGACTGACTCAATTTAAAAGCTGCTAACATAGGTCAGTTGCAAATGCAGTTGAGCGAATGCATCCAGTAGCATCCGGCCTCTTTGATTATTTCCTTGTGTAATGGTTGCGTCCCCCTTGCCCCGGATTTTGTCAGTTGGGATTCAGGATTCGGAAAAGGGGTGAGGTTCTGGTGGTGATTGGGTCGAGTGTTGTTTGTGTATCTGTGTGGTGCTTACCGTGCTCGTTTCGGTAGTGTGCGTTATTTTGTTTGCGCCCGTCGTCGGTTTCGTTCGCGTCTGTGTTTACATTGTACGAGCACGTGTTGCTACCCATGAGCACTCGGCTTGTGCTCATGTTATTGTCGTGCGGGTCTGCCTTTCGCTCGCTTTGTTTGTGTGCCTACTTGTATATATTCTGCACGAGACTGATGTCTCGTTGCATTCCCCCCCCCCTCCCGCCACTTCGGAGCGCGAAACTAAAGAGCGATATAGCGATCAGTTTCGCGGCGCGAATACGATACAAAAAAAAACTTACGCGCGCTGGTCCTATGTGTTTGATCTCCCCTGTTGCCGGCACCAGCCTCAGCAGCCTTTGGTAGCCGTTGTACCGCACGACTTACTTTCGTACGCCGATTGGTGCAACGACCTCGTGGCCGTCTGGGAGCTGGTGGAGGCGTCGGGGTAGTGCCGCTGTCGGATCAGGGCGGCGTCTTCGTGTTGGTGGCGGCGGGGTTGGTGCAGCTGTTGGCGGTGCTGGTGGTGCTGGAGGTGGTGGCGGCTGTCGCGGCGGTGTAGGTGGTGGTGGTGGCTGTTGCGGCTGCGCCACTGGCCGCGGCGGTGCCGGTGGTGGTGGTGGCGGTGATGGTGGTAGCGTCAGATCTATTGTCGCCACCACTGTACCACCAGTCAACCTCCTTCTTGCCAGCTGTGCGACGGGTGGTCTCGCCGGTGGTGGTGCGAGTCGTGGTCGCGTTCTCACCCGCCGCACCGCTGGCAGATCCTCCACATGTACAATGCGCGGTCGAGGGCGTCGCGGCAGTGGGGTTGGAGTATAGTCCTGCGTTGGTGTTGTTCCGCCAGGTCTATACTCCAGTGTCCCCGCGGGAAGGTCCCGTTCGAGGGCTGCGAGAATCTCGTCGAGCGTTTCGAGATCGGTATTCATGATTACTAATTTCCATATTTTCGGCCGGCTATTTATATTTCACGACAATATGTATGTGTGAATCCGTGTATATTCTATAATTGCGTAATATCGATCTCGAAAATTCTATGGAAAACCTAGTCCACGTAAAAAAAATCCTCCGGTCCTAGACCCTATAGAGAAAAAAAATTTCGCGCGTCTCCGATTTGTTTTGGTTTGCTTCGGTTGCAAACGGACGAGATCGGCGATTTTCGGATTCTTGCGGATCGTGTTACAATCAGTTGCGCTCGCGGCTGTTCCTGAGGGTCCATCTATAATACTTTTGTGCGCACTTACAATTTCTTTCGGTTGCTAACGGTTTTATTAGTTATTTTTGATTGCTATGCCTTTGTCGGCGCTGTCCCCTAATCCCTCGTCCGTTATCCTCCACTGGCGTCTTCGTGCGGTGGTTCTTCTTCTCCTGTTTCTCTGCTTTCTGGACTCCTCGTCTTCCAAGGCGATGAAGAGGCGGAACCGGAGGGCGGCAAGGATGTTCATGCCTATTATGTAATCCTGAGGCTGATCCCGGATAACTGCCCAAGGATACGTGATCTCGATGCCCTTGATTTCCACTGTAAGTTCTATTGTGCTGGTGGTTTTGGTGGTGTCGTCACTATTAAAATGTATCTGGAGATCAGTCTCCCCAGCTATTATTGGTGCCCCCCGGTTCGCGCTGAAGACTGCCGCTCGTTGGCTTATGCTGGAGATTCTCCTCCCGGTGTCGACGATGGCGTAGAGTGGCCGGCCGTGGATGGTGATCTTCACCGGGAGTTCTCGTGGCTGCCAGAGGTCCGCTGCTAGGGGATGTAGTTCCATTTCGGATTTTTAAAAGTTGTAGACTGGTTGTCGGTAGCGCTTACCTCGGTATTTATACTGTCGGCCTCGTGGAACGGTTTGAGGTCCTTCACATGTATGTGCTTGATCCAGCGCCCTCTGTTGTCTTGTAAATCGAAAATGACTGGCGAAATTTTTCGTTTTACCACTAGGGGGCAAATATATTTTGGCGCGAGCTTTACGTTGCGGTCGTCCTTCTTACTTGATAGTGTGACTACTCTTCTGGCCACTTTATCGCCAATTGCTGGTTTCCAATCCCGTCGGTGCAGGTTGTAGTGCTTCTGCTGTTTCCCGAACTGTTGGGCTATTTGCGTTTTGGCGAGATCTATGGCATCCTTGGTTTTTAGTTCTCTGGTGCAAACTTCCTGGTAATCGGAACTCTCTTCCGGTGTTCAGGTATGCTCGGGTGTACCCGGTGGCGGTACTACTGGCGGTGTTGTAGGCAAATTCCAGTTCGTGGAGATTCTCGTCCCACTTTTTGTGATGTTTGCCTACGTACTGCGATATCATAGTCTTTACAACCCTGTTTGTGCGTTCGACAGGATTGCACTGAGGACTGTAAGGTGGGGTTCTGCGGTGCTCCACCCCGTTTTCCTTTCGGAAAGTTTCGAATTCTTTCCCGACGAATTGTCGACCATTGTCACTTACAATGGTGTGTGGGCAGCCGTGCCTCAGGAATATTTTTTCCTTTACCAGGCGGCTCATGGCTTTCCCGTCGGCTTTTTGTAGTGCTGCTAGTTCGATCCACTTAGTAAATCGATCCTGCATTACTAGCAGCCAGATATTTCCTTTTGTTGATCGAGGTTGAGGTCCCACCAGGTCAATTGACACCATTTCCCACGGCTGCTCTACGTTGGTGGCATGCATTTGGCCTGGTTTGGCTTGCTGTTGTGCCTTATAGGCTTGGCAATTCTAGCAGTTTCTGACGTAGCGCGCAGCCTCTTGTAAGATTCCCGGCCAGTAATAGTGCCTGGCTAGTCTTTGTAGAGTTTTCGCCACTCCGAGATGTCCTGCGGTAGTGTCGTCGTGCGCTTCTTTCAATACGGCGGCTCTCTAGTCCGTTGGTACGCAGATTTTCCAGTCGTCTGCCGTATCGTTATCACTGAAGTGCAATGTATGGAGGATATGTCGGTATAAAATGCCCTCCTTTATGGTATACTCTGGATTCGCTCCTGGGTTCTCCTGGACTTCTTTTAGCTTTCTGCTGTACCAGGTGCATTTTGTTTTGGTGTCCACTTTGCATGCCTGTAGCGGTTGTCTTGATAGCGCATCGGCGACGGCGTTCTCGGTTCCTTTGCGATATTTGACCTCATAGTCCCAATGGGACATTTCGATTGCCCATCTGGCTAGCCGTCCAGACGGGTTATCAATCTTCTCCAACCACTTGAGAGATTGGTGATCAGTAACCACCTTGAAGTGGTAGCCCTCTAGGTGGTCCGTGAATTTCCAAATCCCCCACTTAATGGCCAGACACTCCTTTTCCGTTGCCGAATAATTTTTTTCGGCTTTATTCAGCGAACGACTGGCATACGCCACGACGCTTTCTTTCCCGTCCGTCTCCTGGGTCAGTACGGCGCCTAGTCCTTCGTTGCTAGCGTCAGTCTTTACGGTGAACATTTTTGAGAAATCCAGGCACTCCAAAACTGGAGCCTGGACTAAATCTTGTTTGAGCTGCTCGAAGGCTTGTTGCTGTGGTTCGTTCCATTCCCATTTCACTTTCTTCTGTAGCAGCCTACTTAGCGGGGCGGTTTTCTTTGCAACGTTCGGAATGAAGCGACGGTACCAGGATATGAGTCCTGAAAATCGGCGGAGCTCCTTTAGGTTTGTCGGTGCTAGAAGTTTTGTGATGGCTGCTACTTTCTCCGGGTCCGTGTGTAGTCCCTCTTCGTCGACTACGTGTCCTAGGTACTTTAGACGTCGCCGGCAGAAGTGACTTTTTTCCCAATTTGGTTTTAGCTTTGCCTCATGGAGGCGTTGTAGTACATTTTTTATCAGTTGAAGATGGTGCTGGAAGTCTTGGGAGACGATGACGATGTCGTCTAAGTAGCAGAAGATGTTTGGCTCTAGATCTGGCGTGATGACACTGTTCATAAGCCGCATGAATTCTCCCGGAGCGGAGTGTAAACCTCTTCCCGGAACGGTAAATGCGGTGTATTGTTTGCTCTCTTCCGACAGTGGGACCTGCCAGTATCCGTTTTTGAGGTCTATAGTTGTAAGGTACTTTGCACCTCGCAGTTTGTTTAACGTGGCGTGTACTTGCGGCAGCGGATATGCATCACTGACGCTGATTTTATTCAGTCGGCGGAAGTCGATACAAAAACGGTATCTGCCATCTTTCTTCTTTGCGATGACGATAGGGGAGCTGTATGAGCTGTTGGAAGGTTCGATGACCCCCTCCGCGACCATCTCGTCCACTGCTTCGTCGATAATCTTTTGCAACATGGGATTTCGTGGGCGGTAGCCTGACCTTATCCGCGTGAGGGCGATCAGCCTGATTTTATACTCTGTGAGATGGGTGGGCCCCTTTATTTCATTAAACGTCGTTTGTTGTTCCTGTATCAGAGTGTCGACTTGGCGTTGCTGTTCGTTGGTAAGTCCTTTGATTCCGATGCTCTCAACTTTTACCGATGCTTCGTTTGCCGGTGAGTGTCGTAGCTCTCGATTTGCCACGAATATTCGGGTACCTAGGCTGGATAAGGCGTCCATTCCCAGTAGCATGTCATGATCTAGGCCGTCCATGACGATATACTTGGCACGGAAGGTCATGCCGAGAGTTGAAGCGGGTCCTTGGACGTAGCTGGTTAGTGTGGTGACCGATCCATCGGCCATAGTGGCTAGTACTTCTTGTTTCCTCCTCTTCCAGCCATTTTCCTGTCCTAGGATGGCGGTGCTTTCGGTTACAAAAGAACTCACTGCCCCTGGGTCAACTAGAGCCCTTACGATGTGCGTACCAATGCGTACGATAATGAAGTATCTTGGGTCTAGGGCCGGGGTCCTGCTACCTTGGAGTCGGCCCTCTCGGCGTTTCCCGCCTTCTCTGGGAAACCGTGGCAATCTCGTGTCAGTATGTTGTCCTTACCACATACTGAGCAAAATTTTCGTGGAGTGTTACGGCATTTTACCCTCGAGTGTCCTCGCTGTTTGCACCTCCAGCAGCAGTCGTTGCGGTTGTAGTACTCTGGAGCTTTTGTGGCGGAGCTGTTTACGGTGGTACTACGCTCTTCTTGTTTTTCTTGTTTCCTTACTTTCGCTGCTATTTCTTCGTACTCCTCGATACGTTGTATCAACTGAGTAACTTCCTTTACCTCCTCCCGGCGGACTCTTAGTTGGAGGTCAGGCCTCATGTTGTAGTAGAGGTTGTCGAGCTGCTCTTCTACGCTGTATCCTCCCCTACGTCTCATCAGCGTGGTTAAGGCGGTCCAGTAGGCGCGAATACTCTCGTTAGTTTTCTGCGTTCTCTCGGCTACCTGTCTGGTAAGGCTTCGCCGTTCTCCGCTTGATAGGTAGAAGTTTCTCAGTCGGTCTTCGAATTCTTCCCAGGTTCTGCAGTCGCTGGCGTAGTTGCGGCGCCATTGCAGTGCGTCTCCCCGTAGAAGTTCTGGAGCTCCCTGCAGTAGCTGGTGGCCGCTGAACCCGTATGCTGCCTGGAGTTCTCGGACTCTTTCCAGGAAGGTATATACATCTCTTTCCTCGAAGTGGCAGTTCCATTTCCTCATTTGGTCGAGGACTTTGTTCGCTCCGGGGGCTGTTTCTGATAGTGTAGCTGGTGGTTCTGGGTCTCGTGGTGTCGAAGAGCCCTCCGGAGGGTTGTTCCGGTTAGTTTGCTCGAGTATTCTTCTAATGGTCTCGTTTCTCTCTGTCTCGAGGTCAAACTTCAGGTCTCTCTCCTCGTCGTAGGTGGCTGGGTCTTCTGCTTTGTCGGCGAACTCCTCTGGATGGTCCCTAACGTATCGTACAAGTGGTTGTCGTACCTCCACTAAGGTCCCGTCGGTGTTACTGTGATGACGTCGCAGTTCTTCCACGACTTGTGCCTTATTCAGGCGGTAGATCCATGATACTCTCATAATGTATATAAACATTTTTTTTTTTTTTTTTTTTACAATTTTTTGCTCTTTTCACAATGTTTCTACGCTTTCGGTTGAGGTAAGTCTTTTAAAACGGTCCCTGTTCGGGCGCCATGTAACGGTTGCGTCCCCCTTGCCCCGGATTTTGTCAGTTGGGATTCAGGATTCGGAAAAGGGGGTGAGGTTAGAAATAACTTCGTTTGGTTAAATTTTAATAGTTGGTATATTTAGTCATCATTCGCCATCTGTAACCAAACAAAAGTACGCTTTTAAAAGACTTATCTCTTACATCTATTCCTTATTATCTAAGCGGTAATCACGGTACTTATAAACTATCGGTGCGGTCCTTAATTCTACGGTATGACGCTTGACATTAGTCGTCGCTTAACATTTGTTTCGCTTAAACATTTGTAACGCTTATTCGGTCGCCGGTATGCCTCGCTTACAATTATTTATATCGACTACGCCTCGAGCACGGCGGTTTGGCTGTTATCAGGTGTGTGATTTGTTATTGCGGAGTCCTCGCGAGAACGTGTGCGCACGATCTTGTGTGGACCTTGCACCGGTTCCCGATTTCCCCCTACCCTGTGTGCGCACAGCGGTAGGTGGAACGGAGGAACGTCGGCGTGATGTTTAGTGTACAGGTGGAGTTCCACAGGACCTGATTGAGAGGTGTGCGCACGACTCAATCTGGTATAGTGGCTGTCTCTCGCGGCTTCCTTTGCCCTGTGTGCGCACAGCAGCAAGTGAAGCGGCAGAGTGGTGAGTGAATGTGTGTGTGAAGTGCAGTTGACCACAGGATCCGATTGAGACGTGTGCGCACGACTCAACCTGATACTGTAATCGCCTTCCGTAGTTTCTCTTACCCTGTGTGCGCACAGCGGCAAGTGAAACGGCGGAACGGTGGGGCTGTGTGTGAGCGTGCAGAGTCTGACAGAGACGTGTGCGCACGACTCTGCAAGTCTCTGCAGTCAGTTTCGGGTTCCGGTAACCCTGTGTGCGCACAGTGGTAACAGGAACGGTCGAAACGGTGTGACGGTGCAGCGGTATGTATGTGGCGGGTGTGCAGATTCTGACAGAGACGTGTGCGCACGACTCTGCCAGTATTTGCAGCTAGTTTCGGACTCCGATTGCCCTGTGTGCACACAGCGGCAACAGTAACGGTCGAAACGGTGTGGCGGTGAGACGGAGTAGATGTGGAGTGTGTGCAGATTCTGATAGAGAAGTGTGCGCACGACTCTACCAGTATTTGCGGCTAGTTTCGGATTCCGATTGCCCTGTGTGCGCACAGTGGCAACAGGAATGGTCGAAACGGTGGAACGGTGGTTAAAGGATTAGTGCCTGTAGTTGCGCTACGTGTGCGCACGAGAACGCTCCTCCAGGTACTCGGTGGGTCTGAATTACCCTGTGTGCGCACAGTGGTAATTCAGATAGTGCGGTAGTTTCGGTATCCGTGCCGTTACGTGTGCGCACGAAAACGGTCAGATATCGTTAGTTCCTCTAGAGCCCTCCTAGCGGTGTCGTGTGCTCACGGCAACGCTCGGATCGGGAGCTCTGATCTAACTGCCGCCGTGCTGTCGCGGCCGGGCTTATATAGCCCCAGTCGCTGGCGCCAACGCCCTCTGGTGGTGATTGGGTCGAGTGTTGTTTGTGTATCTGTGTGGTGCTTACCGTGCTCTTTTCGGTAGTGTGCGTTATTTTGTTTGCGCCCGTCGTCGGTTTCGTTCGCGGCTGTGTTTACATTGTACGAGCACGTGTTGCTACCCATGAGCACTCGGCTTGTGCTCATGTTATTGTCGTCCGGGTCTGCCTTTCGCTCGCTTTGTTTGTGTGCCTACTTGTACATATTCTGCACGAGACTGATGTCTCGTTGCACTTGTCTGCCTCACTCTATGGCCGATGCATTGAAATCTCCTGCAATAATTACTGGTTTCTGTTCAGCAACATCTTTTACAAGTCGGCCTAACAGTTCCTCGAACTATTCGATTGGTGCGTTAGACGAAGCATAGTAACTATATATGTGTATACCTGCTACCTTCGCGCGAACAAATCGTTCCGTATGCATCAACATTTTTTCCTGAAAAGCAAACATACCCAGATCGATACTTTGCCAGTGTGCCTTTGCTACATATAATGGCTACGTCAACCTCAGTCTCACGGATGTACTGGTTGAGTAGGTCCTGTGCTGTCTCGCAGAGGTTTAGATTTAACTGTACTATCTTTATTGTTTTTGTTTCTTCATTTCCTCTAATGCTGCTCGGTAGACTAGGCATATGTAGCTTGCCACCATACCAGGTGCTTGGTCCCTTTTCCATTCTGCACCTCTTTAATGGCAGAGTACGCAGATTGGTTGGCTTTTACGGACTCTCACTTTATGTTTTTTACTTCCATAATTATAGCAACAGTTACATCGGTCCTGTATTGCTATGCACTTTTTGGCGATACGACCAAATCCTATGCATTTATAGCGTCTAAATGGCCGTGTTCCTTGTTGTAACTCTCGAATTCTGTAGACTGACCAACCTATTTTGATTTTCTGCCTTGTTATCATTCGTCGAGCATCTCATAGTGGCATTTGGATAAGTTCGGTCTGTGTAGGTCTGCCGGGCCTCCAGTCGGGCCAGTCTTGCCCGTGGTGGTCTTCGGCTTATGGTGCCTTTTTGATTTAAGATACCAGCGCCACCTTTGTTGTTCTCATTCTTTTTCTTCATCTTCGTTATTTTTGTTTCCACTACCTGTCATGGTAGTTTAATGCCTGTAGTGGACGGTGAGCATTGAGACGTTGTTGGTCTTCGTGCCTTTTTCTTGACCGTCGTGTCCTCCTGCGGCGATGTTCTTCTCCTATTTTATATATATAAAATAGGCCTTTATAAACGTTTATAAATTGATGATTTAGATATAAATATATTACTTGTACAAATATTTATTCGCAGCATCCATTTCATCCGGATCAATCTTAGAATAATCTTCATTAATCCATGAGTTTACATGTATATCCAACAGGGAGAGGGACGGAAACCGCCTGATCTGTCTAAAGAAAAATACTACTTTGATGACTCTAGAAGTGACGTTTGACTGAGATTTGTGTTATTTATAAAAGAATGTACCATGGAGCTTATTTAAAAAAATTTTTAAAACTCAAGTAGACTTAGTAGTGTTTTGGAAATTTGCTGGGATTATCCGGATTTAGACGTGACCTCTATAGACAAAAGTGGAAACGTTTTAACTGTGCCAGCAAGAGGAAATATAGCGCAAGTTAAATTAGGTAAAAGAAAAGGCTCAAGAAGAGATTCTTAATAACGTGTCAATCCAATTGAGAAATGAATATTTAGCCCAAAATAATGTTACTATAATAGATGTAGAATAGGGTGTCCCTTATTTACCAACTTCAAATATGTTGAATTGCCGCCCCCTAGATCGAAGCTTTATGCAAAAACATGAAATTTAAGCTCAGATAGAGGTCATAAAAATGATTTTAACAGGTGACCGTAAGCACCAACATTTCCCATTTAAATAACATGGGGATTTTACCCTTTATGGGAAAAAACGTTTTCTTCGTTCAATATTTATCACTGGGGTGTAATACGTGCATAAATGACTTCCAATATAATACAATATATGAACAATATATGAACATATTAACAAGCAATGAAGATCAGAAGCAATATTTAATGCAAGTAGTAACAGAATACAAGCCGAATTTTCCGAATGCTAATAAAAGCACACTTAAGAACAAATTTAAATCCAGATAATATTTTATTTATTGAAATTAGAACACTTTTCATACATTTTATAATTTTGTAGTAGTCATAAACTTTAAAAACTTTCGTATGAAAGAACATTGTTTAAAAATATAATTAAGTAACACGTAAAATAAAAAGTAGATTAAATAAGTTAAAAGGCTACATAAACAGTAAACCTTACATTTCTTGTATTTATTTTAGGTATAAATGGTGTTCAATACACTATTTAAGTAGTTAAGTGATAATTACGTATATTTCTCTTTAGTATAAACGTTTTTATACAACAAATAATCAACTATTCAAGTGGTTATGTAATCAACTGGGTTTAGGGAAAACCAATGTTCCTCACATCCAAAGATAATTAATATTACTTATAGAATACTAGTAACATTTGCATCTTATGAATTCATCATATTAGGTATAATTTATGTCGGTAAGATGTCCCAGGGGTGTATATTGAACGAGGAAAACGTTTGCTTAAAAATAATGCAAAATCCATGTATTTTCATACATAAAGTATATCAACTCTAGGGTTTATTAGATATTAGAATCAATTTTTTCAGTGAATATAACTATTGGGCTTTATAAATATACCATATTAGAAATCATTTATGCCGGGTAAATGCCCTAGGGATGTATATTGAACAGGGAAAACAGTTGATTTCAAGGAATAGATATCCGTGTATTTTTAAACAAAAAGTACCTTAAATCTGTATTTATTACATCTAAGAATCATTATTTTGGTTAATATAACGGTTGGTCCATGTAAATATATCATATTGGAAGTCATTTAAATGGGGAATGTCGGTGCTTACGGGCACCTGTTAAAATCATCCTCTGTCCGTGCTCAAAGTTCATATTTTTGCATAACGATTCGATCTAGGGGGCGGCAATCCAACATATTTGAAGTTGGTAAATAAGGGACACCCTAACGTTACGTCCGATAGTCGGCACACAATGTAATATGTCTCCGTTTTGAGTCAGCTTCCGCTGAACTCGGGATGGAGTCGTTCCTTATTTTATTTTAAAAATTCGCGAGAGTTGAAACTAAAAATCCCTTCCGATATTAATGAACAGGTCTAGTGTATTTGTAGGTTAAAGGGCCTCCGACAAGCGAAGTCCAATGAATCCACCAAACAAGTTCTCTCAAAATTTCTGTAATAATGAGTGGCAGCGTTCAAACCCTGCTCATTATACAAATTCCAAAGCTTTATATAAAATTGGCTTATAAAAACTTTTACTTACTTCCTTTTTAGAAGATGTATCAAATTCAAAGTTTACAGGTTTGTAAACTTCTTCCTTCTTATATTTGAATAAAAATAATACTTTTATGAATTAATATAAACTCAAAATTAATGAAATTAAACTTCACTTCAATTAAGTTTTTGTAATATATATATATATATATTTTAAAATCTTTGAAAAACTACTTTAACACGCTTTAGCCACCACGGCTTTGTAAACAAAATTGGAAACTTATACAATTTTTGGGAGCAGCCACCTCGATTGAACTCCTCAACCAGACTGCCATTTTCATCGCTCGCAATTCCTCGCTTCACCCTCGCGTCGCATCTTTTTCCCTCTCCAACCCGATTTTTCCTCAGGCCCATCCCTTTGGCTCTGCGTTAGCGCCCTCTATATCGGTCATTGACCTATAGCGTGGCATCTTTCCGCTTGGCTGCCGCCTCTTCCGATCCTCTTCCGCTCCACCTTTGGTCCTACCCACGGTATTTTCCTAGTTTTGCCGATTTCCGTTAGATGTCCCTACCTGTATGATTTCTGCTTTTCTTAATTGTTATTTTATAATAATTCGTAGATTTTACATTTTTTTCTTGTATAATATAATATTTGTGAACTATGTTTATTTATCTATTGCAATCAACTTAAACTATTGATAACTTAATATTTTAAAACTTCAAAACTGTATTTCTATTATTATTACTTAAACTCTTTATTTTTACGTATTATAATAACTTAAATTTTATTTCTAACTAGTATTCTTTTAATAAACTTATGAACAAATCGTAAAATCTGCACGAGCAAAAATTTATCTCTACGCCACGAATACGAGTTCTTCATTTTAACATAAATAAAAATATGAACAGTTCTATATTATTATTGTTCAACTGTTCATACTTTTTATGAATCTAATTTTACACTTGTTTTATCATAAATATTCTATTTTCAATATTAATTTTGCTTTGCACAGCCTCGTATTCTGCGGTGCAGCACATAAAAAAAATTTAAGGCGCCAGATTGTCACACGCAAATTCTTCAAATGGTTGGGTTTTCCCTGTCTGCGCACAAATTTTACGATAGTAAACTGTCTGGACGCTCGCTTGCTCTTAAGCTCTACGGTACATATTTTTTTGGAACGCAGCTGCGTCGATATTTTATTTATTTTAAAATTTTTATATTTTTCTTACATATCTATTTTATCTATGACGTAACACTAATGTAGAAGAAGATGAATACACAGTAATGAAGAGTGAAATTATTCTACTAAACCAATTAGTCAAGGAAGTTAGAAATAAAAATGACATATTGAAACAACTAATAGACGAAAAAAATAAAACGATAGAAGAACTTAAGTTCTTCAAAAACGCACCATTAAAAATATAACATATGCTCAAGCGACTAAAAAGAATAAAATGAAAAACAAACATCTACTATCGGCTATTGTACGGCAATAACGCATGCAGGCAAAGGCAAAATAACCAAAATGGTAATGAATAACTTATTAAATGATGTTATAGAGCCAATAAATAAAGCTCAAAAAATAAAAGACGGTTCAATAAAAATTAAATGTACAAATAAAGATGACCTCGTGAAATTGGAAGAACAACTGTTAGACAAAATTGGTTGAGAATACGTGGTACAGCAAGAGGGAAAGCAAAACCCAAGACTCAGAATAGTTGGAATCGAAAATAATATGAAGCCTGAAGAACTAGAAATGGACATCAGAGAAAGGAATCATCTTGTAAAATGAGTCATACAGCAATGTTAAACATATATTTAGAGACAATAGATTGAACACAAGAACTGCTGTTTATTATACCACCCGCAGGCTCTCTCCACAAGTCCCTGAATGCACGCACCCTGACACACCGTCACGACAGTATACCGCGCCCGGCCGCCAGACGGCAACGCCACCAGTTCGCGCTCCCTACAGCAGGAGTGCGCCCTGGAAGGAGATATAAAGGTGCCGGGCACAGCCCTAAGACAGCTCGATCTATCTCGAGATCTCTTTCTCTCCCCATCACCCCTTCTCCACTTAGATCCCGTATCTGGTATCAAGAGCTCGTGCCTAGGCAACTTGCGCAGCTACCAAGACTACCGAAATAAATCTGATTGTTGTCGAATAATAATTACTTTGTAATTACTTCTCCTCCCTCTCCTTCTCGCATACCGAGACCATCATACGCAGTCCTGTGGGCCGAGTTGGAGTTCACTCGGTTCTATCTCACTCAAGCCCTTAGGACGAGAGTTACGGAACGACGACGTCAGTCTCCCTTAAGAGTCGACGCCACCACCTAGACCGAGCCGGCTATCGCCCACTAGGACCGCAGTACTCAAGTGGACTGGCCTTCTCCCGTCTCTCCTGCACCTCAGCCAAGGCCGCCTGCTTCAGAGCCCGCAGCCGACGTCATCAGCGCCGAGTAACCAAACGCTCTTGGCGCCTCCGCCAGCGGCTTTACCAATAACAGCTCCTCCGCAGCTAAGCATCATCAGCCGAAAGATAGCGGCAAAGCAGGCCACCCGGCCGAAGCCCCGCCAGATCCTGCTGGTTTGTCCGACCAAGCAGAAACCATCGCCCTTCCAATCGTGAGGAAGCGGACCCGCCCGCAAAAACCGGGGATCCCGAGGCCGAGGATTGTTCGCAGCGAGCCCCTCAAAGCTCCGCCACGCCTTCCACCGAGAAAGAAGGTGGCTCGCGCCCCTTTCCCTACGGTGTTCTCGGCCGAGGAGATGTCCCTTCCCCAGTCCATGGTTGAGGGAGCGATTGATCTGACGATCGTCGACTAAAGCGCTCCGCGCCTCTTCGACATTTTTGACTGGACTAATCCCTCTTTGGGATTGGTCCCCTAATAAATGCAAACATAAAGCTCCTTAGAGCCCCCTTCTTCCCCCCTTAACAATAACTGAATCGACCTAGAGAGGTCCGAGCTGTGTCCGCTCTCTAGGTAACGTAGAAGCCTTGACGAGGCCTTAGCAGCAGCTCCAGAGGCATCACCACGGACAACACCAGCTCACCTGTACCCGTGCCCTCCGACAGACGGCCCGACGTCTTCGCACCGAGCGCTCCTCACTCCGCCGATCTCTCCACGCTTGCCAGCGCCCGCTCTCCCTGCACCCTTACAGGCCGCCTAGATCGAGTGGTGCACAACGAGGAGCCAGACTTCAGGCTTAGCCGAGAGAGCGCTCTCGCTCTCCGCCCCCCATCAGGCCCGCTTATATCATGTTATTTGTGTCCCACCTGAAGTTTACTGTTATATAGTGAAAAATACTACAAAAATTATATTGGCCATTGCGACGCGACGAGTCGGGAAATTTCTGACCGATTCGGGAAGCCAGAGCAAACATAAACAGTGAGAGCCAGACATCTTTCTGCGAACCGGCGCCGGGCTGGCTCACTGTTCTAGCCTGCAGCACGATTTCCGAGAAATCGGTAAGCCGAGGCAAGTTTCGGGCGCGGCCAAAGCCAGCGTCCTGCAAGTTCGGCTTATCAACTCACATGAACACGAGGCTTAATAGCCTGTGCAACTCGCGAGACAATCAGCGCAGCTCTTACAAGAGCTGGCCTGCGAGTGCTAGAGTCCGTCGCGTAGCAGCTCGCGAGATTGCGAGGTTCCTAACGCTGAAAGCATGCGCGCACGGTCTAACGGTCTAACGGTCGGTATTGTACATAAGCTACGTGCACGTGCACTGGATTGGATTGAGTTATTTATGGATGATCATAAATACGGATACAGCCAAAGGTATCAGTTTATAAACTTGACAAAGATTGGTACTCTGTTTGTGTTTAGGAGATCGCATGAGGTAACGTTGTGATTTCTAACGTCTAAAGAAATTTATTGCTATAAAGTATATTTAAATTGGTTTTAGAAGACTTTATTTTTGCATCAAAAAATTTGCATCAAAGATATTTTATTGAAAGTTTTCATAACCACGATCAAACGAAAATTATCATTATTAGGATTTTAAAAAACAAATATTAAAGAATCTCCATATGCAGATATTGCCACAGATGTAATTAATGAATTGTACTCTTGTCGTTATAACATTGGGTATCGTGCTTTATGGACAAAGTTGAAAAAATATCACAGTCTTACTGTAAAACTTGAAACAGTCTATGAAGTTTTAAAAATTGCTGATCCGGAAGGAATCCGGAAGGAAAGTAGAGTATATTTGAGTACAGGGCCAAATTTCTTCTGGCATGTGGATGGGTACGACAAATTAAAGCAATTTGGATTTTCTATACATGGCTACATAGATGACTTCTCAAGATACATTATTTGGTTATTAGTAACTTCAGCCCATAATGATCCTCGAGTAACTGTAAATTATTTTTTTAATTCTGTGAAGTATTTGAAATTTCTTTCAATTGTAATTAGATCTGACAGAAAAACAGAAAATGTATTAATAGAAAAATTCCAGAAGCTGCTATGTTCTGCACTTGAAGATATGCTAAATGGTGACTCAAGCTTTATTAAAGGTAAAAGTAGAAACAATCAACGGATAGAGTCTTTTTGGGGACAAATTCGTAAACAATCTATGGATTTTTATATTCAACTTTTAAAAAGCATTCAGGAAAGCGATGAATTTGATAGAAGTCTTGTGCAAGTAAAGTGTTTACAGTATTGTTTTGGTCACTTAATACAGTTTGATTTGGAATATACGAAGAATTTATGGAATCAACACTGTATACGAAAACAAGCTGCAAGAAATAATCTTAATGGCAAACCGAATGTAATGTTTCTCTTGCCGAACATGCTTAATTATAATGATTTTAAGAAGAATGTGGATTTGAATGTTCTTGAAGCTTTGCTTGATTTTAGAATTGTACCTATTCTAGAACTCTAATCGACCCACTTTTTGAAGAGATGATTGGACATTTGTTGCCTGATTTAACTAGAACTTGTACACCAGTGGAGGCTGTTGTATTGTACAGATAGATAATACAATTAATTAATGAATATAGATAAATAATGTATTATTTACTGCTATATAAGTGAAAATTGCATAATATTTTGTACATAAGTTTTTTTGATGAATAACATGTAAATGTATGAAAGCATATCACAAATCTTTTTTGAAAAATAAACATTCATATACATGCATAAACTTTTCAATTTGTTCGTACATTTATTTGATTATACAGATCAAAGACTAATTTGTTATTCGCACGCTAATTATAAATTACTAGCACGTATAAATAAACTAAAAAATAATTAATTTCAGACTATTTCAGTAATAATTATTTATATTTTTTTTTCATACATACATTCATCAAACATTTTTTTACCGTTTAAAACTGGCTATGCTTAATTGTAATCTTAAAGTACTATTTTCTACTTTTCAGTGGAATTCAACAACCTCCATTTCAAAAATTATAAAAATAATATTTATTTAAAATAACGAGATGCTTATAGTTTCAAGCATTTTCTTTAACAAGTCAAATTTGACATTAGAGTTCTGGAAAATAGACTAGAATTCTGAGAATTCTAATCGAACGCATTTCCGATAACGATGCTTATCCATGTTTGCGTACATTAAATCACAATAATTAAATATTATACGAGAGTACTACTGTAGATTTTTCGAACTTCTGTTACAGCCTCTAAGAACATTTTTTCAAAGCGGCTGAAACCCATGTCGCATAGTTTAATAATTAAAATCATGACCAGAATATAAATTCAACAATACTGATTACCCTATAGAATCAGTGATACAAAGGTTCTTGGGGAATAAAGGAAATAAGAATAATCATCTAAATATAGTAAAGGAAACTACTTATCGACAGCAAAGAAAACAAGTTCAATTTGCATACTCTGCTAAGACAAGGTCAACCACACTCAACGATAGAGGGACGTGATTTCAGCTGTGTCATCAAAATGTCAGCAAGGTCATGAAGATGTATTCACTAAAGAGTAAAATATGCAGTAAAGACTTTAATACATTATACGTAAATATAAGAGGTTGAAAAAAATTTTTAAATCTGGAAGTGCTAATTGAGATGCTCAGTAGTAAACCTTATTTTATAGTATCGGATAGTCGGAAACGTGGTTCATAGAAATTTTCGAATTATATAAACTAAAAAACTACAAAATATATTATAATAATAGTCATGTTAATAAAGCAGATGGAATAGTTATATATATATTAAATGTTATATAATTGAATCCACTAAAATTGAAATCATAGGAAATATACCATTCTTAAACTTAACTTTGACCACGGAAAATCGTAAAATTCTAGCTACAACTTCCCTATATAGGTGTCATGACATTTTGAAGCAAGGCTTTATAAATGCAGTAACCTCCGATATAAAGGGAAAAAAAGCAAAAAATCATTTTATAATAGGTAACTTTAAGGGGATGTTGGAGCAACAGTTTCGCAATTTTGCCGCTAAGTATTTAGTATTTTAGAAATTAAAAAAAACTAAAAGTCTGATTTTAGACATTTACTTCCGGTAGAATGATTAAGTAAACTTAACACTATGGCGCTCTTTTCATTATATTGATGAAAATCCAAATTATAAAAAGTTAGTAGTAAAATTAGATTTTAAGGTTGGTGCTGTAAACGCGTGAGTACGCGTAAACACCCGCTCGTATTTTACAACTTGTACAAAAACTAAAAGTCCGATTGGTATTTTCTTTCGGTAGAATGATTTATTAGACTCAACACTATGGCGCTCTTTCTTTCGTTTTTCATTGCAAGCTTTATTTGAAAAGTTATATGGAACAGAAAAACAATGTAAAGTAATGATATGGATTCAAGTATAGTCTTAAATAATTTCTTGAAATCAAGATTTATTCCGCTTTTTACTGGCATTACCAGACCGAGTAATAATGATACTGAACTAGGCATATGTATTGATAATTTCTTTTGGAAATCAGATGATATAAAAGCTAAAGCTTATAAACTTATGAATTATTTTACTGATCATTATTCACTTATGGTCTCAATTTGCCAATTCATTGGCACGTAGCTTCCTCAAACTAAATTTATAGTTCCAATAGATAAAATATTATTTAAATATATAATATATTAATGCTTTTATTTATTTATATATTTTTAATATTAATTATTTTGCTGAAGGGGCAATTTTCTTATCAATGGTAATAGGAAATCTACAAAATAGGAGATGAGTGACACTTAAGAGATTGAATTTTTTTCCCGAATTCAGAATCAAAAAACATACGTGCATGTCAAATTTTATTACAGTCGGTTACACAGTTCCAGAATTATTACGTACATACATACATACACAGACAGCCATCCTTATATACATTTTCTAAAAACGTATTATTCGAACGCCAAACATCTCAAATCACGTTTCTATAAAGTTTTAGAGAAACTATTACAAAGCTTCCTCTTAAAGAAAGCAAAAATTTGGAAATCTTAAGATTAATTATACATATCTTGATTACAATTAATTAAATATTGAGTGTGAAAAAGTGAATTAGGATCAGATAAACAATATTCAAGAGCCTGAACAAGCTATTGAAATGCTCATTGAAAATATAAAAAAGATTATTTTAGCGTCAAAGAAGTTAAGAAAAATTTAAAAAACACCTCGTAGTACTTCGATTACCAAGCGCACCGGCGTGTGACGTAGAGATCATACGTTGAAATTTTGATGTTCTTAAATCTAGAACGTCGACTTATTATTTTAAGAAATGTTTCTCTTTTTTATCCTAAACATCTGTTATAAAAAATTAAAATTTACGGGGATATTACAGTACAAAACAATTAAAAAATATCCTTATGATCATATTCTGAAACTACAATACAAACATTATACAAAAAAATTTGAGTAAAGTTATAGCTAAAGCTAAATATAGTTATAAAAAAATGAAGTTCAAAAAATGCAAAAAGACAATAATAAATTATGGAAATATGTTAAAGAGAAGTTTAATAAGAATATAGCTAACAAAAATAAAAATATCGATTACATTACCGAAAATGGAATAAAAATTTCGGATTCTGAGACTATAGCGGATACTTTCAATACGTTAGCTAGTAAAATAAATAAACCATAAGTTCGTCAACTTAAAGAACTAAGTATAAATAGTAGAACGATTTTTCTTATTCCGACTAGCATAATAAAAGTAGAGAACATTGTGTCGAAAATGAGTAATAAAGCAGGCAGTATAGATGAAATCAGTACGAAAGTACTCAGAGACATAATAAACTGGATCACGTTTCCATTGGCTCATATTTTTAATCTATGTATTGGAAAGGGAATATGGCCTAAATCTTTAAAGGTCGAAGAACTAGTGCCAATTTATAAATCAGGTAATAAATGTCTGGCTACTAACTATAAACCAATTTCATTAATTAATGTAGCTAAAACGCTAGAAAAAATTATTTATGTAAGATTATTTGAGGGTCTGGTTCGAACCACCGTAGAGTACAATGCTAATGAGTGGTGACGAGTGTATAATCAAGTGTTCGTGTTATAATCTGTCGTAGCTCATACAGGCTTCGTGAAATTACTGGGCTTCTGCCCGGTTAGTGCACCTGAGTGTAAACCAGGGTACTTCTAACTGCAGGAGTACTTACAACCACAGTCCCAAAATGAATGTCCCAGCTAACGTTAACGCCACAAGTCCAAGTACCCACGAAAGATCAAGCCATTATTCTAGATGCAATTGAAGGAATCCCAGTATCCGAATACACACGTGCAATCGCGAAGAAAATTAATCCGGCGAATATAAGATATGTATCCCAAGTATCTAACAATCGTGTGTGTCTGTTTGTAAACAGCAAGGAAACCGCGAACGAACGAACAGATGTACACAAGACTGTCAACATAGTTAATAACGAGCTCACGATTCGACCGCTTATTTCTAGAGCGAAGCCTATCATCCTTTCCAACCTGTGGCCTTTTATACCAAATAATTTAATATTACAAGGACTCCAAAAACTGCACATAATTCCAGCTTCTAAGATATCATATATCAGAGCAGAAAATTCAGATCAAGCTCTCAATCACGTTCTCTGCTTTCGCAGACAAGTATATCTAAATCCCGATAATGTGCCAAGATATCTCCGTACCTTATTATACGCTTCGACGATACAGATTACCACATCTATCTTTCGGCCAAAAAACGAATATGTTTTGTATGCAACGAAGAAGGACACTTGGCTAAATTCTGCAAACAAGCCGAGACACCTACAACCTCAGATAGACAACAAGGGATCTTAGACACAAATAACGGACTTCAAAATGCCACACTGAAAACTACAGACCCTACTACTTTGCAAACAAATACGCCTCCGCCTAAAATTGCACCAGCTTTAAAACGAAATGCAGATAAACCACTCTCTTCAACTAGTTCTATGTCCAATGAAGCAAACGAAAATATAAACAGGCTACCACAAATTACCACAAATAACAAAAAACCCAGAACGGACACAGGAGCAGAATTAACATTGAACGAAATGGTTGATCAAATCGCCCCCGCCAAACAATTTATTCTACGCAGTGAAGGGCAACTCCCGCTCAACCTAACTCAAATAATAGAATTCCTCTACGAAACATACAAGAAAACAAACGTAATAGAAATCGCAAACAAATACACAGACGATATAGAACTTCTCAACTCGATGCTCTCACAAATTAACGACCTGCCAATTGAAAGCAACTTAAAGAACAGAATCACGAGACTAAGAAGAAAGCTCCATAATCATCTCTGCGGCGACCAAGTGACTCCTCACTCTCTACGGAAAAGAAAGAATATGAAAAACATTCAGATTATAACTCAACGGTCGACATATTACAGCTAATAAATAAAGAAGAGTAATGGATCAACCCGGAACAAACACATACCTGCAATCGCAAACCAACAACTCCAAGTTACCATCCTCGTCAACTTCTGAACTCAAGATTTTGTATTGGAACGCTGGAAGTGTAAGTGCCCATAAAGAAGAGTTAGAGGTAATATTAAAAAACGTCGACATCTTTGTATGTTACCGGGTTTAATGTATACAGAAAAGATCGGGAGGACGCGAGAGGAGGAGGCATATTATTTCTTATAAGAAAAAATTTGCATATAAAAAGATAATTAACATAAATCAGATAAACGATACAGCAGAACTATGTGGAATACACATAAATAATATATCTTCCCCTCTCAACTTATTCGCATGCTATAGGATCCCAAGCTAAAACTTAAATCAAAACAATGGGACGAAATTATCAATAGTGTTCAAAGTTGAAAAAACTGCATCCTAGTAGGCCATTTTAACACGCACCACACAAATTGGAACTGCGACCACAACTGTACTAACGGAGTTAGACTATACATTATCGATGATTCCGACCTATTTTTACATAACTTAGACTCATATACACATATAGATTTATATAGAAACAAAAAATCAAATATAGACCTTATTTTCTGTAGCAGTAACATCGCAGATAAATTAGACGTTAAAGTTCACGACGAAACCTGGGGTCCCGATCACTTTCCAATTTTTTTAAATATCATTGTAGAAAAACAAATTTATCATAGAAGGTCATTTAAAATTTACTCTACTAAGACTAACTGGACATAAAAGAAAAGCTAGATATGCTTTACTCGGCAGAATACGGAAACGCATCGACTACAAATAAATATACTAAATTCATGGACGTAATAAAAAGTTGTATTATAGAATCTACGCCTAAGAAACGTATCGTCCCCCAGAAAAACACCGCAATCCTGTCTCAAAAAAAAAAAGGGTTTTACAATATATGGTCTAAATCAAATAACTTAGGTGACTTAATAAATTATAAAAGAACAGTCGCACTAGTTAAAAAAATATTTAAAGAAAAGAAAAAATTGAATTTTAAGAGTTATGCTAAGACAATCAACATTAGAAGAAATACTAGATATACCTGCCAAAAATATAAAATATTCAAAAATAAATGGACACAAGCCGTACCAATGAGTACAACTGAACATTTACAAACTGACAGTACACTAAATCACAGTTTAGACAAAATGAACCCTTCATGGGCTCCATCGGATCCCACCTATCTTCCGAAATGCGAAAAGAATTACTTCTTCGATACTCCGTTCGATTTTAGAGAATTCAATATTGCTCTAGATTTGAAAAATGAGAAATCTTCACCAGGCCTAGATGGACTAGATTACTATATTTAGCAATTCCTACCATCAAAATATAAATTAGTTTGAGTAGATATTTTCAACAAAATGCTTAGCTCAAATGAATTCCCAGAAAGTTTGAAACAATCCTACGTACATTTTATAAAAAAATCTGATGGCTTGAGCTACCGTCCAGTTACCCTTACCTCATGCGTATGCAAGCTTTTTGAAACATTATTAAAAAATCGACTTTTGTGGTAGTGGGAACATCATACCCCAAAGTCAAACAGGCTTTCGCAAAGGCCAATTCTGTATAGATAACTTAACTAACCTCACTCTGTATGCAGAGGAAGGTTTTAAAAACGATAAAGACATACTCGTAAGTTTTCTCGATGTTCAGTGCGTCTTTGACAACGTCGTTTGCGAGATCCTCTTGGACATTTTAGCCTCAATCGGATGCTCTCAAAAGCTTATTCACTTCATAAAGTTTCTAATATACGAAAGAACACTTACCGGCGGAGTCCTTAGCCCATTGTTTTACACGCTTTATGTACCTAAAATCACGATAAACCTACCAAAAGGTATAGCTATCTCGCAGTTCGCCGACGACATAGGAATATACACAAAAACGTCTCCCATAAAAAACGCTGTAAGCGCCATAGAAAAATCAATCGGGACAATAAGAGATAATCTGAAATCGTTAGGGTAAGATCTGTGCCTTAATAAAACAGTTTTTATTCATTTTAACAAAAAAAAGTATCCCCAGGTAAAACTACAATCAAAATTGATGACACAATTATCGAATCATTCGAATCAACGAAATTCTTAGGAATTATATTCGATTACCAATTAACGTTCGAGCACCATATTAACTGTGTTCAAAAAAGTGTGCTAGTGCAATGAATATACTCAAACTTCTGTGCGGAACCTGGTGGGGCTCAGACCCAGAAACACTTCTCATACTATATAAAAGCTTCGTATGACCACATATAGATTACGGCTCGTTCATCTATTTTTCCACTCGTAAAAACCTAGCACAAAAAAATAGAAAAAACACAACTGTCGGCGGTACGTATTGCTTTAGGTTATAGGATGAGCACCCCAAGAAATATAATCCTGGAAGAATCTGAACTCCCAACTATTGAAAATCGTACTGCATTCCTATGTCAATTATTTGTGCTTAAAACACTCTCATACAATAACATCATCACAAATAACACCATACAACAATTTTATAAAAAAAGTAAGAAAAAAAAGTATAAAAGAAAAAGATTATTACAAAGCGTTATCGAAGAAGTCATTGAATCAACATCAAATAAACTACTAACTATACAACAGTTTGATATATACAATTACAAATACAAAAATACAATTTCCCAAATACCAGTCAATACAGACATAGGAAAAATTATTAAGAAATCCAAAAACCCAAACAAAAAATTTGTTAAAATAATTGATACCCAAAACGCAATTAAAATCTATACTGACGGGAGCAAATCCAAGAATTCTAAATCGGTGGAGAGCTCGTGCGTTTGCGACGAATTAAACATCATCGTGAACAGAAGCTTACCTAGAGAAACATCAATTTTCACCGCGGAATGCATTGCGCTAAACGAAGCTATAAAAATAGCCATTAAGAACTGCAACAATAACTTCATGATCATAACTGACTCTTTAAGTGCACTTATTAGTATCAATAGCCTTAAAATGAGCTCAAAATCCTACCCATACATTTTATCACTCAAAGAAAAATATCACCAATTCGACTTAAAAAGCAAATGTAAACTCGAATTTATCTGGATTCCCTCTCATACTGACATTACAGGTAATTATAAAGCAGATTCATTAGCCAAAAGTTTATCGAATGAAGACGTCGAAGTAAATGCACAAATACCCCACTCCGACCTGCGAAAAAATTTTAAGATTTTAATTAGATCTCTAACGAAAGCACAAAATCATAGGCAAGGTCTGAAAAAAGGTATAGAATTCTTCCAAACGTACGTTACAAGCTCAAATAAACCTTGGTTTTACAATAAAAATCTTCCTAGAAAAGTTGCTGTCAACATAAACCGATGTAGAGCTAATCACTACACCTTATCAGCTTCTCTATCACGGTTAGGAATAACAGATAGCCCAAAATGCGACTGATCTTTTGAAATTCAAGACTTCAATCGTATAGTTTGGAATTGCCCGTTTTATGAAATACAAAGAAGCATCTTAACTAACGAACTGATTAAATGCAAAACGTATTCTCCATATAGTATAAACTCTTTTCTTGCCGAGTGCGATATTACAGCATTAAAGTTAATTGTACATTCTTCGAAAAATGTGACCTTAACATTTAGACTTACATATAAGCTTAAAGTAATTATAAGTAACAATATAACTATGTAACTATGTATAATAATGTAAATGGTGTATTTACACCATCTCTGTATATAGCTGTATAAATCTCCATAAGAGGTTTCAGTAAGATTAAATAAAAAAAAAAAAAGATTATTTGATTTTCTCAATAGATGTAAAATCTTGTCGGAAAATCAATTTGGATTCAGTAAAAATAAATAGACGCTAACTTAAATAAGAAGATTGAACAAAGCAAAGAATCCAAAGATTTCATTAAAAATTTTCAAAAATTGAATGAGAACCAATTACAGTTTTTTCAAATGCAAACCAATTATGTTAAACATCGTAAATGGACTGACCAAGAAAAGCAACTTGCTTTACAGAAGTTTTCTTTGCCTTGCATCACTAATATTAGAAAATGGGTTAACGAACTAGATTTAGGGGTAAATTAGAAACGTTGTCAAAATTATTAAAAGCAAAAGCTGAATCTATGTCCGCTAAAGAACGTAAATGTGTATTAATGTGGGATGAGATGAGCATCAAAAAATGGTTAGATTACAATTCGTAAAAAGATTATGTTGAAGGGTTTAGTGTTTTACGAGAACACGGTCGTAACGCGAAAGCTGGTAATCATGTTTTAGTATTTATGTTAAGGGGTAGGCAGTATGATTGGAGACAACCTATCGCTTACTATGTTTCACATAACGCCTGCAACGGCACTCAATTAAATAAAATTATTTTAGATATATTAGATTATGTAGAAGGAACTGGCTTAAAAGTAAAATCTATGGTTTGCGATGGTGGTGCTCAAATCGTTCTGCGATTAATATGTTTAAAATTACTAAAAAGAAACCGTTTATTGAAAGATACGGTCGTAAAGTATTTTTTAATTATGATGCTCCTCACCTACTTAAATGTCTCCGTAATAATTTGAAGGCTCATGAATTTGAATCTGATGGCTGTACAGTGTTTTGGGATGTATTAAGAGAATTGTACGCTAAAGAACAATTTTGCACTTGTAAGGCAATACCCAAACTAACAAAGCAATATCTTGATCCCGGTCCTTTCGAAGTAATGCGTGTGAGTTTAGCGGCTCAAATTTTTAGTAACTCAATTTCATCTGCTTTGTTAGCCGGATATATGCGACTAATGATAAATTAAATAATCCTTTTAGTATATCAACGGGTAATATTCTTAAAAAAGTCAATGACCTTTTGGATTGCTTAAATAGTAGAAGCTCTAAAGATAGAAATCTGTTACGTCGTCCTTTATCAAATAAAAATTTAAATGTTGTTGAGTATTTAAGGAGTAGTCTAGAGCGGATTAAAACGTGGCATTGCAAAGATCTTAAAAATAATCTACCGGGCTTTGATGGTTTTTATTTAATCGTTAATAGTATACTTTTACAATGGGACAATATAAAAGAAAACGGGTGTTTTTATTTATTAATATCGCGATTAAATCAAAATCCTCTCGAGAACTTATTCGCAGTTTTAAGAGCTCGGTCCGGTCATAATCAATATCCGACAGCAATGCAATTAAGGCGTAATTTAAAATATACTATAACAGCTAATATAAGATCACCGTCTAAGCCAACGAATTGTGAGCCTGATGGAACCGTACCGTTACTAGCAACAGAAGGAACCGAAACCATTGATAAATTTACAGAGTCCATAATTAATGCTGTTAATGAGATTAATCTCGAAAGTAATACTGAAGTAGGTAATAAAATTACCTACTGGGTAATAAAATTATGCTTTCAACTAATATTTAATGTACGGAGACGATGGAATCATCTGAAGCTAGGAAAGATAACGAACAATTTAGTAAAGATAATGGGTCAGATACTGATAGTGTATCATCTTCAGAAGTAGAAGATTCTATTATTTCCCTGATGATGAAGTTTCATCTAAAAAATGCAAAGTTTAGTACAAAATGATGTTGAAACTTTTAATTATCTTAGTAGAACTACTTCAAATTTAGAAAATCATTCAGAGAGAGTTCAAAGTGTTTTAAGTAATGTCACTGAATCAACTTCTCTTTATGAGTGCTCGGTTAAGTATGTAGAAGGTTATATAGCGACAAAATGCTTTTGAAAACTTAAATGGTCAGATTGTTCATTTGCTTTTATTAGAAAAAATAAAGATTTTGAACGTAGCAATGATCTCTTAATTTTTTTTAAAGCATATAAAGTATTTGATGGCACAAGCTAATTAGGTAATCTTTATGTTCCTTCAGATTTTTTTAATAAAGTTATTACTATTGTTTATGATACATTTAGTTTACATTTTTCACATATTTGTCATGAGAAGAACATCGCAGAGAAACTGATAATAGAAATAACGCTTAAAATAGATGAATTTTATCCAGATTACTTTAGCGCTGAAGGACCATGTAAATCTCATCGAGAACGCATAATAACTTTTTTTGTTAGAGTACATATTTTTTATAAATTAAAATGGATTAACTGGGACGCGCACGATTGTAAAGGTAGAAAAAGACCTGTTGCTGGTAACAAACCAAATGCAAAATTGCAGAAGTTGAGTCATCAATAAGCATATTTCGAGTATATAAGTTCTTTTATATTTTAATCATCAAATTTATAATATCAATTTGTTTACATTAGTTTAGCATAAAATTTTATAGTTCGAAGCTAATCAAAGTGCTTATTTGCTTATTATGTTGTCTTAGTCAATTATTATATACATCGTTTATTATTTTGTTCACAAACTAATACAGAGGAACAATTTCAAATGTCAATTGATGGTAGTACTTTTTTAAATACAATAAGTACAGCTTTATTTACAGAATTTAACATTATTAATTTCATTAAAATCATCGGTTTCGTAAATTTTTTATTGCAATTTGTTTAATATAAAATCATTTTTTATTACTTGCATGTGTATTCCAATTTTATTTCAAATTACGGTATTTTGTCAAAACATTTAATATCTTTTTAGACGGCTACGTTAATAACAATTGCATGAGTTATGTTGAATTGCATGGAATGTTAATAATTTATGTGTTTCTCTTCCATTCCAATACCTGCGATATCCTTTGATCCCATCCTTTTCCTGATGAAAGATAACTCGACCACCTTCCCGCTTGGTTCCCATCGAATAATATTAGTTTGAATGTTAAATTATTTAATACTAAAAACGTTATCTAACATTACTTTAAAAAATTAGTTCAAACTAATATTAACCAAGAGCAAGTTTATTAAAATAATATTTTGATATTCTTTTTAAATTTGCGCTTACTAAACAGTTGGATTAAAACAATTGGATATAGTTAATTACCTTATATTCACATTTGTTTAATTACGTTTTAGATCATATATAGTTGGTCGAGTAGCGTAAATAAAATTATTAATTGGAAAACTACCGAGGCATAGAGTCTGAGTAGGGAAACTCAGTTTTTGTAAATATTGGAAAATAATTAATATAATACATTATACAATCGCATCATCGATATTTTAAATAATATTAATTTCATTCAACAGAATAAAATAAAAAATGTATAAATGTGAAAAAAATTGCCTCTAAGCTGGATTTGAATTCTAAAAAAAATATCTGATCTAACGACTTAGATTAATTTTGTTTAGTAAATATTAAAATTAAATTTAATAATCATTAACTATCTGTTATTATATTAATAGTTTCAAAATTATACAAATTGGTGGTATTACAAATGCTTTGTTTCAATGAAAATAGATTAACTTAATCAACAGCAACATTTGTACAGTCTTATTAAAGAAATATTTGAAAATAATTATTTACTAATAAAGAAAAAAATATTAACAAATCTGTATGTTATGTTTCAGTTTGTTGAACAGACGCTATTAATTAACTTAACATAGTTAGGATTCTTTTTAATTGTGCTCATTATAAAGTTTTGACTTATTAAAAGCAATTGTTATTGGCTGTATTCTAAATATTATATTTCAATTAATTTTAATATAACGTGTTCCATAATATTAGCCGCTTTACAACGCAAGCTCGGTACAATTCGAAACTAAATCGCGGGTAGGAGTGAGAGAGATAGCACTACGGAAATTGATGCTTGGCGCCATCTAACAAGACTATCCAAACCTTTTTTGTTTGTGTGACTATTTAAATTTTGCGTCTTTTCGAAAATACGCAGTTTTTCGCGATATTAGATGCTAGTAAAGGAAACTACTTTCATTTTTTTCTGAGATTTTCAGGGAACTTTTGACCAACACCGACAAGAAGAAAATATATACATTGTGAGAAATTTGCATTTTTTGTTTCATTGCCGTTTATTCGAATGAAAAATTTGACTTTTTCGTATTTTCTTTCACTTTCTATCAGAACAAACACAACTTCTTCTTGTGAGCTTTCTAAAAACTCTTCAAGATTTTATATAGTCGTGCAAGCTAAAGAGGCTATAGTACATTCCATTAGATTCAATTGAAGTTGAGGAAGGAGCGACCAGGTGCGGGTATTGCGCGCATGTTTTCTGTATAAGGGACTGTAGATGCCATGGTACAAGTGGGATAATGCAAGCAGGGATCTCGCACGAACCCAAAGCGAGATTCAGAGGGTAGTACGCAGCGGCGTACACCCAGGGCTGAAGCTTCGAGCTAAGCCCAAGAGCAGGTCGAGGAAAGTTAGACTAAATTCGAGCGATAGCCTGTGGCAAATATTGCAGGCATAGACAAAGCGAAGGAAGCTCAGCTGAGATTGCGAGCAATAGGGTCGAGCGCCACAGTTGAACGAATGAGATATTCGCCGCTCGCGTTGCCCGAATAGGGAAATTCCGGGCTAACGGAACGACCTACAAGCAAGCCAGAGAAAGAGTTTTACGAAGAACTCTTCTCCGAGGGCGAGCGCGTATACAATGAGACACTCGATGAGTTTCGTGTAGAGCGCGAAGAGCAGGAGGCTCAGAGAGAGCATCAACGTCGCCTACAGCAGGTGCGAGAAGCTGCTAGAGCAGAAGCTCAGCGAGTAGCGCGGACAGACATTGGGCAGTCCATCCTTCGCGGAGGGGATGAGCCGAGGCTGAAAAGCCAACGGCTAACCTTGGCGAGAGGAGCAGGGCTGCCGCCATATTCCTCTGGAGGCAGTGCTACGTTGAAACGTTGTGGTTGCTCCCAGAGACTTGATGTCCCTGGAAATAACTACCAAACATCCACGTTAACAAATGTTTGTGTGAGGATAAATAATAATGCAAATATTTACATTTCAAATACAACACTGTAGTAAAGATTTTATTTATTAAGGTTCTAGCCACTATTTACATTAACTATTGCCGGCGGCCGTGCCTTTGTTGCCAGCTACTGTTCGCAGCCGCGTCGTAGTTTTCATTCCTTTGTTCTCGCTTATGTTCGCTCTCGTCCAGCGTTAAGCTATCGTCCTCTGAAATAAGCTATCGTCTACCTGAATAAGCCTGAATAAACACGAAAGCATTGTGTATAATTAGTATAGTGTAGTGCGCAGGGACAGCGAGTCCCAGAGTCGAGTGTGGGTGTGCTCGCGTCATGGTCGGGGCAAGGTTGTCGGCAAGCGGGAGGTTATAGAGTTGGTGCGCAAGTAGTATATGGAGTAGTATTAGAACGTAGTTTTGGGGAACCCGTGAGAGTACGCCGTGACGGACGCGCAGATCGTCCTAGCTGGCGGGCGTTTTTGGAAAGGCGAGACGGGTGCTCGACCATGGGGTGCTTGACATTAGCTTTCTATTGTTGTTGCAACTGTAATCGCGAGAGCGAGGCAAGGGATCAGTGCCAGTCAGGACGAGCTAATCTCTTCACAACGTTGTGAAGAGATCTGCCAGCCCCGGCGGATCGTGTGGAAGGCCATGGATCCAGCCGTGCGAGGCGAATATCAGAGGACTCGGAGAGTCAGTGGGAAGTCCTTCACGTGAGAAATCGTCGCGCACAGAGGGCAAGAGAGAGCAAGGAAGTGAAGAGGAACGTGAATGCGAAGGTTTCACAAGAAAGAAACCCGAGGGAAAGCATAAGTCTCCTTAGCAGTGACAGCGAGTTCGAGCGTGTCTTGAGCCGCGCGTCCAGCAAAGGGAGCTCTGGGCACTCTTGCCGTGATAACAGTGACAATGCGGGGCGCATCACGAAGAGGTTGAAGAACTGGGAATTCTGAGTAATTGCCGTAGGGAAGAGAAGGGGATGGAATTGGAATGACTTAGCGTCTTGCTCTGTATTTTCAAGGGTGATGCTGGGCGGTGCACAGTGGGGAATTTTGTATATTTTTTTGCAAAATAAAATATCTTTGCAACCAAAAAAACTAGATGAACATTTAAGGTTGCATTTGAAAGCTAAAGCAATGTAAATTACAGGATAACCACTCAATCCGTGATCTTTTGACCTTGAAAAAATGATCGAAAAAACGACAAACTTGAAAAAATTCAATTTACGTGGTTTTACCTTAAAAATCTGTAATCTACATTGCTTTAGCTTCGAAATGCAACCTAAACGTACCTGTTGGTAGTCTTTTTGGTTGCAAAGTTATTTGATTTTGAAGAAAAAAATGCAAAATTCCCTATGGTTCGGTGGTTTCGAGCCAAGCGAGATAGAATTCACACTTGGAGTGAATTTTGTTTGGCTTTCCGATGCTGCTATGTGTCGGAGTATAACCGTGAAGATCAGATGGAGGACCTGAGGCGGAGGACGCAGTATAAAGGAGAGAAGATTGCTAAGGTTATTAGCAAATTCAAGTATATTGTGTCGTGCTTCCATCGGCCTCCATCAGATCGAGAGGTGTTGCGGATAGCGTACCGTATTGGAAAAGGTTGATAGAAGTCGATTAGATCACTTATTAACTTGAGTCGTGAATTTAATTCCACTTTTTGCATTAGTACTTGATAAAACTCGATAAGATACGGTAGAAATCGATATAAGTCGTTTAAACTTAATACTAAATAAAGTCGTTTAAACTTAATAAAGGGGACACACAACGATGACCTTGACCTTGACTTCGACCTTGACCCATCGTTATTTTTCGAATTGGAAACCCACATTTTTTATTCCGGAAATGGAAAGAGCGGGAAATTCCACGTCTGACTATGATCTTGACCTCAACCCTGACCTAGACCTTCAGGGTCAATATGAGGTTAATTCGATCTTTTGAAATGGAAACCCTTATTTTATTGGTCACACGACATTTCCAAAGTGGAGTAAATTTTTGCCTTCCAGTAAATGACAGCCACTTTAGACATTCGCTGCGAAATTAAAAATCTTAATAGTTATAGTAGTGAGCGGCAAAGGGATTCACGTTAATCTAGCAACTCGAAGGTAAGAGGAAAGGGGACTCACGATAATTCAGCATGCCAATGGAAGCAGAACTTACTACGTCCACGTCGTTATCTCTGGATGGTGCAAAAAGTATTTATTCAACCTTAAAAAAATCAGTGGGTAGAAACCATTGAATATCATTTCATACTTAGAATTTTTTGCACTATCGGAATATGAAATGAAACTAAAGGTTAACATAAAAAAATCGATTTAATCTCATATTGACCCTGAAGGTCAATGTCAGGGTTGAGGTCAAGATCATAGGCGGACGTAGAATTTTCCGCTCTTTCCATTTCCGGTATAAAAAATGTGGGTTTCCATTAAAAAAATCAATTTAACCTTAAAATAACGATGAAGGCCAAGGTCGAAGTCAAGGTTAATGTCATCATTGTGTGTCCCCCTTGAAACTTGACAACTTTTGTTTAAAAAATTTTTCTCTAAAATGCTTTGGTTGGGAGATTTTTGGTTGGTGGTTTTAAAATAGAAAACCCTGTTTGTAAACTCATGATCAAATATTGATATAATAGAACAATAGATTAACAAGACAATCAACAAATTGCATAAATCGGTTAGACACTTTGGCTTTACAGTATAGTACAATAAATACATAATAAATATATGCACATATTATTTACGAAATTCTTGGAATAAAGAAACTTAGTACTGCTAATCGGGGGCCGGCCCCAGCGGTTGAGAAAACGTGTATTATTGACACTCTAGTAGATAAAGTGTCGTCACTTAAAAAAAGCATAATTGAGCAAAATACTAAGGTTGATGGTTTGTACAATGATGCCTCTGCTTGTAGTGCAAACGCTACCGTCGGAGATACTAGTTAAAAAAAAATTCTAATAATGGTGCAGGCACCTCTGCGGATGATGATGTTTCTCTAGGCGACTTCAAAATTTGTAAAAAATGCCGTCGATCGCGATGTAGAAACCGAAAAAAGGAGGGTCGCAATCCTGTTGAAATTATAGTTTTTAGCATATTCAATGGTTCGGAGGAAAAGCGTGGTGATGTGGCCCATGCTGTTCTCAGCAGCATCTTGCCATAGGTCGTTAGGGCCGATATCACAGCAGAGAAGGCTGAACCATTGTCGCCCTGGGTAGTTCGCTTGTCGAATCGGTTGTTGATGGGAGACATCATGCGTGCTGTTAGACGTCGGTACCGTCGTACACGTGACAATCGTTTGTGGACTGAGTTTCAGTCGCTCGCTGCGGAGGCTGAGCTACGCACGGCAGAGGCGCGGGATGTCTTTATTCCAAATAAAATCTCGGAGGCCTTGGATGGCAATAAAAACATCTGGAATGAGCTTCGCAATCTTGGACTCTTGACTAGGACTAGAGAGGAATTACATGGCTTTTCACCAGATGAATTAAATACTCATTTTGTTGGCGTTTCCATTTCTCAGGCAGAGCGTGAGAAGGACTTACATGCTGTCTTTGCAACGGCCAGTGAAGATGGTTTTAAGTTTCATGATGTAACGTTTTCTGATGTTGTTTTGGCTGTTGCGCATTTTACATCACAGGCGAAAGGGGTAGACGGTATTCCTCAGGATATCATTGCAAAGTCTCTTCCGGTTCTGGCTGATCATCTGGTTACAATTTTTAACCTCTCTCTCTGTCAAATGGAGTTTTTCCTGCAGCATGGAAGAGGGCGATCTGGTTCCTCTAAAGAAAAAAGCAATTCCATTTGCTGCCTCGGACTTCCGTCTAATTGCTCTGCTGTGTTTCCTCGCCAAGGTACTTGAGAAGATCGTTCACGATCAGATCTCGAAATACATCGAATCGAAGAAACTTCTTGATTCCCGTCAAACGGGCTTTCGCCCGTTCCATAGCACGCAGACGGCGCTTCTAAGCCTGACGCAGGATATCAGAGCAGGCATTAACAGCAAGATTACTGACTATTCTTCTGCTGTTTGATTTTAGCAAGGCGTTTGGCACATTTTCTCCCTCTAAACTCCTTAGCAAGCTGATTATGTTAGGGTCCTCTAAGCCGGTGGTTCTGTGGATTGGATCATATATCACAGGACGTAACCATCGAGTAGTTACAAAAATAAACGGCGAGTCAGATTGGCTCACTACCAATCTTGGCATACCACAGGGCTCGGTGTTGGGACCTCTGCTTTTCACTTTGTACATAAACGATCTTCAGGATGTTTTGGCCAATTTTCAGGGGCCTGAGGGTTCACTATCAGACGGTGTTAGGCACTTGCTTTATGCGGATGACCTCCAAACATATACTCAGGTAGCTAGAGCGAGAGCTGTGTCGGCGTGGATAACTGAGATGCGCTCCGCCTTAACGTTAGCAGAACAAAAGCTGTGATATTTGGTTCGGAGTATAACGTTAGTAAGATACAAAGTCTAGAGCTGTCCGGCATTGAGATTGAAAGTGGCGTTTTTGTTCCATTTGTTGACGTTGTGACTAACCTTGGTGGTTTGATGGATTCGAGAATGACGTGGAAGCCGCAGGTTGATGCAGTTAGTCGTAAAGTAAATAGGACTTTATATGGTCTCAGATCTTTCACCTCATGCACAATTGAGGCGCTTTGTAAGCGGTTAGGTAGTGCTCTTGCAATCTCTCATCTGGATTATTGCTCTCTTGTTTACATGGATATCTCGGTGGAGCTTGAGTGTCGACTTCAGAGGCTGCATAATTCTTGTATAAGATATATCTAGCGTGTTAGGAAGGACGAGCATATTTCCCCATACAAAGAATATTGGGATAGATAACGGTTCGAGAGAGGAGAGAGTATTTTGCCGCGGTCATGCTGTACGAGGCTATAGTTATCAGGCAGCCTCCATATCTTGCTGCCTTTTTTGAGAGAAACCAGTCTAGGACCTCGAGCAGGGACCCCAAAGAACTTGTAGTCCCGAATTTGCGTACTGAGGCTGGGATGAAGTCTTTCAGTTCCCAGGGTGCACGACTCTGGAATTCGCTACCGCGCGAATTGAGAAGTCTTCCGTCGCTTGGTAGTTTTAGGATAGCAATACGCCGTTAAATGTACCGAGTTGACGATGAAGAAAAGTTGCGCATTGTAACGTTGTATCGACGAGATGTATATTGACTACGATATGACTATGATATGTACCAAATGGTCTTGACTTGTGCAAAATAAATTTTATTGTATTCTATTGTATTCTAATAAGTTAAAAAAATACAGACTTATAAAAAATTAAATTCATGACTTTTGTGTAATTTAAAATTTAATAAGAAATACTGCTAAGATAAACAGTAAATTCTTTTAATATTGAAATCCTGTGTTGCAAAATAAATCTGCTGTTCTAAAATTTAAAATTGTATTCAGTGAGGGCCCCACTCGAATACGTACCAGCTTTAGCTCTACATCTGAGCTAAGCTTATGGCATAGTCAAATTAGTTCTTTAGTAGATTAATTTCAGTCATTTTATTTAATTTAAGTCAACATAGTCGCGTGGAGTGAAGTCAATGACAGACAATATAGAACAAGAGCATTCTTTAGAAGAATGTAAAATAGATAAAGATAATTTAAAAGAAAGAAAGAAAGAAAGAAAAATTTGAAAGAATAGAATTATAAAGAAAATAATAAAGATAATAGATACTTGCTAAAAAGATAAACATTGTATACTAATTATATTGTTGAACCAATAGGTGCAGACAGGTAGGAGTTCCGCAGCATAATTCTGAGAGAATGGGAAGCCTCTAAAGAGTTGGAGTCTCCAGGCAACCTTTATGTTGGGGATTCTATTACTCTATTAAGAAAATCTGACGGCTCACTGTATTTCTGATGAACTGAGCATCATCTCCGAACGTTTGATAACTGTCTTCGACCAGAGGAAAGGGCTCTCGTTGATAGAGTGTGGCCTCCAAGGGAAAAGTTCTTCTGTTTCAATCTGGTATATATACCAACACTAGAGTTCATAACCAACAAAGAGGTACTCGGACTCATGGAAGAGCAGAACAGGATGTTCTTGAAAGGCATCGAGCTCCTGGTAAAACAGCTTGTGGTCCCAGCAAGACAGAGTCCAGTCATAACACCGGCTGAGGACAATGTTCCTGAGATGGAAAAGCCCTGTAAGACTGTGGAACCCAAACTAGGAAGCTTGGGGGACACAAACTCTCTGTGAAGCCTAAGATTAAATCTGATGAGCCTGTCAAGTTCTCTCTACTTGGAGAGACTATCTCTACACCTATTAAAGGGAGAAATCCTGGTCGGAGATGAGTGACCCAACTTAAAGACATGAATATCAGTTCGTGTCCTTTTATAACAGAGAAGGAAAATTCATCCGAAAGGCGAACACTATTTGCGGACGGCGAGTTAACTGACGAAACGTTGGAAGCTGGATTCCCAAACATGTTCGGCGTCATCGCAGAAACGCACGACATTCCTAAAGGTAAATACAATACCTTGGGTTTCTTTGATGGTCAGAGTTATCTTTCGTCAATGCTCAACAGTAATAAGGTAAGAAAGAATGTTATAAATAAAGATAGAATGAGTTTAAACGATGATAACAGAATAGAAAGTGAAGTTAAGACAAAGAGATCTCCCAATGTAAATCTAACTGCTGGTTTGATTAATGAGTTAATAGAAAGTAAAATCAAATTAATGATGAATGAAAGAGAAAAAGAAATAGAAACAAGTGTCAGAGAAAACAGTCTACTAAATTTATCTGAACAACTGAAAATTGAAATTTCAAATAAAGATAACCACACCGTAAGAAATTATAAGCTACCCTTGAATATGAAATTTGAAATGTTTGACGATTATCTCAGATCAGAACTAAGAATCAAAAAATTACTTTATATTCTAGACAGCGAGTCTGTTTGCGATTATGATCAACATAAGGTAATCGACGATAAGTTCAAAGTGCGAAATATAATTATGAATCAAATATACTTTAACTGCTATAACGAAATAATAAACTTAACAGAGCCTAAAGAAATCTTGAAAAGGATCAGAGATGTTAAACGATACGAAGCTAAAACGACTAGCATATCGGCTAGAAATGATTTGAATTCAATCAAATATCAACTAGCCAAAGAGACTGTTTAAAGATTATTTCATTCAGGCAGTCGCTGAAACCGTACCTGGAATACTCACTGTAAAAAGTATATATTCTAAAACTACGGCAACCGAAATGTCATGCGATCAACGAGGTGGAGCTGTCAACCATAGAGGACGAAACAACCGGTCCTCGAGACAGGTCTCTAACCGAGGAGAATCACAAGAAACTTATTTGAGTCGAGGAATAGTGAGTGGTCGTCCAAACAGGGGCCGAGGCTATGGTGGCTGAGGAAGTTTCAACCGTGGCTCAGGCACTGGGAAACCGAGCACCATTACCTCTCTGCAAGCGATAGCAGATGACTATGAAGGTACGTTCAAGGACATTGTTACAGATAGCGAAGATAATAAATTGGTAGAATTTATAGCGAATTCAGGTGCAACCGAACACTTGAGTAATTCGAAATTGTACTTCACCGAATTTAGAAATGACAAAATCGAGAATAGAATGCGTAACAATGGGTTTTCCAAGTTGGTGAAATGTTGTTTGGGAACAACAAAATTGTGAATTGGAATTTGAAATGTTTTTAAAATTGTGTGTAGCGGCGCGGCGCAAGAGCTCCGGGACTCGACGGACGTTGCTCTCACTCGCCCTATATTGCGTTCAAGTGCTTCGTGCATTGTGCGTATGCATACATGCGTCGTCGTCGCTGCGTTCGAAAGAAAATACCATATATTATTTCGAGCGACGCCACCATTGAGAAGAGGAGAAGCGCGTTCGAAACGCGCCCCCACCATAATCCACTGGCAGCGACGAACGCTGAGGCTATCGCTTGAGATTGAAAGAATGGGAGAGAGAGAGATACACGCTACTCTCTCTCTCTCTCTCTCATACATTTATTTTTCAACGCAAGCAGTCTGGTGTTTTTTGTTGAACGACCCTCAGCCAGGCGTGGTTCGGGAATCGTATCCGAGGACCGCAATGTGCGTTCGAAATGTCGATGTTCATGTGTCCTGCAATTCACCAGTTGACGCGCAATTAGCTGCGTTCTTCATCGACCCACGAGCCAAGTGATCCAACTTTCAGGGTAATCATTTGTCGCCTTATTGAATTTTAATAAATAACAATAAGTCAATGTTATTGATTTGTGTTTATAAAATCCTTGATTAGCCGAGATCCTAAAATCCCGAACTACACAGGGGGTGACGAAACTCGAGGCTCCGTCGGCCTTACCCGCGCGCGCGCGCTGGTTCAGCGTCGCGCCAGAGCGACACGAGGCTTCGTCTTAACGGGCGAATATTCATTTAGAAACCTCGCCCGCTCTCTCTGACCATTCAAGGACTCAAGAACGGGCGTGTTCAAGGTTGCCACTGCAACGCTCCGCGCCGGAGAACTGTAGCCGCGTATTTTTTACAGCTAACTTATCTGTCTTTTGCAATTGATCGTCCATCGCCCGTAACTAAACAGCTTATAGAGATGCTTCCTATCTCCTCTCGTACGCGTTTACGAGTGAGTGCAAGATCCCGATGCGATGATCCATGCGACGACGGCTACGGCCTGAAGGGCTGCCTGCCGGCGCTACTTTTCGCACACTTGGCACGAATTTGAGAAAAGGGGAGAGAGCCAGTGAAATCTCCTGTTATTACACTCGACTACTGCTCTCGGCCATGTTAATATACGCTTTCGAACAAATCTCGTAACTCTCCATAATTTTATAGAGAGTTACGCATTATTTTTGTGTTTCAATACGTTATGACTTTTACTTCCTCTAAATGATCAAGTTTGGTCATCTTCCCGGCACAATCGACAACGTAAAATTACATTGCCGCGCACCAGTCCGAAGACCTCACTAAATCATTCAATCGGTAGTAGCGACGGACGGTGTGTACAAAGGGCAAGGACGTAATCAACGCGAGCTTATGACTCGCGCTTACTGGGAATTCCTCCATTGGGAGTAATTTCAAGCCCCGATCCCTAGCACGAAGGAGGTTCAGCGGGTTACCCGGGCCTTTCGGTCGGGGAGGACACGCTGATTCCTTCAGTGTAGCGCGCGTGCGGCCCAGAACATCTAAGGGCATCACAGACCTGTTATTACTCAATCTCGTGCGGCTAGACGCCGCCTGTCCCTCTAAGAAGATTTGTTTGTACGTCAGTAGTAAAAACCACCCGACCGAAGCCGGGGGCCTTCGAGATATCAGAAGGTACGCCTATTTAGCAGGCTAGAGTCTCGTTCGTTATCGGAATTAACCAGACAAATCGCTCCACCAACTAAGAACGGCCATGCATCACCACCCACCGAATCAAGAAAGAGCTATCAATCTGTCAATCCTTCCGGTGTCCGGGCCTGGTGAGGTTTCCTATGTTGGGTCAAATTAAGCCGCAGGCTCCACTCCTGGTGGTGCCCTTCCGTCAATTCCTTTAAGTTTTAGCTTTGCAACCATACTTCCCCCGGAACCCAAAAGCTTTGGTTTCCCGGAAGCTGCCCGCCGAGTCATCGGAGGAACTTCGGCGGATCGCTAGCTGGCATCGTTTGTGGTTAGTACTAGGGCTGTATCTGATCGCGTTCGAACCTCTAACTTTTGTTCTTGATTAATGAAAACATTTTTGGCAAATGCTTTCGCTTCTGTCCGTCTTGCGACGATCCAAAAATTTCGCCACTAACGTCGCAATACGAATGCCCCCATCTGTCCCTATTAATCATTACCTCGGGGTTCCGAAAACCAACAAAATAGAACCGAGGTCCTATTCCATTATTCCATGCACACAGTATTCAGGCGAACATAGCCTGCTTTGAGCACTCTAATTTGTTCAAAGTAAACGTACCGGCCTACCTCGACACTCGGTGAAGAGCACCGCGATGGGATATTAGCTGGACCGCCCTTACGGGCTAAACTCACCGGTAGGACGTCCCACAATTATGTCAGTTAAACATCGCGAGCGATGAACCGACAGCGTGGCACACAGATTCAACTACGAGCTTTTTAACCGCAACAACTTTAATATACGCTATTGGAGCTGGAATTACCGTGGCTGCTGGCACCAGACTTGCCCTCCAATGGATCCTGGTTAAAGAATTTAAAGTGTACTCATTCCGATTACGGGGCCTTGGATGAGTCCCGTATCGTTATTTTTCGTCACTACCTCCCCGTGTCGGGAGTGGGTAATTTGCGCGCCTGCTGCCTTCCTTGGATGTGGTAGCCGTTTTTCAGGCTCCCTCTCCGGAATCGAAATCTGATTCCCTGTTACCCGTTACAACCATGGTAGGCGCAGAACCTACCATCGACAGTTGATAAGGCAGACATTTGAAAGATGCGTCGCCGGTACGAGACCGTGCGATCAGCACAAAGTTATTCAGAGTCACCAAGGTAAACGGTGGACGAGCGAACCCGCCACCGATTGGTTTTGATCTAATAAAAGCGTCCCTTCCATCTCTGGTCGGAACTCTGGTTTGCATGTATTAGCTCTAGAATTACCACAGTTATCCAAGTAAATGTGGGTATGATCTAAGGAACCATAACTGATTTAATAAACCATTCGCGGTTTCACCTTAATTCGGCATGCACTGAGACATTCATGGCTTGAGCAAGTCAAAAAATATACAACAACACAAAGTGCACTCAGTACAATTTTCTGGCTCTTAACGGCACTTGTAGAGAACAAGTTGCGCGCTAGGCCCTTATTCTTTCGTAGTCAATCACAATGATTTACATTATCACACTCAGTATCACAGTCAATACATCTAATACAACGTTTACAGAGCTAATAATATCGCAGCAAATATGCAATCATGTACAGATTCGTCGTCAGGTTCGATTTTCGCTTACATTTATTAGTTGGCTACGCAGAGCCACTTTTAATCTCGAGAGCGAGATTCTCCCTCCCTCCTCTTCCAAGATTTTTATACTTTCTAGCAGCGAATTCTACTGCCTCGCTTCATACAGAAAACGATTTCAGACCCAAGTCTGTGCGCGACTTCGGTAAGGTCAGTTACCTGGATACCCTCGCTGAGGATCTGCTCTAGTTTTATCCGAAGAGGGCAGAAAGTTACGGCGGCTACCCCATAGAATAAGCCTTGTATACATCACTAACGTCCAACCAGTCAGTTCGCTGGGGTGAGGGGTGATGCGCTCGCCCCGTCCAACACCTTTAATATATCTCACATGAATTTTGCAACATCTGTAGTCTCGTCAGAAGCTCCTCAGGCACATGCAGATAAACCACCAAGCAATAGTCCAGGTGAGAAATGACAAGGGCGCTGGCCAGCTGCTTGCGCAGAACTTCAGTGGTGCAGGGCCTAAAGGATCTCAGCCCACAAAGGGCTCTGTTAACCTTGCAGCTAACAGCATCCACCTGTGGTTTCCATGTAAGTTTAGAGTCCATGATCACAACAAAGTTCTTTACTACATCGACAAAGGGCACGAAAACACCATATTGAACCTCAACACTCTGCGGGTTAAGCGTCTGAAGCTGATTTATGTTGTGCTCGGAACCGAAAATGATTGCCTGCATTTTCTTTGTATTGAGGTTTAGCGTATTTTCAGATGCCCAAGCTGATACTCGTGACTTGAGTATATACCTGCAGGTCATCCGCGTATAGCAGGTACGTGACACCCTCATTCAAACACCCCCGTAGACTTCTAAATTTATACAAAATATCTTTTAAATCATTGATGTACAAGCTGAAAAGAAGGGGTCCTAGTATCGAGCCCTGCGGGACACCAAGGTTGGAGGTTAACCAATTATATTTCCCGTCTGTTCTGGTAACCACTCTCTGATTACATCCGGTTATTAATGATCTAACCCACATGACCGTTAACCTAGAGAAAGAAAGCATGAAAAGAAAGCCATTCCAGCTTGCGAAGGAGTTTAGATGGTGAAATAGTATCAAAGGCTTTACGGAAATTAAACAGTAGCAAAATTGTCAGGAGGCGCTTATCACTGTCAATACCCGTCCTAATGTCTTTTGTGAGTTTGAACAGTGCTGTTTACGTTGAATTGTTGCATCGAAAACCAGTCTGGTGAGGATCAAGAACCCTCTGCGCTTCCAAGAACTCAATAATCTGGTCATGTACCAACTTTCCCAGGACCTTGGAGTGAAAGCACAACAGGGCTATTGGACGAAAGACCGAGAATGCCGATGGAGCTGGTGTCTTCTTAAGCCAAAAAGTCCCCCCTGATAGCGATAGATTAAACAGTGTCACTAGATGTTGGCCTATAATAGGTAATGATTTCGCCATGATATTTTGCGGAATTCCATCATCCCCCTTTGCTTGAAACGAGAAATGAGCGACAGCAAGCACGACGTCAGCATGGGTGACGTCACGAAAAGTGAATCCTCCCTCGCCAGCCATCGACCCAATGTCATCTAGGTCTGCCTCGCCCTCAGAGTTCGATATGGACACTCCAGCGAAATGACTATTTCATTAATTTGGTGTGAAGTCGTGTAGGTCGTTCTTAGCTTTAGACACTAAACCCAGATTACGTACTTAAATCCACACATTTTTATAGTTACCAAGCGCGTCAAAGATTCTGCTCTGAATAAAAGCTTCAGGCGCGAGCGCAGTACGTTCGTCAGCCTCCTGTGCTAGTGTCTGATATTCCGTCCATAAGAGTGTCCGTTGCGTACGTTTGTACCGTCTATGTGTTGCGTCTCGTCGACTGTACAAGTCTCGTAAGTCTGAGTCTACCCAAGGAGGAAGCATTTTTCCTCTTGGTCTAAATTGTTTGAGTGGAGCAAGTTGATCAATCACATTCATAATAATGTGACTAAGATTTTCTAGTCGTGTGTCAACTCCACTTCCAGTGCAACCAACTGGCGACCAATCAAAAGCAGCTAATAGGGACAGAAGTTTCTTCGTTTTAGTGCCTTTGACATCCCTATATTGAAACCCGTTGAGAGTTGGAGGTTTAACAGTGTGATAGTTAATTTCAACATCAATTACATTATTCCTACTTAAAAAGGCCGCCAGTGAGTTGCTCGCATTCAGCACCGTATTGTCTTCGTCGGTTAGGATCACATCAATACAGGTGTGAGAATCTCCTACATGATGCGTCGCGCCATGATCTACGAATTGGAGAATTCTTGCGCCATTTTCCGAAAAAACTCTGCATCGTGAGAGCTCGACAGCATGTTTGTGTTGATGTCTCTCATTATAATTTGGATTCGTAATCCACTGAGTATTTGCGTAGATCATTAATAAGATCAGAGTCATCCGAGACTGGGATTCCCGGTGGACGGTAAACTAGCGCAACAAATACAGGTGGCACGGTACCTTGTCGCTCATTACAGAATAAGTACTCCGGAGTTCACAGCTTTCTTTCCGTCTCCGTTGGCGGGAAACACAGTAGAGTGACTTTGTAGTCGTTACGAATGTAAAGGGCGACTCCACCCCCACGCTGATTCCTATCCTTTCTTATAACGGAGTACCCATCAACCTGGGCAAACACGTCGTCGACTTCAGAACCAAATTATGTCTCCGTCACGCCAAACAAATGATATGAGGGGCGAGCGCCATTCAAAAACTGTCGAAACATGCCCATATGCGCATACAGCGAGGTGCATTGAGGAACCGCGCGGGAAGCATCTCCGTGTTCGTCTCTCTTTTACCCTGACCTAGTCACGCCTGACCAGCTGGGGCCAAGGCCCGACCTTGTACTGTAGGCTGCTTGGGTACATCATCAGAAGGCTTGCAACCTCTCTGGCTGCAGCCTCGACAATATCGTTAGTCTTAATAATCTCTCAATAGAAGGCCACCAACGTATACAGATCTGCCGCCGAAGTAAATTCGTGAGTAGTATACCCCTCGCTCTGGAGCAACCAAATAGTCCTCGAGTGTCGCAGACTGAGGATGACCCAAAGCAAGGGGGAGGGAGTATTGGCGCCAGCGAGGCGGTGGTGGGGAGGAATGCTCTCTTCCAGTCTGTACTTTTTTTGGCGGCGGTAGTGGAGGAAAGTGATGACGCCGTTTTTTATTATTTTTTACATTTACTATGGGAATGGATAAGAATAGGGGATATCAATAAATACAAGATAAGTACATTTTTCATATTTTTAATAAATTGATTATATATATATATATATATATATATTGTAACGGGCGGCGAGACGCGCTATTTATAAAAGGGGGCGCCCTGTGCCCCCCCCTTTTATAAATAAATTATATTTTGTTTATTTTTACAGATGAGGAGTTAGTTATTTGGAGCCACCCTATCCCTATGTATGGTAGAACCAAATTCGGGGCAATATTTTGGTTCTAGGGGGGGGGGGGGGGGTTGTAACGGGCGGCGAGAAGCACACGTCGGCGCGGGGAATTACGAGATCCCCTCAAATTACGAGATCTCTACCGGCCTTCCCGCGCTTCGGCTCCCCGCGCCGACGTGCCTGTCTCGCCCCTGTAGAATCAAATATGCATTTATTTTATAATTTAATTGGCGAAATAAGAGAAGGATGGTTGGCACAGAATATTATAGAATACTTTTATTTAACTACATAATTAATTGAGGAATACATGTGCTCGATGCACGAGGATATCGCAGGCGATATTTTTAGAGCTTACAGCCATGCGTCATGGCGTAGCTACCATTCGACTCAGCTTCTTATCTTTCGATCCCACGTGTTCTGGGATACAGTCTACGCATGCTCGGATGGCTAGTGTACAACTTCTGCACTCTCACACTTACGCACGCTGCTATACCTGCTCCCACACACACAACAGTATAGGTGTACCCCCTTCCCTTAATCGCTCTCCTTCGAGCACGCGTTCCTTAAGTACCGCGACTGATTGTACTCTTACATGAGTATATCTCAACATACTCCCCCACTATCAGACGTCGGAGTATTTTAACTAATGAAAACACTCTCATGCAATACTTTCTTAAAACCTATTTTAGATATTGGCTTAGTCAAGAAATCCGCTACGTTAGATTTACTGCAAACATATTTTAAGTCAAATTTCTCTTTCTTAAGCCAATCCCTAACAAACAATAACCTTATATCGATATGTTTTGTATTAATATTTTCAACGCTATTTCTACTGAAGTGGATCGCAGTTTGTTTGTCGCAAAATTGAACAGGTTTTATAATTCCTCTTTCCAGAATATGCGTGCACTTCAATATATTTGAAAACCAAACTAATTCTTTGGCACATTCGACTAGTGCAATAAATTCTGACTCCATAGTGCTCAAGGCCACGCATTTCTGTTTTATGGATTTCCACATAAAAGGTACATCGTTGAAAAATATAATATAACCGCTAGTTGAATACCTTTGCATTAAATTACTCCCCCAATTTGCATCTGAGTAAGACACTAGGCCTGTATCTTTTACATTTGACAAGTTTATCTTATATTCCGTCGTATTAAAGACATAATTCATTATATCAACAACAACTTTCCAATGTTCAAAATTATATGCATTACAAAATTGTGACATCAAGTTGACAGCGAAAGAAATGTCCGGCCTGCTCCTATCTGCTAAAAATGATAAACAGCCAATTAACGTTCTATACGGGAATTTTTTCATTATTTCATTTTCAACAATTTCGCTTTTCTCTCTTGGAGGTACAATGCCTAATTTTAGTGGTAAATTTACATGACTTCGTGGTAAATCTTCAAATTTAGCCATCAACTTTTTTTATGTACGCGGTTTGATGTAAATAATATTTATTTCCAATTTCGTCAAAATTTACACCTAACAAATATTTAACTTTTCCTAGATCTTCAATATTTATTTTTACTTTCAATTTAGATATTATATCATCAATCAACTTTCTATCTTTAGCAAACATAATAATATCATCTACATATAATAATAGATAAACTTCATTATTTAATGTATAAACGCAATTACACCAATTTAATTTTACAAAACCCAATGACTCTAAAATACTTTCTATCTCATTGTACCACTCTTTACCACTTTGATGCAAACCATAAATTGCTTTGAGCAGCAAACAAACTTTGCTCTCTTTACCGGGAATTTCGAAACCTTTAGGTTGTTTCATGTAATTTTTTTCTTGCAATTTACCATACAGGTATGCTGACTTAACATCTAATTGTCTGTGTTCCCACGATAAAACTGATACAAATAATATAAAGAAAAATCTAATAAGTGAAAAATTTATGACTGGCGAAAAAACATCATTATAATCAATGCCGAATCTTTGATTGAACCCTTTGGCTACTAAACGTGCCTTATACTTTCTTATATTATATTTATCATCAGTTTTTATTGTGTACACCCACTTATTACCTATTGCTTTACAACCTGGGGGTAAATCGACGAGTATCCAAATCTCTCTCGACTTCATCATGTTGATTTCTTCGCACATCGCTCCATTCCAGTGTTCTCTGTTGGGCGAAAGCTGACTCTCCTCATACGTCCTTGGAATGTCTATGGACAGAACCTCTTCTTGGTGGGCCATTCCAATCTCCTCTAAATCTATCCTTGAACCATCTTCATTTTTCTTCTTTAGATTAGTATCTTCTTTTACGTTTTCATTTGATCCCGTAGGTTTAAAAGAAAATTTTTCTTGATCAAATATTAAGCCTTTTTCTTCAAAATATTTTTTGACTTCATTTATAGACCTCATTCTGGTATTGTCACCCGGAGGGTAATAGTAAACGTCGATTCTACTTTCTGCTTTTCTTGGTCTTTCGATTCTTGTCCATTTTGATATATCCGCTGCTACGGAACCATCTTTCTGTTTATCTTGACTCGTAACATCCTCATTTACTAGGTCTTTTTTGATTTCCTCTTCAAATTCTTCATCGTTGTCGAATTTGATAACATAATTAGTATTCTCTTTAATTTTCTTTTTTCAAATAAAGTCTCGACTCCGTTTTTACTTTCTTCTACCTTTACGTGTATGGATTCGGTGGCCTGTTTCGATTTTGGCAGCCATACTCTATAACCTTTGGTTTTTGTGGCATATCCGACTAAAATTCCTAATTGAGCGTTTGCTTCCAATTTATTTCTTTTTGACCTTGGTGTGTGCACATAAGCGAGTGACCCGAAAATTCTTAAATGCTGAACAGAAGGCTTCTTACCCCACCATCTCTCTTCTGGTGTACAGTCTTTTAACAGATTGTGTGTGCTTCTATTTTTTACATGCACAAAATTATGTAAGGCCTCTGCCCAAAATCTTGAGTGTAGTCCACTGTCTTGCAGCATCGATCGGACCCCTTCAATTGCAGTGCGGTTGAATCTCTCCGCAACTCCATTCTGCTCTGGTGTGTACGTCGAAGTTCTCTCAGTTTTTATGCCTTTCTCTTGTAAAAACTCTTCAAATCCTTTATGACAAAACTCCATGCCATTGTCGGTGCGTATCGATTTAATTTTTTTATCACTTTGCCTTTCTACTTCATTCATAAAAATTTTGAAACACTTGAAGACTTCTGATTTTTTTTGCATCACATAAACAAAAACTTTCCTTGAAAAATCATCTATAATTGATAAGAAATAATTACCACCGTCAACAGATTGGACTGGAGAAGGTCCCCAAACATCCATGTATACCTTTTCGAGTATATTTTTCGACATTATAGACGACATTCCTTTGAACGACGAGCGAGTCGCTTTGCTTACTTGGCAGACGTCGCACTTGACCTCTTCGTTGTTTACTTTTCCTATGCCTCTTACTAGCTCCTTCCTCTCCATATTATTTATACACTGCATATTAATGTGACAAAATCTTCTATGCATTGTCATTGCATCACTATTTACACTCGCGTTGTAGGCTTCATTTTTTTTATAACGCAAAAGCGCTCTCTTCTGTGGGCAGTGAAAAAGTACTTGTTTTCATCGTCGTATATCTTCATCTTGTTATTCTTCCATCTAATGTCGAATCCCGCTATGTCCATACATGCTCCACTTATTAGGTTTCTCCTCATACTTGGAGCATACAGCACACTTTTTAATTTAATCTGGATATATTTATTATTTTCTTTCACATAAAAAGTTACGTCACCTTTGCCTATTACATGCGATTTTGCATTTTTATCCCCTATTAACACTTCTGTAGGCTGCAACTCGACAAAATTTTGTAAGTGCACTTTCTCTGTGCAAAAATGAGACGTTGCACCACTGTCCACTATCCATTCATCACACTTCTCTTTGACATTGTTTAAAAGCACTTCATGATTATTTTTTTGTGTATTGATGTTGATATTATCCTCAACGCAGAAAGCTCTTGAATTATTTTTACAGTTGCTTTGCGTGTTTTTGTTGCCTTCTTCTTTGCGTTTTAAAGTCAAACAATACTTTTTAATGTGGCCACTCTTTTTGCAGTAATTGGACACTAAATCTTCGTAATTTTTTTGCTGATTTTTCTCTTGACTATTTACACTTTCTCTCTTATTTTCTATGTTATTGTTATTTTTTACATTTTTATTTCCTGTAAGATAGGCATTTATAACGTTTTCTAAACCATCATCTTTCCTTTTTTGTTTGATTCTGCCTTCTTCTGTTATTAATTGTTTTTCGATGCTTTCAAAAGTAAACTCCTTGTCATCTACTCTATACAAAATTTGCACTAAATTGTCATAATCAGCAGGCAATTTTCTTATTAACTGAAAACATTTCAGTGTGGCTGGTATACCAAATCCGGCATCTTTAATTAACGACGCTTTTTCACTTACTTTTTTACAAAAAATTCCAACAGTTTCTTAGTCTGGATTAAACTTTATATCGTAAAATTCATCGACGAGGCCTGTGAGACGTGCTCGCGATTTCGGCTCGAAATTTTCCTTCAAAATCGTCCACGCTTCTTTTCCGTTAAGCGTATTTGCGATTAATGGTTGAAACTGTCTCTCAATGCCTTGATAAATCGTCGTGTAAGCTCTTCCTTCTCTTCTCTTATAATCTGCTCTCACAGCACTCGTTGCATCTGTACCAAGGGGTTCTGTGGTACCATCAACGAATTCCCACGATCCGCGGTCAATCAGTAAAACTTTCATATCCAACTTCCAGCTAGTGTAATTTTCTGCATTTAGCTTTGGAAAGTTAATAATCGATGAAGAATTACTCGGTTCCATTTTTCAGAACTCTTTTTATGACACTTCACTTTGTTTTAATTTATTTAATTCTTTATATTTCTATGCGACCACGTGCTCTGGGCTCATAACCTTTGTAGAATCAAATATGCATTTATTTTATAATTTAATTGGCGAAATAAGAGAAGGATGGTTGGCACAGAATATTATAGAATACTTTTATTTAACTACATAATTAATTGAGGAATACATGTGCTCGATGCACGAGGATATCGCAGGCGATATTTTTAGAGCTTACAGCCATGCGTCATGGCGTAGCTACCATTCGACTCAGCTTCTTATCTTTCGATCCCACGTGTTCTGGGATACAGTCTACGCATGCTCGGATGGCTAGTGTACAACTTCTGCACTCTCACACTTACGCACTCTGCTATACCTGCTCCCACACACACAACAGTATAGGTGTACCCCCTTCCCTTAATCGCTCTCCTTCGAGCACGCGTTCCTTAAGTACCGCGACTGATTGTACTCTTACATGAGTATATCTCAACAGCCCCTCATTACAACCCCCCCCCCTAGAACCAAAATATCGCTCCGAATTTGGTTCTACCATAGATAGGGATAGGGTGGCGCCAAATAACGAACTCCCTATCTGTAAAAATAAACAAAATATAATTTATTTATAAAAGGGGGCGCCGCCCGAATGAGGGTAATTAGGGCACCGTGAAGCTCGGTTCACCCTCTCGTGGCCGCAGATGAAGCAGCTTCTTTTGGTCGTCCGCACTCCATGCGGACGAGCCAGCGATGGCGGAACTGACCCCCTGCTGCTGGATCGCCGGCGCCTCCTCTGGGACCTGGACCGTGAACGGCTGGTTCGGCGCCACTTCGATCCCCTGGGGTGCTCCTCACGTCTGTCCTAAGACGGTCCCCGCGTCCCTGTGCGGGACCTGCTGCGCCGCACGACTGGCGTCGTTCGCCGGTTCACGGGAGTACGTACTCCCGATTCCCAGACCGGTCATATACCGGCGCATAGGCATCTCTGGTTGTGGTGTGCTCGTCGAACGCACATCAGTCCGGGGTCGCTTGCACGCCCCTGGCCGGACACCTCGGCCAACTTCGCCTCTGGCCGCGTTCTTGTCGGCAAGCACCTTCCACGCCTAGACCTTCTCCAAAGCCTTGGCCCACTACTTCTCCACCTCGCTTGAGGCAGTCTCCAGAGCAGGTGCTGATGGTGCTGGGTCAACGGGCTGGGCGGATTCCAACCACGCCGAGATGTGCAGGCCTGCGAATCGCAAGCGGCGCGGCGGAGCCTCACCGTCTTCCTCCGGTGATTGGCTGATGGTGGTACTCGAGGGCGTCGTCAGGAGCTCAGAATCTCCTCTGCCCAGTCCCTTCTCGGTTGGCCCTCCTCCTCCGACAGGTGGTCTAGGTCCATGAGGACCTCATCGTCCGTGAGGGAGTCCACCAGTTGTCGAACCTCCTCAAACATCCTACTGAGGACACCGTCCCAATCCCCAGAATCCATCCTGAAACAGAAATACAGATTATTCTGCCTACTTAGCATCGTTGCGTGAGCCCTTAGGCCGACCAGGCTTTCTTTTAGCCGTGCCTGTCGCACTAGCCTCGTTCATCGGCTGTGCGGGCACCGGTAGAGTCGCGTACTAGGCCCTCCGAGGCCTACCGCGCGGCCTGGCTACTGGCCGCCCTGTAACTGGACCTCCCATCTGCTGCGTAGCGTTGCATTGCCCGCGCAACCTACGAGGAAACGGGGTCGAATCTCCTACGTCGTCACCTTGACGCCCCATGATACATTGAGGGGGGCTCACACGTCGAGCACCGCTGTGCTGCGATCTATCGTTACGCGCATTGCCACTCTGGTCGCCTCCAGAGCGGTCTTCGCTCGCTGGCAGTTCCCGTCGCGTGTCTGCTCTAACTTCCCTAGGACAGTCTGCATTACCTGCTACAGTCTCCTCTTCTCGAGATATTGCCCTCGCCGGATAAAATCGTTTGAGTTGATTGGCATGGACCAAGTCTATCACTTGTCCTTCTTCGTCCTTCAAACGATACGTGTTGGTGCCCAAGACATCTATAATCCTGTATGGTCTAACATATGGTGGAGCGAACTTGGCTGACCGTTTATCCGCTGCGGAAGAAAGCACATAATTGCGTTTCCATACCAAGTCGTCGACTTTGAACTCCGCCTCTCTGCGTCGAGCGTCATAGTATCCAGCTTGTGGCTCTTGCTCGCGCTTGGCTCGTTCAGCTGCATTCTCATGCACTTGGCTCAGCCCTTTCATGCGGTTGAACCAGTCGGCGTATGCACTATTTTGTAACTCCTCTGCAGCCGCTATATCTTGGCTGCGCCTGGCAGATGACGGATTTGGTGGTTGCCTGCCGTATAACATCATCGCTGGACTAACCCCAGTTGCTGAATGCGGAACTGTATTATATCCGAAGATGATTTCGTTCAAGTGCTCATCCCATTTGGAATGGTTTTCGTCTATGAGCGCTCGTATCCTACTAGTTACCGTCTTATTGACTCGCTCCACTGGATTAGCTTGAGGATGGTACACCGGCGTTGTTTCATGTTTGATACCAATCGACTCCAGATATCTGTCTACGACATGGTTTTTAAACTCCGTGCCGTTATCTGAGAGAAATACTTCTAGAGCGCCATACCTCAAAACTATCCTTTCCTCTAGGTGTTTTACTATGCTAGGACCGTTTGCTCGCTTTACGGGAATAGACTTAACCCATCGAGTAAACAGATCTTCGAATACGAGGATATATTCGTTCCCATGTACTGTTTTTGGTTTAGGACCCATCATATCACTAGCCACCATTTGCCATGGCCTCGTGATGATCCTACGTCCCATAAGTCCAGCTGGAGGACGCTGTTCAACCTTAGTCTGTTGGCAGACCATGCATTGTCGTACATATTGCTCGACGTCGCTATACGTTTTCGGCCAGTAATAGTACATGGCTACTCGAGCGTACGTCTTCTCACGTCCCTGGTGACCAGCTGATGGTTCATCATGGCACTAGTGTAACACCTCTTCGCGCTTTTCGCACGGTACGACGATTTTCCGTGCCTCGTCGTCTTCAATCGAGGGTGGCGAGTTCTTGTCTGGGCGATAAGTATACAATTGTCCCCCATGAAGTTTGAATCGAGGTACATCTTGCGGTCTGGTTTGTACCTTCCTGACCCTTTCCTGGTACCACTCATCCTGAGTCTCATTGGCCCATTTGACCACCGAAATCGGTACCGCGCTGTCTTCGTGCATCCTTGATAAGGCATCTGGCACGGCGTTCAGTGAGCCTTTCCTATACTCCACTGTATAACTATGTCCTTGCATTTCCAAAGCCGAACGAGCTAATCTCCCAGTTGGATTTCGAAGGTTACATAGCCAGCGCAAACTGCTATGGTCAGTTATGACTTTAAACTCATATCCTTCGATATAAGGTCTAAACTTCCTTATTGCCCATATCACAGTTAGGCATTCCCGCTCAGTTACAGAGTAGTTACGTTCAGCCGGGGAGAGGGTACGGCTAGCAAACTCTAACACTCTTTCTTCGCCGTCTACGATTTGCATCAATACGGCGCCTAAGCCGGTATCGCTAGCATCCGTTTGCACGACGAACTGTGCGTTGAAGTCTGGTCGATGTAAGATTGTCGCTGACGCCATCAGCGCTTTAATCTTTGTGAAAGCATCTTGTTGTGTTTCACTCCACTCATACTTCCTTCCCTTCTTGGTCAATGCAAAAAGAGGTTCAGCGATGCTCGCAAAGTCTTTTAAAAACTTGCGATACCATGACGCCATTCCTAAGAATCGCCTTAGCTGTTTCAAGTTTTTCGGTGCCGGATAGTCCACTACCGGGGCTATTTTACCTGGATCAGGCCGAATTCCGTCATGATTGACTACAACGCCTAGGTACTTGACCTTACCTTGGCAAAAGACACTCTTCTCTTGGTTTCTTGGGCCATCTTTCACGCGTTGATTTCACGCTAAAATTTACTGACTCTATGAAACTAATTTACACAGAAGCGGCTACCTAATCTGATAACTTATTAGCGAGCTATTGTGTATTTGCAATACACGAAAACCTACGCTTTCCTATCAGTATTAAGCTAGCCAAAAAAAAATAAAAATCTAACGCCTCTACTATAATAGCTGTGGCGTGATTTTATTTCGCGGAGTCTAAGTGCAAAACATCGTGTTTTGCAAAAAAAAATTCCAAAAAAAAATCTAACGCCTCTATTCTAATGACTGTGGCGTGATTTTATTCCGTGGATTCTAAGTGCGAGACGGCATGCGTTGCACCAAATTTCTGATCTCGCACTCTTTTGCTGTCGTATAATACGCGTTATGCTGCGTATACACAGGTAGGCTCTATCATCAGCCAGCTGTGCTATCCTATATGCACTCACACACGCTCGGGTACGCGTACTATATCGCTTCTACTGCGATATGGCGCTTGCACTATGCCTGCGCTACGTACTGTAGCGAACACACGCACTCGTAGCACTCGCACGTACTCTCCCACCGAGCGGCTCGCGTACACACTCTCCGCGCACTCACAGACGCTCCCACCAAGCGGCTCGCGCACACACTCTCCGCGCGCTCACGTATACTCCCGCTACAAAGCGTACTCACACGCGCCAGCTGCTTCGTACTCGGCGTTCGCACACTACTATAGCGCGCACGGATTTTCTTACTCTCGCGCGCTGCTGCTTAGCCGACCAACGAACCGATATTTGTTTTGATCGGCTCGGGGCAAGTATAATGCTATATATCACGCCTAGGCCTTTTCGAACTCGCGGAAATTCAATCGTCTTTCTACGAAATTCGCTTACTTTTCGCCGAATCGGGAATTCCCTATCTCGAATTCGCGCGCAACACTTTTTCTTTTCCCATCCCGCGTATCTACACGTTTTGGGCGCCAGTTGTAACGGGGTGGTTTCTAGGCGGCTAACTGCCTATGTACCCCGTACAAATGCAAAGTCCTTCTGCACTTTGCTTTTGCGAGTGCTGTACTCGCTCGTGTGGTCGCCTACCTGCGACGATGCCCCGGTGCTCAGTATGCACTACACTCCTGTATAGTACCCGCGGAGGCGGCGGTATTCGGCGGTTTGAATAGGAAGAGGGATCGGGACGACAATCAAATGAACACACTACCGATTCTAATAAAAAGGCGTTTATTCAATTAAGCAATCCGTCGTCCGTGTTACGCGTATTCGCGTCGCGAGAAGGCCACAAAATATACCGGCTCAACGACTGGGGCCAAATGCCTCGCCAGTCGATCGCGCATAAATAAAAGGAAATCAGATCCTACTTTTTGTCGCGATGATCCTCGTTGTACTCTGGCCAGGGAGTCTCCTGCTCGACCTTGCCGTGTCGCTGTCCCGTGGTAGCTCTGTTACTGCGGTTGCTGCCGTTGCTGCTGTTGCTGCACTCGTTGCTACTCTTGCTGCTCACGATGCTGCTGTTGCTGCTAGGGCTGCTATCTTTGCTGCTGCTGTCGCTATAACTTTTGGCGCGCGTCGTTACTACTGCTCGCGAGTGCGGTCAAAAGTTAACTGTCTCGAATTTCCCTCAAATTACGAGATCTCTACCGGCCTTCCCGCGCTTCGACTCCCCACGCCGACGTGCGCGTCTCGCCGCCCGTTACAATATATATATATATATATATATATATATATATATATATATATATATATATATATATATATATATATATATATTGATGCTACAATTTATGTGCAGATAATATGTTATTAACTATTTTATTTCTTATTATTTTTAAATTTTGTCTGCTTGTATCTGATACATGCGCGTATATCCGAATAAAATTCGAAAATCGATTTCATTCCTTGTCTACCTACTCCATCGTGCTAATAATCGAGCGCGCAATTCCCGAAAAACGGCAAATTACTATGTTTACTCTGTATGGGTTATTAAATCTTGCAGGGCTGCCACTACAAATTTTGAGTTCTTGAATCGGGCTCCGCGAAAGAGTGTTATCGAATCGGGCTCGGAGATAGAGGGTTACCGAAACGAGCCCGGAGATTTTTTTCCTCTCAGGTTTTTCCCCAACAACACCTTTAAACGACTAACTCTGACACTATCATCCCAGAGTCATAGTATAAAGTTATTGGGGGAGAAGAATAAAATAGGTGCCGGGGATAACGATGTTAAACGTGGGAAAAGCGGTTACGTGTGGGAGGAGGAGGAGAAGGAGGATGAGATACTCGTTGCGCGGCAGTGGAAGTGGTGGGAGACAGAGTGTCAAACAAGAAGAACGGTGATTTAAACATTCCGAGAATCAAAAGAAGATAGACAAAAACAGAGTTCATTATTATCAGCTCGTGTTACAATAACGACATCTTGGAACTACAGCGTTGTAAACACCTGACAATGCAACCGCCACTTTCAATAAACTTTTTTTCTCTTCTTTACAACAGACATATCGTCTGTCCACGTCATCATTTTTTTGCAAATTGTCTACAGAAAAATTGTCGAGAAATTTCTCGAAACCTAAACCAGCGCATATGTAATGCAAAAACATGATGCAATATTGTCCACATACATCGGAAGAATCGCTGTGTAGCAGGACATTATTTCAGCGAAATTGTTTACAATTTTTGCGCAATCGATTTACATGATCGGAAATGAATGGGGGGAAGCCAAAACTATCAAAGTAAAAAACGCTACACGATTTATCAGCATATGCGGCGACCCGATGCATACCCGATGTTGTATGATCTTCTGTATTTACAACAAACGCTGTCGGTTTCGTCCACACCTTCGGTATCTGATCGGCTAGGAATATACCGACAGTATGCCAGCAGATTTTCGATACGTTCTTTAGTATCTCTACAAGCCCCTCGTTCCGATTTTCTATGACGTTCATATTTCCAGCCGTATCGTCGCACCACAAGACTGTCGACAAGCGAGAGGATTTGGCGGTAGGCCCGTAATTCAGCCGAGTCTCGATATATGCTCTGTAGGCGTAGGTATTGGAATGGGTGTGTAGAAAAGCCATCTTTAACTGTCGAAAATATCTTTAGTCGTTCTGCTCCTTTTTGTCTTTTTCTCCCCACGCGTCGTCGTCTTCTTCTTTTCTCTCTTTCTCCTCATTTTTCTTGTTACACGTCTCTTTTTCACACCACCACCACCACCACTTCTTGACTTGCATTTTTTACGACTACCAGTCTTGCGTTTTCTTCCAACGACACCGCCTCTTTTTCTTCTGTAGTGACAGGTCTAGCGAGTAGTTGCAACTGAGCCGGGGTCCCATACCGTGATATTTTATATCCTGACCCCTCCATCAACTTGTCCAGTTTTTCTTCGGTTTTTCTCTTCAATATTTTGCCAGATTCTCTCATACGATTGCGGATGGACTGCTTCACCGGTGTAATGCGTGACGCAACGTCAGATATAATGTTGAAAGCCGTACGCACAGCTTCCTTGCCCACAGCTTTGGCTCCTAGATTGATGAGTGGAAGGACCCGACGAAATATGCAGGCCAAAAATTTTTTGTCTTGTATTGTTTCAAATTTGATGCGGTATTTACCAGACGTGCTGGCTGATCAGTCAAATTCGAGTAAGAGTGACGGGATTCTGTGCTGGAGGTAGGTATCCTCGTACCATTAGACGGTATGTTGAAATTTCGATCACTATTTTGCTAATCCATTCCGCTAGTACCTGTCGTTCAAGGTATTATTCCCATTCTGCTGATGCTATATTCCGACCTAATACTGCCGGAGTCGAGATAATTGGTATTCCTCCGTCTAAAAGCAATGCATTGCGATTCGTCTATTCTATCAGTAACAAAAGACTTTCGAAGTTCAATTGTCGCATGGGCGTATTAGTCAGTTTTTCTCTTATTCCCAATGGTGCGTCTATGGTCCTTGTTTCCTTTACCGATTCTATAATACTTTCAACTACTGACGACGTTTCATTTTTCTCATCATCTGTATTTTCTTCCGATTTTTCCAATGTCGATCGTTGTTGATGCGAGGCTACGTCGCTTTTCTGTTCGGAATCCCAATGACCTGCTTTCTTCCCGAATTTCTAAATTAATTCTCTATCGACTTATACGGTCAATACACTCTGTCTTTGTTCCTCTTTTGGTCAATTATCTCTCTTATAAGTCGTCTTTAGGCCTTTCTGAGATGGCGGCAGGGCGCTTGTCATCCTGTTCAAGGAAATTGGTGTCCCCCTGAAATCGGCTAAGGAGGTCAAGTGCCGGGGATCACGCTTGATGCTAGATTAAACTGGGGGAAATATACATTTCGTACACGTACGAGTACGAAATGGAGACCACCTCTTACCTTCTTTGTCCAACTTTCGCGGAGATAAGACAGAGGGTGTGGGGTATTCGTATGATGGTGTTAAAAGAGCTTAGGTCAAACAGCTTGGCATCAATTTACCAAGTTGTTGAATCTATAAATAAGAGATAATAAGGTAATTTCACAAGGTATACTACATAGCACAAAGGGCTTAGCTGAGTGCTCGAACAGCACGTCCCCGCGCAGGATTCCCCGACCCTGCTGGAGAAAGTGAATAGTAATCTATTTAAGTCAATTAAAATTTACCATTTAAGTCGATAAGGATTCAATTAACTTGAATAAAGAATCATAATTCCACTTTTTGCATTAGAACTTGAGAAAACGCGATATATATATATATATATATATATAATATAAATCTATATAAGTCGATTAAACTTAACATGAAAAATCCTACATTATATTAAGCACGATTAATTTTTCTCCGGTCGTTTCGAGGTTACTCATTTTATCTTGGTTAGGTGTTCATTTTTTACGACTTTTATCTTTTTATATTAGCATGTGGTGGAGGGGTATTTCGAAAGTGACCGGAAGTGAACCGGAAGTGACCGAAAAACGACGTAAATATAAAAAATAATACTATATATATATATATATATATATATATAAACTATATATATATATATATTCATATTAATAATATAAACTATTATTATTAATATGAATTGAATTATATTATGCCTTCCAATGATCTTTTGAATATGTTTCGTCGAACTGGAAGTTATTCGGTGGTGTTCTGAAGACCTAAACAAAAAAAAGATAAATAAATAGTTAACAACATAAGAGTATCCTTCCAGCGTTTGCCAACAATATTATGTTACCCAACTCTCACGGCGAAGACGTGCTGGTAAGGTTTACTTTTCCGAGAGTCATTCTACTGTTGCATTCTAACGAATGCTGCAGCCGATTTTCGCATTTCCAGCGCTGCAATCAAACGAATACTGCAGCCGATCTTTGCATTTCCAGCGCTGCATTCAAACGAATGCTGCAGCCGATCTTTACAATATTTCTTTATATACAACATTTTTCGTATAAATTTTTGTTTTATGTTCAATTTTAGCATTATTTAGTAGTAGCAATTTTAATTCTCTAATTCTTACCCTAGATAGAGCGACGTATAATTGACCGTGACTAAAAACTGGTGATGGAAGACAAACTCCAACTTGATGGTATGATTGTCCTTGTGATTTATTGATTGTCATTGCAAAGCCTAATTGGAAATTCTTTTTGACGCATATTAAAAGGTACTTCTTCCTTAGATGGTGACAATATTATTCGTGGAATAATAACTATTTTTCCAATATTTCTTCCACTTAGAATTTCGGCTTGAATTGAATATTTTAAGAATCGCTTTACAATTAATCTTGTACCATTACAAAGACTTTCATTGATATTTAAATTTCTTATTCTTGTGTGGAGGAAGTCCATTAGAAGTTAATAAGTTTAAAAATTCTGTAGGTAACATAACATCTAATTTTTCTCCATTATCATCTTGTGCTGTATCTGTACTTAAATATTCAAAACAGCAACATGCCATTATATTTAGAATTTTATGATTAATATCAATTATATCATTATTTTTAGGAGCCAAAATTACTTTATCATTCAATGTTTTATCGTTAATTGTTATTTTATTCCTAAAAATTTCTTTAATAATGTCTCCTTAAGATATTATATCGGTCAGAATTTCAATTAACTCATTTTCTTCTTCGTATGAATTACAATATTTGCCATCGCTTACACTTAATAACCATTTTTTAAACGTATTATCATCATTACATATGCGAAGATTTTCATTCAATGTCATTCGAACAAAATATTGCCATAAAACAACTTGATTTGTTTGACAACTTGTTTGACAGAATTTTCAATAACTTCTATACTACTACCATGACGAACGACAGGTAACGTTTGCCTAAAATTCGCTGCAATGCCTGTCCAAGCAACACATACAAATGTTATATTATGCATTTTTAAATAGTCTATTAGAACATTAAGTAAATAACTTTTTCCACTTCCACCTGGTTTATCAATAAAAATGCATCTACCTTTGTTTGTAATTCGGTCAGCATTATACTTTCTTTATGAATTGATGTTACACCGTTCCAATCATCAATATGCGCAGTTATTTTAGGCAAATCGAAGTCACTTAATGTATATCTATGGACTTGTAAAACTTTTTCAATTGCATTCAGTGCCATATTTTCACTTATATTGTGTTCATATTTAGGATGGTAAAAATTATCTTTGTATTTTTATATAAAAATCGCACATTAATAAGATTGTGAAAAATCTAAATATCATAAATATGTATAGTTTTATTATTATAATACATACAAATCCAATGGCCACTTTCAGAATTTCCAGAAAATAATAGTTGTATGTATTCATTATTTATTGAAATTGGATGAATATTTCGAGGCTTTTGAACTAAGAGTGTTGATTACATATTAAAAAATGAACAAGATTTAATAATTTTATTGAACATGAAAATATGTATATCATTTAACATTCAATCTCCGGAATATGTACCTATACTTTTTACAACTAATTTTTGTTCCTTTGTCACACCCATTTTAAAATATTACTATATGATTAATAATTGATATTGATAATTTTTTTGGCTGAAAAGATAAAATAAAAAAACTTACAATACATAATATGAAATAATAAAATATGTAATGAATTGTATATGAAAAAAAAATAATCATAATTTATTGACGTCTAAAAACCAAAAATAAAGTTGCTAGCAAATCTTCAAATTTAAAAAATTTACGGGTTATCAAGATAGGAATCTCGCAATATATCTAGATAAAATCAACATGATTTCTATTATAAAATTGTTTACATCGGCGCCCCGCCGAGCTCGAGAGCGACTCACTTATAAGAATAGACGCGCACGTCTACATAAACACACGACGTTAGTTTCGATATTCAAAACTCCGGCGTCTAGCGTAGAGAAAATTTTGTGCTCTGTCACGTGATGTTCTGCACAAGCTGGGGCACAATAATTTTTTCTTTCTCTTTTTATTTTTCTCCTATGCATGTAAACGAAACGTATCTCAATACATATTCGGAGTAGTATATTTGCATAAGAAAATTATTTACTGTTGTTTATTAACAATAAATAAAGTATAAAGTTGATTTTTTTACGTTTCATTTTTTTTGCTACAATCTAATAAATTTGAAAATTTGATGAATTGATGAATTTTTATTTTTACCTTTTCTAAAATTTTTTTTTCAATAATAATTGCAAGTATATGCAACAAAAATTTTTTTGTCCACTCTGCTGAACAGATCAATAAATAAACTCTGTTCTCCGTTCAATAATTCTGAGAACTTCGGGAAAATTGAGAGCGTTTCGCGCAAACGATAATTTGTATCGAACACAATTTTTGTTATCTAGTAAGTAGGAAAAATCAATTAAAAGAATTTCAGCGTGCGAAACGTAATAATTTAGCGAAATCAGAGATTCGTTTTTCCTTATATTTTTTTGGCGTGTGCGAGCAATAGTTTTGTATAGGCAAATACACTTATTAGAAATGGCTGAGAATAGCAGATATTTTGGAGAGCAAATTTATGCACAAATAGATGATTGGGCGATGTCGCTGCGACCCGTTGAGATTCAGGCGAGGCTGACGGAATTAGGATTAAAAGCGGGTACATCGCGTCTAGAAAATATTCATAGGTTAGCTAGACGATTGCGCGGGGACTATATGGCAGACGGCTTCCTCGAAACAAGCGATCCAGAATTCATAGCATTATCAAGAAGAGACACAGATTTGTACAGAATGATCAAGAGAGACAAATCTTTACCACCAGCTCTGAAGATAGCAATAATGGAACGAAATCGCGCAGGAAGACTAAATCTATTTAGTTCAAATTCGACTTTTCTCGACAATGCAGAGATGACAAATAGAAGCCAACTACCATCATCACAACCTCAAGAAATATACAACCAAGAATAGCCAATATAACGGTGTCCAAGAATAGCCAATATAACGGGGTTGGCTCGCTGGTGATGTCGTTGCGGCCGCGCAGACGTTAGCTGCGTGCTATGCGGCCGGAGAGCTGCTACTCCGAGATAATCAAGTCGCGCGCTCGCGTATAGCGAGCCGTCGGCAACCGAGCTAGTCAGGTCGCACGAAGTTCGGGAAGCGAACGACGTGCCCGCGGAGGCGGCTGGGCTGCTGTTGGTCTAGCGGATGTAGAAATGTTGGCTCCCTACTAATGAGAAACCTCTCGGTTGCACAACGCTTATCAAGCACACAATCGAAGTGGGGACGGCGCGACCGATTAAGCAACGTTATTACCCGGTTTCTCGCAAGATCGAGTAACAAATGCACGCTGAGGTATATAGAATGCTCGAGGCTGGAATAATAAGATGCGCAAAGGACAGCGAATGATCAAGCTCTGTCATGATTGTGCGAAAGGCGAATGGTACCTATCGGTTTTGCGTGGATTACTGCAAACTCAACGCTGTGTGCAAAGTTAGTGCGTATCTGCTTCCATACAAGGATTCGATCTTTAGCAAATTGTAGAATGCTCGATACATATCTACGATCGATCTTGACAGTGCCTATCATCAGATCCCAATGAGGGAAGAAGATATGCATTTGACAGCTTTTACAGTACCTGGTCTAAGCCTCTTCGAATTAACTCGTATGCCGTATAGTGTAGTAAGAGGCCCGGGTACCTTCCGGTAATTCAGCTACAAAATTATCGGAGCTGAATTGGAACTACACGCTTTTTCATACTTGGACGACATTATTATCACTACAAGGACGTTCAAAGAACACCTAAATTGACTGGGAGTGGTTCTAAAGCGGATTCGCGACGCTGGATTGACCATCAATCGTGAGAAAAGCAAGTTCTTCTGCAGCGAAGTCAAGTACTTGAACGTTGTGGTGAATCGTGACGGATTTCGCCCCGACCCAGATAAGATTTTGCCTATTATGCAGTATCTAGCTCCCAAGAACCTGAAGCAATGGCGCCGTTTTCTAGGCATGGCTTCCTGGTATAGGAAATTTTTAGATAACTTCGCCACAGTCGTCGATCTCCTTACACAACTTACGAGAAAGGATGTGAGATATCATTGGGGCAACACGCAACAGATGGCTTTTGAGCAGGTAAAAGCGCTAATCGCTTCTGCTCCCATATTATACAGCCCTTCTTTCGAGGATCGATTTACGATCCAAACTGATGCGAGCGACACTGGCCTTGGTGCTGTCCTCACGCAATCAATTGACGGCGAATAACGCGTGCTCGCTTTCGCGAGTCGTACGCTTAATACGGCTGAACGAAATTATTCCGTTACAGAACGCGAATGTCTCTTCTATGGGCTACTCACAAGTTTCGAGCTTACATAAAAGATTACCACTTTCAGGTAATCACGTTAGCTCGATGGGCTTTGGAATTACAAGCCTACGATTTCGACATTGTACATCGTAAAGGCTCATTGCATTGCGTACCCAACGCCTTATCTCGCATGTACGAGGATGAAGTGAGCGAAGCGCAAATAGCATCGCTAGATACTAATGAAGAGACGCCTTAAGACACATGGTATAACAACCTCAAGGCTCAAGTATCTCAAAACCCGACACACCATCCTCAATGGAAGCTAGTCGGAGGGAGGTTGTATCACCTACACCCAGATCCCTTATTAAATGGCATCTTAGAAGATAAGGATGAATAGAAGGTTGTCTTGCCTTTAGAGAAGATCCCCGAAGTACTGCGGGAATCGCACTGCGAGCCCACCGCAGGCCACCTTGGCCGCCGCGAGAGAATCGTCAGATATTTCTATTGGAAAAGAATGTATCAAGATGTCAGCAAATTTGTTAACGAATGCACTGTGTGCCAGCGAACCAAAGTAGAACAAATGCTCCCTGCCGGATTAATGGGCAAGCGGAAAGTCGCTGGACCGTGGGAGGTAGAAGCAGCTGACATCGTGGGACCTTTTCCCCGTTCCATTCACGGACACATCTATGTCCTGATTTTCATGGACACATTCACTCGATGGATAGAGGTAATTCCGATCCGGAAAGCTGATGGAGCGACAAAATGCAGAGAGCTCAAGGAGCCTGTATTTTTACGCTTTGGAGTGAGATACATATTTTTCTTTCTGACCGAGTTCAGGAATAAACTCCTGGATAATTTCTTGCTGGAGCACGGCGTTACGCATAATATTATTCCGCCGTATCATGATCAAGCAAATCCAGTTGAGCGAGTAAACCGGACTGTCAAAACTATGATCACGTCGTTCATAGAACGTGCACATAATAACTGGGACAAACACCTTACTGAGATAGCGTTTGCCTACAACACCGCCACGCAAGAGACAACAGGCGTCAGCCCAGCTTTCTTAAATACGAGCAGACACCCTACTCCATCTCACAGTACCCGCCGAGCTGAGGACATTACGGCTCGACGAAAACGAGGAGGATGCTCTTAAGTAATGGGAAGAGCGTATGCGCAAGTTGTCGGATCTACAGCTAATAGCAGCAGAAAAAGCGCGACGTGCAACCGAACGGCAGGCCAAATATTATAATGCGAGACGCCGACATATCGAGTTTAATGTCAATGACCTTATTTTCACGTCTCGTCATTAGTATCTAGCGATGCTATTTGCGCTTCGCTCACTTCATCCTCGTACATGCGAGATAAGGCGTCGGGTACGCAATGCAATGAGCCTTTGAGTTGTACAATATCGAAATCGTAGGCTTGTAATTCCAAAGCCCATCGAGCTAAGCGACCAATCGGGTTCCGCAAATTGCAGAGCCATATCAGGCTACTGTGGTCGGTGATAACCTGAAAGTGGTAATCTTTTATGTAAACTCGAAACTTGTGAGTAGCCCATAGAAGAGCGAGACATTCGCGTTCTGTAACGGAATAATTTCGTTCAGCCGTATTAAGCGTACGACTCGCGAAAGCGAGCACGCGTTATTCGCCGTCAATTGATTGCGTGAGGACAGCACCAAGGCCAGTGTCGCTCGCATCAGTTTGGATCGTAAATCGATCCTCGAAAGAAGGGCTGTATAATATGGGAGCAGAAGCGATTAGCGCTTTTACCTGCTCAAAAGCCATCTGTTGCGTGTTGCCCCAATGATATCTCACATCCTTTCTCATAAGTTGTGTAAGGAGATCGACGACTGTGGCGAAGTTATCTAAAAATTTCCTATACCAGGAAGCCATGCCTAGAAAACGGCGCCATTGCTTCAGGTTCTTGAAGCAATGGCGCCGTTTTGAACCACTCCCAGTCAATGTAGGTGTTCTTTGAACGTGCTTGTAGTGATAATAATGTCGTCCAAGTATGAAAAAGCGTGTGATTCCAATTCAGCTCCGATAATTTTGTAGCTGAATCGCTGGAAGGTACTCGGGCCTCTTACTACACTATACGGCATACGAGTTAATTCGAAGAGGCTTAGACCAGGTACTGTAAAAGCTGTCAAATGCATATCTTCTTCCCTCATTGGGATCTGATGATAGGCACTGTCAAGATCGATCGTAGATATGTATCGAGCATTCTACAATTTGCTAAAGATCGAATCCTTGTATGGAAGCAGATACGCACTAACTTTGCACACAGCGTTGAGTTTGCAGTAATCCACGCAAAACCGATAGGTACCATTCGCCTTTCGCACAATCATGACAGAGCTTGATCATTCGCTGTCCTTTGCGCATCTTATTATTCCAGCCTCGAGCATTCTATATACCTCAGCGTGCATTTGTTACTCGATCTTGCGAGAAACCGGGCAATAACGTTGCTTAATCGGCCGCGCCGTCCCTACTTCGATTGCATGCTCGATAAGCGTTGTGCAACCGAGAGGTTTCTCATTAGTAGGGAGCCAACATTCCAGAACTTCCTCTAATTGGCAATCCAAAAATTTCTCTAATTCCTCTAATTATTGTTTTAGCCGGGACGGGTAGCTTTCCTCTCGCTTCATGATGCAGGTTATGGCTGCTGGCAGGTACGCGAGGCGGAGGTTTTGCGTTATTGCTGCTTGCTACCGGACTTATAGCTGCAGTTCCTTTTGGCTTCTGTCATTCTCTTGACTTACCATTTACTCCAGTGCCATTTGGTACCTTAGGAGGTGTCTCTTGTGGTTTGACCGGTTGAGTGATTCCCAACTGAGCAATCGCTTGTTTGGCGGCCATAGCTACTAGCGAACAAAGTTCCATTGGTTCAGCCACTCCAGCAATTGTTGGCGGCTTTAGCGTCTCGCTTTCTTGCTTACCCTCGGTTTCTTCCTTTTATGCCAATTTAGGCAATAAGCAGTGATCTGGCGAAGGTGGAGGTTTATAATGGTCGCGCTCGTGAATTAACTTTTCAGCGGCTCTCGCTTTTGTAATAAGCGCATCCACATCGACGACTTCATTTCGTGGAACCAACCTTCGAACGTCGGCCAGCATATTGTCGTAAATTATCTTAATTTGCGCATCTATGGGAGGTGGCTCATCTAATCGGCTGAGGATCGCTAGAACTGCAAAGATGTGTTCCCTAATAGGCTCTTTCTTGCCCTGTGTCCTCGCTTGAGCTTCCGCTCAATCAAAATCACAAAATACAAGTGAAAAAGTAAAAGACAATAATTTATTTTTTTAAATGATTTTATCATTATCTATATTAATAGTATAAAACAAAGTTCGTTATCAATTTTGGAAGCATATCAATATTACTCCGTCTTACAAAAAAAGAACCGTGCCAAGAATTTTTTTTTTAAATTATTATTGTTACATATAACCTATTAATATTGACGCAGATAAACATATCATAATAACATTTTATTATAATAATCATATTATTGTTGTATTTATTTTAAACTAAACATACTGTTTGATTCCAAGACTAAAACTAGTGCAGATACTGTTTTCTTCATGAAAATAAACGTAATATTTATTCTAGCAATGATTAGTTAACTCATAAACCCATTGTTACAGAGTCCAAATACGCATTTTAACCATATTTTGACATTATGATAGTTATGATAGTTATGTGCAAGTGAAAAAACATATTTATGTATATCTATACATATATATACATATACAGGGTGTCCCATTTTAATTTACCATCCCCTAAAACTGGTTAATAATTTGCTCTGAGAAAAAAATGTTTCAAATAAAATTTGTTGGGTTCGAAGGAGGGCATCTTTTGGCTATTTTAGCTGCGACCTTGAACATGACCTTCAAGGTCATTTGAAAGTCAAGACCAAATTTTCATATGAAATGTGCATATTTTTATGGCGGATTCGGATTCTACTAAAAAAAGAAACACTTTTTGTTCGAATCATTTTTTGAAAAAATCCCAAATTTTTGTTGTAAACGGCTTTAAAAAAGTTGAAAAAATCACTAGATATCTCTTATTGCCCCACCCTTTAAAAGAAGATAAAAATTTGCTCTGAGAAAAAAATGTTTCAAATAAAATTTGTTGGGTTAGAAGGGGGGCATCTTTTGGCTATTCCAGCTGTGACCTTGAACATGACCTTCAAGGTCATTTGAATAAGATTTATCACAGATTCGGGTTCTACTAAAAAAGTAACACTTTTTGTCTTAACCATTTTTTGATCATCAATAGGTAGCTCTCCCTTTAACTGAAAAGAGAATTTGTCCAAGAAATAAGCTGTTTTAGATGAATGTTACTAGCTTCAAACAAAGACAGAGGTATCCTTTGGATCACTTAAAGCAAGACCTTCACGTCCAGCCACTTAAGGCAAGACCCCGTCCAGCCACTTAAGGCAAGACCCCGTCCAACCACTTAAGGCAAGACCCTATCCAGCCACTTAAGGCAAGACCTTCACGTCCAGCCACTTAAGGCAAGACCCCGTCCAACCACTTAAGGCAAGACCCTATCCAGCCACTTAAGGCAAGCCCTTCACGTCCAGCCAAGGCAAGACCCCTTCGTTCAGCTAGTCATGGAAATTTCAACGTCTCAAGTGCTCTATCAATTGCCCATTTTGTTGAATGCACATTTGTATTCTCTGCCGAAAACTTCTTTGGACATCTATTAATGTTTGTGGGGTGAACGCCCGGAATGCTGCAACAATTCTCTCCATCATATTTTGTGCCGTCGTCGAGGCTTCCGCGTAAACTCTCTGCTTCACGGCCCCCCACAGAAAGAAGTCCAATGGGGTCAAATCTGGCGATCGCGCAGGGAATTCACAGATTAGACTACCAATTCCAATCCAACTATTTGGGTATGTCGCGTTCAGAAATCTCCTGACAAGTAGTCTACGATGAGCGGGAGCACCATCTTGCTGGAACCACATGTCTCGCCTTATTTCTAGCGGAATGTTTTCTAGAAGAGGTGGAATTTGGTTCTCGAGAATATCTAAATAAAGCTCGCCGTTTAAATTACGGTCATAAAAAATTGGACCCACAACGTATTCCCCAACTATGCCCGCCCAAACATTAATTGACCACCGTCTTTGTGTACGGTGATCTCGCTGCCAATGTGGATTTTCTTCTGCATAATAATGCGCGTTATGAAGATTAACTCCTCCCATATTGTCAAACTTGGCCTCGTCTGTAAAGAGAGTTCGATCAAAGAAAAATGGATCTATGTGCATTCGTGTTTCCGCCCATTGACAGAATTTAAGTCGCCTGGCAGGATCACCAGGCTCAATGGCATGTGTAAGGTGCAAGTGATATGGATGAAATCTAAAATGACGCAATACACGGTAAACTGTTGATCTGGGTACTCCATGCATTCGCTGAATTTGTCGCGTCGAAATATGAGGATCCTCGGCAATTATAGCACGAACCCCAAGCGCAATATGCTCTCTTGGGCCCGTCCGTCGCCTCTTCCTTCTTAAGTTACCTCCTTGAGCTCTTATCGTTAGAAGTTTAATATTCCTCCTACTAGGATGACGAGCGTCCGTATACCTTTCAGCGTACAGACTCGCTGCAGCCTTGTAATTGTCGTGACATTCTACCAGAATCTTGATCATGTTGACTATCTCTACTGGCTTGTAGTCAACCATTATCTGTTGTAGGTAGATTTTTTAGGGAATATTTAATCTTACTAGAAATAATTTATTATAAGTATTTTTCTGCTCTGAAATTCAGAAAGTCAATGAAAACCTAATGATGAGAAGCTTTGAGGAGCTGTAAGAATTTACAAGCTTTACCAATAGAACGATAACGAAGCAAAAAAATGTCTTTTAGCGAGAAATAAAGCATTTATTTCTCGCTAAAAGACATTTTTTTTTCTCTTCTATCAGAGTATATATATATATTGTTTTGACACCGGATTGATAAGAAACAGGAAACTGTTTGTCAAAATTGATATTTTGGACCTTTTTATTATGACCTTGACAAGGTCTAACTAAGGTCAAATGTCAAAAACTGCAAGAATAAACTCATTTTCGAAGGAATGCATTTAGATAAGTATAATTATGGTTTTATGAAATTAAAAATTCATTTCTGAATTAAGTAGTTGTATTTTCTCATTACTGGGTACCTAAAAAAAACTATTCTGCAAAAAAAAAAAAAAAAAATCGAAAAAACGAAAATTTTTGGTAAAAAATTGCAGTGTTGTACCTTAATACTAACGTAGGCAATGGATATTTTATGAACCATTGATAGCTTTTCAATAAATAATATTAATCTTTAATCATGTTTATTATGAGCAAATTAGTTGTCAAATGCGTTTGAAAATTGTGTTTAAAAATTAGAAAAATAAAAGTAACATTTATAAAAAGAATTTGTAACGATAGCAAAAGTGTAAAAATATTATTATTATTTATTTAGAAGCTATCAACTGTTCATATAAAACATTGATAGCCTAAACTCATTTGACATCAAAAAAATTAAAAATATTTTATGTCACATCCTTACATTACAATAAGTATTTATTTTACAACATTTTCATACAACTTTTCATAATGGCTGATTATTCTCCTAATGAAATTGTCGATATGATATTGGTTTTGGGGGAGTGCCATATCAATTACATTGCTGCATCCAGGTTTTATACTGAACGTTTTCCGGACAGACGACATCCTACGGATTTGACAATTCGTAATTTGACCGAAAGAGCACGAAATGGACATCTTAGTCGTCAACGTCGACGTCATGAATATGACGAAAATGATCCAAGAGTCGTCACTATTCTAGCAGTCATTCATATTGACCCACATGTAAGCACTCGTCAGATAGAAAGGAAAATCGGCATACCTCAAAAAACAGTTTCAAGAATTTTGAGAGCTGTTCATTACCATGCCTATCATATCACTCTATCGCAAGCTTTAAGAGCACAGCACCTGATAGCTCGTGTTAATTTTTGCCAGTGGGCTTTACAGATGGTACATAATGATTCTCACTTTTTCCGATATGTGCTTTTTTCTGATGAAGCTATATTTGAGAGCGACGGACAGTTAAATCGACACAACTGTCATTACTGGTCGAATGTAAATCCCCACTGGCACAGAGCTGTAGACCATCAAAATCGATGGACTTTGATGGTATGGTGCGGGATACTTAACGGTTATCTTATTGGACCCTACTTTTTTGATAGAAACGTTGATAGATTCACATATTTAGAATTGCTAAGAGATCACTTACCAGGTCTTTTGGAAAATGTCGATTTAGAAACTAGATTAAGAATGTGGTTTCAACAAGACGGCGCTGCGCCACATTTTGCTAGAATTGTACGACAATTTTTAAATGAACGCTATGCTGGTAGGTGGATTGGACGAGGAGGTCCACTTCAATGGCCCGCTAGCTCGCCAGACATGACATCGCCAGACTTTTTCTTGGGGGGATTCTTAAAAAATGTTGTTTTTGCTCAAAGGCCAACCAATAAAGATGACATGATTGCCCGAATTAGACGAGAGACCGACTAAGAACTGTGGACAGTTTTGAAAGACGTTTACGTATGTGTCTTGAAGCAAACGGAGGTAACTTCAAGCATTTAATCCGTGGTTAATTAGTAAGTTATATTAATCGTGAGAGGCAAGGGGACTCACGCTAATCCAGCACCCCTAAGGAAACAGAACTTACTACGTCCACGCCGTTGTTTCTGGGTAATGCTAAAAGTAAGTGAAGAAAAGAGAATTTATTTCTATTCAAATTAACAACTTTGACATTCGAATGATCTTGAAACCACAATTTCAATGTCAAGAAGTTATTAACATTGGTTCCTTTACGGTTTGAAATTTGTTTAACAACAAATCTAAAAAAACCAGCTTTTAAGATTATTTTTAATGTTTAACGTTGATTCGACCTTGTCAAGGTCAGAATAAAATAGTCAATGATATTAATTTTGACATACAGTTTCCGGCTCCTCGTGAATCCGGTGACAAGACTAGCCTTTTTCCTCGAAAGTGAGTTTATTCTTGCAGTTTTTGACATTTGACCTTAGTTAGACCTTGTCAAGGTCATAATAAAAAGGTCCAAAATATCAATTTTGACAAACAGTTTCCTGTTTCTTATCAATCCGGTGTCAAAACAAGCTTTTCCCTGCGAAAATGAGCTAAATTTCGCGATTTTACACATTTGACCTTAATTTGACCTTGTGAAGGTCAAAATAAAATTTTTGTGTAAATCATTTTTTACCTAAAATGTTTCGCTCTTTTCGAATCCGCAATAAAAAAAAGGGGGTCCCATTTGACAAAACGGGTTTTTCGAGCAATAACCTTGCAAACGACCTTCAAGGTCAAAGTGACCTTGACAGGTCGATGTCCCCCTCCATACTGAAAAACGTTTAGCTGAAACATTTATTTGTATCTCGCTTACTTTTGGAACAATTCCCATCCATAGATTAAAATGACTCTCCCTGTATATATATATATATATATATATATATATATATATATATATATATATATATGGATGAATTCTTGTCAAATCAAAGTTGAAAAAAATTAATATCGCTGTAACTCTAGAAATATGTTCTACAGGTTGTCAAAGGGTTTTTCGAGATTTTTCCAAGCCTGTTTGGCTGACTTAAAAAGAGTCAAAATTAAGTACTTTTGCATTTTTAACAATTTTTGCCAATTTTAATTAACTTTAACATTCGCTGAATTTTTCATCAAAAATATGTTTAAAGCGATATATATATATATATATATATATATATATATATATATATATATGTTATAACTAACTTATAAGCCCTTTAAACCTTAATATTAGTGAAAGTTCATGGAGATACCTTTTAACAATATAGAAGTTCCTGTAAAGTTCCAAAATGGGTCTAAGCTTCTATGAATAGTTAAAAATCAAAAGAACATGAACATGGAATGTTACATAACATTAACGTGGGATGTTTTAATTAGATAATCACGAAATGAATTGAGAGGTAGTTTACATCAGTATAAACATAATTGACATTGTTAAAAATTGATAATAAATGTGTATTGTTTACTAAAAATCCATATTACGCTAATAAATCTTTCAAATGCATACTTTTTTATTGTAATGATTCAAGGGACTAGAATAATGGCTCAAATATCATAGAGTTATATTTTTCTATTATGAACGTAGCTGCTTAACTTAAAAAAGCGTACGCAACTTGCAGATGTTGCATGAAATATCATAATAAATTGCATTTACCATAAAAAATGTTAAAATATGTGAGATATACTAGGATTTTTTTCAAGGAATGCAAGTTCTAAACGCTATGCAATTATGATTATAAATAGAACAATATAGCTCTATGATTTTTTGAGTCGTTATTTGAGTTACTTGAACCATTATAACAAAAAAATATGCATTTCAAATATTTATAAGCGTAATATGCATTTTTAGTAAGCAATACGCATTTATTATCAATTCTGACTATGTCAGTTTTGTTTATACTGATGTAAACTACCCCTACGATTTTTTCGTGATATTCTAATTAAAACATCAAACGTGTTGAATTAACACAATAACAACTTTTTTATCATTATTTCGTGTTCTTTTGATTTTTAACTATTCATAGAAGCTTAGACCCATCCTGAAACTTTACAGGAACTTTTATACTGTTAAAAGGTATCTACATGAATTGTTTGGTGGTCAAAGTCCAGATCGAAATCTTACTTTTATTAATATTAAGGATTAAAGGGCTTATAAATGAATTATAAGATGCAAATATCACTTCAAAAATATTTTTAATGAAATACTCAGAAAATTTTACAAAAAAAACCATATCTACGTCTATAGTGAAAAATACTTCCCCAAGGAGCTACATATCAATTAAAATTGTCAAAATTCATAAAAAATGCATAAGTAACTAACTTTGACCCTCTGTAACTAAGCGAAACAGACTTAAAACTGACAACCTATAGAACACATTTCCACAATTATAACGATATTCATTTTTTTCATTTTTGATTTGAGTGCGAATCACCCATATGTATATATATATATACAAAAAACACACATAAACATACAATAATTATCAAAACTAATATTTATAAATTGTTAATTTCAAAAAAAGAAAGAAGACAAAATGGGTACAGCAATAGACATCAACAACATAATAATAATCAAAATCAATTTAAAAACAAAAAATGTAAATACTCTTAATTATTAAAAAATTAAATTTAAATGAACAATTAAAATATAAATTTATTAATTATAATAAAATAAATTTCAGATAGAGGAAACAAAGGAGGAAGAAGGCATAATCATCGAAATAATCCTGATAATTATAATTGTAAAAATAATTATTCTAACAATAGAAATTATAGATATAATAACAAAAAATATTCAAATTATAATCATAGAATGGAATAGTAGTTTTCGATACAAGTGCGTAAAAGTTGATTCTACACGAGTGAGGGGTTCGTGATAAACTCACGAGTGTAGAATCAATTTTCGCACATATATCGAAAAATATTTTTTGATACAGGGAGCGTAAATGCGATTTTAAAAAGTTGCAACGTATGTAAAATCGCAATTTACGCACACTGTATCAAAAAATAACCTAACAACATTAATGACGGCTATGATTAAAGCATCAAAAAATATGTAAAAGGAAGAAATAAAAAAGCATAAAAAATAATTCACTTTTATTCTGTTTTCCTCGCACACACCTTATTCTTTACAGCCGTTTCGTCAATAAAATAAAATTTGATTTGTTCTTATACTAGACTCCTCCTACTTTCCTTTTTTATATCTACATTCATTGCATCTAACCTCCTCTTATTTGCCTTTACGCTCCTCCCTTTCTAATATGTAGTATAGTAAACATATGAGTAATCCGCCAAACTTTTAAAATTTGAAATTCTACCAAAAAATGCTATAACTTCGTTTGAAAATGTGGCACACTACTCTGTAAGGCTATAAACATTTCTTTCATTGTATTATTTTTAATTTGTACATCTATATTCGATTTTGTAAAAAGCTGTTTTGTACAAATACAAAAATATGAAACTATGGAATGAAAAAAAACACTGTCAATTCATTGGCACGTAGCTTCCTCCAACTTAATTTGTAATTCCAATAAATAAAATATTGTTTTAACATATAGATATGTTAATGTTTCTTTTAAATGTTTTTAAATAAATTTCCTATATGCTAACTTAAATAACCTACATAACTATATTTTCTACTCAAAAACTAATCCATGGATAAACTAGAAATTTAACAGCTCATAAATATTGTTATTATGCATGAGGGATTATATTGATTACTTTTAGAGATATAAGGATTTTGCTAAATAAGACGTTTTATTAAATATCACAATAACTATTAATGGAAAATTAATAATTTTTTTTAATGTAGGTATTGTTATACGCTATCAGTTACATTTAATCATATTTGAAAAATTCTATTTCATCATAGAAAAAAAAATAATAAAATTTTCGAAATTCAAAAATTTATTATAAAACAAAAACACCTTAATCGATCCAAATAAGGTTACTTTTCCCGAATTCAGAATCAATAAACAAAACTTCATGCTCAATTTTAATAACATCGCCTGTATAGTTCCAGAGATATTACAGTATACATATACACACACACATACACACACACATATCCATACGGACATTTTCTAAAAACACTTGATTCGAACTTTTAACACACAAAAACGTATTTTCTACAAGTATCGAAGAAACTGAAAATTTTACTATTGCAAAACTTCCTCAAGGAGGAAGCAATAAGATGAAAAATATCCTTACATTATTATTAGGGCCTAAATTTACCCCTGTTGAAAGTAATTACGCAATTTCGTTACGTAATTTCGTTACGTAATTTCCTTACGTATCAAAATGATATATACTTGATTACGTAAATTACGTATCGAAAATATGTATCATACTGTGAACATACTGTTATGATTTTAAATGCGCGACAATTTATTTTAATTGCAAATAATAATAAAAATTTAAATAAATTACGTTATTAATAATTTTGTAACAATTATACCTGCATTTTTATTTTATTTTTAAATACTAGTGATACAATATTTTTAATGTGTCAAATTTTATTTAATTAGTAATTTAATTTTAAATTAACTATTAACAAATAGCATTAATTTAAAATTGTTCAATGCGATAGAGCCATAAACGAAATGCAACCGAGCGAGCGTGAGCGAGCGAGGTATTTGTCACTAGTTATAATTGAAATTAATAAAATTTCAAGAAGATAATAGTCTATCGTTTTTTATTGTAATTTTTCATATTAAGTTTAATCGACTCAAATTGATTTTTATCGCATTTTATCGCGTTTTATCAAGTTCTAATGCAAAAATTGGAATTTAGATTCACAATTCAAGTTAATTAGTGATCTAATCGACTTCTATCAACCTTTTCCAACATGGGAAGTTCACCTTCGCCTATTGACTATGACTAACGTGCTACTCTTGCGCATGCTGTACCTGCTCAACTTTCTGTTTATTCGAATGTATATAAACCGTGTATCGCTGGTAATATACTGGCTCCTTTATTAAGAATTGTCAATCTCGGAGCAAAACGTTTTAAATATGCTAGTACTATGGTAAAAAGATATACTAATTAAAAATATGTTATTTAAAATATTCGAGGGAGGTGAACAAAATGTATAAAATGACAGGGCGTTAATTTTCTCTTTATTTTTACTAACGGGACATGGGGGAAGGGGGATCTGTTCGTAAGAATTTAAAACGTAAACGGAGAAGATAAAGTGGGTTTTAAAGTGTGAGGTAAGTAATAAAATAACAATAGGCCGGTAGGATAACGGGTAAAGAAAATGAATGTACTCACATAGCATTATGCCTAATATATCCAAAACCACAAAATAATAATAAACAAGCAATTATATATTATAGGAAAGAAAAATATTTTAAATGGTAATTTACGGAAATAAATATATGTCAGAATTTAGTGGCAAGTTTAAACTCGACACGAATTTTAAGCGTTATATAATAAACTTCGAAAAGAAATAAAAATCAAGAAAAAGCATGTTGAATAATAATCTATTATCTAGTAGCACGAATATAACTCTACTTAACTGCTCTCAATTCAGGAATTTTCAGGAGTTTTCGAGTCGATCTAATATTCGTAAACAATTTGCGTTTACGTATAATAAGGATGTATTACTTATTTTGCAAATGGCTGTCATTTTCCTCCTTCGCCGACTAATCACACGGACTTGATACAAATTAGCTTATTTGTTATAACTAATAATTTTTTTACAATTAATAATGTTTTTGATTACACAATCTGAAAGAGGCTGAAAAAGTACTCGATACGTGTTTTTGACTTTACTCTAAAACTCACGTAATTAGTAGAAACCACCCTTCCAAATATTACTATGTATTTTGTCCCATTTGAATGTATTCACGCCTTCTCTGGTTTCAATCGTACTAAAAAAATATTCTCTATCAAGCTTGTCGAGTTTAGAAGTAGTTATTGAGTGGTGCTCGGCACTTTGACCTTGAAATCAAATTTGAAGGTCATTGCACTGTCAACATTCATTTTTAAATAGAATCTCTCATTTTTTATGTAAATGAAGATTCGAATGTTTTACATCGAAAACCCAAGATCTATACAATACATTTTTGGTTTTTTGATGAATATTTTCAGAAAAGACAGTATAACATTCAAATACTTTTTTAACGACTGGCAACGGCTATTCAAGAAGATCGTGGCAGTCGCTGAAGTTTCTAGAATTGCTGATTGTCATCTATTCTAACAATAAGAATTTTTATTTCATAAATGAAATATATTGTGTAAAGTTTGTAATAATAAATGTCTCGCAATTTTTTTTAATCGCATAAAAAGCATAATTGCTGATGTTTAGATATTTGAAAAGGCAGATTTAAATTCTTCTTATGTACCAATATATTTAAAAAAATCTATTCTATATGATAAAGAAATATCACATATTTGAAACTGTATAGTATGTATTGTATTCTAGACAGTGTGCAGATAATTAAAATTTATATTTTATTATATTTTTATTTTTGTTAAAATAATTTCATATTTTATGTAAGTGTTTATCCCATGAATGATACAATTATTTCAGTGTATATATTTATTACAATAATGATAATCTATGAAAAAATGTTTATGACAGTTGTTATTTTACACCATGCACATCTTATTATTGCTACGTCACCACACATGTAACAAATCGGTTTCTCTTCGACTTTAAAACAGAATGCAACTGGATTCTCAACATTTATAGGTTTTGTTACTGCATAACCACTTTTGTACCATCCGTACTTAAATGCATCTTGAAATCTTGGCGCAGAAAGCTGGTTATGCGTCAGGGATTGCATTCGTATAATATTATTTCTTTCGTGTAAATTTACATTATAGCCAAGCAAATTTACTATATCTGAAAATTTTCTAACGAAGTTCTTCCAAATACGGAAGCCGTATACATCTAAAGGCTGTATTATGGCAGTTGTACCTTGTGGTATTGTTTTCAACTTCAGATTAAAGTGTTGAGGTGTAACTTCTCTTACTGTACTTTCACATTGCCCACTCCAAAAATCCAATAAAAGAACTGGAGAGTTGCCGCTACGCGGTAAAAATATTTCTTGTAGCCAAATTTGGGATAGTTCTTTAGATAATTTTCCAGAGCTAGATGATTCAACGTCTTTTTTGGTTTGAATAGATTTTGGATAACGCGTGGTCCAAAATTTCCACCTGCTTCTTTCAATACTATAAATAGCGGTGAGTGCAACTTTCCTTCAGCAGATATAAACGGCTGAATTGTGTAGCTATGTGTAGTAGAGGATACTGATTGAGCGACACATTCTACTTTCGTTGCTCCTTCGTAACATAATGTTCTACCACTATGCATAGGCATTTCCAAATTGAATTCACTTTGGTCGGAATTAAAAATATTTTCTGGGCCATATTGAGAAATTAATCCATTAACGTCTCCTCTAAAGGTTTCACATTGTGCCAATAGATTGTTCATGTTTTCAACAGCTCAAGGGGTAACCAATTTAGTTATTTTGCGTGAAACAATCGTATGTTTCCTTTTGAATTCTTTTACCCACCAATGAGATGCTTTAAACCACGACATCTTCAAGTCAACCTTTTTGTTGCAGAGCCCATCTCTTTAAATCTATATCATGAATAGCTATTTTAAAAGCCATAGCTTCTTTGAATTTATCAAGAGTGTACTTCGAAACTTGGTGTAATTTTTCGTTTCTGTCTCCTCCTGCTTCAACTTGAGCTTTCCACCGACGTAACTGTTTATCCGAAATTACTTTTCTAAAATTTCTATTTACACTTTCAATTGATAAAGGCTTTGTTTTTCCGCTCTGCCTTAAATTCTACCGCTCGTTTCTTGTAGTCAAAATTTACTGGCTCATCTTTATATAAACAAGCAGGGGCCTCTTTGTAATCTTCGTCTTTATTACTCTCATCAATACCGTGTACAAGTATATCATCACTATCATCACGATCAAAATGTAGTCGGATTTCTTGCTCTAATCCAACAGGATAATCAATACTATTTCGTATTATATCTACTATGTAATCATGCAGAATTTGTTCTTCCTCCTTTACATGAGAAAGGTCAATTTTTAATTTATTTAGATTAAAAGTTAGTGACAATAACGTCACTACAATTAATGGATCAACAATCATGGTAAAGAATATGAAAAAATGATTAAAATTACTAACACTTCAATAATATTACGCAATATGAGTAGTTACAAAAAATTACTAAATTTTTCAACAGCATTCCTCCTTTGAAAACAGCGTACATTATACTGGTTTGCAAATATTCGTTTATTTATAGAATTTTCATTTATAGAAATGAGAAAACTAGAATAATGGAAAAAATACTTATAATTTAATGTTGTGCAAAATAAAAGTATATTTTAAGCGTAAATATAAGAAGTATATCTTTTGTTTAACTGATTTTCATTCAAAGTTACAAAAATATCTTTTGAGTATTTTTAGTATACACTGGAACAAAAAATTAGCTATAATCTGACTCCAGCCTCGGCAGCCTAAAAATACATAATCCTACGGTAATTTAAAAAAAAAAACAATCGTGAAAGGCATTACGCAGTGAATAATGAATTTTATAAAATATAATATTTATAATTAGAATTTATAAAATGATTAGTATTGCCTCTGTGTCACAAGCTCGTACATTGGAAAATGAATGATTTTACTTCAACATATTTGAACGGACAAAGTAGTTTATTTTAAAGTGGATTATACTGATGCTTAAATATTAAAAGAATTCGTGACTAATATAAAAGATAGAATTTATTAATTATATATCTTGAAAACACCAAGTATCCCATATTCGGAATGCATAAGGAGCATTCATAGATTTAATTACAATCAGAAATTAAAAAAAAATTTTTTTCTTGTGATTTCTAAATTTCTGTATTAAATTAGTATTTTATATAAGCTTACATAAAATTTATTGAATGATTTATTGAAAAATAACAAGGGACTTAAAAGAGACGCCTAATTTACCTTGACCCACGCTTATTGTTAGTTCGAGGTGTAGACTTTGAATTTATCCCTTTTGTAATTAATATGTAACGTTTGATAGAAAAACATTACAATCTTTATTTATATAAATATTCATTTTCATGAATGGGCCTGTGCCATCTTTTAGAGTTACAATAATTGCATAGTTACATTTACAGTAAAAATAAGTTATCCTATTTAAAAAAAGAAATGAAAGATGACCTTCTGATGACTTTTAAATTGGATCCCAAGGTCAAAGTGCCGAGCACTACTCAATAACTACTTCTAAACTCGACAAGCTTGATAGAGAATATTTTTTTAATACTATCGAAACCAGAGAATGGCGTGAATACATTCAAATTGGACAAAATACATAGTAATATTTGGAAGGGTGGTTTCTATTAATTACGTGAGTTTTAGAGTAAAAGCAAAAACACGTATCGAGTACTTTTTTCAGCCTCTTTCAGATTGTGTAATCAAAAAAATTATTAATTGTCTCTTTGTATTTAAGATTGATGCATGCATAATACCAAAAAAAGCTATTTTTATTATTTCGAGGGTGCTATTCACCCCTTTCATTTGAGCTTTGGCACAAATAAAAAACACTTGCCCAATATTTTTCGATACTCTATCTATTAGCGAAGTTTCATCAAAATCGGCGACGGAGACCAACCTGCCCTCCCTTGTAAGTTCACTATGCAAGTAATACTCAAAATACAATTGAACGAGAGATATGCAAAGGTTAGTAACTACGAAAAGCGCTCGCGTCGGTAAAAGAGATAACTTTTGTATTCGCGGCGTGGTCGCCCATTTTTTGTACACGGTTATAACCGTCTGATTCCCGGCGAGTAAGCACCCTGTGAGAAAGAGAGAATCAACTTTTTATCCAACAAGGTATTTTAGTATTCTTGTGTTTTATTGATGCATGTCTTCCAACATTTGGGGTAAAAGTGACATTTCTGGCGACCGTGATAGGAATCTTTGTGAGTGTTAGTTGTATACGAGACAGTGCAAAAGGTAGTGAATATACGAACGCAAGAATCATGGACAAACTGAAAAAATTAAGAGCTGCTACAAAAACAGCGTTCACAAAAACTCTCACAAGGTTCATAACTGAAACAGAGAAACCAAATCCAGAAAAAGCAGTGCTTCAAACCACGTTTGCTTTGTTAGAGGAGAAGCTGAAGGAGTTGGATGAGGCGCAAGAAAAAATAATCTCAGCGCTCTTGGACGCCGACAAGGAGGAAGCTGACATGATACAAGAAATGGACGGCGCTGATGAGTATAAATTCAAACTCACGTTAGCAAGAATTCACTTCCTTTAACTTCTGCAGGGCACGACGCCACCTGGAATAGAAAATGGCGGACGGTCATCCACAACGGTCGACAATTCACGGAATTACAAATTTCCAAAAATTGAATTAAGAAAGTTCGGCGGCGATCCAAAGGACTGACTACAGTTTAGGAGTGCATTTCGTAAGATTCACGACAATCAGCTTATGTCTAAAGAGGACAAATTTCAATACCTCATCCAAGCTATGATCGATGGCTCAAGGGCTAGTGAAGTGGTCAATAGCTATCCTCTAACAGGCCAAAACTACGATAAAGTTATAGAAAGTTTGAGAAGTTGTTTTGGCCGCAACGATTTGCTTGTTGAGGTGTACGTCCGAGAATTGCTGAAGTTAGTCCTAAATAGAGCACAAGGAAAACTCATAAATGTCTATGACAAGACATTAGGCGTCACGACAGATATGTGCGCCGCCATGTTGTTCCCGCTTGTGAAGTCCTCACTGCCGGAGGAAATATTGCGCACATGGCAGAGACAAAATAATAGCGGATCAGATGCCAATGCTCGTTTAAAAAACCTTATGACGTTTCTAGAAGCTGAAGTCCAAAACGAAGAAAGGATTTCAATGACAAAGACCGGCTTTGTTATGCTGCAAGAGCCGATACCAACGGTCGGCAAGGCAGCACAAAAGAAAAAACCGCGGCCAATTCATTGGCACATAGCTTCCTCCAAACTAATCTAATGTTCCTTGTTCGTATGTATCGTTCAAGTATATTAATTTAATAATGCATTTCTTTTTCTCTGGATCTTCTTAATAAAATGAATTACAATTTATATCACAAATAGACCTCATAACCTCATAAAACCATGAATTTTGACAAAACATTCTGAATTTTCGTTAGCGAGTTATAAGGTTTAACAAAAATGATAATTTTCAGTTATAGAGGGTATACAGGGTGAGAGACAAAGAATTTGTATTTGAATATCTGTTCAACTAATCGTTTTCATAAGCTGCGAAAAGAACTTAGCCGCGGTAATCAAAAGATCTATCTTTTCACAAAATTTCAAGTGCAATAAAGCCTTTCTACATTTTTTTTCTACATTTTTTATCATTTATTACTAAAAAAATAAGTAGTCAAATCACTTGAAATTTTAATGGAATATAGTTTGACACGTAACCCATCAACACATTTTTTTTCGTGAGGTTATGATATTCAGTTTCAGAGATATGAATTTAAAAAAAATCACCTTTTTCATTTTATCTACCGAACGAAGCGGTCAATCCCAAGGACCAAACTAGAAAAAATAGGTTATTTTTTTATCTTTTAAACGCATTTTAGCGTTTAAAAAATAATAAAATGACCTATTTTTGAATTATTTGTAACAATGGAATCATTGAAAAAAAGGAAAATCATGTTTTTCGTAAATCAAAAAATGGGCATAAAGAAAAGTAATTGAAAAAATAAAAAAATAAATATTTTTCCCGAATGACGGTATATATACACACATACACACATACATACGGACATTTCCTAAAAACACGTAATTCGAACTTCTAACATCTAAAAACATGTTTCTATGAAGTTTTAGCAAAACTGACAATTGTACTATTACAAAGCTTCCTCTAGGAGGAAGCAATAGTACCAGCAATAGCACAGCGTGTTGCTGTTGCGGCTGGTCTTCTCACGGCAAACGATGCTCCTCAAAATACGTGCATTTTCTGTCAAGAGAGCCACAAAAGCGCGACTTGCGAAAAAGCAAAATAAATTCCGCTTTGTTCTAGACAAGTTATAGCGAAGGAAAAGAAAGCTTGATTCTACTGTCTCAAGCTAAATTATAGCTATCAAAAGTATAGATCAAAAGAAAAATGCCTATGGTGCGGCCGTTGGCACGTGCTTTTGATGTGCAGAGAGTTCTCGAAAACAGAGTCAGCTGTTGATAAAACAGATAATATTAGTAAGAAGGTCGAAGACCTCGCCGTTTCTAATTGCAACAATGCTTCTTTCGATACTGACGCGTATTTACAAACGAGTAAAATTTAAAGGCCCGTACAATCAGTTCGTGCTCTGATCGACCCGAAATTGCACAAAACTTACATACTAAAAAGTGTCGCTGAAAAGATGAAACTGGAGGTCGTTGGTCACATGCGTATGGTACACCTTTTATTCGGTGGGAAAAGAAAATCAAATTTGCCAGACGTTGCCAACGGTCTTGGCAGGTAACTGGCTCAAAATATTAGAGGAGTCGGGCATTGTCCTCACTGACACAAGCAACTGCAGCGAGTTGTTTACTGTACTTATTGGAGTCGACATTGCGGGATTATTATACACGAGTAATCTGTGTCAAGTCATCGGTGGGCCTACAGCAATCGAAACTAAGCTTAGATGGACGCTGCTAGGATGAAACGGCAACGAGGCTCCTAATCGAGAAGACGCTGTTTTAACCATGTTTAATCGAAAATTTGGGATTTATGATCACTTGACATTTTAGGTATCACCGACCCAGCAGAAACCATTTTAAAGGAGACTAACCTAGCCCAGGTGAGGGAACGCTTCGAGCAGACGATTCGTGTGAACGAAAAAGGACGATACGAGGTCTGCTTCCCATGGAAAGAGAACCACCCGCCTCTTGGCGGCAATCGCTCGGCGGCTGAGAAGAGACTGCAAAAAACGCGTGATCAAATGAAGGTGGACAGTTCGTATGACGATTATCAGAAGGTATTCGATGATTGACTGGCTAAAGGCATAATAGAAGAGGTCCCAGGTAACGATACTGGAGATGACGACTATTTTCTACCTCATAGACCTATCATCAAAGCTAGCTTTCTACCTCATAGACCTATCATCAAAGCTAGCTTTCTACCTCATAGACATATCATCAAAGCTACGACGCCTATAAAACCAATCTATCATGCATGCCCACCAGGAAAGAATAAAAAATCTCCAGAAAAAAGGGGCCCATCGCTCAATCAGTGCCTAGAAACTGGGCCCAATCTAATAGAGTTGGTAGCTAGTATTTTATTGAGATTTAGAGGAAATACCATTGGTATCACGGCAGATATAATCAAAGCATTCCTACAAATCAGTGTATCCCCTGCTGATTGCAATATTTTAAAATTCTTATGGAGGCGTAAGACAGATTCTAGCAAGCTTATTGTTTATAAGCTTGCTAGAATCTAGAAGAACGACGCGTGGTTTTCGGCGTTAATAGCAGTCCATTTCTGCTTGGAGCCATCATCGATCAACACCTGGAGTATTACGAGGCTGCGAGTCTACAAGCAATTTTGATCAGCAAAACTTGAGCTCAGTTTTGGGTATTACCTGGGACAAAGAGAAAGACCTCCTCTCATTGTGTTTAAATTTTTCAGAAAAACTAGAGGAGCCAATCACTAAAAGGAAGATCTTGTCAATCGCTCCCAAGATTTTTGATCCGCTTGTTTGGGCTTGTCCAGCCATAGTGTTACAAAAATTGATGCTGTAACGACTCTGGAACCAACAGATTGGTTGGGACTCGCCTGCCCCAGCCGAGGTAAACAAAGAATTTACAAATTGGTTTGATCAAACTCCATTGCTCCGAAGCTTGAAAGTATCTCGCTGGATTTTTGGTACAAAAGAAGATGCGGTTTCATTGCATATGTTCGTCGATGCCAGCAAACATGCGTACGCAGCTGTGTTATTCGTTAGGGTAGGAACCCTTCAAGGTGTTCGAATCCACTTGGTAAACACTAAATCGAGGGTAGAACCAGCTGAAGAAATTTGAATCCCGCGGATGGAGCTTTTAGCGGCAAATCTAGGAGCTCGATTGATAAACTCCTTCCTTCAAGCCATAGACCTAACAGACGCTAGTAAAACTTTCTGGGCAGATTCTTCGACCGTATAATCTTGGTTACGACGTGGGCTGCAGTGGTCTAGGTTTGTCTGGAACAGAGTTGAAGAAATAAAAAACCTCACTGAAGTTTAAGATTGAAGGCAGCGGATCTTCCGTCACGAGGGTGTACAATCGTACAATTTATCGCGCAAAATGGTGGGAGAGACCATCGTGGCTAAGCAAGATTGGAGCAGAATATCCACAAGAAAAATTTGACGTCAACGAGGAACTTGTATACTCGGAGATTAGTAAAAGTAGTCTCAGGTCGTGGAAGAAACATCCCACAGATGTAATATGTTCCGCGTCGGCTGCTTGTACGAATATGACTTCTGAAGAATATGTAATCCTATTGTACCTCGTTAAATTCTCAGATTATAAAAAAGTCGTCCGAATGGTTGCCTGGATCATACGCTTCATAAAAAATATCCGAATGACGAAGGAGGAGCGCAACCTACTACCACGAATCAGTGTTAACGAGTTCGATTTCGCTGAGAAGTCGATTATGAAAATTGCGTAAAAGGATTCATTTAATGGAATAATTCATACAAAACCGTCATCTCTTATAGGACCGATGATTTTGGTTCCAGATGTCCAGTAGTCATGGATCCGAAGCACGAATTCTCAAAGTTAATGATTCAGCATATACATATAACATTGAATCACGCTGGAATCAACACCACAATGGAGTGTCTTAGAGAAAAAATTTAGATGCTTGCGTGTAGACGAGCGGTACATTCCGCCATAAACAAAAGCGTAACCTGTCGCAGATATGCAGAAAAAATCAGGAGACCCCGGTAGCAAACTTGCCCATGAATCGTGTTAGAGATGCACAAGTTTTTGAAGTCGTTGGTATCGATTACACTGGTCTATTATTTCTTAAGGATGGACAGAAAGCCTGGATTTGTATCTACACGTGCGCTGTATACCGCGCGGTACATTTTGAATTGGTGACTACGTTGTCGACTAATGGATTTTTGAGTACTCTGAGAAGGTTCATTGCCCGACGAGGAAGACTAACTACGGTGTACAGCTACAACGGAACAAATTTTGTCGCAGCGAACCGCATGCTACGAGCAGTGGATTAGAAGAATGTCGCCTCGTACTGTACCGCTAAGAAGATTGAGTGGCGATTTAACCCACCTTCCCCGGCATGGTGGGGTGGTTGGTGGGAGAGAATCGTACGTATTCTCAAAGATCTACTGAAAAGAAGTCTATGTAGAGCTTTGTTGAATTACGAAGAAATGAACACCATCCTACTAGATTGTGAGTCGGTTGTCAACGCTCGCCCTATTGTCTGCTTATCAGATGATAACGAAGCTTTGATGGCACTTAAACCAGAGATCTAAGGATAGCATAAATGACAAAAAGAACAATCGAAGTCCTCTGATGGGAAGAATCAACCTGCTAAACAAGGATCGCGGACCAAATGTGGACGGACGATTAAGAAACCAAGCAGATATAATTAGATATTAGTTTTTGTGTTCACTAAATTATTCTTACTAGTTCATGATTATCTAATATTGTTTATCTAATTTAAGTATTTTATTATTAGAGTTTCGAATAACGTGTTTGAAATTCCAGTTATTCAAGGTAGGAGAATGTAAAATATTCACTAAATTACTTCATAAAATATAGCTGATCCCAGCGCTCGCGTCGGTAAAAGAGATAACTCCTGTATTCGCGGCGTGGTCGCCCATTTTTTGTACACTCCTATAACCGTCTGACTCCCGACGAGCCTGGGCACCAGTACCGCCCTGTAAAGCCATAGTATTATATTGGGACTTATTCCCCATGTTGCACTGAAAGCCCTTCTGCACATCCAGAAGGCCGCCAGGAATTTGCGACATTGTGCCGCGAGGTGTTCTTCCCAGCTAAGCTTCCTATCAAGGATGACCCCAAGGTACTTCGCCGAGTTCCTCGCCTGCAGAGTCTTCCCCGTGAGTCTAGGTGCTCTATAGGGTTGTTCTTTGTATTTTCGGGAAAAGATGACTAACTCAGTTTTATCCGGGTTCACGGAGAACCGCGTTGAGTCACACCATCTTTCCACCTTCTTCAAAGCCAGTTGCATTGCATCCATGGCTTCGTTTACTACCTTTCCTCTTATTAATATCAGGAAGTCATCAGCATAGGCCTGGACATAACACCCCCCCCCCCCCACATTCAAAACTTCCAGTTTCCATTCAAGCCCATTGGCCACTAGGCACCAGATCGTGGGTGATATCACCCCCCCCTGCGCACACCCTTTGCTCACAGTGCCGGTAACTGTTTTGTTCCCTAGCTTTGCACTTAGTTCTCTGCCTCTTAGCATGTCTCCCATCCACTTTATCAATGTCTCAGGGAATCCTTGCCTAGAGGCCTCTGTACACACTGTTTCTATGGAGGAGCGATTAAATGCTTCCTCCACGTCCAGGAATGCTACGACCATAATCTCCCTCCGTTCCCGTTGCTGCTCTATGCGATGTACTGCAGACTGAAGAGCGGTCTCTGTAGAGTAGCCCGCTCTGTATGCATGCTAGTGCGGATTAAGAGGTATGTGTATCAGGATTTTGTCCTGCATATATATATCGACTAATCTCTCCATTGTCTTGAAGACGAAAGAGGTAAGACTTATTGATCTGAAGTCCTTAACCGTCGTATAGCTTGCCGTCCCTGGTTTGGGGATAAATACAAACCTGGCTTTCTTCCGTATGCTTGGCACATGGGCCCAGGCAATACTTGCTTTGAATATCTTAACCAGTGGGCCCATGACTTCCTCCAGTTCCTCTTGCAGCAATACCGGATAAACATTGTCTGTTCCCGGTATTTTAAAGGATTGAAAGTTGCCCACTGCCCACCTGACTTGCGGCGTGACTATCCTTGCTGCCAGGTCCCAATTCGCTCTGCATAGTCTCGTGTCCCTGGCAGTAACGTTTGGTTCTTCTGACACCTGTAAGTCTGAAAAATTGGCCTCTAGAAGAGCGTTAAGGTACTCTACTTCTAAGGCTGTACATTCCCCGTTTGGTAGCCGGATTGCCTCCAGCCACACCTCTGGGTTCTTTGCTAGGATCCGAAGAAGTCTGGCTGCGTCCGGATATCTCTCGATGTCCTCGCAGTAGCCTCTCTAGCCCTTGATTCTAGATTCATTTACTCTCCTCTTATACAGGTTTTTTGCTGCCTTATGAGTATCGCAATCTTCAGGTCTGCGGGTTCTTTGCCCTATTGAAGGTTCTTCTCGCCTGGCGAAGTTCCTCTAATTCCCTATTCCACCACCGGGTCTTAAACGTGCGCCTGGTGTTGGCCAATGGACAACTTCTTTCCAACAGTAGTCCAGTAAGCCGTCTGTCCCAAGTCGGGTTTAAAGGGGCGTAGCTCGGCCCTTAGGCTCTCCCGGTACATGTCCTAGTCGGTTCTCCTGGGATTCCGGAAGGGTAAGGCTTCACTCGTGCCCTTTCTCCAAGAGAAAGTGATATAGCTGTTATCGGAGAGCGAAGGTTTCGGTAGGACCCTCCACCCGCCGATCCATCCCTCCACTCCATAGGAGCATAATGTAAGGTCTATCACCTCGCTTCTTACTGGACTGTAGAAGGTTGGTTCTCTGTCCTTATTGAGAATGCATAGGTCTGTGGTTACTAAGTATTGCAGTAGGGAATTTCCCCTTCTGTTAATGTCTAAGCTACCCCAGACGATATGGTGTGCATTAGCGTCACACCCTAGCACGAGTGGTAAATTCTTTGAACGGCAGTGTGTGATAAGTTCTTGTACCTCTCTCGGAGGAGGTTCCTCCTGGGACACGTATACTCCGCTGCACCTCGCCGGTAGCAGCAATGCATCACGTCCTTTCCTTTTCCTTTAATTAAAATACAAGCCCTTGGAGTACTTTGCGTTGGGTCTCTATAGATCCTCCCCACTCGAGTAAGGCCCTTGATCCCCCCATTGAGACCCAAGGGTCTTGTATTAGGCATATGCCTGTCTGCACCGCAGCCATGCTCTTGGCCAAAAGAGCTTTCGCGCCTCTGCTGTGGTGCAAATTGATTTGCGTAAAAACTATCCCGTCGCTAGCCATTGTGGTTAAGGCACAGTAGTATAACTTGTCTCCCCCCCCCCCTCCGAGCTCGAGCACTTGTCCACCCTCACCACGACGCCGTCCAACTCCCAATATAGTTGAATGTTTATTGCTCGGAGCGCCCTAACAGATGACTCGGGCATGCCCCTCCCTGTTTTCCGTACTCGCCATCTGTGGATCCCTATGTCGGGATGTCTGTTGCTCAGTCCGCCCAAAACAGCCTCCAAGGTTAACCTGTTACCAGGTATCCTCAGGGTCGCCTTATACTTCTTCCTGAGTTCCTCCATCCCAACAAGGAGGAGTTTAGCTCCTTCCCAAGGTCTTAGCGCGGGAATAATCTCCCCAAGCCAGTCCCTGAAAAATTCTCCTCTGCGACGACGATGATCGTTCCCCATCTCACAAAGGAGTCATGGAAGAGCAGCCATAGTCCAGTGGTGAACTTATTGACCTCCATCTGGACCGCCTTACTGACCATCGCTAACTACTGTTGGGTCAGCATCTCGTGTGAATATCTTTCGCTAGTCTACTGCAAAACTGCAAAACTGCAGTGCGGAAGTTTTCTGTAAAACAGAGTGACGTTTCTTAATAAGTGTATAACTATATCTATAATATAGCTCTATCTCTCTCTCTACTCACCTTTTGCCAGTCACATTTCTGTTGCCAAGTTGGAACTTTCCATCTTCGTCACCAGATTGCAGCACCTACCGGACCCGCGATCCGTAATTCTATAGTTCTACCACTAGGTGGCTCGGATACGACGACACTCATTCAGCACTGCTACTTTTCTTTTATTTCTTACTTTTAACTTTGCTTCTGTAAAATGAGTAACGTGGAGGTCCTGTGCCGTGGATGCAGTAAAAGCATCAAGATAAACAGCATACTCTGCGAAAACTGTAACCAGCACTATCATCCGACATGTACGACCTTGAGTGTAGTACGCAACAAGAATGATCAACGCATTAATGCCTGCCGCGCATGCACCGCAGCTTACAAACCAAGAAAACCATGTACGGCCAGTCTCTTGGACACTGGTACCAATTGTGAAAATTCCTCTACATCGTGATCACTTGACTCCTCGCGTGTTAATACACCTGAACCCCAGTTTCCTGATAACTCTCAAGTCTCGGACTCTTCGTCAAATAAGCTGGATCTTATCCTAGCAAAACTTGTCAGTATCGAAACGGCTCAAAACCGTATGGTGCAATCAAACAATGCTCTTTTAACTCGTCTAGCCGTTGTAGAGGAAAAGCTGAAACCACTTGATGAGTTTCCAATTTCAGCAACTAAGGTCTCCAGCATGCAGACTGACATGGCCACTTTGCAGCTAGAGCAATCAGATATGAAGAGGCAAATTATGGACCTACAGGAGTCAAGATCCACTAATGCTATTAATACTACGGACGGCTCAGTTGATAGCCGTGTTCAATAACTCCAACAAATTAATGCTAAGCTCTGCGCAAAACTCGATGCCATCGCTAGTCGTTAGCCTCAACCCTTCAATGAATTAGTCATCTCTGGTCTCAGCTATGATGATAGCACCTCGCTTCGCCTGCTGGTGCTTAATGTCTTTAAAACCTTGGACTATTCCGTACTCGAGTGAGATATCGACTCCGTTCGACCACTGGTCAAGAGAAATGAGGCTATAGCTGTACCTGGCGCCTCTTCTCAATCAACTCAATCTGATGTGCGATGCAGGCCAGTAGTCGTCGCCCTCTCTTCACACGCTCTCGCGCGGTCAATCATATCGGCCAAAATTAAATTACGGAAGCTTCATTCTGCCCAGCTCTGCAATGATCAGCTCAGCAAGACTAAGGCTTCAATGCCCTATCCACCAGGCCTCATTAATATTAATAAGATGCTGCCGCAACCCACGCATCAACTACATTTATCAGTACGAGTTGCTGCTAAAAATCGTGGCTTCACCTCGTTCGTGCATAATGGAACGATCTATGTCAAGAATAAAAGGTCAGCAAAGCCATGATTATCAAATCCACTGAAGATCTGGAAACTTTAGCCCAAACTGTGACCTCTACATAGGGACCTCGAACACATCTATCACTCTTATACCACCACCCCCACCGTCAGCATCTGTCCGCTCTTCAACTTTCTGTCCACCTGCGGGACTTGAAGCCGCCCAACGTCAACTGAAGATCACACATCTCACTCCACCTAGTCCACCGACATCATTATCATCATTATCGTCATCGCTCGCTACATTTTCACTACATTCCAAGGTGACTCTGTCTAAGGGTCTAAGAGTCTGCATTTTAATGCGAATTTTCTTACGGGTCACATTGAGATGATCAGGTTCTTTCTGTCTACTCGTCCCCTCTTCCACGTAATGGCTGTAACTGAGACCTGGCTAGACGAGACAGTAACATCTATCCCTTCCCTAGATAACTATACTCTCTACAGACGAGACAGAAACAGAAACGGTGGAGGTGTGGCCCTCTACATTCATCAATCACTGACTTCTTGCGTTCTATCATCCTCGGATGGGGTCTGACCGGGTAAGCCGGGTAAACCAGAGTATCTCTTCTGCGAGATCTCTGCAAAGAGAGTCTCTCCCTTCTTCGTGGGAGTTGTGTGTCTTCCCTTGGATCTATACTTTTATAGACTTGCTAGGAATGACGCTCACAGGCAGGTTGAGGATGCCAGGCTGAACTACTATCATTCACGATAACCTTGGTATCACCACCAAAAGAAAATACACCCCCTCTCGCTTCTCCAAAGAGGACCTTAACATTCATTTCAACGGCATTTCCAATGATCCGTTGGCTCCTCCTGTCGACGACTTCTTACGAGCCCTTGAGAGTCTGGAATACCCAGCACACTTTAATTTCAGGGAGATAATGGAATTGGACGTTTTGGCTGCAATAGCGCACTTCGATACCCAGGCTAGAGGCAGCGATGGCATTCCTCAGGTTGTAGTTTCTAAAGCTCTGCCAACGCTCGCTCCTCTTCTCTGTCGGCTTTTCAATCTGTCTCTGAGAGAGTCCTGCTTCCCCTCTGCCTGGAAGAAGTCTTTGGTGTTTCTATTGAACAAATTCAGCTCACCAACATTCCTGACTGACTATCGTCCGATCTCCCTACTATGCTTTCTATCCAAGGCGTTGGAGTGGCTGGTGCACAGGCAGCTCTCGGACTATCTCGAGACAAGACTTCTACTCGACGACCTGCAGACTGATTTCCGCACTGGCCACAGCACTCAGTCCGGCTTAATCAAGCTGACTGACGATGTCAGGCTTGGTATTGACCAAAAGAAGGTCACACTTCTTCTTTTCTTTGATTTCAGCAAGGCGTTTGACACTGTATGTCACGTCAAGCTTCTAAGAAAGTTTTCCTCCTTCGGCTTTTCCAAGCAGGTCATCCGCTGGCTTGCCTCTTACCTTTCAGGCAGAGAGCAGGCCGTCATTGGTGACAACAACGAACTATCCTTATTTCGCCCCCTCAACACCGGTGTGTCGCAAGGATCCTTCCTGAGTCCCCTGCTGTTCTACATCAGTGACATCAGTTTCTGCCTACATTCTGGTGTTTCCCATCTAACATATGCGGATGACCTGCAGATTTACAGCCAATGCCACCTTGAGGACCTCGATGGATTCTTGGAGTGGTGCTTGACTCTAAATTAACGTGGAAAGAGCACAGGACTCAATTATGCAAGCGTGCTCACTATCTTGTGTACAGGCTTTACTTTTTCAGGAAGAGTACCACTTTCGGACTGCGAAAGCACTTGGTGCAGTCCCTTTTATTTCCTATCATCGACTACTGCTCACTAGTTTAATGCGACCTTTCACAAGAATTTGACACCAAACTTCAGAGACTGGTCAATACGGGAATTCGTTACATCTATGGTGTAAGAAGGGATGAGCACATCGACCCCTTTCAGACGTGAGTTGCAATGGCTAACCACCGCCGGACGTAGGAAGTATTTCATGGCCTGTTTCCTCCGAAAACCTTTTAACACACCCGTACCTTCATATATTATTGCCTACTTCGACTTTCACGTCGCACTACGTCCCTCGAGGTATGAGGTGACACCCCTAGACATCCCGATCTTTGCGACGGAGACACTGAGGAACTCATTTCATATAAGCACCTCATAGCTATGGAATTCCCTTCCATCATACATTTGCAACACCATATCTATTTCTATCTTTAAGCAAAAAGCCAGACTACACTACTTCAACTCTGAAAATACCCTATAAACATTCATTCTTTCATTCCATCTCTTGCACCTCGCAATCCATTAAATCTCTTTGAATTCACTCTGTTCACTGTACCACACTTTATTCACATTTTTCATCCTCATTTTACTGCACAGTTATTCACGGTGTCAGCATATAATTTTTTCAGCCTATGTGTTTGCGTGATTGAGATCTGCATCCTCTATTATTATTTTCATGCATATATATAATAGATATCTAATTATAATTTTGTATCTATACATGTATTTCTATGTGTATTATATAGATATAACTTGAAAAATATTTAAATTGGAGTTTAGATTCTAATCATGTATATTATTATATATTATTGAAATGTATATATATATATATATATATATATATATATATATATATATATATATATATATATATATATTGTAACGGTAGACCCAGCGCACGATACGCTGGGTTTTATTCTACTCGTCACCAATTGGGTTCTCTGTCTCGTACTATTGCTTCGATGCATACAAGACGGCGGGCCGCCGCGGCCCTGGGCGCCAGGCACCGGAGTGCCAGGGATCCCGCGATCCCCTTACTTGGAAATGCCGCCTCGTGTTCGAAACATCTTCTTCCTGCATCTGCTCGGCTAGCTAGTGTACGAAATTGCACATAGAGTGATAGAGACAATAACACAAGGTCGTGGGTTTCAGTACGAAAATGAATGCACAAGTGGATTTGAATCTGATCTATATTTTACTCGCTCATTATTCCTTATAAATCAAGTACAATCGGCGGTCTCCGACCGCGCGCTTACCACTGCGACATCCCCGTCGCATTACACACGTGCACACTCTGTGGCTCGCATGCCACCGCGCCGATGCTCGGACGGGTAATCACCGGCGCACGCCCTGGGCGCGTATCCGGTCAACTCGATTTTCTACTCCACGCTCCGACGCCGAACTCGCTCGTGCCCGCCGGCATGACCTCCTAGCCGCGGCGCGTTCGTCAACGCGCCGCCGGACGGTTCACCCGACGCGGACGGCGCAGCTGCCTCGCCCTTCCGGTCGCCTACCGGTTCCGGCGACCGTAGCGTCCGTCGCAGGCTGCCCTCACGAGGCTATGAGTTCGCGTCCCGACGATAGCCAAACTCGCCCGACGTACGCGAATCCGAGGCGTACCCGCCTCTGCCGCGCCGGTGACGTCGTCCGAACATCGACGCGCACACTCACACACACACTCCCTACGATAATGACTAACTTAACGGGGCCGCTGCCCCAACTAACGCTCACTTATTTTACGCGCAATTATTAATCATACTTAATATTAAAACTTATACTTATGTGCGTTTAACGCGCGACTAAAACTAGCTAACTGTCGTGACCTTGTGTCGTCGCGTAGACAAGGTCGCGTCGCATATAACACGGGAGCTATAGTATGTCAGTAAAATAACAGTCTTCGTCTCGCTTCGTAAAACAGTCAGTTTATCACGACAGTCGGATATAATGGTCAGCCTCGGCGTATAGTAATGATAAGTCTCGGGATGTCGTCAATACAATAGTCGTAGTTGATAGGTAACGATAGTGTCAGTCTCGCCGCGCTAATTCATATACCAATAACGTCAGTCTCGCCGCGCTAATTCATATACCAATAACGTCATGTCAAGTAATTGTATCCGTCGTGTAGCAAAATTGTCAGTATCACAATCATATATGATGTAAACGGTAACGTCTGTACGATACTAGTCGTAAAAGCATAACACGGTAGCGTCAGTATCATATCGCCAGTCGAGTATAAAGGTAGCATAATCATAGTCATAGTCGTCAGTCTGTATAATAGTAACATAATCATAGTCATAGTCGTCAGTCTTTCAGTCGTACATATAGTAATTGGTCTCTAGTCATGTTAACACAGTCGAGTCGTACGCGAAATCCTCCGAACGGCTCCGCGCGGTTAAGCCGACGAAGCATGCTAAAACCGCACTCATGCTCCGCCGCGCTCTCGCCGCCATGTTGGCCACGTGGCGATCACAATCCGCGGGTTCGCGTTACTCCGCAACCGGCACACTGGATCGCGAGAACACTGTTATATTAATTCTTAAACTACTTACAGTCAGCAGCAGTCTGTAGCACAATGCCTTTAATTGTCCGGGACGTCGCCACGTGGTCACGATTCGGTAGAACTCGATGAAGGCTCTATTCGGGTCGACCGGTCGTCACGGTAGTCAGGCGCAAAAAGGGAAGAGATTATCGCCAGCGCTCGCGTCGACCCCTCTCGCCGTCGACGTTAGGTTGGGTCGCTCGCCTACCTACGCTTGCTCTCTTGCGCTCGGGCCTAGCCGATGCCGGCCGAGGCTCCCCGACTACGGCCGAACGCGCGCTCGCCGACTCGTGCCGCGGTGTTGCCGTGCTCCGCGCGGCCGCTTGTAACTGGCAGTAGACTGCCATGTTACAACTCTCTTCTCCCCGGGGGCGGTGGGTGGCACTAACGAAACCCTGGGCTGATGGTGGCGTGAGATGGCTCCGGTTCTGCGTCAGTGGGTCAGCTTGCAGGTGGTCGGGCTCCTGGTAGCGTTGATCGTCGTCTTGCTGACCTCATGGTGGTGGTGCGGGTTCTTCCCCTCCTCCTCGAGTCTAGTTAGGCTGTATTAAAAGGGTATGGTGGAAAAATGGATTTTGGGGTGTTGTCGGTAATATCATTCGATTAACTCAAAGCTATATTTTTTTCTTTTTAAGCAAAATTTTTATTGACTCTTTTTATATAAAAAAAATAAAAGCGATGACGATGTGGTGGTGTGTTTGTGATGTGTGTGTGTGTGTGTGCAGTCGCTGTAATAATCGACAGTCGGGTCGGCGTACTGTATGGATAGCGGTCGTGTCAGTCAGAGTCGGTCTTTTCGGTCAAGGTGCGTGGTCTGATTAAAGTCGCGTTGGTCGTCCTATTGAGTCTTGTCACGTCCTGTGTTGCGTGGTGGCGTGCGGTGCTCTGGCCCGCCATTCCTCGCCATGGATGGGGCACTCTTTGATGGTGACGTTGCCCAGACCGCACCGGTAGCAATACCGGTAATGATGGCGTGTGCGGTCTGGGCAGCGGGCAGCCCGGTGTCTTTGGCTCCCGCAGGCCCAGCATCCAGGTCGAGGCGCCGTCAGGTACACCTGCCGGTCCCCTACTAACCTCCACCCCGTGTAGTCCTCTACTCGGAGTGGGGTTGCCGCTGCTGTTGGTGGCCCCGTTGTTGGTGAGTCCGCGGCTGTGGGGGTGGCTAGTGACGGCGTGGTGGTGGTGGTGGTGGCCAGAGGTGCCTGTTGTCCCGTCTGCGGTGGTGTCGTCTGACTGGGTAGGTTGGTCGGCCAGTCCTCCGTCTGGGTCGACGTTTCAGTGGTCGGTTTGTCCTCCGTCTGGTTGTCCCTGTCCGTCGTCAGTATTTCAGTCGATGTCTCGGCATCCACGGACGGGAGTACCGTGTGCACCGAGACGTGTCGTCGCGAGCGTGACGTCGGTCTCACCGGGATCTCCACCTTGCCTAAGCATGGCAAAGTGGAGTCCGGTGACTTACATGGCCGGCTGCGCACCAGCTCGACGACCCTGTTATACGTTTCCTGGATAGCCTCCAGGATTTCAGGGTCGTCGCGCAGGAGTCGCTGGATCCGGCTCATGTGCGGGTCCAAGGGCTTGTAGGCCCATAGTATGTCCCGGTCGGGGGTCGCGTTCCGTCGGTCTCGTCTGTCTTGAGGTGTCTGCGTCGTGTGCGCCTGTGATGCCGTGTGTGGACGTCGGAGGGGGGGTTCCTCGTCCGTGGATAGGTTGTCCCAATCCATGGACTCCCCCTCCTCCGTGGGGGTGTGGGGTGGCGGCGAAGCACACCGAGGGGGACTCGCTGGTGACTCATCGCTGTCAATGATGATGCAGTCGAAATCCCCCTCCTCCCAGTCGGATGTATCCCCCAGGAGGACGTCCTCGTCCGCGTAAGTCGGTTGCGTCATGTCGTATACGTCAGTGGCGTTTGATAGCTGTAAGTTTGGTCGTTTGTGTGTGTGCGTGTGGTGGATGGATGATGTTAGTGTGGGTGAAAGTGGATGAAGCGTGAGAGCGTGCTAGCAGCGGTGCTTGCGGTAGCGGCGACGATAGGTGGGCGATAGCAGGAAGCTGAAATTTAAGCATTCGTTAGTGCTTTGTGTCCGGTTACGTGCCTATCGTCAGTCACGTCAGTCTGTGTTGTTAGTATAATGTCTGGATTTATATTTCTTTATGTCTGTAATATGTATGCGTGGGATAATTTTGTTATCGTCAGCGATTAGTTCGTAAATTAATGGGGAAATTATTTTAGAAATTTTGAACGGTCCTTTATATTTGTCCGTCAGTTTGGCTGATACATTCTTGTCAGCCTTCGACAACACCCTATTTTTCAACCATACCTTTTCGCCTACCTTGAATACGAGATCGCAGTGCTTAACATTGTAATGCTTGGCTTGCCTGTCATGTGCCATCTCGATATTCAATGCGATCCAGTCGTGGATTGCCTGTAGTCTAGTCATTCGTCTCGTCCATGTCGTTACGTTAGTGTCGTCGGTGTCATAATTACAGTCCAGTTCTTTATGAAGTGAGTGCAATGGCAACGGTTCGCGTCCAAAATTTAGGAACGCTGGTGTCACCCCAGTGGAAGCGTGCTTTGCAGTGTTAAATGCGAATCGGAAATCATTAATGTGTTTGTCCCAGTCTTTGTGATCCTGCCCGATAAATGCGCATATCATTGATTTCAATACCCTATTTACCCTTTCTACTGGGTTTGCTTGTGGTCTGTAGGGGGGCGTCTTAGAATGATGTATTTTTAGTTCTTTTGTGAGTTCTGTCATTGTTTTATTAACAAATTCTGTCCCGTTGTCGGTTAATATTACACGCGGTGTGCCCCATCTGTCGATTACTAAGTCCATCATTGCGTCTTTGATTGTTTTTCCCGTAGCTTTGCGGAGGGTCTTAACCTCAATCCATTTTGAGAACAGGTCCTGTATAACCAGGAGGTAAGCCATTCCGGACTTACTGGTTGGGAAAGGGCCCATTATGTCCATAGCTACTACCTCCCAAGGGTGCTCGATTATTCGCTTGCCTAGATACCCTGGTGCCTTCGTTTGATCAACTTTAGACTTTTGACAAGTTTCGCAGTTATTAATATAATGTACTACGTCTTTAAATATTCCAGGCCAAAAATATTCCTGAATTAGTCGTGCGTATGTCTTGTCGATGCCAAGATGGCCGGCTTGGGTTGATTCGTGAGCTAAGGTTAGGGCTTTTTCCTGTTCGTCATTTTTGAGTACTAATTTCCATTCGGACCCGTCTTCTTTTATCGCGTCGACTACGGGATTCGGAAGTTTACGGAAGAGTTTGTCGTCGCGTATTGTCCAGTCAATAAATTTGTTGGGTGTGTCTGTCACGTCGCGTAGGCGTCTTTCGTACCAGTCGTTTTGTGTGTCGTTCAGGGTTGAAGCTACTTCGTTGTCGTTTTCGAACATTCGCGATAGTGCGTCCGGTACTTGATGGAGTGCACCTTTTCGGTGGATAATTTCTAAATCTAGTTCTAAAAGTAGCATGGCCCATCTAGCTAGTCGGCCGTGGGGATTTTTCAGATTTTGTAGCCACAATAAGCTGCTATGATCGGTAATAATTGTAAATTTAGACCCCTCCACGTATCGTCGGAATTTTTCGCACGCCCATATCACTGCGAGGCACTCTAATTCTGTAGTCGTATAATTTTTCTCAGCGCTCGATAGTGCTCTGCTCGCATATGCTATTACGTGTTCCGTATCGTCATTTGTCTGTGTTAGTACCGCGCCTAGTCCCACTAAGCTAGCGTCTGTGTGGATGGAGAAGGGTTTGTCTAGGTCCGGTCTGATTAGTATAGGGTCTGATGTTAGTAAGTTTTTTATCGTTTCGAAAGCGGTAGTTTGCTCTTTTCCCCATTCCCAGCATTGTTTTTTGTGTAACAGTCTCGTTATTGGTTCGATAATTGTCGCGAAGTCTTTTATGAAACGTCTGTACCAAGATGCCATTCCGATAAATCGCCTAACTTGCTTTAGGGTACGAGGTGGTGGATAGGTTTTAATGGGCTCAATTTTATCCGTGTCTGTTTTCATGCCGTCTTCGTTAATGATAAATACCAGGTATTTTACCGATGCGCAACAAAATTCGCATTTGTCTCTATTTAAAGTTAAATTCGCTCCCTTAAGTTTGTCTAAAACTGTCTTTAAGTAACGTAAATGTTCGTCAAAGTCTTCGGTCACGATTAGAATGTCGTCTAAATAATAAAATACGTATGGTTGTAAAGCATGGCCCAGGATTTTGTCTTGCAGTCTTTGAAAAGTGGCTGGCGCGCCCGATAGTCCAAAACATAGTCGTTTAAAGTGGAAAAGTCCGCGTCCCGGTACTATAAACGCGGTCATTTCCCTGCTGTCTTCGTCTAGTAGTATTTGGTAATATGCTTGCTTTAAGTCTATTGTCGAAATATAGCGTGCTCGTCTTAAATTGTCAAGTATTGAGTCCATAAGCGGTATAGGATAGGCGTCTTTTTTCGAAACTTTGTTTACCTTCCGGAGATCTAAGCATAGTCGTCTTTTCCCGTTACTTTTTTTAACTAGAAGTATGGGTGAGGCCCATTCACTATGTGACGGTTCAATTATGTCTTGTCTTAGCATGTCGTCTACCTCGTCATGTAGGATTTTCGTGAGAACTTTTGATAACGGATAGTTGCGTTGTTTGATAGGTGGGTGTCCGTTGACGTCTATTTTGTGTGTGATTAAAGTCGTGAGTCCGATTTTATCCGTATGTGGTGGTAACTCGCGTGTGAGGAAGTCGTGTAATTTTTGTTCTTGGTCAGTGTCTAGGTCTCTAAGTCCGCAATTTCGAGTTCTATTATTCGTTAGTTTATCTGTCGGAAGTGTTTCGAAAGTAAAATGATTCGATTGGTCGTTTTCAAATGTCCACGTTATATTTGCGAAATCTATTTTTATTCCGAATTTTATCAATGCGTCTAGTCCGAGAATCATGTCATAATCTAATTTGTCTAGTACGCGTACTGTTATTTCCCTCGTTATTCCTTTTATTTTAATTGTCAGAGTCATACCGCCTTTAATGGATTCCGGTGATCCCACAGCTGTTGTTACAGTCCCCCGAATATTATTTAATAATTGGAACCCTTGTTGTTTAGCCAGTTTGTACAATTTTTGACCTATGAATGTTTTTGATGCCCCGGAATCCACTAATGCTAATACGTCTGTGTTCAGTGTTTGTATTGTCAGGAAAAGTAAATTATGTTTCTTTTTCGTCGGTATGGTGTACAGTAGTTCGGGTTCGTCTTCGATAGTCGTCTCCGTCAGAGAAAATTCGATATCCGATAGATAGTCTGCGAAAATTTCTGTCTCGTTGGATTCTACGTTACTGTTAGTTTTGTCGTCGATGTCTGTCGATAATGAGACCGTATTTATGTTAGTAGGAGCCGCCCCGGTCTCCTGGGGTGGGCTCATTTTCCGTTTCCCGAGTTACAGTCCGGACAGTCTTTCTTTATGAATCCTAGTCTACCGCATTTATAGCAAAAAACGTTTTTCGGATTACATTTCGCGCATAATCTTTCGAGAGTACCGCGTTCCCCGCATTTACGGCAGAATACTCTACGTGGTCCTGTACAGTCTCTCGCGAAGTGTCCGTTCTCACCGCAGTTGTGACAACGGTCTGATCGTTCGTATTTTTGGTCGGTTCGGTTGCGATAATTACCGTAAGTTTGGTTTCGTTGTTTATTTGCGTCATTAAATCGAGAATTCGTCTAAATTTGCCAATTCAAGTTCGTCGTCCGAGTCGAGTTCGAGGGCATCGATAGCGTACTCTGTGTCGTGTTCGTTTCTAGTTTCGTTTAAATTTGCTAATCCGGGTCTAATGGGGTGTTGTGGTCTAGGGTAGTTATTTTCTCGATATGCTAGATTGGGTAGCAGGGACTCATTCGCCCTGGGTGGCGGTTTATAATCTCGAGCAATTCGAATTCCTTTTTCTCTCATCACTGCTACCCGCTCTAAGTCATCTAGGTCTAGGATATCGTTAATGTCGATTTTTAACTGAATTCGCGGTGCCATATTTCGCCACGCGATATCTAATTCCCGGTTTCGGTCCAGTCTCGGTTCTATTCTTAAGAATATTGTTCGTAAACACGTCAGGTAGTCTGCTACTGGTTCGTTTAACCCTTGGGTACGCCTCTGGGCTTCGTTTAGTAACGCGTACTGGAAATTCGCGTCCAAAAATCGCCTCCTCCAGTCTACAATAAATTCATTGAACGTTCTCCATTTTTGCACGTTATTGCGAAACCAGTTAAGCGCGATACCGTCGAGAAAGAAGGGTATGATACCGAATAATTCTACGTCCGGTATTTCCATCAGCCGCTTCCCTTCGCGTAGCCGTCCCAAAAATTCCTCTGCGTCTTCTTCGCGACTTCCCGAAAATCGTAACCGCCATTTTCTCATAAATTCAAACGCGTTGTTTGTGGTCCATTGTCGACTTCTATTATCCGATTGCCGTCTATTTTGTCCGTAATTATTGTTAATTCTGTCACGTGTGTGTTCCTCGATATAGTTAGTGTCGTCCTGAAAATTGTCGATGTCGAGTCTCGTTTGTCTTACCCCATTATTCTGTTGCCTGTCGTTGAAATTTAAGCGGGGCATGTCTTGTCGATCTTCGAAATTCCCGTTCGCGGAGAAGGTGTCCAAACTGAACCGTACCTGTCTCCTATTATTCGCATTGTATGTCTCATTGAATTGTACTCTATCCCGTGGGTCTATGTTTTGGCTAAAAGTGTTCCGGAATGTGCCTCTCGGTTCGTTACTAATGGGGGTGCTAACGGCTTGTCCCGTGTGGGGGTGTAGTTCGCTCGTGTTATTTCTATTACTCATGTTCGGTTGTTCCGGTACTTGGTTAATCGGTGTCTGTCGAATATTGGGGTTGTTTGGAAGTTCTGTTAGTGTATTGGGTACACTGGGTGTTTGGTTCTGAAACATATTCGTGTCTTGAGTGTTTGCTTGTGTGCTTGGTGTAGCCGATAGGATCGTCCTGTCCGGGTTTATGTGTGTGTTGTCGATGTTTGGTAGTGTCATAGGTTGGGTTGCTGTTGCGCCTGCGGTTGACATGTCAATTCCCTGTTCTATGTATAGCGCGTCCGCTAAGCGTGGTCTAAGTTCCTGCAGCTCCCCTACTATGTTCAAACCCCTTGCTTGTAACTCTTTTCTTAACTCGTCCGGTGATAATCCGAATATCCAATTATTTATTTGCTCTTCGCGGTCCCCTGGGTCAGTCATTGTGCTTGTGTGTATTGATTCACCCGCTTTATGTGGTCTAGTGCTCGATAATTAATATTAAAGTATTCTAGTATTTGTTTCGAGTGTTGTGGCTATATTGTATTTCAGTTGATAGTAGATTGATGGCTGGCTCGCTGTGTGTTGTGTGAAAATCTGTATTAATTGGTAGCTGGTCAGTTGTATATTGTGTATTAATAATAGTAAATCGATAGCTGTTGTGTGTAAATCGGTAGCTGTTGTTGTGTATGAGTAGTAAATCGATAGCTGTTGTTGTGTATGAATAGTAAATCGATAGCTGTTGTTGTGTATGAGTAGTAAATCGATAGCTGTTGTTATGTGTGATTAGTAATTCGATAGCTGTTGTTGTGTATGAGTAGTAAATCGATAGCTGTTGTTGTGTATGGGTAGTAGATCGATAGCTGTTGTTGTGTGTGGGTAGTAATTCGATAGCTGTTGTTATGTGTGAGTAGTAAATCGATAGCTGTTGTTGTGTGTGGGTAGTAATTCGATAGCTGTTGTTATGTGTGAGTAGTAAATCGATAGCTGTTGTTGTGTGTGGGTAGTGATTCGATAGCTGTTGTTGTGTGTGAGTAGTAATTCGATAGCTGTTGTTGTTTACGAGCTGTTAATTTGATTTAAATATCTAAAGTCTATGACCACACGTTTGTTCTTAATATTTTTATGCGACAGTAATGTTGTTTTTCCGTATGGGCTACAGGTAGTTTCTAGATAAGTTGGTATGGTCGTCACGTCACGTTTCGTTTTAATTTCCTTCGCAGGCATCGGTACTGTGCGTTGGGTATGTACAATAACTACTAAGGTCAAGGTGCTCTCGGGTTTTAATGGGTAAAAATCAAAAAAAATAGTTTAAATAGTGATGTCGCTTTCCTGATAATTATTATTTTTATGGGTCGTGAAAAAGAAGAAAAAATTTTAATAATATCGTCGTTTGAATAATATTATTTTTATTGGTGATGAAAAAGCCAAAAAAAAATTTTTAGTAATATTGTCGCTTGATTAATATACTTTTATGTGTAATGAAAAAGCAAAAAAAAATGTTTTAGTGATATCGTCGCTTGATTATTATTACTTGTCAGGGTATAGGAGGAACAAGCAGAGAAAAAAAAATTAATGATATTGTCCCAAAATACTAATCACGTCGCTCTTGATTAATGCAATTTTTCTCTAAAATTAATAAATAATCGCGTCACTGCACACGCTGCCACTGGATTTGAACGCAATGTCTTAGTCGAAAATGTTCGACTTACCTTGTTGGTGTTGACCACCTAAACCGTTGCACTCACTTTACACTCAATTTATATAATTATATATGAATATTATAGTATAAATAAAATAATGTCGCTGTATGATTCGTCAATTAACAACTACTCGCACGTATATTCGCCGCTGTACAATTTTCGCCAGTGTGTTGCGGAGTATTCGTGTGCTAGACTGCTGCTTGGTTGACTGTTCGCTTACGACTGACCAAAAATGTGCGGTTTGGTCGTAATGTTCCCCGATAATAGTGGGGAGAGTAGCTACGAGTACACGAGGACGGAGAGATCACAAAAACAAATGATTGTTCGTCGCGTTATGTGTTTGCTAGGCTTGTGACCTTGTTATTGGTTTTGCTAGGTCGAATGGTCGGTCAAGTTGAGCTGCTGTAATGTTATGTGTCTAAGCCGTCCGTGTTGTCTGTTTGTGTCTTTCGTGTCATTCGGCAATTCTCGTTAGTCTATGTAACCTTGTACGCCTTGTTTGTGTATTCGTTCTTATTTAGTAAATTTTCCGCAGAATGTATCTGTTTGTCGGTTTTCGTCTTTTGTATTTTTCGGTCTGTTGTTGAATGTGTCTTTGTGTCGTTCTAGTTACTTAATTCTAATTTAATAACAAAATTTAATTTACCTATGTTTTTGTCAATAATTCGCATTTTATTTATCTAATTCCTATCTCAAAAAAAAATTATTAATTCGGCCTAATTCGCGTCCACACATTCATCCATACGCACTACCACTAAGTTGGGCGCCAGTTGTAACGGTAGACCCAGCGCACGATACGCTGGGTTTTATTCTACTCGTCACCAATTGGGTTCTCTGTCTCGTACTATTGCTTCGATGCATACAAGACGGCGGGCCGCCGCGGCCCTGGGCGCCAGGCACCGGAGTGCCAGGGATCCCGCGATCCCCTTACTTGGAAATGCCGCCTCGTGTTCGAAACATCTTCTTCCTGCATCTGCTCGGCTAGCTAGTGTACGAAATTGCACATAGAGTGATAGAGACAATAACACAAGGTCGTGGGTTTCAGTACGAAAATGAATGCACAAGTGGATTTGAATCTGATCTATATTTTACTCGCTCATTATTCCTTATAAATCAAGTACAATCGGCGGTCTCCGACCGCGCGCTTACCACTGCGACATCCCCGTCGCATTACACACGTGCACACTCTGTGGCTCGCATGCCACCGCGCCGATGCTCGGACGGGTAATCACCGGCGCACGCCCTGGGCGCGTATCCGGTCAACTCGATTTTCTACTCCACGCTCCGACGCCGAACTCGCTCGTGCCCGCCGGCATGACCTCCTAGCCGCGGCGCGTTCGTCAACGCGCCGCCGGACGGTTCACCCGACGCGGACGGCGCAGCTGCCTCGCCCTTCCGGTCGCCTACCGGTTCCGGCGACCGTAGCGTCCGTCGCAGGCTGCCCTCACGAGGCTATGAGTTCGCGTCCCGACGATAGCCAAACTCGCCCGACGTACGCGAATCCGAGGCGTACCCGCCTCTGCCGCGCCGGTGACGTCGTCCGAACATCGACGCGCACACTCACACACACACTCCCTACGATAATGACTAACTTAACGGGGCCGCTGCCCCAACTAACGCTCACTTATTTTACGCGCAATTATTAATCATACTTAATATTAAAACTTATACTTATGTGCGTTTAACGCGCGACTAAAACTAGCTAACTGTCGTGACCTTGTGTCGTCGCGTAGACAAGGTCGCGTCGCATATAACACGGGAGCTATAGTATGTCAGTAAAATAACAGTCTTCGTCTCGCTTCGTAAAACAGTCAGTTTATCACGACAGTCGGATATAATGGTCAGCCTCGGCGTATAGTAATGATAAGTCTCGGGATGTCGTCAATACAATAGTCGTAGTTGATAGGTAACGATAGTGTCAGTCTCGCCGCGCTAATTCATATACCAATAACGTCAGTCTCGCCGCGCTAATTCATATACCAATAACGTCATGTCAAGTAATTGTATCCGTCGTGTAGCAAAATTGTCAGTATCACAATCATATATGATGTAAACGGTAACGTCTGTACGATACTAGTCGTAAAAGCATAACACGGTAGCGTCAGTATCATATCGCCAGTCGAGTATAAAGGTAGCATAATCATAGTCATAGTCGTCAGTCAGTATAATAGTAACATAATCATAGTCATAGTCGTCAGTCTGTATAATAGTAACATAATCATAGTCATAGTCGTCAGTCTGTATAATAGTAACATAATCATAGTCATAGTCGTCAGTCTTTCAGTCGTACATATAGTAATTGGTCTCTAGTCATGTTAACACAGTCGAGTCGTACGCGAAATCCTCCGAACGGCTCCGCGCGGTTCAGCCGACGAAGCATGCTAAAACCGCACTCATGCTCCGCCGCGCTCTCGCCGCCATGTTGGCCACGTGGCGATCACAATCCGCGAGTTCGCGTTACTCCGCAACCGGCACACTGGATCGCGAGAACACTGTTATATTAATTCTTAAACTACTTACAGTCAGCAGCAGTCTGTAGCACAATGCCTTTAATTGTCCGGGACGTCGCCACGTGGTCACGATTCGGTAGAACTCGATGAAGGCTCTATTCGGGTCGACCGGTCGTCACGGTAGTCAGGCGCAAAAAGGGAAGAGATTATCGCCAGCGCTCGCGTCGACCCCTCTCGCCGTCGACGTTAGGTTGGGTCGCTCGCCTACCTACGCTTGCTCTCTTGCGCTCGGGCCTAGCCGATGCCGGCCGAGGCTCCCCGACTACGGCCGAACGCGCGCTCGCCGACTCGTGCCGCGGTGTTGCCGTGCTCCGCGCGGCCGCTTGTAACTGGCAGTAGACTGCCATGTTACAATATATATATAAAATTAATATTTGTGATTTTGATTTTAAGGGATGTATGTTAAAGGTTTAGGTAAATTAATTTAAGAACAAATATTTAAATTTCTCCCATTTATTAATTCTTATTGAATTAATTTTTTTTTAATAAGAATGGAAAAATTTACTTAAACTGTTACATTGTAAACATATATAGTTCGTTGAAAATATTATTGAATAAATCTAAACTATTTATAAGTTTATCGTTGCTTAACTTTAGATCGTTAATAATGTTTTCTTTTATAATTAACTTAGAGCCTTTCAACTCATCATCCGCTAAACACCGTTTAATACATTTTTACCCTTTTGTACACTTTTTACATTACTTTGTTAATAGGCAATTTTGATTTTAATTAAACTTGTTATTGCTACTAAATTATCAAAAGTTACTTGTTTGAAATTCACGTATGGAATGTATGTGGGCTGCTTCTTCTTGTCAGGCTCGGAAAAACTTTCACTTCTTATAGATGATTCAGAATTCGGTTTTTTCTTAATTATCATTGATTTCGAGTTGAACGATGTGGTGAAAATGACGTTGAGATTTTCGTTAATGATAATGGGCATTCTCCAACGTACGAGACCTTCGTTTTGAAAGAACGCGGAGATCTCTTCAAAACTTTCTACTAGACGAATCCACTCTTCTATGGTTAATTCAATATTCTGTCTAATTCCTCCTAAGGTAATTATTGGTTTGAAATTTCCATCGAAGATATCTTCTTTCAAACCAATTGAAATAATTTTATAATTTCTATTGTTTAAACTTTAAACAAAGCCGTACATTAGAATTTTCACTCTGCATTCTCATAGTGCTCTATCTAAAATATTTACAATTCTGTCGAAGTCTATTTATATGATTCGGAATCAATGGAGGCGATCCATAACTGTCGAAATAATATTCATTACCATATTGGACTAGATACATAGCTATCGAATGCTTGCCGGGTTTAGTATGATTTTGCGTATTAAACACAATAATTGCAGGCATTGTCCAGAATTTCGGAATCTGATCCGAGGGATAAACGCCGTACGTGCAAACTGATAGAGATCGAAGAGTAGCCAGTATTTGTTGAGTGTTCATCTTTTTTTACACATTCCTTTTTTTTCCGGATATACAGTTTTCATCTCGTCAGATGAATCGTTACCACCCCCCCCCTCCCCACTTGTGCATCGAAATACGCCCCGTAATGAGCAGAAGCCATTATTGATATACGTTTTTAAAGTGTAGCGCTACTGTGAGCGTCCCGTACTCGAATGAAATAATATTACTGTGCTGGTCTCTTATTTTGATTCAATTTTACTAAATTCAGTGTGCTGTATAGGTACGTAATTTAGCCATGCAAATTCTTTAGATCTGTTCGATCCAAAATTATACGTATCTTTATATAATGAAAAAGTTCTTAGTAGAGATGTTTGCGAGTTGCCCGTAATGTAGGGCTTGCATATGTCTGAATATACATGTATCATAGATGGTAAACCGTTTTTCATTGCAGCTGGATAATTGAAAATATAATTAGATTTCTCACTATTTACACAAATCGGTTTTCTAGATGTTGATCCTAAAATCATACTTATATATTAAGACATTTCAATGTTATGACTTACAATCTCTTTGCATTTTTTGGCTACTTTTATAAATCCTGTAGCAGTTATTTCAAAAATTAAATGATCTTTTATATAGGATAACCTATTTATTTCGTTTATCATATCATGTAAATTATCTTAATTTCCATGAGCAATAACTAGATTCACACTTGAGTTTAAATCTGTCTCTTCTATATCCATTTGAGGTGTCTCGTTATTTATTTCTTTTGTTGGTGAACGTAAATAATTTGATAAAGTGTCACTATTTAAATGATAATTTTTATACAACGTGGTGGCTACGCAAGCCTCTCACGCGTTGCACAGCCACACAGGGCCTTCTCGTTCTGGCTACTACGCGCAGGCTCGGCGCTCTCCCGGTGCGTAAGCACCTGGTAAGCAGGCAGCCAACCTCTCTCGACACGCTCTCTCCGTCTGCCTCGCACGACACGCGCCGATCTAGCGCAGAGCCAGACCGTGCAGCTCGCTGCCGCCGGCAGCACTCACTCATTATACATTTTAAATATCTTTAACTGCTCCTTCGCTCAGGGTATCTTTCCCAGTGTCTGGAAGCGGGCTCAGCTGATTGCTCTGAATAAAAACAGTACTCCATCTAGTGTTTCTGATTTCAGGCCGATTGCTTTGCTCTGCTTTCTTTCAAAGGTACTCGAGAAGATTGCCCACACCCAGATCACGGAGTATCTGGATAAACATAAAATTCTGGACCCCTTCCAGGCCGGTTTTCGAAAACACCACAGCACACAGACTGCTTTATTAAAGATGACGGACGACATACGCATGGCCATGGACAAGAAGAAGGTGACCCTTCTGCTACTGTTTGACTTTAGCAAGGCGTTTGACACCATATCACCTTCTAAACTACATTCTAAGCTGCGACGGTTGGGTTTCTCTAGGACGGCTCTTCTGTGGATACAATCATATTTACAGGGGCGCACCCAGATGGTAATCTCTAATAATAATGGAAATTCTGAATGGCTAAATACCAATCTGGGTGTTCCACAGGGCTCTGTCCTGGGACCTCTGCTGTTCAGTCTTTACGTTAATGACCTGCAGGACTTACTGGACAGTGGAACAATGAAACATCTTTTTTACGCAGATGACCTTCAGTTTTATCTACACACCACCAAAGATAAATTCCAGGAGGGCCTGACTCGACTGGCAGAAGCGGCACGACTTGTGTCTGTTTGGGCGGGGAGCTCCAGTCTGCGGCTCAACTCTGGTAATACTAAAGCAATATTTTTCGGCTCCAAAAGGAATGTTAATGACATCAAGTCATGGAATCTGCCAGGAGTTGAGCTGCAGGACGGAGTGATCGTCCCTTTCAGTGAAACGGTCGTAAGTTTCGGTGTTGTACTTGATAAAGGTCTAAACTCACATGGAAGCCGCAAGTAGATTTAATTACCAAAAAAGTCAATAAAGCCCTTTATAGCTTGCGGTTCATCAGGGGCTGCACTACCGAGACTCTTCGCAGAAAGCTAGTCGAGACACTAATACAACCACACCTTGACTACTGTACTGTGACAATTCTTGACGCATCGGAAGAAAATTATTTAGAAGGGATCAATTAGTTTATTTACCTATTAGTTTGATATAAGCAGGCCTGATGGGAGGAAGAGAAGGCGCTCGATGGCGCGGGGAAGCCTGCTGAGGCCGGTTGGACCCGCTTAATCCTTCCTGCTCCTGGGCAGGGAAAGGGGTAGGTGAAGCGAAGTGATCCCCTCGTGCCGGTTCGCTGATCAGGGAGCACCCGTTGAGGCGCCCTGGATGAGTCCTTTGTCGGCTGCTGCTGTGCTCGTTTCTGTCTGGGCAGTGAGCGCCCGCTGAGGCGCCCTCGGTGCAGTCGCTGCTGGACTGAATCCCTCGACGGTGCTTCGAGTTGCCTAGAGAGCGGACACTGCTCGGACCTCTCTAGGTCGGTTCTGTGGGAGAGCCTAGACGAGGGAGGGCCGCCCAACCCGGTGAGAACTCACCACAGCTAATGGGGAAAAGGGGAAAGAGAAATTTATCTTTCTTTTGTTGCGGGCCAGCTCCAATGAAAGAACCGACCACACAAAAATGACTAGAGGACGCGAAGCGTCTTAGTCGTCGAGCGTCAGGTCGACTTGCTCGTCAGCCGCTGGCTTCGGAGCCGTCTTCCGTACCGCCAGGAGGAGGGGAGGTACCGCGGGAGCGATGCGAACCAGCTTAGGTTTGCTTCGTGGTGGAGGAGCGGTGGATTTGCGTTTGAGCGGAGGAGTCTGCTTCGCCGCTCTCTTGGCCCCGATCTTCCGCGAGATGATCTCGAGCCGGGGTGTGGACGACTTCAGGAGTTCCCGGAGATCCGGCAAGGGCTGGCGTCTCGGGAGGTCGATCAGCTTTAGGTGCTCTGGCCACTCTGCACAAAGCGCTCCGTCATCCGGCGAAGGCGAATCCGCAGCGCTGGCGGGAACGAGCGGCGAAGTCCGCTGATCGTCGGTCTCGGTGCTGTTGTCCTGGTGAGGGCACTCGGTCTGGGTGGCGGCGTCGACTGGGCTGGCTCGGTGTTGCCGGCGTTCCAAGATGGTGTTTCGCCGATTGGCTACGGCCAGGTAGCCATGAATCAACTCCAACTCGGCTCGGTAAGCCTCTCTCTCACTCTCTCTCATGGGCGTGGGATTAGAGGAGGTGGAAGGTGAGGGAAGGGTGAAATAATTACGATGGTAATTATTTAGAACAAAAAGAACGGTTTATTCCTCGATTGACTAACACTCGCACTTGCCTAGGCTCGGCTTTCTTTGGTCGGTGAGGACCGTTGGGGGAGGTGTCTTGGCCGTCTCGGCCGGCCTCTTTATATGCCCCTCGCGGTGCTGCATTGCTAGTGGGCAGCGCGCCGGAGGAGCGTGGCCACCTAGCGTCGGCGCACGGTATTAGCGGCGCGGTGTTCGGGGCTTGTCGCGAGAGAGCCTATGGGTGGGTTATTACAAGTTATTAGCTAATTGTTATGTCTAGGGCATGGGAGGGGGGTCTGTTTGTGTGAGTGTGTATTGTGAGAGGAGAAAGGAAGGTTATATTTAATTTTTCAATATGAAATCGTGTAACGATAGGCGGGCAGGGTGACGAAAGAGAAAAAAAAATAAGTAAATGCACACTGATTAGTGACTAAATTAGCGTATGTTATCTAATTAATAACAAATTTCGCTTATCTTTACTAATTTTGATACCATTTAACTAACTCTTTTGCGTGGGCTGTATTCCTATAAATGAAGGATATGCATTTCACCTGACTTTTATTACGCAAGTGTTAATTCTTGGAATATTATTTTATAAAACATTTATATAAATACAATATTTTTGACCTTTGTCTCCTAATTTCATATTACATATATATAATCTTTAACAATTATTTAATTATAATATTTATTTGATAAGTTATTCAGCAAATTATGCGTCTGTAAAGACTTCATCTTTTGTATTGTTTCAGAGAAGATGAAGGCTTTATTAAAGAAGAAGAAAAGCCATTACCGTCGCACGAATTCCAACGGAAAATCTGGTTATTATTTGAATATCCTGAAAGCTCCCAAGGAGCTCGAGTCGTAGCAATTATTTCGGTGTTTGTAATTTTATTATCGATAGTTATATTTTGCCTAGAAACTCTCCCAGAGTTTAAACATTACAGGGTGTTTAATACTACCACCAACGGCACAAAAATTGAGGAAGATGAAGTGCCAGATATCACAGATCCGTTCTTCCTAATAGAAACCATATGCATAATCTGGTTTACATTTGAACTATCAGTGCGCTTCCTGGCTTGTCCAAATAAATTAAATTTCTTCCGTGACGTAATGAATATCATAGATATAATTGCGATAATACCATATTTTATTACTTTAGCTACAGTAGTAGCTGAAGAAGAAGATACATTAAATTTGCCAAAAGCTCCAGTAAGTCCACAGGATAAAAGTACGAATCAAGCAATGTCACTTGCAATACTCAGGGTTATACGATTAGTTAGGGTATTTCGAATATTTAAATTATCCAGGCACAGCAAAGGCTTACAAATACTTGGACGCACGTTGAAAGCATCAATGAGAGAACTGGGTCTATTAATTTTTTTTCTATTTATTGGTAAGTATAAAATACCAATTATCCAATCAATATAAATTAATACGTACATCTAATTCTGTCAGAATTATCTTATTTTAGACTAGTGAATAATAATAAACTAACATAATCTAGTTAGCCCAGATTCGTTCTTTATTATTTATTAACATTAATTTAATAATTATGAAAAGATATTGTGTGATACTTGTAATTTGCCCTCAAATTGAATACTTTATTGTATGTTAGTATTATATCCCTCGCTACGGAGCACTCAAACAAACCTGGAGCGTGCAGTAAGTCTGGAGTGGGCTATAGCAAGGGGTGTGGTAATCCGGTATCAGTTATTTCACTCGATGGCTGCGGTAGACGAGGTTCAGGGAATGCAGATGTAGCGGTTGTAGGGGAAGCCACAGCTAGCAGGGCACTATACCGGGGCATGATTGAATATTTATTATTATTTGTTATTATTTAATTTTGAAGTGATCTAATTTCGCCACGTAATAATTTCCATTCGGAGAGGTCAGGGAAGAGCGTCCTAAGGTTGTGTGAATGATTTCTATGTATGATAATAATAGTATTTGTTTGGTTTCGAGCAATCGGTGCTATATAAAAGTCGCTCGCGGAAAACAAACACAGCGACCGCCGTCATCTCCCGCTTGGACGATGGCCAAGCTGAGCGTAACAGCCGGGGTCAACGACTCGACTGGACGTTCAAGAAACGGCAGGTACATCATAAGACGTCAGACGCGGACGACATAGTCCCGGTGGAGCTGCCTGTTATCGCTAGATCAGGAGCAGCCAGTTAGTGGTGCCGTTTATCTGCAGGGCGTCGAGGGACACAAATGGCTGCATATACCATTCAAGACCTGCGTGTGTAAATTAGAGTCAACACCCTGACCACGGTGACATAAATTTCGCAGGTGTCAAAGCCCACGGTCATATATGAGAATAACAGTATAGCGCATGCACCGCGGACTTGCGACAGAGAGCGGTATGCTCTAGCCAGTAGGCTGTATAAGCAAGTAAGTTAGAAGTCCCGTCTAGTGGTCGTTTTCGAGAGGTCGCTCGTCACTCCCCTGCTTTGACTGATCCCAAACGGATGTGTTTGCAAGCTTCTCGCTATGGTCATCTGCGCAGAGCATCCTTTAATGTGATCATCTTTACAGGGTTTTCTTAACAGAAATTAAAGTCGGCGGTTTTCATATTCTGATTTTCTCCCTTTAAGGCATTCTAGTGGGTGCGTAGCTCCACGTTCAGGTTTTTGGACGTAAATATCTTCAGGTTGATCGGCATGCTGTCTTGTACGCGGCTACCTTCCCGTGGCTGACTCAGTTAGGCATGAGCTCCAACTATCTCTTTGTGTAACGGACTATCTTAGTGCAATATTAATTATAAAGTGCGGATTGTCGTTGATTAGGCACGATATGGAGAGTCTCGCTGTAAGTAGTCAGAGGCGGACGAGAGTTAAACGGAGGAATACCGAATAGTGTCTCTAGAATTCGCATTCGGTTAGTGTAATAAGAATGAGTGAAAATTGCCAGGTCGAAAAAGTGTGTGTGATTCGTGGAAAGTGTGAGTATGTTGGTTACAACGAAATACTGTGGGCGCGCGAGAGTTGTGATTAATTTCTATTTTCAGTTAAATTGGTGGCTATATAATTGTATAAAATCGGTTATTTAAAGGGGAACAGCATTTTTGTTAGCGATGTACTTACAGTTAATTTGAGGCTTTGCGAGAAAATCTCTGGCTATCTGGCGTTCCTTTTGTTAGGAGAAAGTGTACGAAGATTGTCTGGCTATCTATTAGATATCTGGTTATCTAACCGTTGTCTAAAGGTTGCCTTTATTGTGGAATGGTGGACAGTTCTCGAAAGGAACTTGTGTAAATAATAGGGTGAGATTTCTTTATTGAATAAATTAAGGTTATCGGCTACGTAAACAATTTAACTGCTTCTCTCCTATTCCGTAAGACGATGACGATGATGATGATGATGATGATCATGTGTGGGACAGTCACTGACACCACTTTACTATCACTTTTTTCATACATCGAATGCACTTAAACACTCAACTTGTCCGCGTGCTTTAAAAAATAAATAAATGACGGCTCACATGGCTTGAGGGCTGAGCATCGACTGATATTCAGCGGAGTTCTAGATTTAGGTGAGCGGTCGTTTTGGCTTTATTCTGGGTATGTGTGTGTCTGTTTTATTATTTTCTCATAGCGAAGACGGTATTAGGAAAAATCTTATAAAGACCATAGCCTGAATTTGTTTATGAGATCGTCGAAACGGCCCCATCCCCGATGTCAGCCATATATCGGATTCGCACCGAATAAATCCATTCGTCTTTAGGCTAGGTTAACACACCTAACCAAAATCCGAAACGCCCCCCTGTGCCTTCAACGACTCTTAGTAAAAGCGTATCTCGCTCCTTCTTCTGTGACCTGCTATCTCGGCGGTACAACCGTCAAGCAATACTTCGAGTGGCGGTGTACACTTCTGCCCGCTTCTATCCTATGTGGCCGTTATCTACATATATGTCGTTCATTGTCTGCGTTCGACGTCAGCCTATCGAACATATACTTCTCCAATCACCAACGCTCACTCATACACACACGCATACAGACACTCATCCACGCAGACGCACACACACCCACCAACATCCGCATGTACTCACCAACATAACCACCCACAAACTCTCAGCCCCCATAGCCACCCAACCAAATACACGCATACATACCTACACACACAAATACTCATACCTCACACATGCTCGCCCACTCACACGTGACCATTCATTCGCGATCATTCCACCTTTACCAACACGCACACCTCCTTATCTAAGCACTTTTTTTGCTCACATCGGTAGCACAGACACATCTACATCTGTACTTTTTTGCCTACTCAGCCTCTTCTTATATAATCGCTGACTGCGCGCCATCCATCTATCGAGGTCAGCATAGCCGTCATGACTGACTCAGGGGTTACTCTCACTTGAACGTATGCCTATAATGGTTCTTTGAGAAACAATCTCGTGCCCATCCACCATAATTGTCTATCTTCTTGCTACTAGAAGTACAAAGAACTTCAGTTTGATGGCTGGCCAGCTCCAGTTTTGTCTCTATAAGCCATTCTTGTATTACACGAATAGACTCGTCAAATATATCGGTAATTTCTTTTAAATTTTTCGCTACTACGACTCCTGCTATAGCGTCCGCGAAACCTACCTCCTGCTTTGGGTAATTGGAGCCTTAGTACCTAATTGTACATGACGTTCCAGATAGGTAAGCAAAGTATTGATCTTTGGGGAACGCATCCTGTTACTTCATAGGTCTTACTGCCATCCTTCGTCTCATATAATAAGATTCTATCCTTCAAGTAGTCGGACATCATCCTTCTTATATATAAAGGTACTTCTTGCTTTCGAAGTGCCTCATGTATTTTGCTCCATTTAAACTTGTTGAATGCATTTTTGACGACCAGTGTGACGACAGCAAAGTAATTCTTTAATCCTCCTTTCCATCTCTTCCCTTTTATCGCTGTGCGTGCGGTGTCAATCAGTTTATGCATTCTAGAATCTTGCCTGAGGTGTCCAGCATGCATAGGGCCTGGATGATGAAGCGTCTACAGGTGACTTCTCTCGTTTTGGCAGTAGCACGAGGCGTTGTTTCTTCCAGTAATTTCTGGGTTGGGGACCCATTTCCATTGACAATTTTTGGGGCTTCCAAAGATCCCACTTTTTTTTCTGGAGTTGTATTTATTATTTTCTTTCTCCCTTCAGTAATGTGCTGTATTGTGTTTAGTAAAACGTAACTGTAGCATGTAATGGTCCATTTAGTCGCTTTTCCATTCTCGCAGTGAATAGTCCAGCTTCAAGCTCCGCCGGGAAAGTGTGAGACTACCACATCGTTGAGAACGTATCCACACCCTTTGTCAATTTTGAACTTTGAATTTTGAACTTCGGATAGGCAGCGAGCAACTAATGAGTATAACTCCGTTTGTTCTCACAAAGCTTTATTTTATGATTCGCGAACGGCAGGTATCTAAAATTTATCAATATTTGCCATGGAAAATGGACGGATAATGCACATTTGCAGCTACTATACATATTGCACGAGCCGTGTATGTTTGTATGTGTTAACTTGGTATAAACCGATCACATCCTTAATTAAACTTATAAGATCGGTGTTAGAACCTTTTTTACTTCTCTGCGAGACCTTTAAAAAATACTTAATCCCCGAATTGATTGGGCCAATAGTTATCGTGAAAAACGAATAAACTTCTGCAAATCAGTTTTCATCTTTTCGCGGCATAAGTATCTATTTATATTATATTATAAACTATATTATATAAAAATATATAAATTAACCTATTATATATTTATGATATGTACAACCTGTCAACCCAGTGCGGTGTATATAAATTTTCTTTTTATATTACAATTTTAAGATTTAGTAAACTCTACCAACACTGGACATTGATAGAAAGAAAGTGCACGTTTCAAATTTTTGCGTTAATTAGAAAGTTTGCAGATACTGCCTGGAGAGTGAAGACGTTTCCACCTCCATAATCTCCATCCATCTGCATTATATTAAAATCATTTAATCGTTACGTAATGACTTCTTTAAATAACCCTTTATCCCGTAAAAATATTTTGTAAAAATAAATTTGTTTACATCAGTTATGATCTTTGTTATTGATTTTTGTATTACTTAGCTATCAAGTTGATAAAGAAACGTACTTATGTACATACATACATATGCATATTTCGAGTAATACAATTATAGTAAACAAATAAACCTAATTTTTTGCTATACTCATAATGTAACATAATGTATTGTAACGCCACAGTTTGTGTGTGTTACATAGCAGAGCTGGATGCGATGGTGCAACCACCAGTCCTGCTCATGCTGATAAAAAAACCTAAATAACGAACAGAGTGCATAGATTTAAGAAAGGCTCTATGCAGCCAATGCGAGAGAACCTCCGCAACATCTAACCTCTCATATACTAAATCTTACCTAACTAATATATATCTACCTAATATACCCTATCCCCTCACATGCTATCCTACGCTATATCCATATCCCCCTTTAAACCTTTCCTTCTTCAATGCCCTGGCAGGCGTTGAGTCGTTGATGACACAGACTGACTTACCACGACTCATAAGCAGCTCCTATAAAAAGGAAGAGATTAGTACAGGGTCGTCACGATGAACTATGGAAATGAAACGTACCTTCTACTGTTCAAGGAGTCACCATTGAATTACGCTGCTTCCCTAGACGTCCTGACAGAAGAAAGGAACAGCATGCACCAGACATCCTAGAAGCAAACAGTCACTACACACAAACTGGCAGAGGCGTACAGTCAACACACGTAGGTATCATAACCCTATGTATACACTTGCCAGACCATAAGTTACACTAGCATCTTCGAACACTGTGTCCAGGAATGTCGAAAAGGTTCCACTACACCAGGAAGAAGCCGCAACTGTACACACTCGCGACACTGTAGGTCGTAGGTTATGCTGTAGCAGCATTCTTGCTCTCGTTCGCTCTCTCTCACACACATACCTAGAGTTCCTTCCTCGTCACGTGACTGGACCTCTCAGCGCCTCGACGGCTGATAAGGGAATTACGGAATCGAGCCTCGCCGCTACCGAATCTCCATAGCCTCGATCACCCTGTTTCGGCAACGCACTCTGTTTCGGCAATGCACAGAAACCACTACGTCGCTGACTCTGTTCCGGCCATTAGAAAAGCTGTTATAATATACCTAGTGTATCTCGCTACCTCAATCGTATATCGCTCACCTGGTGCATCACGGTCGCGTTTCGGAGAAACGAGAGCATTTGGCTAGAGCGCTTGGATTGCAACCTCGGAGCGTCGCTCGAAATGTAAGTAAAACTTAATTATTGTGCGAGACCGCGTGCGTTAAACTATTGTTCGAATTTGAGTCCACGAGTAAATACTGTATTCGTGCTATGACTGTAGCTGGCGCCCAATTAACTAATGATTGTCACGCGAAGTAAGTTAAGACGTGTTAAATATACAGACAATATAATTAAACCGTGTGTTACATTCTTTTTACCCACTCAACAAATTGGTCTTATTATATAATAAAGTATGTTAAAGTCTGCCAGAATGCAGCGCGCATATTCCGCTGCATTGACGGAATATGCGTCATAGTATATATTTATGTAAGATGAAAATCATCAGACCAACCAGGGGCTCAACCAGATACTTAGATAATAATCGGTCAATAAATTATCGGTATATTTCATGCTTCAGTGATGCGCTTCCTTATAGATGATATGGTATCGAGTGATATGTCAATTTTGGTATATTTCTTGTTCAAGTGGTACTTTTCCTTATACATCATGTTGCGTCGTCCAGGGAATCATCCTGACACCTGGTCATTGTCTATAGGAAGTATATCGTAAGTAATTTACGGTATATTTCAAGAAGTGCTGTCCCTTGTAGATGATGTGGCATCGACCAGGAAGTCATTCCCATACCAGAACTCCATCTACAAGTAAAAAGTAATTTTCGGTATATTTTATGTTCTACTGACAGTGCATATTCGCACCAATATGCCGTGTTCCATAGTGTTCTTCCTTGTAGACGTCGTTTGTTGAGCTGGGACCATCCTGACACCTATACGGTGACTACAGTACGTAACGGGTTTTATTAGGTATCTTTAATGTCTCCCCTGTAGGTACATAGCGAGTTCTAAACGGTATTTCACTCTAAGGTTTCTTTAAAAATGGCTAATCCTTATTTTCTTAACTATTTCGAATCGTTAATTTTCATCCTGGTTACCATATAAACTCGATTAATTGATATGCAGATCCTATTCGTAAAATGAGTTTTGGTTTGATGAAAATATTTTGTTATTTCATTAATCTAAATAATCTATACAGCCCTAATAGAAAAATCGATTAATAAATCAGTTTGCGTATTGATACTAATCTTATTTTAAATTTGAAAATGTTTGCAATTGTTTATAAAAAATTATTTATACAAATTACCAAAAACTCATTTTTTTTTAAACTGAAATAGCCAATCGATTTTACGGGAAAATTACGACGAAAACCTACATAACATTTTTTTCTAAAACCGCAATTTGTTACTGTTATTTTCTATTATTATTGATTAATATTAATACCATTCATTTTTTATTACTTACCCACCAAGAAGCTCGCTCAAATGGAGATTGACGATCATTATATGGTGATGTCTTTCTTATAGACTTATAGACACTATAATTAATAATTAATCCATTTAATCATTAATAATGGGCTTAAAACTTAATCATCAAATCGTTTAATTATTAATTATGAACGAAATTATTAATAATTAAATTGTTGTGTTTTTAATTATAGATCGGCTAATCAATAATTAAGAGGGTCAAACAACCTGAAATAAAAAATTGTTATAATAATTATGACTTGAACTTTTCTCAGCTCAAACTATACAAGTGATTCGGAAACAATACAACATTTTTATACCACCGTAATTAGCATAAAAAATAAATTTAATTTAATTTCATTTTTTTATTAAAGAAAAGAAAATTTCTCTACCAAACTGCCAAGCAGAAAGCGCGTGAGGAGAAGTAAGTGCGGCAGCCGCCGTCGCATGCGTGTAGAATGAGTCCCTACGGCGCGTGGCGATCGGCTATTGCGAATGCGATCATTGTCTGAATGGTTAATGATCGATTTACGTTGACAATCTGCACAGAAAAGATAATACTTGATCAATTATGCAAGATAATTTCTAAGATGCGTAATAACTCACACTTCGAGGAGGTACAAAGTCATTAGGTTATCAGATATCTGTTAATCTTGGGTAGTGCTGATAAATACTGTATGAAACAAAATTTTATTTTAAAAGCTTCCGTCTTTCTACTTCCTATTGAAAATCGTTCGGGAGGCAAGATTCAAGGTGCTGGTAGAAACACAACTCCGAGTAGAAATAAATCTTACGGCAATATCAGGGCCGGATCTGGAAACTTAAGAACCTGATTCGGTCCGTGTTAAGACAAACCAGGCCCGTAGTATAGATGTATAGGGGCGATTCTCCGTGTCGCAGCCTCAATGCTTCAAACGCAACCGTATTTCCCAGCAAGTTTTTAAAAAACAGCGGGATTCTTTTCTAGATTGTCGTTGCGAAGATCGCGCGATTCGCCAAGATTTTTCAGTGGTATTACGCATTAGAGACTTGCGTAATCTTACCGTTTGAAATACTGATGTTCAGAGCTAGAGGCGCCGCTGTTAAGATCTCTCAATCTGACTACCTTTTCATGGTGGTTTGACACGCTAGAGACTCGTGCAATGTCACTAGCAAGAGTCCCACGTATGACCTATTACCAAGAAAATCTCGTCAGATAAATTGATTTTCTGAGTAGGTGCACCTTAAGAGTAATACTTAATTTCTTATATAAGAAATAGACTTGTTGACGGTAAAGTTGTACGAATCATTGGCGCAATTTACCATCCTAAAAAGCAGAATTCATGAAAAATTCAATTTTTTTATTCAAATTCAAAACTGATTATAAATATCGTAAGTGTCCGCAAGTGCACTTATTTATCTTCTTTTTAGAATGCACCAAAAATGTTCTCAATTTAAACAATATCTATTGAATTTCTGTCGTAAAAAAGGTGAACTATAAACTCTTTCGTGAATTCCAGTCATTTAAGCAGAGTGTTAGCTTTGTTAACTAAGTACATTTTCCGAAAGATGTTATACTTTAAGTTGTTAAAATGCACCAACGTATTCTGAAATTTGTAAAAGAGTTTTTTCTATATATACTATGCTATTATATTTTTATTTTGTAACTGAAAATTAAAATAAAGAAAATATAAAGTATGCACGAAAATAAATATAGACAATGAATGTTTATGAATGTGCCATTTGGGCCTACTTGCAGTTGAAACTTCCAATTCCGTTATCTCCCTGAAATTGAAATATTTGGAGATGTTCAGATTCTCCACGGTGTGCAGGTATTCCCCCACAGCATGAGCCAGCGGGTCGTTGGAGATTCCGTTGAAGTGCGCGTTGAGATCTTCAATGGAGAACCGAGAAGGTGTCTTTGAAGGTGGAAATTCCAAGTCTCTTAAGCTCTCCCCAGATCTCGGTGACATCAATCAGGGAGGCCAGGTGTGAATGATAATAGTTCAGCCTGGCATCCTCAACCTGTCTATAAAAGTATAGATCCAGCGGGACACGTGATCTATCAAACCATCTGTAGAGTCTGTTTCGTTCTTTCTAAAGGTCGGAAAAGCCGTGGTAAACCACGGGTGACCCTTTGATCTAGGAGTCACTGTACCTAGTGGAGCAAAATGGCGTTAGTCATGTTGGAGTTGAGTATGGCGATGCAGTCGTTAAGTTATGAGGTGTCGAGCAGTGACCAGTCACATGCGTCGAGATAAACCCTCAGTCTCTCGGCATAGATTCCTTTATAGTTTCTGTAAGTAAATGTTTTTGGTTCGTAGCGTGGTATTTGTGCGTCAAGAGTGGCCGTGATGAGGTCATGTCCGTTTATGAAAGGTCTATCTGTCTTCAAATGCGAGAGCGGGCGACCCTGCTCGATGATTAAGCAGAGGTCAAGCCAGTTGTCGGGTTACTAAATACAGTAACTTTAAAAAATGCACCATTTTTTTTTAATATATTTTTTAATATAGAATATATTACGAATACATTTCACTCGTAAAATAAAATATTAGTATTATTACTATTATTATTATTATTATTATTATTATTATTATTATTATTATTAACCATATACATATGTCTTTGAAAGGCATCCTATGGAGGCAAACATAGTTGCCTGTACGTAGGGATGGTATACATAAAACATTAATACTAAAATATAATTACGGATCTATCACTGGTGCGCGTTTTTCAATAAGGTAGAGAAATATAATCAATGAAATATAAGTGAAAGTTTTAACCTCCCTTTTCTAGATGTCTGTAATAAATAAAATACAAAATATTTATTCTGCGAACAATCATACATAAATTACATTTTTGAATTTTGAAAATCCTACAAAATTGCAATAATGATGTTGCAACTACAAAGAACATTTAGCTAGGTAGCTAGGTAGCTAGTCACTGCGTAAAATCTATAATTGTTCGCGCGCATTGCGCTGTATAGACCGGCATCGGTCACTAGGACTGCAGGCGGGAATTCCCCGGGGAAAAACCCAGGCCGTTGTGACGGCCATTGCATGCGATTATTGGGGAATCCCCAGAATACAGGCAGAGAGGTGTCCGTTCGCTGCTATTACGGGCGATTAAGCCCATAAAGGACCCGTCTCGGGTCCGAGCGTGCAGGTAACCTGTCCCTTCTACCGTCTCGAACGCTATTCCCAGCCGGCGGAGCTCGGGGGTGGCAAAGCGGCTATGCAAGCCGCGCCGCTCCCTTCTCCTGCAGCGGACGATGCGTGGCGTGTTGGGACTAGCGCCGCCTGCCACTAGAGGACACTGCTGTTCCTTTAGGCCCCGCGCTGACGGAGCGGAACGAATTCCGGACGTCAGGAGCAGCTCGTCATCCTGTATCAGTCTGCTTCGAGCATCACAAGCACGCGCACCTCTCTCGCCTCTACTAGGAGCGCATTTTGTAGTTATTCTCAGCAGTCTATACGCATCGACTTTGGACTTCACGCCTGTACGACCTCGTCTCAGCTCAGCGTCCCGACGCGAAGCCGCTTTTGGAGGAACGGCGTCCTGAGGCCCAGTTCCGGAACCGAAGGCTGTACCAGCAAGCCAGCTTTCCCGATGGACGTCAGGCTAGCGTGTAATAACCCACCCATAGGCTCTCTCGCGACAAGCCCCGAACACCGCGCCGCTAGTACCGTGCGCCGACGCTAGGTGGCCACGCTCCTCCGGCGCGCTGCCCACTAGCAATGCAGCACCGCGAGGGGCATATAAAGAGGCCGGCTGAGACGGCCCAAGCATCTTCTCCCCAACGGTCCTTAGACCAAGAAAGCCGAGCCTAGGCGAAGTGCAAGTACTAGTCAATTAAGAAATAAACCGTCTTTTGTTCGAACAATTACTGTTGTAATTATTTCACCTTTTTCCTTTCCACCTCCATCTCCTCCACTCCCACGCCCATGAACGAGAGAGAGAGGGAGGCTTATCGAGCCGAACTGGAACTTCTTCACGGCTACCTGGCCACAGCCAACCGGCACATCACCATCCTGGAGCGACTACAACGCAGAGCCTATCTAGCCGACGCCGCCACCCAGACTGAGCGATCTCACCGAAACAGCGGCACCCAGACCGACCACCAGCAAGCTTCACCGCTCGCTCTCACCGACGCTGCGGATTCGCCTTCGCTGGACGACGGAGCGCTCTGCGCAGAGTGGCCAGAACACTTAAGCTGATCGACCTCCCAAGCCGCCAGCCCTCGCCGGATCTCCGGGACTTCCTCAAGACGTCCACACCCCGGCTCGAGATCATCTCGCGGAAGATCGGAGCCGAGAGAGCGGCGAAGCCAATCCCTCCGCTCGAGCGCAAGTCCACCGCTCCTCCACCACGAGGCAAGCCTAAGCTGGTTCGCATCGCTCCCGTGGTACCTCCCCTCCTCCTGGCGGTACGGAAGACGGCTCTGAAGCCAGCGGCTAAGGAGCACGTCGACCTGACGCTCGACGACTAAGGCGCTTCGCATCCTCTAGTTATTTTTGTGTGGTCGGTTCCTTCATTGGGGCTGGCCCGTAATAAAAGAAAGATAAATTTATCTTTCCCCTTTTCCCCATTAGCTGTGGTGAGTTCGCACCGGGTTGGGCGGCCCTCCCTCATCCAGGCTCTCCTACAGAGCCGACCTAGAGAGGTCCGAGCAGTGTCCGCTCTCTAGGCAACTGGAAGCACCGTCGAGGGATTCAGTCTAGCAGCGATTGCACCGAGGGCGCCTCAGCGGGCGCTTACTGCCCAGCCAGAAACGAGCAAAGCAGCAGCCGACGAAGGACTCATCAAGGGCGTCTCAACGGGCGCTCCCTGATCAGCGAACCGGCACGAAGGGATCACTTCGCCTCGCCTACCCCTTTCCCTGCCAAGGAGCAGGAAGGATTAAGCGGGCCCAACCGGCCCCAGCCGACTTCCCCGCGCCATCGAGCGCTTTCTCCTCCTCCCATCAGGCCCGCTTATATCAAGCGTAAGCGCGTTTCAAGGGTACACACGGATCCGAGCGTTAAGTATAGTGGAGTAATAGTAGTAAGTTTGTTTGTAATTGCGTGCATATAAGTTGTATATTCTGTTATTTCTAGTAAATTTCACACACACACACACATAGCTTGATCTGGCTTTTCCCCTTACTCCGAAGGGGTTTTTATGCCAAATCAAGCTGTTCATTGATTCTGGACCGCGAATTCGAGATTTTTATTTCAATCACCAATTACTCATTCCTTCTTTCCCGAACTCCCGTCGCTACGCGACCAAACAATAATCTAAATAAAATAGTCAGATTAAAATTTAAACTAAGAAAAGATAGAAATATAAGCATGAGATTTAGAAAAGTTACATATGTTGGAGGGTCCAGAATGTTTGTGGAAGGAGAGGGATTGTATAGGTGTAATATGACAATCTCATCCTTCTGTCAGGAATCTGTGGACTGAACGGAAATTAAGAGAAAACTTAGAGCGGGACCGTCGACTTCGCTCTGCATCAGGAAAGCAGTCCAATAGAGAAGGGCTGGTAGGATTTTTCTTCGTTGATGGAAAACCGCCGATGAGTCGTGCTGTATAGAAACGCCCCCCCCCCCCCCCCCCGAGTGATGTCCCGCGTCGAAGGAAGGATTTACAGCTATTAGGCGGAAAATATGTCCGTATGATGCCTCGACCAAGGTGGTTGCCACCTCTCCTATTGTCCTACTATCCTGTCACCGTTGAACGAGTCGGAGTGGGGAAATTAGGAGAAATAGGAGGAGTTTTATTAGGAGAGTTGGGGTGGAGTTGTGTTTTAAAGTGGTTGATGGATGATTTATTGCTGTTTTTTAGGAAATTGGTGTTATCTGATCTATTGATGGTGTTGTCAAAATAATGTATGTATAGCATCTCAAAGAATCTTCTGGTATAGTTAGACTGTACCTTATGATAATCTTAATGCTCTCATAATCCAAATGATGCTCTGTTTTAATGTGGTGGATAGTAAGAGGTGAACGCTGGTCTTTGTTTTTAACAGAATATTGATATTCGTATTGATGTCTTTTGAGTGGGCGGAACTTCTGACAGAACTTCCAGTCCACAGACTCCTGACAGAAGGATGAGGTCATCACATTACACTATTTTTATTACACATTACTATATTTTTCTTAGTTTAAATTTTAATCTGACTATTTTATTTAGATTATACACTTTATACACTGACTAGGTACCTAGATAAATGTTTTTTGTATTCGCGACATCATTATTGTATTTTGGTAAGAATTTCAAAGTTCAAAACTGTAATTTATGTATAATTTTCGCAGAATAAATATTTTGTATTTTATTGTTAAGTGATTATTAGTCACCTAGCAAAGTAAATCAAGTTTTGCGTGAGCTAATCTCGCGCATGCAACTATACAGTTATGGGAGAGACTCCACTCTTCGAATCTCTCCTGGCTGTCAGCTAGATTTTCCCTTTGTTAGAAACGCGAATTTATTTCATAATAGATTTGCTTACCTTACGCGCTCTCTTGTTTTCCGGGAATCAACCTCAAGAATCTGTGCTTTATATCCTTCCGGTCGAAGGAAGGTCCAAATATATATATATGTATGGCTGGGTGAATCAAATCAAATATTTGTAACGAGTCCCTTTTTAGATAAAAGTTACTGGCTTTACTTGGCCTGTCTTTATTTTTACTTGAACTTTGTGTTTATATGTGTCCCATTTTAATTTACCACCCCCTAAAACTGGTTAATAATTTGCTCTGAGAAAAAAATGTTTCAAATAAAATTTGTTGGGTTCGAAGGGGGGCATCTTTTGGCTATTTTAGCTGCGACCTTGAACATGACCTTCAAGGTCATTTGAAAGTCAAGACCAAATTTTCATATGAAATGCGCATATTTTTATGGCGGATTCGGATTCTACTAAAAAAGAGAAACACTTTTTGTCCGAATCATTTTTTGAAAAAATCCTAAATTTTTGTTGTGAACGGCTTTAAAAAAGTTGAAAAAATTACTAATATCTCTTATTGCCCCACCCTTTAAAAGATGTTAGAAATTTGCTCTGAGAAAAAAATGTTTCAAATAAAATTTGTTGGGTACGAAGGGGGGCATCTTTTGGCTATTCCAGCTGTGACCTTGAACATGACCTTCAAGGTCATTTGAATAAGATTTATCACAGATTCGGGTTCTACTAAAAAAGTAACACTTTTTGTCTTAACCATTTTTTGATCATCAATAGGTAGCTCTCCCTTTAACTGAAAAGAGAATTTGTCCTAGAAATAAGCTGTTTTAGATGAATGTTACTAGCTTCAAACAAAGACAGAGGTATCCTTTGGATCGCTTAAAGCAAGACCTTCACGTCCAGCCACTTAAGGCAAGACCCCGTCCAGCCACTTAAGGCAAGACTCCGTCCAACCACTTAAGGCAAGACCCTATCCATCCACTTAAGGCAAGACATTCACGTCCAGCCACTTAAGGCAAGACCCCGTCCAACCACTTAAGGCAAGACCCTATCCAGCCACTTAAGGAAAGACCTTCACGTCCAGCCAAGGCAAGACCCCTTCGTTCAGCTAGTCACGGAAATTTCAACGTCTCAAGTGCTCTATCAATTGCCCATTTTGTTGAATGCACATTTGTATTCTCTGCCGAAAACTTCTTTGGACATCTATTAATGTTTGTGGGGTGAACGCCCGGAATGCTGCAACAATTCTCTCCATCATAGTTTGTGCCGTCGTCGGGGCTTCAGCGTAAACTCTCTGCTTCACGGCCCCCCCCCCCCACAGAAAGAAGTCCAATGGGGTCAAATCTGGCGATCGCGCAGGGAATTCACAGATTGGACTACCAATTCCAATTCCAATCTCCTGACAAGTAGTCTACGATGAGCGGGAGCACCATCTTGCTGGAACCACATGTCTCGCCTTATTTCTAGCGGAATGTTTTCTAGAAGAGGTGGAATTTGGTTCTCGAGAATATCTAAATAAATCTCGCCGTTTAAATTACGGTCATGAAAAATTGGACCCACAACGTATTCCCCAACTATGCCCGCCCAAACATTAATTGACCACCGTCTTTGTGTACGGTGATCTCGCTGCCAATGTGGATTTTCTTCTGCATAATAATGCGCGTTAAAGAGAGTCCGATCAAAGAAAAATGGATATATGCGCATTCGTGTTTCCGCCTATTGACAGAATCTAAGTCGCCTGGCAGGATCACCAGGCTCAATGGCATGTGTAAGGTGCAAGTGATATGGATGAAATCTAAAATGACGCAATACACGGGAAACTGTTGATCTGGGTACTCCATGCATTCGCTGAATTTGTCGCGTCGAAATATGAGGATCCTCGGCAATTACAGCACGAACCCCAAGCGCAATATGCTCTCTTGGGCCCGTCCGTCGCCTCTTCCTTCTTAAGTTACCTCCTTGAGCTCTTATCGTTAGAAGTTTAATATTCCTCCTACTAGGATGACGAGAGTCCGGATACCTTTCAGCGTACAGCCCCGCTGCAGCCCTGTAATTGTCGTGACATTCTCCCAGAATCTTGATCATGTTGACTATCTCTACTGGCGTGTAGTCAGCCATTATCTGTTGTAGGTAGATTTTTTAGGGAATATTTAATCTTACTAGAAATAATTTATTATAAGTATTTTTCTGCTCTGAAACTCAGAAAGTCAATGAAAACCTAATGATGAGAAGCTTTGAGGAGCTGTAAGAATTTACAAGCTTTACCAATAGAATGATAACGAAGCAAAAAAATGTCTTTTAGCGAGAAATAAAGCATTTACGAGAAAAATATTTCTTAAAAAGATGCGTACTTATCAGAGAATCTAAATATGATTTAAAATATGTACAATTTTACTTTATCAGAGAATCTGAATATGATTTAAAACATGTACAATTTTCATTAAAAAACTAAGCTTGATTTTGATTCTCAGTTGAAAACATCCCCCTTACTGCTCAAACTTGCCCCAGATGATGTCAAACTTGTCCCAGTTGTGACCGTAAACTTGCCCCAGATAATGTCAAATTTTCCGCAGATGACGTAAAACTTGCCCCAGAGAATGTCAAACATACCCCGAAGATTGCAAACTTCCCCCATGTGATAAAAAATGAATCAGATTAGCGTTCTAATGAACTTTGGTTCTGTTGATAAATTTTTTGGTAATTTCATTTCTTTGAAAAAGAGAGTATTTTCCATTAAAGTGATGGTTCTTTCTTAAAATGAATTTAAGGTTCCAGGTCAAGGTCATAGCCAAGCTTCAATTGCCGGAATAAAAATCGAGGATTACCGTTAAATAAATTAACTGACCTTCGAATGACCTTGTTGGTTAAGGACAAGTTCATGGCTAAGGTCATACTTGGACTTAAATTTGTAAAATTGTGTACGTTTCTAATTCCTCGGATAAAATGTAAAATTTTTAACTTCTTTTAAAGGGTGGGGCAATAAGAGATATCTAGTGATTTTTTCAACTTTTTTAAAGCCGTTTACAACAAAAATTTGGGATTTTTTCAAAAAATGATTCGAACAAAAAGTGTTTCTCTTTTTTAGTAGAATCCGAATCCGCCATAAAAATATGCACATTTCATATGAAAATTTGGTCTTGACTTTCAAATGACCTTGAAGGTCATGTTCAAGGTCGCAGCTAAAATAGCCAAAAGATGCCCCCCTTCGAACCCAACAAATTTTATTTGAAACATTTTTTTCTCAGAGCAAATTATTAACCAGTTTTAGGGGGTGGTATATTAAAATGGGACACCCTGTATATATATATATATATATATATATGCGTAAACTTAAGAAAACTGAAGAAAATATAACACAATGAACTGAACTTTAAACAATACTAAAACAAAGTATAAAATAAACCAAAAAAACTACTAAAAAATGGTCGTCCGCACGGCAGCTCGGCTCGAGTCGGAGTGCCTGAGGTAGCGTGGCTTGGGGACGCTTCGGAAGTATATCCGGACCTCCCACGCTTCTCCAAGCTCCACTTCCCCATGTTGACGTCAGTGCGTCTGCACTCGTCGCACTCATTAGGCCTTACGGGACCTGTCGATGGTGCAAAGTTCAAGACTGCAGCGTGGCTTCGCACGTGCGGTCTTGCGCAGTGGAGGGGAAACTGTTTAGGTCAGCGAGATTCTTGGCTACCGGATACTTTTGTGGCCTTGAGTCTCGCTGTACCTTTTATGTGTAGAACTTTCTCGCTTTCTTATTCGAAATAATTGTTCGAATATGAATATCGCGAAGTTGTCACATAACATCATCCTCCCCTTGAAAACGTTTCTCGTCCTCGAGAAACTTCGCGGGTCCTGAGGGTAGTGTGGTTCAGTTGGTGGTCCATAACAAGTAAGGTTCAAAGGTCGAAATGTTGCGAATACTTTTACGAATTCTTCGTGGTCCATGGCTAAGGGTACTTGGGCGCAGAATCTTAGTCCTGCAGTGTCGTCTAAACATCCGGTTATGATGCTGGGTTTGGGCACTGGCATCTGACTGGGTTTCATTGGCACCCATGTGTCTGATGTGTCTTCTCCTGCTTTCTCTGGTTCCAGGGTTGATGAAATTTGTTCTTGGTTTTCTGTTATAAAATGTGTGGCACTCTCATTATCTTTGGCGTCTTTGTTCGTGTAAACCAGCTCTATCCACACTGGTCCAAATTCTTTTAGGTTTGCCAATTGATCGTGCGTGGGTCCTATTATTGTGATTGTCCTTGTTTTGTTGTTTAGTTTTTTAAAATGTGTGATTCGTGGCGTCATGTATTTTGTGTCATTTTCTTTTGAGTGGGTACATTGTTGTATAAATTGTAGTTGCGTCTCCTGTGGGAACTGATTTTCGACGGTTAGGCCTAAGCCTTGTCTGTTCGTGCATGGTGTCAGGACCGGAGCTTCGACCATGCCTTGGAGATTTCGTACCAGCCCTTTTCCGCGTTCATATCCCATCTTCATCATCATTCTTTGGGGTACTGACAAATTAGATTCCTCTGCAAGTTTTCTTTCTACTGTTGGTGTGATGTCATTCTCTTTGTCATGACCATCCATACATTTCATCGCATCTTCTCCTGCATTCAGAGCTCTATTTTTCTGATGTTCATTTTCATATATGACCATCAGTAAATACAGGTTTGGTGTTGTCGTAGTGGTGCATGTGATGTTGCAGGGTCCATAACTTCTGAAGAGGTGAGTTATGGCCTGTTGGTCGCCTTGAGCTTTTGCCAATATGCTCACTTTGTCCATCTCAGTGATGTCTAGTATGTTTAAACTGGTGTGGTCCATTTTGCTGGAACAATTCAAGTTGGTTTGAATTAATTTTGGTTCAGGTCCAATTTAAATATGGTAATTAATGTTTATTATTAGTGGTCATGTAACAATTACTAGGGTATGATATAAGGTTTTGGGGTCCTTGTGCTTCGTATCGGTTACGGTACGCACTTTGGATCTGATGTTGATGCCTCTCTTTTTCTTTAATATTTTATGGTGTGGGTACTCTTTTTTTTTTATGTGTCCATAGGTGTAAGGGTCCACATTGGATCTCCATATCTATACTTTAAAATTATTGAAATATTTATGATTGAATGTGTCCTGTCCTAAAAAAAAAATAGTGATTAGTTTACATTTATAAATGATATTGTCCCTTTTATTATTCTCTTTATTCATGTGATTTAGTCAGTATTAAGAAGTCGAACTTTTGTCCCGACTTGTGGACCTTTTGCTATTAATACCGAGCAGTGAGCGGAAAAAGTGAAATACTATTAATTTGTAAAGATTAACAATGTTCGATGCACAACGTACATCTAAAATACAACCTTCATTCAATTAGGTATGAAAATACAGATGGTTAAATCAATGTGAAGAATTAACTGAGTGAAAGAAAGGTGTTCGAATTTCCGACGCGATACAAAAAGGTATTTTTATTCGGTCCACACTGCGAGCCTATAGCGTGTGCTCACTGTGCTTCGGCTAGACGCACTATATTCGCAGATAGCGACGGCGGCAGAAACCGCTCGTGCAACAGGCACAGAGAGAGAGAGAGTGGGGGCGAGCGAGCGCGCGTTGCCGTGGCATCCCCCTTCTTGGTCGAGCGAACTATACTAACTGCCGAATTTGAATTCGACTGCTCGCGTCTAGAACATTCTCGCTCTCTCTCTCTCTCAGCTGAGCATTTATTCTCACCCGAACAGTCAGAATTCAGGTCAGAATCCATCTCGACATTCTTTAGTTTGTCAATGTGCTTTCTGACCCTCTTTCCGTTGGGGTATTCTAGAATTACATTTTTACGACCTACGAATTCTATGATTTTTAGTGGTTTATTTCTATATGAATCGAACTTATGGACGCGGGGTTCTTTAATTAATCTAACATATCCGCCGACTTGTCCCTTGAAAGTTCTGACCTTTTTGTCATACCTTTCTTTAGTCCTAATTTTATTGGTTATTTAAGTTTCTCCTGCTAAAAGTTTCATTTCTTCTAGTCTTAGTACTAGGTCTCGGATATAAACGCTATATGTTTTTAATTTTTCGTCGGAGGGTATTCTCAAAGGGAAACGTGCTATCTTTCCATAAACCAATTCAAAGGGTGTAAAGTTCGTGGCTGCGTGTACACTGGTATTATATGTAAAGGTTGCAAAGGGGGTTAGGTGGTCCCAATCATCGTATCTTTCAGAGTATATTCGGATGAACTCTATGAGTGGAGCATGACTTCTCTCCAATGACCCATTTGTTTGAGGTCTATAGCCTGAAGTTGTTAGATGATTTATCTTGAATAGCTTCAGTAGTGATTCTACTATACTTGATAAGAAACTGGTCCCTCGGTCTGAGAGTATGGCTCTCGGAGCTCCAAACTGGCAAATGAGATATTTCGCCAGTGCGTCAGCTATTGTCGTTGCATTGAGGTTTTTGATGGGTATTGCTATTAGGTATTTGGTTAAGTTGCACTGCATCGTTAAGAGATGACAGTTCCCTCTTGGTGTCATCCTCAATTTTCCCACTGTATCAATTGATACTTTATCAAAAGCTTCTATTGGCGTGTCTGTGATGATCATTGGTTCTCTCGTCTTGAACTGTTCTATTTTCTGTTCTTGACAGTTTGCACATCGTCTGACGTAATTTTGAACGTCGTTTCTCATTCCTGGCCAATAGTATCGTTCCCTTAGTTTTTGGTATGTTTGGTTGATTCTTTTATGTCCTCCTGTCAGGCTGTCATGAAGGTGTCCAATTATTTCTTTTCTGTCTTTTTCAGCGGGTACTTCTGCTTTGCCGTAACACATTGTTACTCTTATTTCACTTTTGTGGAAATGTTCATGAAGTATTTCAATGATGGTTGGGGAGCCCATCTGGTCCAGAATGTCTCCTTTTCGTGCTACTCTGAAACTCTTAATATTTCTATTGAGTAATATTTCTTTCAGGTTCTTGAGTCCTTTGTGTACATTCTCCATTTTTATTGTGTTGAAGTACTTGTCTTTCACTATTACAGTAAATATTTGATGTTTCTTGAAAGGAGTGACTAAAACTTGTCCTGGTTTTGGTCTTTTATTCTTTATTTTCATTAGATCAATGGCTCCTATTTCTTCGAGTAGTCTGGTAACGGACCACGTGTTGTCACAATCCGCAGATAGGAAATGCACAATATTGTCTCGCTTATGTGTGAGGCATTCTCTCACGGTAATCATGTTGTTGGGAATTCGCATGGTCTTTTCAGTGGTACGAGTTAAATCGCTTTCGGATTTTTGTTCGCTTTTTCGTGTGTCATGACCTTCATTTAGGGGCTCTAAACCTGGTGGGGTGGGTAGGAGAAAAGGCATTGTGGGTTCTGGTGGTTTCGAAAATCTTATATCTATAATCGAGCCTTCTTCGGCTTCTATTTCGCTCAATGTCCCTAACTTCTTGTGGTTCTTTGACTTATTTCTTGACGTACTGTTGGCGGTAGGGCTGTCACTTTTTATTGTAGGTGTGACTGATAATGTCTTTCTCACTGGTGGCAGTATTATGTCAGTTACGCTTTCGACATCTGACTCATTTCCTGTATCCTCTTGACCAGATGCTTCTTGTAGCTTCTGTCGTGCTCGTTTTATAAGAGTTTGAACACTTTTTCTCCAGACTTTGTCTACGTCGGTTTCTTTCTCAAACCTTGGATCAGATGTGTAGATTGCTTCACGCACATCATCGGGTACATTATCATCGTCAGAGAAGTGTGAGGGTAAATCCAGTTGGGTATCTATGTCAGTTGTTGATTCGTCGATATCAGCTTGTTTATCCATTTCATATTTCCTCATGCTTTCTTCAAATTGTCTGCTAGCTTCTTCTACTTCTTGTTTTGTTAGGGTGGTTCTGACTGATAGATTTTCTATAGATTCTTCATCTGCATTATCTTCATCTTGAGAATCTTCTACTGCAGTTATGTCTATTGCTTATAGTTTTATTCTGACTATCTTCTGAAGAAGATGTCTCGCTCTCGGGTACTTCTTGGGCTTCATCTTCTATAGTCTCTGAGTCTGGTTGTCGTAATCTGCTGTATCTGGGGTCGGGTATGGGTGGTTTATCTAGATCGCTGTCTTCATTAGCCGTTGACGATAGTTATGATCTCCTGGATGGGTTGACTGTCATTGAAACATCCGAATCGGTATCAGACGAACTTCCTGGCACTTCTCGTGGTTTGATGGAAGTTGTCTTTGTTATTGCTGTTTCAGTTTTTGTTGGCGTTTCTGTATGCGTAGTTTTCTTTGTACCAATGGGTTTGGACGTTTTGCTGGGTCCTCCTTGTTTGATGTATTGTCCCACTGGGCTTTCTACCTGAGCACGTTTTGCTCTTGTCCTCTGCGGTACCACACTATGTTCCAGTTTGGGCGCTTCTTTACTTGTTTTCGTTCCTATGGGTCTACCTCTGCCTCTGGGTACTGTAGTCTTCTCCAATGCTGAGTGTGCTCTGTTGCGAAAACTAGTCTTCCGGGATGGTACTTTGCTTTTAGCCTTTTCTTGTTCTTGTTTCGCTTTTTCTTCTATTATCATCACTTTGATCCTAGGTAAATTTTTGTTTATTTCCTCTTCGGTGGTTTCTGGAGGGTTTCTTGAAAGCGCATCAGCATTTTTATTTAGTTTTCCTGGTTTGTATTTGAAGGTATATTCATAGCCTGTGAACCTAAACATCCATCTCATTAATCTTTGTCCAGGGTCTTTTCTGCTATGCATCCAATTTAATGGTTCGTTGTCAGACACTAAAGTGAACTTGCGACACAGTAAGTATGGTCTAAACTGATGTAGAGCATATAGTACCCCTAAGCACTCTTTTTCAGTGGTGGAGTAATTCCTTTCAGCTTTATTTAAAGCTTTAGACAAGTATTGGACTGGATGATCAAATCCATCCTTTTCTTGACTCAGGACTGCTCCGATCGCGTAGTCTGATGCATCTGTGGTTAAGGTGAATTCCTTATCAAAATCCGGGAATCGTAAGATGGGTTCTTCCATTAGGCATTGCTTGAGTTTTTGAAAGCTCTCGTCACATTGAGGGGTCCATTCAAACTTCACGTTTTTCTTTAGTAAGTCATTCTATGGTTTTGCTATTTCAGCAAAGTCTTTGATATACTTCCGGTAATATCCAAACATTCCTAGTACTTCTCTTATATTCTTGGCACTCTTGGGTGTGGCTAGTTTGGCTATTGCCGAAACCTTTTGTGGATTGGGTTCAACTCCTTTTGCGCTAATTATGTGTCCTAAAAATTCAACTTCTTTTCTAAAGAATTCAATCTTGTCAGGTTGCAAGACTAACTTTGCTTCTCTTAACCTTTCCATAAGATTTCGTATTCTCCTTTCATGGTCTTTTAAATTTTTACTGTACACTATGATGTCATCCAAGTATACTAACATTTCAATATTTTGTAGTCCTCTGAGAACCTTTTCCATGAGACGTTGAAAAGTCGCCGTAGAATTCTTCAATCGTTCAGGCATTCTTGTGTACTCATAGTGTCCATTTATCGTTGTGAATGCTGTTTTATAACAATCTTCAGGAGCCATCGGTATTTGTTGGAAACCACTGGCCAAGTCAAATATCGAAAAATAGGTTGCTCCTCCCAGTTGATCCATTATGTCCGCAATGTTGGGTAACGGGTATGCATCTCTGATGGTTTTCTTATTTATCTCTCTAAAGTCAATTACCATGCGCCATCTTGGGTTGCCGTGACTATCTGGTTTCTTGGGTACTATCCAGATGGGTGAATTGCAGGGAGAATTGGATTCAATTATGATTCTGTTTTTGAGTTTTTTGGCTACGCTTTCTCTTACAACTTGTTTATGTTGAGGAGGATGTCTGTATTGTTTGGTGTTTATAGGTACGCTATTTTCTAAATGAATATGATGCTCGATCATATCGGTGCACGGGAGTCTGTCTCCTGGCAATAGAAATCGATCCAGAAAATCTTCTATTATGTGATCCACAATTTCTAGTTCCTCTTTATTCAAATGATTTCTTCTGATTGATGCCTTTACTCGTTCTAATCTTTTAATCTGGTCAGCAATTGCATCTCCATCAAAATCACTGTCTGTTTCTTGTAGAAAGTCTGGTCCGGTATCGAAAGGTATTAATTCTTTTGGATCTACCTCTATCATTACGTCTTGTTCACTTGTATTTATGGCCATCATTTTGCAGGTATTATTTGCATTATAGACTACGCCTACACCAAGAAATACATTGTCATTTCCTACATGTATCCTAGGAATGTAGCCTTCCTTCAGGTCACTTTTGATTAGGTTAATTTGGACTACTTGTCTAGTTCTAGCTTTTATTATGTATTTTACTTTGTCCGCGGTATCATTTTCTCGATTCTCCATGTTTTGTTCCATGCATTTGCTCTCGTCATCAATTTTCGTTTCCACTTTCAGTACTTCATTTGCTTGTTTGCATGTATAACCTCTTCTTAGATTCCTTGGGTTATGTTCCTCTTCATGTCCTATGAACGGTATGGGATGCATTACATCACCACTAACCATGAGAGCATTCTTGTGGTAGGAGATTACTGCTTCTTCTTTCTTTAGGTAGTTCCTTCCTAACATGCCATCTTGTTTAATGGGAAAATCATCCTGTATTATGTGAAATTTTACTGGGGTTCCTCTTATATCCAGGTACACTGATCCTGCTGTCCACACTGTTTGGTCTGTGATGCCTCCTAATTCTCTGGCATCTTCAATTCTTATTGGTAAGTCGTCGTGCAGAGCTCCGATTTTTATTAGGTTAACAGTTGCGCCATTGTCTATCATGAAGTCCAAATACGGTCGCTGTGTTCCTTCGGGTATCCTTATTCTTACAGCTGTTGCCTCTCCATCTTCCCAATTATAGTTTTCAGGTCCTTTACAGTTCTTGGAACACATCCTCGCGATTTCTCAGGTTTGGTTAGTATCGCCATTACTGGGGCTTTCGTCTGATTTTCTTGCAGGTTTCTGGGATTCAAATCTCGATTCTGGTTGTATTCTTGCATCTGTCTCTGATAATTTGCTTGGTCCATATTCTCAGTGTTTGTTGATCGTTTTGTCTCGAGTACTTTTGATTTTGGCTCATCATCTTGGGTTCATGACGAGCCTGCTGGTAGTTTAAATTGTCCCTATCATTTTGGTTGTCATATCTGGGATTTTCATTGCGCCAATTGCTGGCATTCCGCCTGTTAGGTCGGTTCTGCGTACTTTCATATCTTCCTGTTTGAGGGTTGAATGTTCGTTGATTCGCTCTGTAGGATTGATTATTACTTTCACGCCAACGATAACTCTCTTGTCGGTTGTCATTGTAGTTTTGGTTCTGGCGAAATCCATTTCCATAATTTGTATTATTGTAACGATTTACGTAATCCGGATTTCTGTAAGTATTTTCTTGGTAATGGTTTTGTTGATAACCATTTGTTTGGCGGCGGTTGGTAGAATATCCATCACGTGGTGCATTTCTCGATCGATCTTGCACATAGGCAATGTATTCGGGTTTTTCATGCTCGTATCGTTCCTCTATGTAACCTATGTATTGAGGTTCTCTATGCTGACTATTCCTGTATTGGTCTTCGTCATTGTATCTTCTGTTATTTCTGTAATTCGTTCCAGTCCGTGGTTCACTATATAATCTAGGATTATTGTAGCTATAAGTCCTGCCACGGTATGGTTTGGAGTCTGGGATTATTTTGGCCTCCATCCTCGTCTCTAGGCGTACAGCTTCTTCATAGGCTTCACGTAGTGTTGCCGGTTTGCTATAGTCATCTCTTTCCGCTAAATTGGCAGGTAGACCTTTTATAAATATATCCACTGCAAGTGATTTCAACGGGTCCATCATTTCTTTCTTATAACTATTGCCTTTTTCTTCTTGGAGTGCTGTTTTTGCACTGCCAAGCAAAACGTTGATTTCATCAGAGAAATCACCAACGGTGTCATGTTCTCGCATTCGAACATTCTGAATTTTGTTATTAAAATAGCTGAAATTCCTTCCTGGTCCGAATCTTTGCTTTAGATGTGCTATGAGTTCATCAACTGTAGTAATTTGTTTATTGATTTAACTCTTCTTTGCTGGTTCAGTAATTTTGTGCAATGCATTTTGTAAAAACTGTGGTTGTATGTCTTCACTCACTAGAGATGCTGCATTTCTTAAGTCCTGTGTTCGCGGCATCTGCGGTCCCGGTATATAAAAAACACGCATAATGGCAACGAGAGAGAGAGCCGAAATGCAGCCGATAATCCGCTTGTTTTCAGCATCGGCATGTCTCGGGAAAAACCCGGCCCCGGCCCCGGCCACCTGGCACCCAAACTCGACGCGTGGGGCAATAAAAAAGGAACTCGGGAAAACCCACCCTCAGGTAGAGGACAGTTTGCTGGCATTTTTTGCGCGTCGTCCCCCTCCTAACTCATCCTTCGAAAACACCACCAAAACGAGACTTGGTAGAGGGAGGCGGGCCTGAGGGGCTTTTCCCGGGACGGAACCGGGAGGGACCCGGGCAGTACGATTCCAGCATTCATCTAGTGCAGTTCTCTCTCTCTCTCTCGGAACGAGCTACGCGGACCTCGAGCGGTCAATCCTTAGCATTCTGCGGCGTGAAACTTAGTCCGAGTGTGTGCGTGTGTGTTTCTCCTCGAGTGTGTCAGAGTCTCCTCGCTGAACCCAGCGACGCTGCTTCAAGGACTGAGGACAGGTCTCCTGCTGCCTCAGTAGAGGATACGCTATATCCTCTGAGGTGCCTCCGACCACGCGGCAATACTGCCCACTTTTACACTCAGGAGCATCGTAGTAAGGGCTGTACCCATGTCCAAGACGTTGGAGCTACGTTGCACCTTTCCTCACAGGAGGCACCTTCCTCTGCTGTGTTGTGTCTGCGCGTCAAGCTGGTAAGCGAGTCTCTACAAATAGCGAATGGCCATAGAAGTTAAGTTTCCTTTAGTAATAATCTAACTGTATTTGTACGTTTTAAGATGTGTATTTAAATGGCTTTTCCCCCACTTGTGACTGGGGCTTTTTATGCCGGTTAAATACCCGTCTCCATATTTCTAAACTCATTAAAGCTTGCACAGAGTAGAATGAAACTTAATCTTTTCATTTGAACAACCTCACACACCCGCCCAGTATAATTTGTGTATAAATTTTTACTTATCACAGCTAACTTAAACTCGATTCATACTAAGGTGAGACTTATTTGATTTTATGACTTATACTATTAATTTATGAATACTATACAATTAAACATCCTGTATGTATTCTCTGAGACTTCTCTTGCCGTCAAAAGTTGGGATACCGCTTATGCAGTTCATGAGCGCGAAGGTGTTTGCCATGCTATTCATCAGCATGAAATTGAAATCGGATGTGTTCGCATTTGTTGTTCTGGTTCCTCTGGCATTCGTTTCGTCGCCTAGATTCATTTTGAATGCGTTTTAGTATATATTTTTTTTTGTGAAAATTCTTCTTCTTCTTCTTTTAAAGGAAAAATAGTTTATAATCGATTTAGATGTTGGTATTGTTTATTCAAGCGGGTTATGGGTCGCTAAGTGTGGGTTCAGGGTCACCAGGAAATACTTTAAACTGGTTCAAGGGCAACTAGATGTGGTCTTTTGTCAAAAAGAAAATTAATTAATTGACTTCTCGTTTATTTGTTTCCTTTAAAGCGAACTCCAAAAGTTCATTAAACTTTTTGCTTACTTCAGATTGAAAATTTAAATTATTCTCAAAAACTTTATTATGATTCGCGTTTATTCTATTATCTTCCCGGTAATAATTGTGCAATTGATTATTTATTTCTTTGAGCCTTTTCTCTAATGCTTTCTTTTCAAACAATAATTTTTGCAAGAAATATTTTTTTCCTGATCTTCTTTTGTTAAATAATTTTTCTCTGCCTGAGAAACTTTCTTCCTTCATGGGTTGTGTCTTATTGGATACAATGACCGCTGTTAAGCTGGTCCAAGGAGAGCCGCTACTCAGCTGACTCAGGATTCACAAGAGTAGTCGCTGCTAAGCAGACCAAGGATCAGGTTGCTACTGAGCAAACCTTAGGATATAGAGTGACCGCTATTGAGCAGATCCAAGGAGAAGCCGCTGTCAAGCAGACTTACGAGGTTTATCATGAATAGTCGCTTTTGTAAGCAAACTAAAGGAAAAGGTAGAAAATTCGTCAGCCAATGAAGAATTCTTTTAAAAATGAAATAAAATACATAGGGTTAAAAGTATCTTGACAAATGCTCAAAAACTTCAATGAAAATTACTGTTACGCTCTTGGTTTGAAACAAATGAAAAATTTTTGCACTTTCGAATTGAAATATTTAAACTAAATAGAAGTGATCAAAAAGTTAATTTATTATTTTAAATATTCACGTGAATATTAATGCATAAATATTCACTGCATGGACGCATTAGAGTGGTGCCTCAATCGGGAATGATATTGTAATAATCCTCAATGCACAAAAAAAACAAGAAAACAATAGAATTAATGTTATACTATATAATATTTTATGGTGTTCGAATTTCACTCTAATTATTTAAATAATTGATTTTTATTTTAATACTCTGTGAAAAATCTCAATTATGAGCAAATAAAACCAAAAAGTTGTCAAATTCCCCGAGAAAATTTTATTATGAAAAAAAAAATTATTTATTTATCTAAATCGGCACTTAAATAATTCATTTATAATAATTAATTAATTTTCATTGTCAAATATCATCTATCTATCAGCTTTACATGTATTGTAGTTTAAATCTCGCGCGCGTTCTATACTCTTCCAAAATGGCCGCTGTAGAGGTGCCAAGTCACTAGACCTACACCACCATAGTCTCCCTAGTGCCGCGTCTAGTTCCACGCCTGCGCTGATGTTTGCTCTGAACAAACACGAGGCGTTGGCTGCTACACGCTGTATGTTGCGTGTTTAACCTTCTCGCGCGTCACGTATTTTTCTCATCAAAGTATTTTGCGTAAAACGCGTTATTCATTACTGAAACCCATAATCTGTGGATTCGTGAGTGTGTCCTCTACTCGCGTGTGTGTGTGTGTGTTTCGGGTTGTTCGGTTGATTAGGACCAAAGTTGTGACTGAAAATGTTTATGGATCCAACACGATGTATCACAAGCAGTGCAACCTGTTGCTGCTTATCAGATAAGTATTTTTATTTATAATTTCTTGACTGAATTATCATCAACTGAGCACAAGAGCAAGTTGCTTTGGGTAAATTGTGCGTTTCTTTTACAGGTGGTGTGAATTTTCATACACCAGGCAAACGTATCCGAGAACATCTGTTCATCTACGAGCACTACTTCATAGGTACGTAACCTTTGAGTTATTTCTTCAAATATGAATAAAGGACAATTATTTTGAATGGTCTTACCTTTTTGTTGTCGACCATTCAATAGAATTATATTATATATTTTGAAATATGTTAATAAATATATGTATATATAGGCTTAGAGGTCAACCACGCTCTGCGGGGTCGATCACCTCTATCGAGCACCTGCGTCAGCTACGCCCTGGTTCGACTGTGGCAGAAATGTGCCAATTCAGCTACTTCTTACTGGTCGACCAGATTTTGGTGAGTTTTTTTTATATATATAAATTCTTGTATATTCGCTCCTTATATATATATATATAAGAAAACTTTGGTACGTTTATCTTGAATGGGTCCTTCCCTTCTTAATTGTATTGTAATGCTGCTCGCACATACTTTAAATTTCTAAATGTGGTTAAATTTCACCCTGGTTATCGCTGCTCTTACTGAACAATCCTTTTGCTATATTTATCTCTAACTTTCTTATTTTTGAATTAAACAACAATTAGAATCATTTACATCCTTTTTTTTACGTCAAGATATTCTCATTTCTATTTTAAACTATGATTTTGTTATGATTTTATTGAATCGTACATCAAAAAAAAAACTAATATAATGCTCAATTAAACATTCACAGCAATTCAAACTCTTTTGTATTTTCTAGATACTTGATGCTGTATCTTTGTATGAAAGCTCGATTGTGACGTCACCTCATGACGCCACGCTATGCTTCTAGCACGCGGTCAGGTAATGCGATCCTTTTGTAATTCCTTTGTATTTCTCGTCACTTTATTTATTATTACTGGTATTCTTATTATTTCTCTTCGCGTTTCTATTATTCATTAATTCGCGCACTTTTATTATATTTTATTTAATTTATTAATCTTTTTAATATATATATTTCAATATATCATTTTCTTTTTTTAGGCACTAAAGATTTCTATGTTCATGCAACGAAAAAGGTTAAATTAGCTGCCAGTTATGCACGAGATCTCGGTGGGACTTCCAATTTTTGTTAAGTGATTATTAGTCACCTAGCAAAGTAAATCAAGTTTTGCGTGAGTTAATCTCGCGCACGCAACTATACAGTTACGGGAGAGACTCCACTCTTCGAATCTCTCCTGGCTGTCAGCTAGATTTTCCCTTTGTTAGAAACGCGGATTTACTTCATAATAGATTTGCTTACCTTACGCGGTGTTTTCCGGGAATCAACCTCAAGAATCTGTGCTTTATATCCTTCCGGTCGAAGGAAGGTCCAAATATATATATATGTATGGCTGGGTGAATCAAATAAAATATTTGTAACGAGTCCCTTTTTAGATAAAAGTTACTGGCTTTACTTGGCCTGTCTTTATTTTTAATTGAACTTTGTGTTTATAATATATATATATATATATATATATATATATATATATATATATATATATATGCGTAAACTTAAGAAAACTGAAGAAAATATAACACAATGAACTGAACTTTAAACAATACTAAAACAAAGTATAAAATAAACCAAAAAAACTACTAAAAAATGGTCGTCCGCACGGCAGCTCGGCTCGAGTCGGAGTGCCTGAGGTAGCGTGGCTTGGGGACGCTTCGGAAGTATATCCGGACCTCCCACGCGTCTCCAAGCTCCACTTCCCCATGTTGACGTCAGTGCGTCTGCATTCGTCGCACTCATTAGGCCTTACGGGACCTATCGATGGTGCAAAGTTCAAGACTGCAGCGTGGCTTCGCACGTGCGGTCATGCGCAGTGGAGGGGAAACTGTTTAGGTCAGCGAGATTCTTGGCTACCGGATACTTTTGTGGCCTTGAGTCTCGCTGTACCTTTTATGTGTAGAACTTTCTCGATTTCATACTCGAAATAATTGTTCAAATATGAATATCGCAAAGTTGTCACATAACATTATAATATAATATTCATTACCTTAATTAATACTAAAAACTTAAAAATACAATAAACGGCCAGGATAAAGCAATCAGCGCTATCATACCCTTATACTTTTCCATACAAAAGTTAACAATATTAAAATATCTACAATCTAAATTATTTCCTATAAACATTTTTAGCTTTCTTTTAATAGAGACTTTACTTATTGATAAGACTTTCAAATCATTCGGCAGAGTGTTAGATATACTTGCAGCCACGTAATTACTGCCTTTTTTGCTTACTATTTTACCGATTTATGCAATGATGGATTCTTGTTTCGTGTCTTATTTGTACTGCTTAAATATCTGTCTCTTAAGTTGTTATAATGATATACTATATACTCTACTTTGAACATTTGCCTTATAGGTAAAGATTGGTTTTGTGTTATAAAATAGTTTTTATTTATAATTCGAAGTGTTTTCTTCTGTATAACTTGAATTAAATTTATGTAGTTGTTATAAGCCCCATCCAAACAATTATACCATAGTTTGATATACTTAATTTGAAAGAAAGTATAATATAATAACATTAGTGCTTACCTATCCATGAATTTCTTTAATTTCGCAGAAATAAAGATATATCTTGTTGATCTTATAATATAATTGATTTGTTTATCCCACTTCATGTGATAGTTTATTATTAATCCTAAATATTTATAACTGTCTAATCTATTTATAGTATTATCACCAATTTTGATATGTAAGGCTAGGCACACTATCACAGTTTTTATGCAATATATACAGTTTTGCTTACATTGAGCGATAATTTATTTAGGTTTACCCATATTGCAACTTTACGAAGGTATTTATTTAACCTTTCTTGTGCATCTGTCCATGAGTTATCACATGAAATGATGACTGTCATCTGCGTAATATAATATAGTTTCATTTTACATATCTATCAGTAGTTCATTAACATATAATATAAAGATTAAAGTATGGTTCCTTGTGGAACCCTATCGTAATTTCTTTGTACTTACTCTTGTAGTTACTTATTTTTACACATTGTTTCCTATCAGATAGATAGCTAATCAGTAATTCAATGCTTCTCCTTTTACAAAGTATCTTTTTAATTTTTCCAGCAGTATATGATCTACAGTATCGAAGGCTTTAGCCAGGTCAAAGAACGCTGTTATAATCGGTTTACTTTTATCTAGGTTTCTATATATAATATTTCTTAGACAATCAAGAGCATCTTTCGTTCCTCTCTTTCTTATAAAGCCAATTTATATTTCAGATATTATTTTGTGTTCTATGATGAAAATATATAGTCTATTGTACATGATTTTTTTAAATATTTTGGTAATATTAGAAGTTAGCGATATAGGTATATAATTACAAATACAACTATTGTCTCCCGACTTATATATAGGTACTATATCCGCTTGTTTTGAGAGCATTGGGCCAGATTGATTGCTGTATGCTTAGATTAAATATGTACTCTAATGGTTTTGATAAATGTTCAAATAAAGTTTTGATAGTTATTGCACTAATATTATCTACCGCACCGGCTTTCCTTTCCATTGCATTAATAATATTTTGAATTTCGTATTAGTGGGATTAATCAAAATTGAGTTGTTTCTAGCTGGCAACTTCAATTGCGCTGAGTCCATTTTTTTAATTTGATTGCTTAAGTTTATTCCTACGTTACAGTAATATTCATTCATAGTATTCGCAATAGTAGTCTTATCTTCAATTTTCTGTTCATTTACTATTATACTATTAAGTGATCCTTGTTTCCTTCTTTTCTTTTTACCACTACTTTGTCTAATAGCGTTATTTCGTATTTATACTTAGCATCTTTAATTAACCTACCCAAAATATTTTCATAATTTTTATAATCCATTTTCAGTTATATAACATCTTTTTAGTTTTGCAGGATATTAATATTGCTTTAGTAATCCATTTTCTTTTTTTTATATATATTTAAGAAATATTACTAAACATTTACCAAATATTTCAGAATACTATGTTTAAATATATTTTTCAGTATTCATAGAATATTCTGTGAAAATATTTTAAATTTGATTGAATAAGATTTTATAAAGAATATTTCATAATATTTTATAAATATTTTACCGATATATTTCACTTCTCTCCCGTATTAGTGTAAGGAAAAAAAGTATACAACGGGAAGAAAATTTAACAGCGCATATCTACGTGTGAGGGTCTATAGTTTTATTCTCCTAAAGGTGTTAAGCTCACGATTACTGCGAAAATATCGGAGTGAGAAATGAAGACAGTAGATTAACGGTGAATGCTTGGTTTATTATTCATAGCTGACAATAAATTAATAACTTATGAGAGGGAGAGAATCGCATGTTTAGGGTTTAGGTAGACTCGTAGTAACCACTTTTCTAACTACACGATCTTAATCTATCTCATGTCCGGGTCTAAACTACCTATCTCGTAGCTGGATCGTGAATTCGGTGGTGAATAAGCGGCGAGTAACGGCTGAACCCATGCTTGCATTCTCTTTTATACTCACGTTCGGTGGCGTGAGTATAAAATAGATTTACAGCACAGTGTGACCTAAGCCCGCACTTAGGTCACGCCTATCCGTGACCTAAGTAGTCCATTTTTGCACCGTGTTTATCACACTCGCTACGCTCGTGCGCTAACTTCACGGTGTAGAACAGGACTACTTATGACACGGATAGGCGTGACAGCGGGCTTAGTAGGCGTAGTATAGACGTAGGCTGTACTAATTCTATACGATACTCGTGACCTAAGTAACACTTCTGCACTTTTGCACTCGTTGCGCTTGGATCCTAACCTTACGCCGTGCAAAAAGTTCTACTTAGGTCACTTGTATCGTAATGTACTATTATAGAATATAACAGCTGAGCCCATGCTTGCATTCTCTTTTATACCCACGCTCGGTGGCGTGAGTATAAAATAGATTTATAGAATATAGATTTATAGAATATTCTATACAAATATTGTAAATATGAAACAAATAGATTTTTACAGAACATTTTAAAATTTTTCATAAGTATATCACACTGTCAGGGATAGAAAGAACTGGCAAGTCCATACCATGTGTAAATTTTTATTTAAAAATATAATTTATTTTTGCCTCTTTCATTATCGCGAACAGCTTAGTAGTCGTCAGCAGACGAGTCGACGACTACTAAGCTGACGACCTTCTATAATCTCTCTATGCCGAAGAAGTTATCGATCTTATATCCCATACCCATATCGATTCCTATATCCTTTTTTTCCTATATTTATTTCCTTCACTCGAAAACATCTCTGATGAGGATGTTTTTATAATAGATACCTTACGGGTTGAATCAACTTTCTCTAGCAAGAGAAGGTATCAGAACAGTCTCCCAGTGTAACCTTTTCATAGAAGCCCTATATTTCAGGGATCAGCTCCTCGCGAGTAAAGCCGGTGCCTCCTTTCATAGCATCGGTTTCACTACCTTTCTTTTTTACCATACCTAGACATCTCTATCACTGTTATTGTTAAAGTACTAAATACTTTACTAATACATTTCACTGCTTTTAAAATTAACAACGCATATATACCAAATAAATACTAGCATCGTAACTAAAGAAGGTGAAGAAGTGACAAGTAATCAAGAAATGAAAGTAGAAAACATTACAGTACAACAATATTTAGAAAAAGTACTAAATAATTTGGGATGAAACAACAATGACGTCTAAATACGCTTTTGAAACTGTAGATCGTATGTTTAGAGATATATGTGATAACGATAATATTTTTTGAGGGAAAGTCGTTATTGTATCAGGTGATTTTCGTCAAACATTACCAATTGTTAAACATGGTAATAGAACACTTATAGTTGAAAACTGCATTAAAAACAGTCATATATGGCACAAGTTTGTAAAAGTATCTTTAAAGGAGAACAAACGTTTAACAGAATCGGATGCTGAATTTAAAAATTGGCTTTTGAACGTTGGCAATGGAATATTTGAAAACGCATATGAAGAACAACATAAAATTATTAGTATACTACAAGAAAATGTATCAAATGGCAACATCATTCATGAGATATATAGAACTAATATTAACCCAGTTAAGTGTGACTATTATGATAGTATTATTTTGGCGCCAAAGAATAGTGATGTTTTAGATATTAACAACAGAATTTTTTCATTAATAAATGAACCGGAACGGCTATACATAAGTCATGATTCAGCAGAAGATGTTAACAATGAAAATTTAAATACAATATTGCCTTTAGAATTTTTAAATTCTTTAAGACCTAATGGATTACCACAGCATAAACTCAAATTAATAAAAGGTGCTATAGTAATGCTATTACGAAATATAAATATAAATGAAGGACTTTCCAATGGCACGAGATTGGTTATATATGAAATGAAAAAGTATTCAATCTTAGCACAAATAATAACAGGTAGTAAAGCTGGCTCAACTGTTATCTTGCCAAGAGTTTAGTATGACTAGAAGACAATTTCCTGTCCGACTTGCTCATGCAATGACAATCAATAAAGCTCAGGGTCAATCGTTTAAGAAAGTTGGGGTATATCTTTCGTCTTCTATATTTAGTCATGGTCAATTGTACGTAGCTCTATCACGAACAATGCAAAAAAAGTACTTAAAAGTTCTTATAAGTGAAAATACAAATAGTATAGACGTAAAACTACAAAACAAAAAGAGTACAAAGGATTGGAAAATGTATACTAAAAATATCGTTTTTCATGAAGTACTATAAAAAGTTTAAACATACTGTTAATCATGGCGTCAGCATAAATTTTGGTTACATGCTTTTAAATGCGCTGCTAATCAAAGCGGCAGCATCAGTTAATTTGACGAATTATGAACGCGTTGCTAATAGTAGCGGCAGCATGAGTTAACGGAGAAATTTCAAAATGCGCTGCTAATTATAGCGGCAGCATGAGTTTATTAAGTAATTTTGAATACGCTGCTAACGGTGCGGCAGCATATGCTAATCAATTAATACAATATGTATAGCTAATTATAAAAGCATTACGGGTTTTGTATCATTATGTAAAATTTTAAAGTTTTTTAAAAATTATTAATTATTTTGCATATAACACATCAATATTGAAACACTTATTTAGTGAGGTAGGGGGTAAGGTGTAGACGAAAAAAAACCTAGTTCGCCTTAAACGAAAATTGACTTTTATTCGAGAGCTAGAAGGGTCTTTGCTTGATCGAGACTCTGTCGATACGGCCCTGTCGAGTCGGCCCCGTGGATATTTATCTCTTGAAACGAGCTTGCGCCGAACCAATCGCCGGCTGCTATGGCGTCTGCGCAGCAGCTGTAGAGGCGCCCTCTGGCGGCGTTTGTTTCGACCCTCCGCACGTATCGGAGTGGCTACAATGCAAAGGTAAACAAGATAAGGCAATTACATAAAAGGTACAGAAAATTAGATGTAAAATTAAAGTTACACATAAAAATAGTGTATATAAACTAAAAATGATGTAGAGTTCAATTGAATCCCGCCTGGTATCGCTCCGCGAATTGGACTCGTCGTCCGGATCGTCGGGTTTGATCTTCGGCGGGCGTGTGTTGGTCGGAGAGTGGCGTCGGATGGTCCTCTCGCTGTTCATCGGGCGTGGTCGGTGGAGGTGGTATAGGTTGGTCGTCTATGTTTCTCTCCGTCAAGACGTATACTGGCTGACGGTCGATCGAGATGGTTGTGTCCTTGCCGTTGACAACAAACGTTTTGTTGCTGCGGCTCACAACTCTGTATGGACCGTCGTAAGGCATCTGGAGTGTCTTTTTTATGGCATCATGCCGTATAAAAACAAACTCTGCCGTTGCCAGATTCTTGAAGATAAACGTATCTGTCGTTCCGTGGCGCTTGACGGTTGTTGAACGTAGCTGCTGCAGCTGTTTACGAAGGTCCAGGATGAAACTTGCCGGGTCGTCGGGTTGCTGCTCGCTGGGGGAGAGAAATTCTCCCGGTAAGCGAAGTGACTCACCGTAGACGAGCTCTGCAGAAGTGGTGTTGAGGTCGTCCTTCCACGCTGCTCGTATGCCCAAGAGAACGGTCGGCAGTATTCGTGTCCACTTGACTTCCTGATGGCATCGGATGGCCGCCTTCAGTTGTCGGTGGAATAGATCTACCATCCCGTTCGCTTGTGGGTGATAGAATGTCGTTCGAGTGTGAATCGCGCCTGTCAATAGTCAACGGTCTCGGCTTCCTGGTTCGGTATGGGGAAGGCTTCGGGCCAGCGCGTGTAGCGTTCCACGCACGTGAGACAATATCGTGGCTCTTCCGAAGGAGGTAGAACGATAATGTCGATGTGCACGTGCTGGAATCGTGCTGACGGTGGCGTGAATTCCCCCACAGGTGACTTGACGTGCCAAGAGGTTTTCGACTGCTGGCACTGGATACAAGTCTGTGCCCATGCCCTGTAGTCCGCCTTGATCGACGGCCATACAAACCGTTGCGTCGTAAGCTTCGCCGAGGCTTTCACTCCCGGATGTGCGAGTCCGTGCATGGTGTCGAAGGCTGCTCTGCGGAATGGCTTCGGCACGAAAGGTCGTGCAGTCTTCGTGGACACGTCGCAATAGATTCCACCATCTACTCCAGGGAGCTTGATCTTCTTCATCTGCAAACTGGAATCTGTAGACAGAAATTGAAGAAGCTCGGCATCGCTTCGTTGCGCTGCGAAGCGTTCCTGAGGCCAAAACTCATGAACAGAAACTCGAAGAGTCCGAACGCCGTCGTGGTAGCGGTCTTCGGAATGTCTTCGTAGGCGACTGGGATTTGATTGTAAACTCGGACCAAGTCGATCTTGGAAAAGATCTTCTTGCCCCGGAGCTCTTGCGCGAAGTCGCGGATGTGCAGCACTGGATACCGGTCAGGTATCGTGCGGTAATTTAGGCGACGATAATCATCGCAGGGCGGTTCGTCTTCGTCTCCTTTTGGCGCCATGTGTAGCGGTGCAGCCCACGGGCTGTCCGATGGTCGTGCCGTGCCGAGCTGGACCATGTAACGGAAGAGCTCTAGGCTTCTCCGGTGGCGGCAGCCGACGATGCTCCTGCATCGTCAGCAGGGAACGCCGTCGCCTGCGTTTCTCACGCTCAGAAGTGCAGCGTATGCACTGAACGTGGGACCGCTCACCGTTGCCCGAATCGCGACAGCGGTGCAGCGGGCAGTCCACCGGCGACCACGACTAAGAGAGGAGCTCAAACTTCGAATAAACCTCGAACAGCATCTCTTGGCCTATTCTTTCTCCGTGTCCGGAGAGTACCCTCGACCACTCGCCGTCCGTAACATTCTGGCATCCCGGGCGGGTCTCCGACACATTATAAGCGAAGTGTGGAGAACACGAATGAGAATAGTGTAAATAAGCTTTGTATAAAAAAAAAAAATTCTGTTCGGTCGCCGAGGCTCGGAACTAAATCGTTTCCGGGCTAAAAACCTTCTAGGCCATCGAGCAAGCCGCAGGACCCCGTCTAATAAATAGACGACGGCAGAGTAAATTCTTGTGCACCGATGAGAAGCCCGCAGATCCAGCAGGCAGTTGCCCAGGAAGTTAATAAAATCCTGCAAAGCAACGGGGCAACTATATCCTCTTCGGCCTACAGTTCGCCGATCGCATTAACACCGAGAAAGCCAGAAAACGCGGCGAGCCATCACCGCCGCTTCGCAATCGGCTTCAGGTGCATCGGTGAATCAGCTGTGGCAGCAGAATAAAAACAAGCGCTGCTACACACACAAAAAAAAAATCGACGCACGTCGTGCGCCTCAAAGCCGACCTTCGGCCAACTAAGTCCGCCTGGGCCAACGATAGCCGTCAGCGCGGACCAGACGCTGACGTGCGAAGCAGCCGCGGGAGGCAGACAGCACGCGCAGCCAGACACCAGCGGGAACAGCCGTCGGTGCGCGCGAGCAGCAGCTCAGCTCTACAAGCCAGCCCTGCCAGCACAGCTCTCCGTCCAGCAGCAGCACATCGCAGCGGGAATTCCACAATGAACGCGAGCGTCATCCTCCTGTAAGTTTTTCCTGCCATTATTTAAAGAAGTGAGCAGCTTGGCTAAACGGGAGTACGCGACGCGATTTTCTCTTCGTCTTCCGTCGGGTAGCATACATTCTCTCGCAACTGCCGTAACTCGCAGCCGCGTTCAAAAAAAAAAGTCAAAATGTTGACCAAAAGGAAAACATTTAAGACGAGATCTCGCCCAGCGAGCCGCGAAAGCCTGGACCGCGAGAATACTAAAATCATAAAGCGGTTAAACAAAATTATCGATCTACACACGGGTAATCCGCGGGCGGCGCGTAAAGCTCTTGCACGCACACTCAGCCGCGACGCTCTCTCGTCCAACAAGGCGATCGCGCTCGCCCTAAACCAACCGGCGGACTTGCTGACCGGGGAATACCGGCAACCGCAAGAGTGCGTTTTTACCAGTCGCACAGAGGGCGAAAGCGGCGAATTCGAGCGTCAATTCGCGCCCAGCCCCGCAGACTCAGTGGACGGAGCACGTGCGTTCCCGACGGTACAAAGAAACCCAACCGGCGGCGCGGCTAACTCAGGTGTCGATTGGACCGAGTTCAATCAAAGGTTGTCGGCACGGAACCTAGAAACCGATGCGCGCCCCATGAGCGCCCCTAACGCGGGCACGCCGCTCCCCATCGCGCAATGTAACGGATTTAAGCGGAAACCGCAAAGAAGATTGTTGCCTATGCCGGGCAATCCGAACGGCGGGAAATTCGAGCGCAGTAAGCTAGGAGCTTTTGCGCGATTCTCGCTGACCAGCGCTAACCAGCATAACCTTGCCAGCACAATAAACCCGATTCCCCCGTTCACGTTTCCGGTCGCAACGGTCCCAAATACGATGGGACAGTTAAATATAGACACAAATAGGTTCGCGAGCAGATAGCAAAGGGACGCGCCGGCGCAACCAGTAAAGAGCGCCGGAGCAAACGGCTCAGCTCCCGCCGCAGAGCAGGCATGGGTACCTGCCAGCGCATTCGAGCGCCCAAATTCGCGGGCCGCTAGCGTGGCGAATACGGCAATCGGAAATTTGAGTGCCACCAGAAGCTGCCAGTGCGATCCGGATTTCGCGGCATTGTCAGCGAAAATCGACAGGCTGGCGGCAAGGATCGACGACAGATATGGGCGCAATCATGCGAAAAATCCCGACGTGCGCGATATGATAAGCGAGGAAGTCGGAAAGAGCGTTGGGGACATCCTTCGCGAAATTCGCGAATCAAGCTTAGCGAGCACCATGCCGATTCAAACGCCGCCAAGTCGAAAGCCGACGAGTCAGGCGCCACGGCGCCGTGAGCCAACGAGCCAGGAGCCGCTGTGTCAAGAGCCCGTATACCTGAATTCCTCGGGCAAAACACCGGCGCGCAAAGAATCGGCAGGTCTCGACAGGCGGCCGACGAAAATTCGAGTCCCCAAAACCGCGCAGCTCATTGAACTCGCAGAATCCTCGAGTAGCGACAGTGCGGCAGACACCGAGTCTGACATCGAAGCGGTCACGAAAATCCGGAAAAACGACGGTACGCGCGCCAAGAAGCTCGCAAATAAAAAACCAGCACACCGAGTGCTGGCTAAAGCCGAAGCGGCAGCCCGAGCCGCAAGGCACGAGGTATTAAGCGGCGCAGCTGAACAAAACAGAAAAACAAATCACGCATTCGCCGGCGGCTTCGACCCGTCGGACGATGATCCGCCGGACGACAGCGACGAGAGCGACGGCGATGACGATGACCAGCATTCCGAGCCCCCGCGCTTCGAAAAAATTAAAAAGAAAACCGGCAGCAGTACTAGGAGGGGCGAGAAAAACGCGCACCCTCCAAAAGTGTCGTTTAACCAGGCGATTGGAAGTCTGTCCGATTTTGACGGCGACCCAGACAATCTCAGCCTGTTTAGCCGAGCAGTACGGAATGTGCTAAAATCACACCCGGCGCACGAGGATTACATCTTAATATACGTCGCGAAAAAGCTCACATGTGAAAAAACCAAGGGCTACCGCACGCGTATCGGAAGTTACGCTTCCGTGGAAGCTCTACTGCTCGATTTGACCCTACACTTCGCAAATGTGAGTGTAGCGGACAAGATCATGGCAGAGATTCGCGCGGTGAAGCAAGGCAGTGCCGAGCCGGCCGGCGACTACGGGCTGCGCGTCGAGAGACTTATTAACAGGTATTCGACGATCATCGAATCGGCGCCAGACCTGTCTAAAGCAGAAATACGGCTGTGCGAGCGATTAGCTCAAGAAGACGCCTTAGAGCAATTTTTGCTCGGTCTCAAAGCACCACTAGACCACCTGGTGCGCGGTAAAAATCCAACCAGCCTGAAGGCCGCGACAACCACGGCAATCGGCTTCGAGGCCAAGCAAAGCGGTCGAGGCGCAGGCTGCACCTCGCCGGGCCCCGAAAAAGGGCAGCTGCACGTACGACGAGCGACGGCTGAACAAACCCAGCCAAGCAATGATGCGCGAGGCGCTGCAAATAGCTCGCCGAACCCGCGACCAGCCTCGGGTGATAATCCCGAAAATTATTGCGCTTTTGCAACTGGAATAACCATTCGCTCAGCGAATGCAGAACTCTGGTCCGGCACATCGAGTTGCAACTAATCAAAAACCCGAATTATAGCAACGATTATAACCAAGGCGGCGACAATAATCGCAATAATGGCGCTAATAATCGTGGTAATAACAACAATAATAAGGGAGGCGGAAATAACCGCAATTATAATAAAAAAGACTCCCAAAATAACAACAAAAAAGGCAAGCGTGTCCGCTCTAGCGACAGCAATGGTCGTAACCAAGAGAGCGGAGAGCAAGCCGACAAAAATAATTTAAACTAAAAACACGTTCGCTACGATCCTCAAGTGGCGAGCGTAAAAACGCCGAGCAAGTGAAGGGCGAACATCAGCTGACAGCGGCTGCTAGCATAAAATTTATCGTCACGGGTACGCAACCGCCGATCGTAGCTGTAGATTGCCCGCAAATGTTAAAACGCAGAGGCAAATTCTACGCCGATTCGGGAGCGGATATCTCAGTTATAAAAAGCGAGGAATTGGCACCAGGCTATCCTATCGACACTGATAAGATAGTGAAAATTCAGTGAGTGACCGAAGGCACAGCCTTCACACTTGGCCAAGCAGAAATCCAAATAAATGGATTATCCTGCAGTGTACAAGTGGTAAAAAATGATTTCCCGATAGAAAACGCAGGAATCATCGGCTGGGACGTAATCGACAAGCACAACGGATGCGTCGATGCGCTCAGCAAAAACCTCAAGCTAGGTGCGACCCACCTACCTTTCGAGGCTGGCGAAAAAATCACAATCCCTCCGCGTGTCAAAATGGCCATCAGCGCACCTCTAAAAAATCACGACGTAAAAGTCGGGTGGGTCCCACTGTACGACCTTCACCCCGACCTACTATTCGGCAATTTCGTTTCCGAAAATCGGAACGGCCGTGTGCACGGTGAGTGCATAAACGTCAGCGACGCTGAAATAACGATATCCGCCCCGATGGTCGAGTTACTGGAATGCGAAGAAATCGCTAACCCGCTGTACCAGGCCGATGAGGACGGCTCAGCCGAAAAGGTCGCCACATTCACTGCCAGCTTAAGACGCCTATTCGGCACAGAAAAACCAGATGAAAAATATCGCGAGGTATTTAACCTCAACTGCGAGATGCAGTCGAACGCCGAAAAAAGGTGCGCCAGAGTCGACAAAATTATGAGTTTAGCAGACCTCGAGGGATGCAGCGAAGCGGAGAAAAACGTAATCCGCGAAATCGTGGACGAATTCGCAGGCGTGTTCGGACTCGAAGGGGAACCTCTTCCCGCGACGCACCTGTTACAGCACAAAATAGTGCTGAAATCAAACAGGCCTATAAGGAACCACCGCTTTCGCTTCCCGCCTGCTATAAAGGAGCACATGATTCGCGAGCTAGCAAAGCTACGCGAGCAAAACATCGTGGTGCCGTCTAACTCTAACTACTCGTCGTCGCTGTGGATAGTCCCGAAAAAACCAGATGCTAGCGGAAACAAACGATTCCGGCTAGTAACCGATTTTCGAGGACTCAACGAGGAAACAGAGGGAAGCTGCCACCCTCTCCCCTTCACAAGCGACATTTTGGAGCATCTCGCGACGGCTAATTTTATAACCGTCATGGACCTCAAACAAGGGTACCACCAGATCGAGATGCATCCCGACTCGGCGCACCTTACAGCGTTTTACGCTCCCGACGGCAACCATGGAAACCATCTGTTGCAATTCAACAGGATGGCCATGGGCCTGAAGGAAGCAACGATAACGTTTACTCGCGCCATGGCATTAGCCATGAAGGGCTTACAGGGCGACGAAGTCGAAATATACCTTGATGAGCTCATGGTATTCGGCGGGACATTCGACGAGCACAATAAGCGTCTGCGACGAGTGCTCAAGCGGCTACTCGAAGCAAATATGACTGTCGAGCCAAAGAAATGCCAGTTTCTGAAGCAAGAGGCTCAAGTGCTCGGGCATATAGTCGGGGGCGGTCTGATCAAAACAGACCCGGCGAAAACTCACGCCATGGCCAATTACCCGACGCCCACCGACGCCAAAAAGCTAAAGCAAGCTCTTGGCTTGTTTAGCTACTACAGGCTATTCATACCCGGTTTTTCAAAAATCGCATACCCCCTATTCAAACTCCTACAAAAGGATATAAGATTCGAATGGGGGAAAGCAGAAAAAAATGCATTCGAAAATCTCCGAAAATTAATGGCGAAGGAGCCGGTTTTGAAAGCACCAGTCTTATCAGAACCTTTTATCGTTACGACGGATGCGAGCGACTACGCCCTTGGCGCAATTTTAAGCCAAGGAAAAATAGGCGCGGACCACCCGTGCGCGTACGCATCGCGCTGCTTAAAGGGCAGCGAGCTACGATATCCGACCTACGACAAAGAGCTTCTCGCCATTGTTTTTGCTAAAGAACAGTTTAAACCTTATTTATATGGCAGAAGATGGACCTTGGTAACGGACCACGAACCATTGAAGCATTTTCATACGTCCAAAAAGCCAGACCTATGCTTTAATAGGCTCAAGGCTGCACTAAACGGCTATGACTTCGACGTTGTGTATCGGCCGGGCATTAAAAATTCGAACGCCGACGCGCTCTCTCGCAATCCGGTACTAGCAGAAGGCGAAGTAAATCCGGATTTGCCGCGCTACGAGCTTTATGAGCTCGCTGACCAGCAGGTAAAGGAAAACCCTGACGAAGAAGTAGGTGCCACCCCGGGAAGAGTCTTCCGTGCGCGTGCCGTAAAAAAGCAAAAGCAAAAGGCGGGAGAGAAAGAGCGCGTGTCTGAATCAAGCTCTAGCGATGCATCAAATCGCGGTTTAAGCAAAAACCTCGGCAAGATAACGCACTAATTTACAAGCGTAACGAGTGCTTGGCGGTTAGAAACGAGTTTAACGGATATTACATCTGTCGCGTTTTACACGACCTTCACCAAGGCGACGAAAAAATCGCGGTTCAATGGTTCACGGAAACCAAAAATCAAAAACACGTGTACGCACCGGATTACCGCGACGCGGTTTGGTTTGAGTGCATATTAACCAGCGCATCCTTGAAACGTCTGGACAAAAATCATTATCTGCTGGGCGCCGCGGAGCGTACGCGCATAGACGCAATCTTGCGCGAAGTCATTGAATTTATCGCTAGCGCGCCAGCTCCGACGCCTCCGAAAATTTCGGCAGCTGCAGCCGATCATATTTTGTTTTCGGATTCCGACCAATCAATGAGGTCGGTAGCGTCAGCGATTTCCAGCTCTTCGGGATTTTCGTTACTCCTTCCGGAAGTGCGCCCGGTTGCAAGATATGTGTGGCCCTCCGAGTAAAAAACTCGCGGGTCGGGAAAAACAAAAATGACAGCATCGCGAAAATCGCGCGAATCAGGCAATTCAAGCAGCAAGGAAAGCATACGGATCTCGCCGTCGCTTCCGTCAGCAACCCATGCGCGACCTCGCACGCCAGCAGCGCAATCTCATGCAATTGGAGACCGCGCGCAGCTTCGCTCAGCTGTCAGCAAGCTGCAGAACCGCAGAGGCTGCGAATGTGCATTAAAGCCCTAGGCTTGCCCCCTTCAAGGCCGCGGATAAAGTGCTCACGCTTCGGCCAGGGACAGAGGCATGCTCCGCGCATTCCATGCAGACAACAAATTTAATTTGGCCTACCTTGTGTGCTGCGTTCCACCAGCAGCACGCGTCCTCTGAAGCAATCTCGCGGCCGGGAAGGTAAACAAAGCGCAGGGAAATAGATGCAACTCTACACCAAAAGGAATGAATATTAAATACAGGAGTTCCGATTTATTTTTATTAAAAGTAGAAACCCATTGTACGTTTCATATTTCATAACAAAAACGGTTCGTGCGTGCAATAATGAGCTACAAAGTATCGATGTAGCAACTTCACGTATAATTACTTTAGGGCCGTGATAGCGAAGCTGCCTCAATGGCAAGAAAAACGATTTAGTTTTACGCTTATTATTAATTCGGATATATACACGTTATTATTACACGCGCGTGCTGCAATGCTTCGAGCACCAGCCGTCGAATTTTTCTTCCCAAATTCATGGCATAGATTGGGATATACATACAAATGTAAAATAATAACGAAACACTATAAACATATATATGAAGCCTGCACGCAAAAGAATGTGCATGGCTCACAACAAAAATATCTCTCAACTATTTCCAGTATACTAAGAATAAAAAAAAAAAAAAATGTATAATGTAATAGAGGTTATAATAGTTAATACTATTATAACCCGCATATTCTTGTTCATTCGGTATAAAAATGTAAGCTCAGTGCCTACGCAATTTTGGTTGCGTCTGCGCACATAGATATATAAACAGATAACGTAGAAATACGCGACGCCCGCACGCAAAAGAAAGTGCGTGGCTCGCCATAATGTTTTCTTTTTATACATAAAAAAATAAAAAAATAAAACTTTTTATCATTTTTATGCAAACACACTCACACTCATACATTCGTCAAGTAATTTTTTATTTTCATAGTAACAGAAAGGGAAGAAAAGAAAAAAATAAAAAGAAACTGACTATTACGGGAGTCAGCAACCGGAAAGAAGGGCAGTCCACCGGCGACCACGACTAAGAGAGGAGCTCAAACTTCGAATAAACCTCGAACAGCATCTCTTGGCCTATTCTTTCTCCGTGTCCGGAGAGTACCCTCGACCACTCGCCGTCCGTAACAACCGTGGTGTCGATTTTCTTTCGGGCGATGACGAGGCGTTCCGGTGCTAGTCATCGTGGTCTGCTGGCTTCAGGAGGTCCTGGCGTTGTCCTGATGAAATGGCGCGTAGAGTGGCGCATCTGCGGTGCTCGTCCGTCGGGTCGCGTAATGTCCGGGTACTAGGCTAACAGCTGGTGATAGCTTGAAGTCCCGGTAACGACCGTGATGGTTGGTGTATCGCTGGCGAATACTTGTCCGCGTGACGTAAGTCCGGTCTCGCGGTCGATCAGTTGGCTACCTTTTAGGTCGACAAGCAACCCGAAATGTGCCAAAAAATCTGCGCCGAGACGCCCGCGATCACGTATTTCCATACGAGCGTGCGCCTGAGTCCTAGATCCAGCGTGAGCTAGTCGTGCCGTACGTGGATATAGGAGTTCCGTCGGCGGCGGCAAGCTCGTACTTAGCCTTCCGGAGGGGGCGGCGGACGAGTGCGCGTGAATACACGCAAAGATCCGCGCCCGTGTCGATCAGGTAGCATGCAAGACAAGAGGCTGCAATTGTCGAAAGAAATAGCGACCGAGTTCACAAAGCTAGAGAAAATTAAAATTGGATGGGTCAACTATAGGATCCGTTCATCAAACCGCAGTAAGGGGCCGTTTAGGTGTTATAAATGCCTTGGTTTTGGCCACGTCGCTATCAAGTGTACTGGTCCGCAGGATAGAAGCAAATGCTGCTACAAATGCGGTAAGACGGGGCATAAACGCCGGGCATAAGACGTGGCAGAGAGGCGATTCGGTTGTGAGGTCGACGACGTATTTGCTCAGGTCGAGGGGTATTCCGTTATGAGGCAGGATAGGAACAAGCGGAGAGGTTGAGTTGCCCTCTACATTCGCAATGACTACAAAGCAACTCTGTTATGATCTTCATCAACGCAGGTGGAGGGAAAACCTGGCGTTCCGGAGTACTTGTTCTGCAGTGTGAAGCAGGGTACCATGCCATCGGTATTTGTTGCATTAATATATCGTCCGCTGGGCGTCTCAGTTTTGGATGACTCTGATCTCTTTGATGATCTGCGCACATCGCGAGGGATGATCTTTGTGGGGAGGGGCTGCGCCGCATGTCGGCCGTGGCGCGCGCCGTGTCGGCCTGAGCATTTGAGAATGCGCTGCGTCTCAATACCAAGAAAACGCAGGCAATAATATTTGAATCTGAATATTATATTAATCAGCTACAGGGACTGAACCTGCCGGGTATCGAGATTTAGAATGGCGTTCTGGTGCTCTTTGTCGACACGGTAACTAACTTTGGAGTGGTCATGGATTCTAAACTTACATGGAAGCCACAGTTGGATGCAGTTAGCTGTAAAGTTAACGCGTCCAACTGGTGCAAGGTAGTTGCGCAAGCAGCTGGCCACTACCTTGGCGGTTTCCCACTTGGACTATTACTCGGTAGTCTATCTTGATGTGTCAGAGGAGCTTCAGACGCGACTGCAGAGGTTACAAAATTCATGTGTGAGATATATTAGAAGTGTTGGTTGGGGCGAGCGCATTACCCCTCATCGAAAGGAACTGAACTGGATAAACATTAATGATCGAAGAGCCTACTTTGCGGCGGTACATGTATATAAGGCTTATTCCATGGGGCAACCGTTGTATCTTCCTACCCTGTTTGAAAGGGTACTACCTGTTTGTAGCTTCGTACCCTGTCCTCGGGAAGGGTGGCAAAAGAACTGGCGATACCGAAATCACGCACAGAGGTGCGCCAGAGTTCATTTCGGGTATTTAGAGCCCGATTATGGAACTCTCTGCCAGATAGAATAAAAAATATGGCTTTGCTATCAAGATTTAAAGTGGCACTGCGGATCCACCTATTAAATGTAGCGAAAGACTGAGCCTGTGTTGGCGCAATTGTATGTAAATTTAATGCTGTGATACCTGACTGTGATTGACTTGAATTCTAATCCGTACTGTTGTTTAGTGAAGCGGTAGGATATTTTTTATAATGGTACATGATAATAATTATATGACGATATGGTATAATACCAAATTGTAAATGACTGTTATAATATGGCAAATTGTAAACGACTGCTGTGGTATAATCCAAATTGTAAATGACTGCTGTGATATTGAGCTCTATACACTGAATGTGCAATGTACACTATTTTGACTTGTCAAAGAAATTTTATTCTATTCTATTCTATTCTATTCTTGAGACGACCCGAGTTTTCAATATACATGTGTTCTTTTTATGCTTTATCGATGGTAGGTATTCTAGTTTGATTAGATTATATTTTTGCTATCATGCGCTAGGTTTATCCTTTCATAATAATTGTATATTTGTTGTTCATAACTTACAGTGACTATCTTTATTCTGCGCACGACGGATGATATCCTTCGCGGTGTTTAAAAGATAAAGATTGGTCCTAGCTAACACGATCGACTCGCGACCTTGTTGGTTCCGTAAACTACATCCAGCTGTGATATCACTATCGCTGAGATGCAATGTGGCGGTGTTTTCCCTGTGTGACTGTCTAGTCCTCAACGAGCGTTTAAAGAGTACGTATAAGAGCTGATAGTAGAGTTTGATTGTTTTCAGGCACTCAATAGGCAACGCTAGTCGACATGTAACCCTCGTATTCATAACACTGAGTACGACCGTACATACATAAGACTTTACGACTTTACTGCTCGTAACACAAAAGACGCTGCGTTAATTGCTTCCTGGCCTTTGAAGACCTAGGTGTCAATGCAAGCAGTATAATTGTAAAGTCGGGGGAAATGCTTGAACCATCATCTACCACTATCTGCAGGATGAGCCAAGATTTGAGAGCTTGTTCTGATTTATTGATACTGACTTTGTAGTGTTGAAATATATCGGCTGTTGATATACATGGTTGCCGTCGTACAGGCACTATGAACAATATTCGTATAACAATTGTATAAGAGATGAACGTAGTACGTTGCACTTCCCCCCTAGAATATTGCTGCCCCCAGTAATGAAGTGAGCGCAAAAAACCGTGCGACAATCATGAACAATCATAGGTAAAAAAATTTGTTTATGGTTACATTTGAAAACCTTAAATTCGAAATTAGCGAAATTTTTGCTGTGGTTCTGGTATTACTGTGCTAATAGTAAAAGTTATAAACAAAATACATTCGTCATGGATTTGTGCAAGAGTTCCACGTCCTATGGCGTGCCTGCCGCTATCGAGATTATGCACAGAGGCATCGCTAAGGATTCTAACTTTAATGTACATTTTGTGAGTACTAATTATCTATATCTATTTATATAAGTATTTGTTTTAATTTTAACAGTTCTGCATAGCTTTTACTTTTTATTGTATATATTGTGTAATTTGAGAAAAGACAAAAAATTAGAATATGTTGCTGAAATTAATTGTTAACCTGTGGATTATTATTTAAGATAATATGCATACTAATCAAATATATTTTAATACATTTTTGTACATGCATTTGTATATAAATATGTATTTTCTAGTTACGTTTGTCTGGAATACTGTGTTTGGTCCTGAATCTCTTTAATGTGTGTCGTCTATATTTGGGTTAGTAACATATCTATGTGTTTGGTGATCATCTATTTCTTTTATATTTATATGTTCATCTTTCCTTAGTTTCGTAAAGTACTGGACGACTGCAAGGCTCCTGCACATTTTTCGAACTTCGTGGGTTCGGTCTTAGATTCAGGCGCTGCCTTCAAACGACTAAATTTAAACTTCTCATCATCGCAATCTGCCGAATTAGCTTCCAAACTTCACATTGGGTTTGCATTGCTTTAGATAATTTTTCATGTATAACATACTTCTTTTATTGATATAATTTTGTTCTAGTTTTAGCTTCCAATTGTTACTGTGAGTCCCTAGATTCCTTGGCTAGCGGTGATGCCCTTGTTGATGCAGTACACACCATTATAGTAGATATCTACTGCAGCTCACTTCGTGACTGACGGATGTTTCTTGGACAAATCCGGCCCGCAATCTGGCTCTGGGTCCTTCAATCGTTATTATATAATGGCTACTTTTTATCTCTTCGGTGATTCATCGTACACGCCGATGCATCCCGAGGACGACTACTTAAAGAGCTACAACGTTATTCATTGGGGCCTTCCGGTGGCTTGCAAAATTTGGGTTCGCGTGCATTGGATGGATAATGACCGGCTGATGGCAGCAGTAGCTGAAGAGGTCGGAATATGAAGAAAGACGGGATCCAAAATTGCGGCTATGATAGCTGGATGCTCATTGTCACTTCGCCACAAGGTCTGGGCTCTGTTGAGAAACTTTTTAATCCGCAGCAATATCAGAAATCAATGTACCTAACAGGAGCCCGGAGATTTGGTGTCACTCCAATGTATGATACATTAGGAAAACACATTACTTATGCAAAATGTGATTCTTGCAACAAAGTAATGAAAAAAAGACATTCTCTTGCTTTGATGAATCACAAGTGAGTATATTTTGCTGAAATAACTGTTAAATAATCATACTGTTAAAAATTAATAAACATGTCTTATTATAGGCAAGTGTGCGAGGGACCGCCAAATCCATCAGAGGTTTCGAATAGTGCAAGAGTGTCAACTCAGAGATCACCTTTAAGTAGTTTATCAACAACTACTAATGATCTCAATAATAAAGAAAATCCAACAGGTAGTTTGTTGGATGATAACAATGCAGTTGCTGTAACTACCAGGACTACGCTAAAGAAAATCAATAGTGTGAGTATCAATATTAAATTTATTTATACAAATATCATTTTGCACAAATTAACCTAATTTATTTTTCATAGCAAGAAGATACTTCGCTTGCAGCCAAGTGTACAAGAATATCAGTCAACGATGACAATCAGAATACAGATACAAAGAATATGAATTCAAAGGAAAAAGACGTATATTTTTTTAAAATTCTACTTTATTTCAATATAGATTTCAAGAAGGTTAACTCAGCACAATGTAAAAATATGTTGAAGGCTCTTTACCCAACATATACAATAGAGTATTGAAGATTTAACAAAGAGTTCTAGACTATGCTATTCAAAAAAGAACGAAGAAAAAAATTCAAGATCTCACGAGCACAATGGAAATGGCTACAATAGGCAGTGACAACGAAATGATTGCTATAAGTTTTGCAATCGACAACAATAATAAATATTTCTACATAGATAATATCACAATATGTAAAGATGATGTTGATTACATAAAAAAATTGGATGTTTTTTGCAATCTATCAGTTGAAATGGCTGAGAAAGTGTACAATGTAAGCGTGAAATTTGTTTTGTATGATGGTAGCATTGGAATCAGCTGCATGGGAATAGCCAACAATAGTAAATATTATATCATAACAACATTTTCACAAATAATCAGCGAATTAAAGTACAATCATGATCTTTTCTTAGTTACAAATAGTAGTAATACTGAAAAAGTAAAATAATATGACAATGTCCTTAAAAGTTTTGGAAAAAAATTAACTGCTGCTAATTTTAGGATAGTGGTTGTTACAGAAGATTTGCTGTATCTAGTAAGTAATGAACGTTTATCCATAAATAAATCTATGAATAAAACAATTATTGAATTGTTAAGCCGAATATCATTAGCAGTTAATTATTTTGTGCACGAGTTCAAGTACCATCATTTTATTGATTATAAGATACTAAAAGATATGACGAATGAATTTCTTTTTGATGCTGTTCCGAATGAAGCATTTGATAGCTTAGCAGAATTTAAGGACCAAACAGGTATTTTTCAGGAATTAAATGATCAACGAAAATTCAAATTTACTCGTGAGAGATTTCGGTACATTGCTAAAATCAATCATAAATCATTAAGTTCTTTTGCATTAGAATTAATAAAATTTCCTGCAAGTCTACACACAATTAACCTATTAGATAAAAAAAAAAAAAAATAGACTAAAATTCATACAGTAAAAAAAATTAAAGTACAAAAGCATTCTTAATTTCACATATTTTGAATGAATATTTAGCAATACTTTTTTCATACGCTATTTTTTATATTTATATAAGGTTTGGCTATGTATATTTTCGACTGATTAAGGTTACTTCGACTAAATTAATAATGAAAATGTATTAAAAGCATTAGAAACTACTTTTAAGTGTAAAATATTTATAACCGTATATCATTAATGTACGTTTACTGTCAATGTTTGTAGACAAGCATAACTATAATAATATAAAATAATAAATAATATAAATTCAAAAAAGCATATAAAATAAAATTACCCATTGTTTTCTTTTCGATAAAAAACACTTATTCCTTCTCTCGCTCCCCCTTATCTTTTCTACTCTCGCATTTATGGTCTCTTTCTCTCACCCTTATCTTTTCCATCCTCCCATTTACGCTATCACTCTTTCACCGTTATCCCTTTCCTCCCTCACATTTACGCTCTCTCTTACCCATATCCTCTCTCTCCCTCGCATTCACGCTCTCTCACCCTTATCCTCTCTCTCCCTCACATTTACGCTCTCTCTCTCTCACCTTTATCCTTTCTCTCCCGTATATTCGTGTTCTCTCTCTTACCCTTAACCTTTCTCTCCCCTGTATTCGTGCTCTTTTTGCCCTTTTTCGCCCATATCCTCTCTATCTCTTCATCAGTCTCTCTGTCTTTTTCACTTTCTACGTCTCTCAGTCCTCGAATTTCTTTCTACTTTTCTTCTCTCTCTCTCTTAGTTTTTTCTTGCCTCTCTTAATCCCTGTTTCAGTCTCTCCTATCTCTTTCTTATTAATATGTCTTGGTCTCTCTCTCCGTTTCTGCCCATGTTTCTCGGTTTGTATATCTCTGTCACTATCTTTCTCTTTTTATTTTTTTTGTCTCTATATGTCAATTCATCTCTTTTACTATTTATCTCTCTTAATTCTATTACAAGAGTCGACGACTGGCTCAACTTTGAGCCGTCTGTTCTTAGTTTTGGTTTTGTGCTTCACTGCAAACTTAAGACCTGGTTTAAGCCTACTTTACGCTCTTGGTGCACAATATTTTACATTATTATTACATTATTTAAATAAATTTATTAATCTGTTTACATTTATGTACAAAATGTTATAACATGTGTTACATTTATTTTTAATACAAAAATATATTCATAAAATCATTACATTTATCTATACATAAAATTATTTGTACAAATGTTTCTTTCAAAGAACATCGCGACGTTCGTTCTTGATCATTGCAGAATGTTCATTATACACTGAGGAAAAAATAACTATTGCAAACTGTAAAGTAGTTTTTAGTGACTTATATGGGAGAGAAATATATTTCATGGAAGTATTAATTATTTATTAGTTTTACTGATGCAAGATACAAAATTATCAGTATTTTAGCGTAAACTGAAAAATTTAATTAGTTTAAACATATGGCGAAGCTCGTAGGGCTTGTGTGGAAGAACGTTAAGGTGGCACAGTCGGCTAAGGCACACGACTGTGCTTATTTAGCCTCATACAGGGCGTGGATTCAAGTCCCTGGTTGGGACACATTTTTACGGATATAATTATTTCTTACTATAATACAAATAATTATTCTATACTTTCCTTCGAAGAAAAAACTTGAATATTTTTTGTTCAAAGGTTCACCTGTTTTTTTTCTCAATGTACTGAGGAATCAGTTATCGGATACTCAAAGTTGCTTTTTGATGAATTACGATTCACCCGTGAATATTTAAGCGTATAATAGATGTCTACTAATTGTATGGAATTATTATTATTAAGGGAATTGCGGTGTAGGTTATGTACGTATGACCAATAAGAAAAATAACCTTTCAGAACAGCCGTAGAAGCTGATACTATCATTAATTTTTTTTCAAATTTAGCTAAGTGTAGTAACCGAATTTCACATAAAGACTACAATGAAATGGGGTTAATTCATTTATATTGTAATGAAGCAAATTGTTGACTGTCCGATAAATATACTTGCATTTCATGTAAAGCTTCAGCACTCAAAAATTGCATAAAAAAATTGTTTGCTATCGCTTTTTGATTTTTTTTGAGCAATAATCCCTGATATATTGGATACAGCAAGTTCGCTGCATAACCCACGGGCCATACTGCCTTTATTATTCGAGCTTTAAAAATATCATTACATTCTTTTGAAGATAACTGAAGTGATAGCCATTTTTGAGTCGCATTAGCAACATTCCACATTGGATTTTGACATTCATTAATGAGAACACAAATTGCTATGGCAATGTTTATCATACAAGTTAACCGATCTTTGAATTCCTCACTGAATAAATTCTCGTGTACATTATCATTTACATGTACATCTCCTATTAAAGCAACTTTTTGTAAATGTTGTAAGTGGTTTACAATACTTTCACACGTATCGCTTACATAACAAAATCGGGTGTCAGGGTAATTTACTTCCACCTTGTCTCAATAATAATGATTCTAATTTAGGATCACGAAAAGCAGTACATATATTACGGATTTCATCTGTTAGAGACTTTTCTATACAATCTAAAAAAATTTTAATTAAAGGATTACCATTATGACCCGAACAAGTTGATTGAACTAATGTTTGATTATCACTAGACAGAGCAAGCCTTGACCAACAAACAATTTTACTGCCTTTGACGGTAACGATGACAAAAACATCAGTATCGTACTTTTCTTTAGCGAATTTTATTGCCTCTTTAAGAATTGCTGCTAACGTTTCTCCTTCTTGCCGTTCCAGTGAAATGTCTGAACAAGTTAAAAATGTTTGGGCCATGTTGACGTTACAAAGAGTGCAGACCGAATATTTTATTGTTACTTTTGTTTTTCCAGCCGTCAACTAACATAACACTATCATTACCTTGTCTTTCGTAAATAGTCTTTCCATGCTTTCTTCCCTTATTATTAAGCGCCTTGAGAGTTAGTTCAGGTATTTCTGGTTTTATATCTGCATTTTTATATGGAAACTCATATCCAGACATCCCATTCTCCTTCTTGCCGTTCCAGTGAAATGTCTGAACAAGTTAAAAATGTTTGGGCCATGTTGACGTTACAAAGAGTGCAGACCAAATTTTTTTGTTGTTACTTTTGTTTTTCCAGCCGTCAATGCTTTCTTCCCATGTTATTAAATACTTTGAGAGTTAGTTCAGGTATTTCTGGTTTTATATCCGCATTTTTATATGGAAACTCATATCAAGAAGGTTGAGTTTTTATATTCTACTGTAGACATACTAAGTCCTTCAGGACCAAATTTTTCGTCTATTAATATCTCATTCTCTGGAATCACTTTATAGACAAAAGGTACTGGGGTTGACAAAAGGTAATTGGATCATTCTCTGTTACCAAAACTTCTTCCCTAAACCGAATGTGCACTTTTTCCCCAAACGGATTTCCCAATATGACATTCGCAGTCATTGGAGTATTCGAAGGCAGTACATAAAAAAGATGTTCCTTACCCATAATGGTCAATTTAACAGTACCTAATGTAGTCACCTCTTGAGACGAGATTCCAATTATGTTTATATAATTAGTGACTTCAACCACAGTCTCTGCTTTAAGCGAACTATTTTTAACGGCATTTATTTGAGCTCCGGTATCTACCATTCAAGGCTTCATTTACTACTAATTGTTCAATCCTGATTCCAAGCTTATCACCGCATTCTTCCGATAAGCTCCATTTCAGTTTAAATGCTTCTTGTTGTTACTGTAGGTCACAACTACTCTATTACACCGGCACACAAAGAAAAGTGGTCTGTTCAAGAAACCAGACCTCTCTATCCTTATGTATTTTGACCCGTTGAATCCGAATCCAAGAATAGTATTGACCGTTCACATAAAAAAATATGGCATGAGCTGTAAATATTATGGTTATGTATTATTACGCGCTGAATCCGAATTTAAGATTTATTTTACCTGTACGCCCTTTAAACTTTGGAAAAATCGTGAAAAATCGTGAAAAATCGCTAAAAAATCGTGAAATTTTGGATTTAAGTGCGTAGGTTAGGAGTAAAACATTTGTTGTGACTGCGTTATACGTAATTTTTATGTGTTTTTACTCGGTTTATATAAATCCAGGGTCTTTGGACACCTACGCACTTTAATATTTGAAGACGTGATGGAAACCCGTCAAAAATAGAGAAAGACTACGTAAAATCTTGAAAATTTGTATTTAAAGCATAATTTAGTTACAATTCTTTTGTGAGTGCCATATGTGTGATTTATATGAATTTGAAACTTTGAAAAAATGTCAATATCTTATAAAACTGCTCAATAAATTAAAATATTGTGAGAAAGGGAAAAACGTAAATGGTAGCATTTAAGAAGTTCTTTCTATTTTCTAAAGATGATTTTTCTTTTTTGCCTTTTCTTCGTCACGCCAACTCTATTTGGTCTACATATTTTTTCTCTTGTAACAAACTCTTTTTTTTCAAAAGACCTGTGCAAAGTATTTCTTTTTCTGAGTGAGGTGGAGAAATAATCTCTACGAGTAGTGTCTTTGTTGGTTCGGCCGACGTTTCGGAGGCTTAATCCTCCCTCTTCAAGGCCAGTAAAATTTATTAATAAAATATTTACAAAAGCACACTGTTTACTGAACTTGATTTATTAATCATGAGTAGACAAGGACTAAGATATCTTCACTTATCAGCGACTGCCTCCAAAATTCAATCCAAAATCAGAATATTCAACAGGAATATCCTTTTTTTTTACAGTTCAATAACAAATATTATAAGCAAATACTAAGCGCACCCATGGGCTTTTGCACTAGCCCTTGGTTTGCAGACCTGGTATTAAAAAAAACTAGAAATCTCTTGCTTTAACTCAATGACTTTATAAACAAATATATTCAAAAAGAATCGCATACATACATAACAATAACAATAATAATAACACAATCCCAAACATACAACAGTACCAATATAACTCCATAGTTTTACCCTTCAATAAATACACCAAACCTAAAATCAAAGGCATATTACATAAAAACGAGATTCCAGTGTCGAACAAGACTATAAATAAATTCAACAAGTACATCAAACTAGGAAAAGACCAACTAGATGCTAATGACACACACAACGTAATATACAAAATAGACTGCAATGACTGCGAAGCTACGTACATAGGAATGACAACAAGTCAATTAAAACATAGAAAAAGAGAACACGCACTATCCATAAAAAACAAAGATGAAAAATCTCCTCTTGCAATAAACAACATAGACGCAGATCACACCTTCAATATAATAGACACACAAATATTTTATCAATAAATTTTACTGGCTTTGAAGAGGGAGGATTAAGCCTCCGAAACATCGGCCGAACCAACAAAGACACTACTCGTAGAGATTATTTCTCCACCTCACTCAGAAAAAGAAATACTTTGCACAGGTCTTTTGAAAAAAAAGAGTTTGTTACAAGAGAAAAAATATGTAGACCAAATAGAGTTGGCGTGACGAAGAAAAGGCAAAAAAGAAAAATCATCTTTAGAAAATAGAAAGAACTTCTTAAATGCTACCATTTACGTTTTTCCCTTTCTCACAATATTTTAATTTATTGAGCAGTTTTATAAGATATTGACATTTTTTCAAAGTTTCAAATTCATATAAATCACACATATGGCACTCACAAAAGAATTGTAACTAAATTATGCTTTAAATACAAATTTTCAAGATTTTACGTAGTCTTTCTCTATTTTTGACGGGTTTCCATCACGTCTTCAAATATTAAAGTGCGTAGGTGTCCAAAGACCCTGGATTTATATAAACCGAGTAAAACCACATAAAAATTACGTATAACGCAGTCACAACAAATGTTTTACTCCTAACCTACGCACTTAAATCCAAAATTTCACGATTTTTTAGCGATTTTTCACGATTTTTCACGATTTTTCCAAAGTTTAAAAGGCGTACAGGTAAAATAAATCTTAAATTCGGATTCAGCGCGTAATAATACATAACCATAATATTTACAGCTCATGCCATATTTTTTTATGTGAACGGTCAATACTATTCTTGGATTCGGATTCAACGGGTCAAAATACATAAGGATTGTAATGTAATCACCGATTCCATTACGCATCCAAAACACTACTATTGCTATACATATCATATCTACACACACACACACACACGCACACACTTACTTACTAGCACGTCATCGCAGCACTCAAGAAGCGGAGCTGACAAAAAAAAACAGGAGAAAGAGAGAGAGATTCACTTATAAGAGCAACCGGCACATAAGAAGTGGATGCGAAAAAAACCAGGAGAGAGAAAAATCTACTCATACGTGCAAGCGGCACCTAAGAAGAAAAGAACGGGAAAGAGAGAAAGATTCGCTCATACGTACGAGCGGCACCTTCACGAAAATAGGCTATATTCCAACGAACCAAGCAATAAATTCAAAGGGGTCATAAGAACGCTAGGAGATATTTTAGATTCAATGAGAGCTTCATAAGAACCGCGTATTCGTATTTTTAAACACGAGAACAACGTAGCTGTTTCCACGTAATGCGACGACAAACCACCGCGGAAAGATGAGCACAACTATGAGAAAAAAACTAGCGAGGAGAGAAAGAAACCGAAGCGCAATATTCGACGATCTGGAAATCCATTGGAAACACGTGTGCGATCTCCACTAGGGAAAAAGAGACCGCGGGAGAGTTCTAAAAGAGACAAATTCTTAAGTGGTAGTCATAAACTATGATGTTTATGACTTGACCTGCCACGATCCCCTTCATGTTGAGAGAGGAAAATACAAATAGCAAGGTGACCCAATATGGAAATCCCTAGCCCGAGAAAAACAAGGGGATATGCGAGTATATAAAGCCCGGGAGCAAAGGGTAATCGTCGTCAGATCAGTCAGTAATCTCTCGCAGAACGTTACTCTGCTCGTCGCCAGACCACTCATATAAATATTAGCATCACGCAGTATACGCTACTTGTGCGTTGCGAAAATAAGAGTATCGGACTTAGTCGCTCAGTCGAGCAACTGCATCCATCGGCATCTTTTCCGAAGATCACCCCCCTGCTGAAAAGAAGAAGCAACAGAGGCAGTTGACTCCCTACGATCTACACTACACACATCAAAAGGACGAGCCGTCACATCTAGTGCATCTAGCCACCGCTGTAACCTGAACCACCGAGCCTAGGCTGGAAGGCGCCAAGGATTGACAGCTGCAGACACTCAAGAATCTCTTCACACATATATACAAACAGCCACGCACACTCACACATTAAGGTACTTTTCTCTTTTCATAGAAATAAACGTGTGTCGATTTTAAAAGAAATAATGTATAGTTTAAGTGACTTCGTATCCGGCTCCCTTCCCCGGTAGGCAGTGACCGCGTCCGCGGTAGCCAAAAGGGACTTCCTATCATTTATTCATTTAATCATTTAAATTATTATAACTTTCACGTATCGTGAAGTTCGACTATTAATTCAGGTAGGAATTCATGTAAATGTATTAATGTGTTAGATTTTGTAATTTAAATTTATAATCTGGACGTAACAGGATAGAGAGGTCTGGATTCTTGAACAGACCACTTTCCTTTGTGTGCCGGTGTAATAGAGTAGTTGTGACCTACAGTAACAACCAGAAGCATTTAAACTGAAATGGAGCTTATCGGAAGAATGCGGTGATAAGCTCGGAATCAGGATTGAACAATTAGTAGTAAATGAAGCCTTGAATGGTAGATACCGGATCTCAGATAAATGTCGTTAAAAATAGTTCGCTTAAAGCAGAGACTGTGGTTGAAGTCACTAATTATATAAACATAATTGGAATCTCGTCTCAAGAAGTGACTACATTAGGTACTGTTAAATTGACCATTATGGGTAAGGAACATCTTTTTTATGTACTGCCTTCGAATAATCCAATGACTGCGAATGTCATATTGGGAAATCCGTTTGGGGAAAAAGTGCACAATCGGTTTAGGGAAGAAGTTCTGGTAACAGAGAATGATCCAATTACCTTTTGTCAACCCCAGTACCCTTTATAAAGTGATTCCAGAGAATGAGATATTAATAGACGAAAAATTTGGTCCTGAAGGACGTAGTATGTCTACAGTAGAATATAAAAACGCAACCTTCTGGATATGAGTTTCCATATAAAAATGCGGTTATAAAATCAGAAATACCTGAACTAACTCTCAAAGCATTTAATAATATGGGAAGAAAGCATTGACAGCTGGAAAAACAAAAGTAACAACAAAAAAATTTGGTCTGCACTCTTTGTAACGTCAACATGGGCCAAACATTTTTAACTTGTTCAGACATTTCCCTGGAACGGCAAGAAGGAGAAACGTTAGCAGCAATTCTTAAAGAGGCAATAAAATTCGCTAAAGAAAAATACGATACTGATGTTTTTGTCATCGTTACCGTCAAAGTCAGTAAAATTGTTTGTGGGTCAAGGCTTGCTCTGTCTAGTGATAATCAAACATTAGTTCAATCCACTTGTTCGGGTCATAATGGTAATCTTTTAATTAAAACTAGCAATAAATACCTCACTCGCTAACGCTCGCTCGGTTGTACTTCGATGTTGTTTTATTAACGTACATAAATTATAATAAATAACTTCTTTGAATTGAGTTTATTAAATTTGCCGTTTTAATAAAAATAATGTAGTACTTCCGAATAATTATGACCTTGTATAATAATTATTGTTATTATAGTATTATATAATAATTATTTGTATTATCTTTACTAATTCCATTTTATTTGAGTCCTTTGCATCATTACTTAGGATCCTTACATAATAATGGACCACAGTAGTGATATAAGTCACTATATAAACTATTAAAATAAGTAGAATTCAATGACAAAAACTAAAGTTAATTGTCTATTGTAAAAGAAGAAAATAATTACATTTTTAATTTTTTTTAATGATTGTTACTAACGGACATACAAATTTTGCTCAGATACATGATATACATGCATGTATATGTGAAATGGCAAAAATTAATAAAAAAAAATGTTTTGAATGATTTACAAAGTTTTATTTTTAAACAGGTTGGTATCTATATAGAATTACATTGTTTTAGCAGCTTTAATCATAGCTGACATCAGAGTAGCAAGATTTCGTCCAACTTTATTCATCTTATTGAAATAATTGTGGTTATTGTGTCTTCTCCCTCCTTTCTTTCCTCGATCTGAAGCATAGCAAAATGTTTAAACAGCTATATATTTGATGTCAATGTGTTAAAAAATAAATTTTATTTACATTTTCTATTTTTCCATGTTTTGTGCAGGAATGTTTTTTGCTGATTGGAGGATGAATGCTGTTGTTTTTGTGTTGAATTTTCTGAAATAAACATTTTATAAATATATTTTTACTGCAACAGTTTATACTTGTAATATAAATCGTTTACAGGAGTAATATCAAACACTTAACCTTCATGCAATATTAACGATTTCGCGTCATTAATAAATGTAATATAAAAACGGAGTTGTAAGCATGTAAAAATTTTTTTACAATGATGCATTATTACATTATCGTCATAAGATTAGTTATTTTATAAACAAATCTATAGAAGTTAGTATTATAATGTCATTGCGTATAAATTTTAATAATAATGTATATGCATATGTGTTATATACACTCACATTTATATATCTTTCGGTAAAAAATTAAAGCTTGAGTTACAAAAATACAAAAAGGCTCAAATTTTGAATGAAATATTACATTTTTTTATTATTAAAGCAAATTGAATACACTTTGATACAATATTTTTACACTATCTTTTACCATTATTTATGAATTAGTTTGACTTTTGCCTGAAAAATGAGGTAAAAGTAGCATATGATTTCTTAAAATCAACCAATGGGGCAAAAGTAAATAAAAATTTTTGCATGTTAGAAATATTGATAATACTGATGAATACGAATACGATGAAATAAGGCAATATCTTAATACAAGATATTTATGTGCACCGGAAGCTATGTTTAGATTATTAGAATATACTTTAAATGAAATATCACATACAATAAAAAAATTACCTGTACATCAAGAAGATGGACAAAATGTTTTTTTTGAAAAAGGTAAAGAAGAAACGATAATAAATAAAAATGTCAAAACAGAATTAACTGCTTATTTTAAATTGAATCAAATAGATTCAGAAGCTTCAAAATACTTATATTCTGAAATACCAGTATTTTATGTTTTTGATAATAAATCAAAAATGTGGAGTAAGCGAAAGAAAACTAAAAAGCCCGTGTTAAGCAGAATGTATTTAGTCAATCCTAAAGAACGAGAACGGTATTTTATAAGGTTATTACTTTTACATATTAAAGGAGCAACTTCTTTTGAACATTTGCGTACTGTAAATGATGTCATGCATAATACTTTTTATGAAGCTGCTGTAGCTAAAAAGTTAGTTGACGAAGACCAAGAATGGGATAGATGTTTAGATGAAGCAAAACAAGTACAATTTCCTGTTGCACTTTGCGAACTATTTGCTTTCATATGTATTTATCATAACCCTATTAATGCAAGGCAGTTGTATGAAAAATACAAAGTTTTTTTATCACCCTAAGTACGAAAAAAGCATTGGAGAAAACATTGCTCTAAATACAATTGATAAAAATTTACAAATTAATGGGTATAAATTATCTGATTTCAATTTACCAGTTTTGACTTCATACATAGAAGAATATGATGATTCAGCAGTAATTTTTGATAAAAAAAACGTATTAGATGATTTGCAATCAAAAGTTGCGTCACTAAAATCAAATAAAAAAAAAATTTAGAATACTGTTTTGAAATGTTTAAATAACAAAAAGAATAATTGCATTTTTATTGATGGACCTGGAGGAAGTGGAAAGAGTTATTTACTTAATGTTTTAATCGACTATTTAAAACTGTCAAATATACTATTTTTGTGTTTTGCTTGGACAGGTATTGCGGCAAATTTATTGAGTAATGGGAGAACAGTTCATACGACATTTAAATTACCACTTAATATTACAGACGCTACCACATGTAACATAAAACACAACTCTGAGTACAGTAAAAAATTGAAAGAAGTACGAATTATTATTTGGGATGAAGCAGTAGATCGTCTACTTCAGGATTTATGTAGTGACAAAGATGCATCCGGTGGTAAAGTTATGCTTGTGTCAGGAGATTTTAGACAAACATTACCAGTTGTTCGGCACGGAAGTCGAATACAAGTTATTGAGAATTCAGTTAAACAAAGTAATTTATGGACTAATTTTACACGTATGACATTAAACGAAAATGTACGAGTATCTAATAATGATGACGATTTTAAACAATGGTTACTAAATGTGGGTGAAGGAAAAACGACTACGTCCTATGAGAAAGAGCATGAACTAATTGAAATTCCTAATGATTTAATAACGAAAGAAGAAGATATCATTAAAGAAATTTTTGGAAATGTTATAAAAATAAGTGATAAAAAATTAAAAGATAAAGTTATTTTGTCTCCCAAAAACAGCGATGTAACGAACATTAACAATTAAATTTTGAAGATAATGGAAGGAGAATCGTATGAATATTTGAGTATAGATACGGCAGAAGATGATAATGGTGAGAATTTGGATGTTATGTTACCAACAGAATTTTTAAATTCATTAAGTCCAAATGGTTTACCACCACATAAATTACATTTGAAGATTGATGCAATGGTTATACTTTTAAGAAATTTGAATTTAAATGAAGGTTTATGCGATGGAACAAGATTAGCAATAAAAAAATTATTTCAGTATTCAGTTCAAGCCGAAGTTTTAAGTGGAAAAAATATAGGAAAATTAGTTATGATACCAAGAATAACGTTGTCACCACCCAAAGAAGAAATATTTAATATGCGCAGAAAACAATTTCCTATTCGATTAGGTTTTGCTATGACAATTAATAAATCTCAAGGACAATCTTATGATCAAGTTGGTATTTATTTGCCATCGCCTGTTTTTAGTCACGGTCAATTGTATGTTGCTTTATCAAGAACAAGAGATAGAAAATACTTAAAAATTTTGCTACTGAACAATGCAGAAATAAAGAATAAATTGACTAAAGATCAAAAAGTTTATACTAAAAATATAGTGTTTCAAGAAGTATTGTAAAATATTAGTATAAATAGATAAATGACGATGATGAGACGACACTGAGGTAAATCGATAAAAAATTATAAAAAATTCTAAAAATTATAAAAATTATAAAAAATTATAAAAATTATAAAAAATCGATAAAAAATTATAAAAAAGTATAAAACATCAGCAGTATTTTACAATTTAGTGCTAAACAAAAAATCGGCTGCAGCATCTTTATAGTGCAGCGCTGGATTCAAAATTGTCGGCAGCAGTATTTTTGTAGTGCAGCGCTGGAACCAAAATTATCGGCAGCAGCATTTTTGTAGTGCAGCGCTGAAATCAAAACTATCGGCAGCAGCCTTTTTATAGTGCAGCGCTGGAACAAAGTAAAATCGGCAGCAGAGATATATGAAAATTATAGATATATGAAAATGCAGTGCTGAAAGAAACACATAAATCTCGAAAATTTAACTTACCAGTATGTCCCCGTCGTGAGAGTCGGGCAACGTAAATAAGTTGGCAAACGCTGGAAGGTCATATTCCACACGTTTTATTTATATTTTGATTCTTCCAGATTCACAGAGATTCGCAAAATTTTAAATGCATTTTCGGTAAATTTTGTAGTAATCATTGTCGACAGCGGTGTCTTGGACGGTTTGGAGCACCTCAAGATTATCAAAAAATTCAAGGTGGATGAGCGGCTCTGAAGATGACTCTGCCGTTTTGCCGTATATAAGCGGCAGCGCAACGCAGCAGGCCTCAGTCGACAGCGGAGTCTTGGGCGAGTCGGAGCTCCTCAGGACCAACAAAACATTCAAGGTGGATGAGCGGCTCTGAAGATGACTCTGCAGTTTTGCCGTATATAAGCGGCAGCGCAACGCGGCAGGCCTCAGTCGACAGCGGAGTCTTGGGCGAGTCGGAGCTCTTCAGGATCATCAAATAATTGAAGGTGGATGTGCGGCTCTGAAGATGACTCTGCAGTTTTGCCGTATATAAGCGGCAGCGCAACGCGGCAGGCCTCAGTCGACAGCGGAGTCTTGGGCGAGTCGGAGCTCCTCAGATCGACAGCTCTGCTTAAAATACACTGATTTGATACTTAGCGTGTAATTGATACTTAGGTTTAATAAAATTGTTTAGACAGAATAAAATAATATTAGATTAGAATTTAATTAAATATGATTTGTAAGGTTGGTCTGATGAATTTCAGTGGAGGTTCGCAGTTCGTTTCGGCGTTCGGTCAGACGTTTCCAAAATCGTTACTCAAAGACTATATGCTTTACAAATCCAAAAACCTATTATAATAGTCGTTATAGTTATAAAAAAATATGAATTTCAAAAAAATGCACCGGAGAACCGGAGAACCGGAGAACCGGAGAAAATTTGGATATGTAACTTTAATATAATATAAGATTTTTTTAGATTGTATAGAAAAGTCTCTAACAGATGAAATCCGTAATATATGAGGGGGCGTCTATTATCACAGACAGTATGGTGCTAGACTTATGAACATACTTTTGTACAAATGGCTTATGCCAACTACAACACAAGCGCTCTCATCGCCGGATATCGGAATACAACTGGAAAAAAATGCAAAAGAAGGAAATTAATTTAATAAAAATAAAAAATCTAGCAACGAAACTAATTGGAAGTTTAACATCACTAGGAAAAAAGGAACAAACATAAGTATTTGGATGTGTGTACTGTCTGAACCCGAAATTGAGGGGATTGAGACATACGCACTTTGTCAGGAGTAAGCAAGTTATTTAGAAGAACAACTTTACAAAAACCCCGTACATACAGATTGAAGAAGTTTTCACTCAAATCGATCAAAAGGCTACCAAAAATACGGAAAAAGCTTTAGCCAAAAAATGTCCAGAACCACCCGGAAAAACTTTACTACAAAAAAATGAAGTAAGAATGTCGTATGGTGACATTAACTACCTCGGAAATAACAAAGCTTTCCCCTATTTTGACAGAGGAATACGAGGAACACAAACTTTCACTAACTCAATGCTTCCAATTTCCAAACATCCGAAATACAAGGATCTGATTGTATTGGACGGAATTGTTTTTAGTGCTGACTGCAAATGTGACTCCTCTCATCAACATCGAGAAATGTTTCCGCATTATAGAGTTACGTGCGCGGTAGGCCTAACATGTCCAGCTAAAATGAACAGTTACGAAAAAGAAGCATACAAGAGGAAAAAGAACGCACCAACTGAAACTTTTACTAAAGCTAGTTCAATGTTGATCAGATATTGGCGATAGAAGAGCACAAGAATTTACTGTGTGTGTGATCTTACTATTTCTGATTCTAACCTGGTAACGATGTTACCACGTACTGAGTCGGGATGGCGGATTACACACATACTTGTAGTTTTAATATTTTTTCTTTAGTTTTTAAGTTTTAGATATAAGTATTTTTTGTTAATCTTAAATTTTAGTTTATATCGAGCCAGACCAGCGAACAGGGATTTTCCCTCTGCTGGGTTACTCTTTTGTAACGTAATTAATGTGCAATATTAATGTAATCATACTTGTATTGTATATATACTCTGGTAAATAAATAAATAAATAAATAAATAAATATGTACTGCTTTTCGTGATCCTAAATTAGAATCATTATTATTGAGACAAGGTGGAAGTAAATTACCCTGACACTCGATTTTGTTATGTAAGCGATACGTGTGAAAGTATTGTAAACAACTTACAACATTTACAAAAAGTTGCTTTAATAGGAGATGTACATGTAAATGATAATGTACACGAGAATTTATTCAGTGAAGAATTCAAAGATCGGTTAACTTGTATGATAAACATTGCCATAGCAATTTGTGTTCTCATTAATGAATGTCAAAATCCAATGTGGAATGTTGCTGATGCGACTCAAATGTGAATGTGTGTGAGGAGCGAGTCATCGCGTGTATATAAACACTCATGTCTAAGCAAGATTTCCGCGTATTGATCTCTGTTAAGGTGTAACGATGATTTTCATCAAGGTAGTATGAGTTGTCCCCGGAATTGTAGCGAGTGAGTGTGTGCCAATTAATAAACTTAGTCTTACCGTTAAGCTATCGCTTACTCTCTGTTTCATTTTATTTAATAAAACCTCAACAGAATATAATGATATTTTTAAAGCTCAAATAATAAAGGCAGTATGGCCCGTGGGTTATGCAGCGAACTTGCTGCATCCAATATATCAGGGATTATTGCTAAAAAAAAAATCAAAAAGCGATAGCAAACAATATTTTTATGCAATTTTTGAGTGCTGAAGCTTTACATGAAATGCAAGTATATTGATCGGACAGTCAACAATTTGCTTCATTACAATATAAATGAATTAACCCCATTTCATTGTAGTCTTTATGTGAAATTCGGTTACTACACTTAGCTAAATTTGAAAAAAAATTAATGATAGTACCAGCTTCTACGGCTGTTCTGAAAGGTTATTTTTCTTATTGGTCATACGTACATAACCTACACCGCAATTCCCTTAATAATACTAATTCCATACAATTAGTAGACATCTATTATACGCTTAAATATTCACGGGTGAAACGTAATTCATCAAAAAGCAACTTTGAGTATCCGATAACTGATTCCTCAGTACATTGAGAAAAAAAACAGGTGAACCTTTGAACAAAAAATATTCAAGTTTTTTCTTCGAAGGAAAGTATAGAATAATTATTTGTATTATAGTAAGAAATAATTATATCCGTAAAAATGTGTCCCAACCAGGGACTTGAATCCACGCCCTGTATGAGGCTAAATAAGCACAGTCGTGTGCCTTAGCCGACTGTGCCACCTTAACGTTCTTCCACACAAGCCCTACGAGCTTCGCCATATGTTTAAACTAATTAAATTTTTCAGTTTACGCTAAAATACTGATAATTTTGTATCTTGCATCAGTAAAACTAATAAATAATTAATACTTCCATGAAATATATTTCTCTCCCATATAAGTCACTAAAAACTACTTTACAGTTTGCAATAGTTATTTTTTCCTCAGTGTATAATGAACATTCTGCAATGATCAAGAACGAACGTCGCGATGTTCTTTGAAAGAAACATTTGTACAAATAATTTTATGTATAGATAAATGTAATGATTTTATGAATATATTTTTGTATTAAAAATAAATGTAACACATGTTATAACATTTTGTACATAAATGTAAACAGATTAATAAATTTATTAAAATAATGTAATAATAATGTAAAATATTGTGCACCAAGAGCGTAAAGTAGGCTTAAACCAGGTCTTAAGTTTGCAGTGAAGCACAAAACCAAGAACAGACGGCTCAAAGTTGAGCCAGTCATCGACTCTTATAATAGAATTGAGAGAGATAAATAGTAAAAGAGCTAAGGCTAATAATCCTAGGTATGGTCTTCGATTATTATCAACGTTTCCTTCTGGCATTACTTCTCTAATCGATGCAATCGCTGAGTTTAATAGTAAGATTAGTCGCTCATGATACTGATGAACATTCTCACCTTGCTGTATACTTACAGATTGTATTTCATTCAAATAATAAAGCAGTATGATCTTGCTGGTGCTATAAAATCATTTAAATGTTTCTTAAGAGCGGTGAGTGTATATATGTATTGCCTTCTAACGTTTGCCTAGCTTTTCCCTTTAATTTAGAAATTACAATTCTAATATACTGCGGCTCCAAGGCTACTGGTAATAATAGAGTAAATCCATTATCAATATCCTTTAAATATTCTTTTAAAGGCATAATAGTTCCGTCGGACTATGTGCATTACTGCCCTAGAGATGTTCTGTGTCTCCGTTGATTCCCGCACACTGCGGGTCGGTAAGCGGTTGTTTACGTAAAATATATTTTTGCTGTAGCTAACATTATTCATCATATTCTTGAGCATGAACAGAGTTCAAACTACAATACATAATTGTTAAATTATTAGTATATACAACCCAAAATAATTTGATTTTTGGTCTATATACAACACTGTAGGAACAATACAGAACAGAAACACAAATAATCATTTTCTTAAATAACAAATTAATTATATATTATTATATAACACGATATAATAATGTATAATATATTTGTCAATATTAAATGATTATGTGTACACATTGACGTAAAAAAAGTTTTATTTTAGATTCATGCCTATTAAAAACCGCTGCCAATTCATTGGCACGTAGCTTCCTCGAAACAAATCTATTGTTCTTTGTTGATATATATCGTTCAAATATATTAATTTAATAATTCATTTCTTTTTCTCCGGATCTTCTTGATAAAATGAATTGCAATTTATATCACAAATTGACCTCAAAACCTAATAAAGCCATGAGTTTTGTCAAAACATTCTGAGTTATCGTTAGCGAATTATAAGGTTTAACAAACATGTAATTGTTTTCATAAGCTGCGAAAAGAACTTAATCAATGTAATCAAAAGATCTATCTTTTTCCAAAATTTCAAGTGCAATAAGGCCTTTCTACGCTCGTAATCAAGACTCAAAAAAAACTCATTTTTATCAGTTTTCGATTTATCACTAAAAAAATAAGTAGTCAAATCGCTTGAAATTTCAATGGAATATAATTTGACACATAACCCATCAACATATTGCTTCTTTCTAGAGAAAGCTTTGTAATAATAAAATTCCAGTTTCGCTAAAACTTCATAGAAACATGTTTTTAGATGTTAGAAGTTCGAATTACGTGTTTTTAGGAAATGTCCCTATGGATGTGTGTGTGTGTGTGTATGTGTGTATGTATACCGTGATATTTCTGAAACTACTCAGTCAATATCAATAAAATTTGACATGCATATCTATTTTTGGATTCTGAATTCAAAAACAATCTATTTCTTAATTTTTTCAATTTTTTTAATGGCCATTTTTCGATTTATTTATTTATTTATTTATTTATTTATTTCCAGAGTTACATATAAACAGAGTTCCACATAAACATTTGCAATCCGGTACAGAGTAGATATTATTTTCCACAATAACACACTAAAAAGTCGCAAATCCTGCAGAGGAATACGAGGATCCCTGTTCGCAGGTCCGGTTTAACAATAAGAAATATAACAAAATGCTGGTTAATTATGCTGTGGATTACACAGCAATAACCTCCAGCCATACTTAAATCTTCCATACAATTCATTCATTCTTAAGGTAGCAAGTCTCCATACTGGACTTCCTTACTCAGATCCTACTATCCTTCTCACTTACACACATTCGCACGCAAGTATTTGTTGGGTTACGAAAGCCTTTTTGACTCTCTTCGTCTCAACTCCAGTTTACCTTATTTGTGTGTCGGGATTTAACAGTGATATATAATCTTTTTAACATTTTGTATAAACCCATCCTTGGTAGAAATCATTCAACTCCCCAGCCTAGACCAGCCAGTAACTGACCACTTTATGCTGTAACTGCATTTAAATGATCTGTCACTGGTCAGTCCCGGCTAGGAAATTGAATGACTTATACCAGGGTTATTTGTTACTTTATACGCTAAATTATCTATTATATGCTAGAGATTATATATTTTTGTCTAATTACTAGTTTCATGACATTGTCAGAAAAATTAATACTTGCTAATAAGATTACATTGCACAACATTATGAGATACAATATTTCTGTATATTATAATTCTATCTTATCTATGAGATTCTATGTTTTTGTACATTATGTTTCTATCATTATCTAAATGTTCGTTCTTAAAATCTAGTCTTTGTGTCCACGCATTTTAGTTTACCAATTCTTACTAGCATAGATCTTGCCGTTGTAAAAGTTTCTGTTGTTGCATTTTTGTTTCTTGCATATGCTATTCTTTCATATGAGTTAAGCCTGGCCGGGCACGTGAGTCCAACTGTACAGGTAACTCTGTAATGTGGAAACATCTTTTTGTGTTGGTTAGATGAATCGCATTTATATAATTAAATAAAAACTATGTCATCAATAACTACGATGTCATTATACGGTGACTGTTTTTTGAGCACATTGAGTTTAGGAATATTTGTTTCCCTCTTATTCCTCTATCAAAGTAAAAAATCGCCTTGTTTGAGCCTAGGTAGTTGATATCTCCATATGTCATTCTATTACTGGCTGAGTTGTTAATAGGTTGTCCCGGTGCATCCATTGCCTTTTTATTACTTATTGTTTTGTTATTTTCTTCCGCCATTTCATCAATTTTGTCAAAAACCGTTTCTATGGGTTTATATCTTTCTGTTTTAGGATCTGATTTTGTTTCTAAATCATTAATTGTTCCTTTTATGAATTTTATATATTTGATATTTGTTTTTCCGTTTCCTGTTTTTTGCCTCCATGCATTTATTATTACATTTGTTATGTTCCCTAGGCTATTTATAATTTTCGGATATGAGTTGATCATTTTATTGTAGTTGTAATTGGAGATACGACGATGTTGTCGATTATTGTGTATAATTTACAATTACCCTTGGCGCAAATATAAGTTCTAATATCTAATGTTATATAGTTTTTTTTTTATTAATGTTGTATTTTTATGTTCAAGTAGATTTTGCATTTTAGAGTATATCATACAGTGTCGTGCACCTTTATCTTGATGGTATATCGATTTTAGCCACAAATTAATTAGCTGGCAAGCTATTTTCACTATTGCATTAACTTTATTCATTGTTCCTAAGCCAATATTTTAATTTGTTTATACTTGTTCTTTTTTTTATTCCTAGCGTTTTGAGATCATTTGGTAATTTATTAAAGATACTGACAGCTTTGATATAGCTATTTTTAGTACTTACAGTTTTGTTATACTTTGGTGGTATTACCAGTTTATGTCTAGTTTTACTCGCAGAATTGATGTATTGGTATTTAAGATCTTCGTAGTAAAATCGGAGACTTTCATATGCGAAAGATTGCTTCAGATTTAGAGGTATTATTTTTTGAAAGGTGTTTTTATGTATGATTTTTAATATTCTTCTTTGAACTTTTTGCAGTAGTTGTAATTTGTTTTGATATGCACCACCCCATGCAATTATGCCATAATTAGTTAGGCTGTGGAAGAAAGCATAGTATACAATTTTTAATGTATTAATGTCCATAAATTTGGAGATTTTACCAAAAATGAAAATCAGATATCTAGTCTTTTGTATAAGATTATCAATATGTTTTTCCCATTTCATATTCGTATCAAAAACTATGCCCAGATATTTTGTTTCATTCACTCTCTTTAATGTTTCATTATTAATATTAATTTCGAATTTTTTAGGTACACTATCACTATAGTTTCCAAAAGTTAAATAGACTGTTTTTTGTATATTTAATGTTAATTTATTTAGCGCTAGCCATATTGAGACATCATCTAAGTATTTAATCATTTTGCTTTCAACTTCTGGCCAGGTTTTCCCAGTTGCTATAACTGCTGTATCATCAGCATATGACAGGATAGAGTCTTTAGGCATGCTTGTTAGCAAGTCGTTTACATAGAGTATAAAGAGCAAAGGACCAAGTATAGTACCTTGAGGTACACCAGTGTTTACATTTTCAAAATCACTTACATGTGAATTTTTTTTTACTTTTTTGTTTTCTGTTGCTTAAGTAGCTTGTAATCAATGTATGCCCCTTTCCTCTTATACTATACGCACAAAATTTGTTTAGTAGTATTTTATGGTTAACTGTATCAAAAGCCTTTGCTAGATCCAGAAAAGTGATAGCTATAGGTTCACTTTTTTCTAAGATTTTCAAAAAACATTATTTTTCTTTTTTTTAATCATTGTAATGTTTTTTAAACATTGAAATGTCCGTATGGATATGTGTGTATGTATGTATACCGTGATATTTCTGTAATTACTCAGTCAATATAAATCCAATTTGACATGCATATCTATTTTTGGATTCTGAATTCGGATAAAACATTTATTTTTGTATTTTCTCAATTATCTTCTTTTTATGGCCATTTTTTTGATTTTTCAAACACATCATTTTCCTTTTTTTCAATCGTTCCATTGTTACAAAAAATTCTACTAAAATGCATTTAAAAGATAATAACATGACCTATTTTTCCCCGTTTGGACCTCGGGATTGACTGCTCCGTTCGGCAGATAAAATGAAAAAGGTGATTTTTTTTTAAATTCATAGCTCTGAAACAAAACATCATAACCTTACGAAAAAAATATGTTGATATATTACGTGTCAAACTATATTCCATTAAAATTTCAAGTGATTTGACTACTTATTGTTTTAGTAATAAATCGAAAACTGACAAAAATGAGTTTTCTTTGAGTCTCGATTACGGGCGTAAAAAGGCCTTATTGCACCTGAAATTTTGGAATAAGATAGATCTTTTGATTACCTCGGCTAAGTTCTTTTCGTAGCTTATGAAAATGATTAGTTGAAAAGATACTAAAATACAAATTCTTTGTCTCCCACCCTGTATACCCTGTATAGCTGAAAATTATTATGTTTGTTAAACCTTATAATTCGCTAACGAAAAATCAGAATGATTTGACAAAATTCATGGTCTTATGAGGTTGTGAGGTCTATTTGTGATATAAATTATAATTCATTTTATTAAGAAGATCCGGAGAAAAAGAAATGCATTATTAAATTAATATACTTGAACGATACATACGTACAAGGAACAATAGATTAGTTTGGAGGAAGCTACGTGCCAATGAATTGGCAACGGTTTTTTTTCGTAAGGTTATGATTTTTAGTTTCAGAGATATGAATTTTTAAAAAAAATCACCTTTTTTATTTTATCTGCCGAACGGAGCAGTCAATCCCGAGGTCCAAACAGGGAAAAATAGGTCATGTTATTATCTTTTAAATGCATTTTAGTAGAATTTTTCGAAACAATGGAACGATTGAAAAAAAGGAAAATGATGTGTTTCGAAAATCAAAAAATGGCCATAAAAAGAAGGTAATTGAAAAAATTAAAAAATTAATTGTTTTTCCGAAATAAGAATCCAAAAATAGATATGCATGTCAAATTTGTTCGATATTAACTGAGTAGTTACAGAAATATCGCGGTATACATACATACACACATATCCATACGGACTATTCCTAAAAACACGTAATTCAAACTTCTAAGATCTAAAAACATGTTTCTATGATGTTTTAGCGAAACTGAAAATTTTACTATTACAAAGCTTTCTCTAGGAGGAAGCAAAAAGAGAAAATTAATTTTAAAAAATAATATTTTAACGTTTTTTTACGAACAAGCTGGAATTTTACTTAGAATAATTTCATGTTCTAATAGGTATTTTTTTCAATAGAGTATAAATTGTTAATAGGACGGTTTGGATTGTTTTGATTGTGCCATGTAAATTCAAAAAATTAAGTCCATTTAAAAATGTTTACATTCAAAAACTTTTGAAAGAAAGCAAAATCTGCACATTATTTTTGTAAAAAAAAAGATTAAAAGATGATTGTAGTAACGATTTATATTTTGGTGGTAAATTAATAATTTTAGGAGACGATTTTCGACATATTTTACCTGATATTAAAAATGGTTGTCGTAGTACAATAATAAAAATATAATTAAATATTCTGCATTATGGCCTCTTTTTAATATAACGAAATTACATCAAAATATAAGATCAGAAAATGACGATTTTTCATCATTTTTATTAAAATTAGGAGGTGGAGAAATTAATCCGTTCATTATACCAAATGATAGGAAAACCTATGATGTATGTTTAAAAATGTATAAGGATATGAATAATATATAACGGGTGCGTATTTGTCAGTCCCTTGTTATAATCGAGGACGTTTAGGCTCTCGTTTTTCTCGGCTTTTCAGAAGTGTGGGAGAAAACTCCGTCAGAAAAGGTTTTCTGCCGGTTGGCTCTGTTTATCCAGCGACGACCTTTAGTAGGTGGCAAATAAGCTAGATAAGTGTGATTTATTAAACTCAGCAAAATACATGCCCGCGGCCGTACGAGCCGATGTGCAGGTAAAGCGGCGGCTGGGGATGACGCGAGCACTGGTGAGCAAGCGGTCGGGAGAAAGACAGAGAGCTGCTACTTACAAAGGTAGCAAGGCGCGTGAAAATTTCGCAAAAGCTGCACAATGATTAAGCCACGAAGGTCGGGATGCAGACGGGACTTTCTCTTGGTCGTGGAAGGCAGGCGTGGCCACAGGAGCAACTTTCCTCTAGAGTTAGCGCGGTCGCAGAGTTACACATTCTTTCACACACACAATAAGGTACATACACAATAAAATACACCGGATTAGCCATAGCCGAAACGAAGCTCTCTTTCTCTCCCCCCCCTGCCAAAAATAGTGCATTCAAATCAATTGAAATTAATAAAAATTTAATTGATTTCAACATGATTTTAATGACTTCAATTGACATCACGAAAAAATAGATTAAGATTGAATTACTTTCAATTGTATTTCAATAAATTGTATTTTTTAATTGATTTGAATCATCAGTTTTCTCATTCATTTTAACGTAATTCAATTGACTTTAATAAATTTTAAGGTCAATCGATCTTAATTAGCAAATTTACCATAGGTATCCAATTGATTTCAATAAATTTCAATAAATTTTAACTTTAATGTATTTTAATATACTAGAACCGTCAACAGATTACTATATTTTAATGGACTTCAATAAATTTTAACGTCAATTGATCTTAATTAGCAAATTTATCATAGACATCCAATTGATTTCAATAAATTTTAATAAATTTTAACTTTGATGTATTCTAGTAGACTACAACTGTCATTAGATTAATATATTTTAATAGACTTCAATAAATTTTAACGTCAATTGAGTTTAATTAGCAAATTTAGCAAAGGTATACAATTGACGTGAATAGATTGGAGTAAACTTATAAACTTTACAATATATTTTTTATTGTTATACGCAAACCGAAAATAGATCAATTAATTTGAATAGACTTTTATGAATTTTAACATTAATTGATCTTGACTTGGCCAATTTAATACAGATATCCAAATTCTGTAATAATTATAAGTAATAGCTGTTTAAAGGTAATCTTAAAAAGATTAGTATATATTTTTATGAGTTAGTCTAGACACCTAAACTGCACCATTAGTAATACCGAGATGTATACATCATTAATAACAAAATAATTGCGCTTTTCCGGGTTTCTGCCAGGAAGTGCAGTATATTCTGAGTTTTTCGAAAGTTAGGATTTGTAGATAACAGTGTAGCGATTTCGTGAAATTGTTGGCTGCTACTCACGGGTATCCAGGAGAGAAATAAATTTATCAATCTTGTTTTATATATTTTATTTTATTCTTTTATTATCTTAAAACAGAGAGAGACAACGAGAAAGAGAGGGCGAGAGAGCTAGCTAGCTTATTTTACTAATCACGACTATTGAATTTCAATCCTGTTGGGTAACGAACATAAATAACTAACATTAGTAAATTTAATGTTAATTATTTTGCTTTTTCCATCTGTTATGCATGCAGTGAAGTAGTTATCACAATTTTCAGTTTCAATTTGTTCAATATGATTAACGCCAATAAAAGGTTTCGCTGCGTTAATTGTAATTAATTTTAAACGTAATTTACATAATTCATCTTCCCAATGAAAAAAGTCGATTATACGGTAATATTTTCCTGGTCGTAATTGTATTACGCTATCATCAGTTTCTTTTGCTCGACGATATCTAACACTGTGAAAAACCATAGACCTGTAAATACATTTATTATATATAAGACAATGACCAATTTCTTCATCGTTTCTGAATGCAGGTTTTCCGCAATATGTTACTTCGTCATCAGTCTGCAGATAAAAAGTTGTTAATCTTTTTGGAAGAAATAAATTATGGCAAAAATTCATAATTTCTTCCGATCCTACCACATATTCTTTCGCATTACTTTTAAAAATAAGAGATTGTACGTGTTTCCTACCAATTTGACGGTCCATACCGTTGGGGCCATTTATGTATTGTTTGTAAGTAAAAATAGAGCTTTCAAATGGAAAAGCTGAGTTTAAACATAGACAGCCAGTTTTTCTAATTGACTGAACACAATGCATTAGGGCATGCACATTAAAAGTCATATTTTTTTTACCATACAAGACTTCATATTGAATGACAAACGCAATACAAAAATGTTCACATTGATTAAGTTCAGCTTCAGTAACATCAATTTTCAAAAGCGTGTACGTAATTTTAACTAATAATGCATAGTGCTGCAGTGCTGTTTCATTTAAGATTCCTTTAAGACATGGTAGATTGGAGATGAGAAGCCAAGATTTCAACTCTGAAACTTTAGCTTTCATTTTTCCTTTAATGATGTTAGCTCTAGGCAGGCGGTGCATATAATGAGTAGGCGTAACACTTATATATCGTTTCTTGATTATATCTAAATCTCTATTAGATAATCAACTTTTCAATTCAACATTTGAAAAGTTACTCCAAGAAGTAGCCCATGCATATATTCATAGGAAAACGATCATACAATGTCTATATATGGTAGTTTTAGTAAAGATGAGTAACCGTTTACTCCATTACTAAAATTTTTTTTTTCTTCTGCCATTTCAGTGTTAATCAAATGACTTTCATGTGTTCTATGAACACATTCTTGAATGACTGCGTATCTGATTCCATGAACTTCCTTACAGTACAGACCATATTGGTAACACCAACTGCATCCTGAATACCCGTTAAATTCTATTCTATTTTGTAAGACTGGACGACACACACTATCTACAGTAATAGCAGTGACAACAAATTTAATTACAAATATTTTATTGTCCTTTTCTACTCTTATACTATAAGTGTATAAGAACAACATTTCTTCGACAAATTTATCTAAATACAAATTCATCAAATTACTCTTCGGTTCATGTGCAGTTATTAAAAGTCCTGTCAAAAGAACATATTTTGATTTTAATTTTGGTGATAATTCATTTAAGCACACTTGCATTGGCCAAAAACTTCTTTTACCGCTTTTAGTAAGTGGTGCACCATCAGTACTACAATTTAATGTTAATATATATTCATCTTCGATTTTCCCTTCAGATTTTAACATATCTTTTTTAATAGATCCTTCAAACATGTCATCTTCAGGTTCAGCCTTTTCAATATTTTTTAAAAGGTCAATAGCAATATTCTTGTTAGATAAAAGTATTTCTAGTAGATAAGCTAAATCAATATTTACAAAATAATTTTGTGAAGCTGACGTTATACTAATTTGTTTTTAACATTCTTCACAAAGTTTCCTATAATTTGATTGTTTCTCTGTTGCATTTACAGACAATATAATCTTGTTAGAGCAATGAGTACAATAAAAATGATATGTAACTTTATCATGTTGAGACGAAAAGGATTTAGATATCATGTATTTGGATAAATTTAAATTTTGAAAGCTGAGTCCAGCACAAAGTTTTAACATATCGGCTAATACTAAATAACCTTCATCAGGAACATTATATCTTAAAGAAAAAGCAGTACACATTAAAATTACGTCACGTACTTTCATGTTTGATTTATCAAACATAATTTCATCAAAATTGTGAAAATCGTCCATTTCAATATGACTACTTTTACTGCTATCACTATTATCTGATATTCTAGACCTTTCATCATCTGATCTGAGAAAATAATCACTAGAGTCGGATCTACTTTCGATTTCCTGATCAATTTCTGCATGCTCAATTTCGGAATTATTTTGTAGATGACTAATCTTGTCTTGAAAAGCATGTTGCTGCAAATCATCTGTTTCCTCACTACAATCAGTTGCGTTATCTTCCATACGTCGTATAATATTATCAGCTACTTCATCATTTGATTCTGGTTCTGTGTATGTTTTTTACATTGTAATTTTTTCCATTATTCAAAGTTTATTAACTGAGGTATTTGTTTATAAACTTGAAACTCTGTCAGACGATAGACAATTGCCTACCGGAGGGCCACTATGTCGTGGATTATCGTAATTTTGCTTTTGTCGTTTATTATAAACGAATTGGTAATTTTTTCGTCTGCTATTTATGGCGCGAAATTTGAATTTTTAATTTGGGTATGATACCCCCTTAAAATAAATAATGATATTACCATTATTTTCATTATTCATTTGCTGCTGTTTCTCATATTTTCTCCTTGTTTGGCTGGATACTTGTAGGGAATCGTAATCTTTATACATAAATTGATTGTATCTTTTCTTTTTAATAGCTTGTTGTTCATCAGAATTATTACCACCAGCTGCATCTATTGACGAACTACTACTATCATCTTTATCCATTTTACTTATATACGCATTTATATTATACACCAATTGATAGCTAAATGGAATATTTAATTTATTATTAACATATATATATATATATATATATATATAATATAAAACAATTAATTTTCTGTAATATGAAAAAGAAGGTCAACACTCACGCAAAGCCTAATAATAAAAATACTAACTGTCAAAATATTTATCTACAATCAGCTATAATATCCAATGCAGTATATATAATAATATTGCACCGATTATCAGTGTGATAATTACAATTTTCTAATTAAAATTTTTGTGTACTATCCCTCAATTGATCTATACGGTATGGCTGTAAATATTGAAGCTGTAAAAATAATTTCATGTTTTATTGTATGTTATGAAATAAATGGTAACAATTATTTATATATATATATATATATATATATATATTATAACGAGTTGACTAACGTACTCTCGTTGTGTCTCTTTCCCCCAGTATATATGAACATTTATAAATCTATATAAATATATCCATATAAATATGTACTATATTCTCAGCAGCAAGGTAAGTGAGAGAGTTCGCACTAACGCAGCTAGCGAACACGGAGAGAGAGCCGCGGGCGTGTGTGAGTGCGTCACGTGTGTGTGAGAGAGAGAGAGTGGGAGAAAGCCCGCGCTAGCGCGTTCCGCGAGGCAACATCGCTTTGGTCCATCGAACGGTACGGTCGGGCGTTGTACTTTTAGACCCGAAACCTTTTTTTGTGATTCGCGTCCGCTCAATTCGTACCTTCGTTACGAACAATTGGTGTCTTGCCGTGTCGCCAGGTCCGATTCCGTCTTGATTACGAGACCACTCCGCGAGTTTCGTACGAGCAGAGCAGCCGTCGCCGCTCGTCATCCCGCTGTACCCGGCCACACGATCAAGGCCACGAGGCATTACTTGCGCTGCCCAGCGAGGGCCCCGTTCACTAGCTTGCGCCATCCAAGTTGAGCCGCGAGACACCCGTCCGAGCGAGCCAGCACGGAAGTATATGTAAGTACCTGCTCGTTGCTGATCTCTCTCTCCACAATAGGCTTCGCTTTGTCCCTCTTGCTTGCGCTGCATGTGTTGCTGGATTTCTGTTTATATAAAGCCTAGTTCAAATACAACCATTCTTGTTTATTTCTCGCCTGACTCTCCGCTTCCTCCCCGCGTTCACCTCTTTCGAATATACAGACGTTCTATTCGCGATTAAGCTGCGCAGCATAAAAGACACGTGACGCTTCCACGGGCTCACGTGTTCGAGGACGAACACGTACAGCATACTGCGCTACGGGTCAGACTTCGAATAGCCTACAAGAAGCCTGCAACGAGCTGCTCATTCTTATTGTCATCAATTCCTCTCGAATATCTTATACACGGCTAATTCACACCGTTATAATATATATATATATATATATATATTGTAACGGTGGACCCAGCGTACGGTAACACTGGTTTTTTTTTGTCCACTGTGTTACCGATAAAATTCTCGCATCTCCTACTACCGCTTCAATACATACGAAGCGGCGGGCCGCCTCGGTCCTGGGCGCCAGGCACTGAAGTGCCAGGGATCCCGCGATCCCCTTACCTTGAGACGCCGCCTCGTGTCGAAACATCACTTCGTCCACCTGCTCGGCTAGCCAGTATACGGATTCATACACAGAGAAAAATGAGACAATTACACTAGGTCGTGGGTATCAGTACGGAATTAATGAGCAATATTAACTTTGATTCGTTCTGTATTTCACTTAACAATTTCCTTCGTAATTCATTTACATTCAGGCGATCTCCGGCCGTGCGCTTTTCTAACTACGACATTCCCGTCGATTCGCACACATACTCACTCTGTGACTCGCATGTCACCACGCCGATGTTCGAGCGAGGAAATACCGACGCACGCCCTGAGCGTAGAAATCCTGTTCACTGATCCGGCGCCGAACTCGCTCGTGCCCACCGGTGTCCTTGTGTCGTCGTGTAGGTCATGGTTGTGTTGCATACGAGAGCATGGACGATAGCTTGTCAGTGTAGCTGTGGTCTTTGACTTTATCGTGAAAACGTCAGTGTAATAACGATAGTCGTGTTATAAATGGTAGTGTCAGTGTAATAACGATAATTAGTGTAACGATAGCGTCAGTGTAATAATCATAGTCAGTGTAAACGATAGCGTCAGTGTGATAACGATAGCCATGGTGTAAACGGTAGCGTCGGTGTAATAGTGGTAGTCATCGTGTAAACGATAGCGTCAGTGTGATAACGATAGCCATAGTGTAAACGATAGCGTCGGTGTAGTAGTGGTAGTCATCGTGTAAACGATAGCGTCGGTGTAGTAGTGGTAGTCATCGTGTAAACGATAGCGTCGGTGTAGTAGTGGTAGTCATCGTGTAAACGATAGCGTCAGTGTGATAACGATATTCATAGTTTAAACGATAGCGTCAGTGTATTAGTTGTAGTCGATCAATACCTCGAGTGATCCAGCATTTCCTCACTTTCACCTCTACTTTTAATTTCTCTTTTATCCAGTTTTGCACCTCTTTTGTCCTCACTCCATTTTCAGTTTCCAATCCGCTTATAACTATGTTATTCCTTATTATTTCTCTTTCCTCTTTTTCTGCCATCCAGTCCAGTATCTTCATTCTTCTCTGTCCTTCTATCTCTCCTTGATTCCCTATTTGCTCGTTGTTGTTGATCTCTTTTTCTTCTTCTTTTCCTTTCATCTCTTTGACTGCTTCTGTTAAGTCCTCTATTTTCTTTACCCATTCTTCTGCTCTTTCTGTTCCGCCTGTTCCATCTTTCTCCTGCTTTTTCTTCAGCTGCTCTATCTCTTCTCTGAGCTTCTTCCTAGCTTTCTCCTCCTCCTCCTTATGTTTCTTTATTTCCTCTGCTATCTTTTTATCTCCTTTTCTCTTTCTTTTTCTATTTTCAGAATTGTTTCTTCAAACCTTCTTTCCCTTTCCTCGGCTTTTCTATTTATCTCTTCGAGTCTTTTTTTCCATACTTCCTCTTTTTTTTCTTCTCTTAGCTTGGCTTCTTCTACCTCTCTTTCCCTGGCTTCACCTTCTTTATTCATTTTCTCCAGTATCTCCTTTAGTGTCTTCTCCATCTCTTCCTCTTCTTTTACCTTTTCGTCGCTGTCTTCTTCCTTATTATCTTTTTTCTCCAGATTCTCTTCTTCCTCTTTCTCTTCGGCTACCTTTCTTGTGCTTGGTGAACTTGGTGGCGTTCTTACGATTAGCTTGTTTTTAATGAAGATCCTTTTCGTTTCTTCTTCTTTCCGCTTTCCCTCTTCTTCCTCCTCTTTCTTTTTTTTATTTTTTTCCGGTGTGTCCTCACCTTTAATTTTTTCTATCTTCGCCCCTGTTTCTTCTGCTTCTTTCCTTTTCCTTTTTAATATCAGTCCTCCTCCCACTATGTCAATTACGCTCTGCGATTTCCTATCCAATTGCGGCTTTATCCCTTTTCCCCTTCCTTCTGTCCCCTCTTTTTTGTGTTTACCTGTGGATTTACTTTCTTTGTTCTTTCCTTGCTTGGGGGTATACCATTCCGCTAATCCACCTGTGTCTTCCTCTTCCGCTATTGTAGTCCCACCTTCAGGTTGCGTTCCGAAAATCACCTCGTTGATCCTCTGTATTCTCTCTATATCAGTTTCTTTTGGTGCCTTTTCTAGGGACTTTTTACTCATGCTATTTCTCCTCCCTGTCTCTCACCCCTCTCTCTCTCTCTCTCCCTCTCTATCGCTCTATCTCTTTCTCTCGCTCTCTTTCTCTCTCCCCTATTCTAACCTCTCTTATTCCTCGCTCTTACTTTGTTCTTTCCTTTCTTTGTCTTTATTCTATATTACTTATCTTTATTACTCTTTCCTTTTGCCTTTCTGCCTTTCACCTTTCTCTTGCTTTGCTCCGCTTTATCTCCACTCTTTCCACCGCTAATCGCCTTCTCACCACTCACTCACAAACCATACGTCCGTTCCGGGCCACCATTTTCCCAATTCCTGCTGGGCATATAATAAATAACTCTTAATATGCTTTAAACAAATACTAAGACGAATTCCCTTTTTACTCGAGACTATTTTAAATTAACTTTTTCTTCTAACCTATAACTTATTATCTAATATATAACACATGCATATATAGACATATCATAATAATATAATGAATGATAAATTTTGTACTTTATTATCTTGTGTATACATTGTAGGTTAGAAAAATTATGTTATTGCATGAGAAAAAAAGATATTAGACTTCATCGTGAAATCTGTGTAACATAAATGTATATTATACTATACTTAATTGATTACATAATGTATGCATATATCAAATGGTTGGAGGGACCTGATAGGTAAAAAAATATATTCGCGGCAACCGATAAATTTCACTACAAGTTCGACGGTACAGTTTCGGATAAAACCAATAAGTACAAAGTACAGCATTCCGAAACAGTAAAATGCAATGCCCAATTGTATTATTTGGCAGGTACATTCTCATAATAAATATACACATATAATTATAAAGTTTTCTTGCTACTCATATTAGTATTCATAAATGTTGCGATTGAGAGTAATACTCGTCTCAAGAATGTTCTACCAGATTCATTATTATGTACAGCATCTGATAGTGGAAATAACATTCCAAAGAAAAATTCTAAGTTACCATTGACTAAAAAGGTGAATCTATTTTTTTATTTATTATTTTCATAATCAATCAAAAATAATAAAGTATGATTTGTTACACAGGCAAAGAATATCGAACAACTTTCTCGCATCTTAAAGATAAAGAAAGAACAATTAGCAGAAATAATATCTCCTAATACAGCAGAGAAAGTTAGAGAGAATTTTTGTGAACTAAGTCAGTCGTCTAGTAATAAGGTAAAATTATTAGTTTTTAAAAGTTACTGAATAATGTTGATAATTAATAATATTAAATAATAATGTATATATTTTTTTATTTTTTTATTGTATTGAACAGGTACAGATTAAATATAGCAGTGCAGCTAACACACAAGACAATATTACAAGTATCTTCAATAAATCTATAGCAGCTGATGGTGACAACGAAAGCGATGAAAGTTTTTTCCAAAGCATAATTAAAAAATTAAGAAAACGAACAATGAGAATACCACTTAAGGAATCAGATCAATGAGAATCAGATCAACTGAGATCAGTGAGAAAGAAGAAAAGTGCAACACATGCTAAAAAGAAGAAAACTGCTAATGAAGTACGCATAAAAAAAATCAAGTTTAAGTAATTATACGTATAATGAGAATATGTAACGATACTTATGTTTCTTAAGTACGCATAGTCATGTGCTTTGATTATCTATATACAACTTAATTATTTAATGTTTTAAAGATTTTGATAATTATAATATTTATATGATTATCATATTTTTATGACATTTTACAGGAAAACGTTAATCATAATGGAACTAACTACGAAATCGAAAACCCAGATTTATTAGATAGTATCGAATCAGGTAATGAAGAAAATAATAGTTTTACTGCGAACATCACTAACAACGACAACAAAACAAACGTGACACCTTTGCATGTAAAACCATCAGCACAGACATGAGTTACAAAAAGTACAGTTGACACTAAAATAGAAAAAACAAAACCCATAGTACGTATAAAAAAAAGTTCAATTAAAACTAATATATATTTTAACTTATTATTGTTTTACATTGCAGGTAGTTTCATTTGTTTCCCTTCACAATGAGAAAATATGTCTAAGTAAGCAAAATCTATTAAACCAAGAAATAGTAAAATTACAAGGACAGAATAAAATTTTGAAATGTAACTACAAGAAACTGGAAAAAAAATATTTATCTGTAAAGAAAGAGGTCACAATTTTAAGAGAAGACAATGAGATATACAAGAAAATTAATCTAAGCTTACAAAGTGATGTCATAGAAATTTTCAAAGAGCAGAAAAGTTAGTACTAATTTATTTCGTATCATACTACTTGTATTTGACAGAGTATGATTACTTTTAATAGCAATGTTATGAAGACGTTTATTTTAGTTTTAATAACATTTTTTATATTCTGAAAATCTTACGAATTAAATCATGGACTGAATTTGTACACCTAGTAGCTGATTATAAATAATACTTTGTTGCTATTATACTAATACAAAAATATTTTAATTAAATATATCTTTTTTACAGTTATTGAAACGCAACGACAAGGTGCTAGTTCTTATAATAATGTACATGTTGATGATAATTTTGTTCCCATTGGTTATTATAAAAAGTCAGAAGATAAAGTAAATCTTTTTTAATATAAGAAGCTTTTGAATATTATATTTTTATTTGTAATATTACTAATAATGAACACTTTTTCCAGTTTCACATTGGGAATGATGTCTGGCTTGATGCTGTTCATTTCAACAATATTATGTTGTACTCCAAAACGCCCAGAAAGTGCGTAAGCAATATTCTTATTGCACTATTTGATTTGCGCACACTGCTGAATAGTACAGCGTCAGGAAGAATGAGTAATCGTACTCGAGGGATTAATAAGAAAACAAATCCTGCAAGTAATGACTTAAAGGATTATAAAAAACTTGATACGTCGAAATTGTCTGCTACTAAATGTAAGCCGAATGTATATTTTATATTGCCTAATGAAAAATGAATTGTATCATATATAAGTATCTAACAAAGAATATTTCTTTATAGCATTTTACAATTATTGGCTAGCTGAAGTCTACCTAAAAATGCCAAATGTTACAGAAAGTATGTATTTTGCCGAGCTTCAAGCATTCCACGATATTGTTTCAAGTTCTATTGCCTACTTGAAACGTGGAAGTCAAAAAGGTTACATGTTTTTATTTTTAAATCATTTTTGTATACCTAATAAGTTGCTGTTATTCTAAAAGACTCTCTTCGTAAGTCTAATAGATCAAAAGCCTGCTAAATCAGCACAAGAAGACAGCAAGAGTGAAAATGATAATGATGTAAAAGAATCAGATATAAACAATTACATTGAAGATGCAGAAAATGAAGAAATCTCTGTAGGTGGTAGTCCAATAGAAAATGTAGATAAAGAGAGAATCAAAGAAGAAACTCAAAATATTGTAAGAATTAGTGAAGTAGAGGAGAAAGATGTTGAAGCAACTGAACAAGAGAAACAAAATATTAAAGTTCGTTACGACATAGAAGACAATACCAAAAAAAAACAAAGAAGATGCTGACTCTGATGTCACTTTCTTATCTGACATTGATTTTGTCGATGATGCAGACAGTATTAAGAGTTGTGATCTGTTTTCTATATTTTATAACGGGATAAACGCGATGTTAATTACGTTGCAGTCGCGCAGTCATCAGCTGCGTGCAATGCGACCGATGATCCTCGTTATAATCGAGTAGTCGACCCGCGTACTCGTTTGCTCGCGGAGGCGAGCGGTTTGGAATCTCTGCACCAGGTCCCGCAGAGGCGACGGCTAGTCAGTTCGCACGCACTTGGAGAAGCGAAATGCGAGCCTGCGGAGACGCCTGGGTTGCTGAAATACGCGAAGCGGCAAGAAAGGCGATAAAGCATGCAAAATGAATAAAATAAGTAAAAGCGATAGTTGACGTTACAACATACAGTTTATTCAGTGAAAAGACGGATATTTACAGCAGCGTGGCAAGCGTATAAGCTGCGTGGAAAGCGTGTAAGCTGCGTGAAAAGCGTGTACTCGTGATGAGCTCGAGCAAGGTCAGCGAGAGCGCGAAAGCACTGGTGAGTGACAGGCGAGAGAAGGAGAGCAGGCGGGAAAGGCAGGCTGCAGTCGTCGCGTCGGTTCCACGAAAATCCTCCACGAATTCGCACAAAATCACTATTATCGCGCTTGACAAAAATATATTCTTCGAAGGTCTTGCTCGTAAGCTAGTCGAAACGTATAGAATAGAATAGAATAGAATAGAATAGAATAGAATAGAATAAGATTTATTTGATAAGTCAAATGACATCGTTCGTTCAGTTTAGAGCTGCATATCACAGCAGTCAATCACAGGTAGTTTATACATGCATTTCGTAAAGTAAAATTATCACAGATGTACAGTTATGTCACTTATTGTACCGTGTCACTAGGACTACAACGCAGACAAGACAATTTATTAACAGTATGTACAAACTCAGTCAGTATCCGCTTTTTTAAGAAGATAGTCACGCAGCGCCACCTTGAATTTTGAGAGTGACGCCATGGTTCGCATGCTCTGTGGAAGCGAATTCCATAAGCGCGCTCCATACGCTCTGAACGAGCCCAGGCCCACGTCCGTCCTCGATCGCGGCACCTTCAGGTCCCTGATTGCCCTCCCAGAAGTCCTGCACTGGTTTCTGTCGAAGAGAGCAGAGAGATACGGCGGCTGTCCCATAGAGTATGCCTTGTAAATTAAAACTGCCGCGAAATAGGCACGTCTGTCTCCAACATTCAACCAGCCCAGTTTCTTTCTGTGAGGGGTAATGTGCTCGGCCCTCTCAACACCTCTTATACACCTCACACATGAATTCTGCAATCGTTGCAGTCGCGTCTGGAGCTCCCCTGACACGTCAAGGTACACGACGGAGCAATAATCCAAGTGAGAGACTACAAAAGCGCTAGCCAGCTGCTTTCGCAGTGCTTCCGAGGTACATGAACGAAACGCCCGTAAACTATAAAGGGCCCTGTTAACCTTTCGGCTAACTGCATCTACCTGCGGCTTCCATGTCAGTTTTGAGTCCATTGTAACCCCGAGATTAGTCACTGTATCGACAAGCGACACGAAGACACCGCCTTGCACCTCCACACCGGGCAAATTCAAACCTTGTAAATAATTAATATTATGCTCCGAACCGAAGATTATCGCCTTAGTTTTGTTGGTGTTGAGTTTTAAGGCATTGTCGGAAGTCCAAGTCGACACAGCTCGTGCGACAGCTGACATGCGCTCCGCGCCCCCGCAAAGATCACCCCACGCAACCTGAGTGTAGGCTTGCAAGTCGTCCGCGTACAGCAAGTGCGCAACACCATCAGTTAACTGCCCCTCCGCGCCCCTAAACTGGGATAGGACATCTTTCAGATCTTTAATGTACAAGGTGAAGAGAAGTGGCCCCAGTATCGAGTCCTGTTGGACGCCTAGGTTGGTTGTAAGCCAATCCGAATCACCATTACATCTTGTAACCACTCTCTGATTACGTCCTGTTAAGAAGGACTTAACCCACAGTACTACCAATCTCGAGAACCCCATTCTGATCAGCTTGCGAAATAGTTAGCGGGGGATATTGTGTCAAACGCCTCACTGAAATCGAACATCAACAGTATAGTCATTAGTCGGTCGTCACTGTCGATTCCTGTCCTGATGTCTTCAGTCAATTTAAGGAGTGCAGTTTGAGTCGAGTTATGTCGTCGAAATCCGGTCTGGAGAGGGTCAAGAACCTTCTGCGCCTCCATGTACCCCACAATCTGGTCATGCACCAACTTCTCCAATACCTTTGAAAGAAAGCACAACAGGGCTATCGGACGTAAGTCCGATACAGCTGATGGAATTGCTGACTTCTTTAGGGGCACCAGGTGTGCTCTCTTCCAGGCCGAAGGAAAAATCCGACTTGATAATGAAGAATTGTACAAACTCACGAGATGGTGTCCGATAACTGGTAAAGATTTCGCAATGATGTCTTGTTCTATCCCATCTTCCCCTTTTGCTTGAGACGAGAAGTGAGCGACAGCGCGCACAACTTTGGCATAGGTCACCTCACGAAATGTGAAGCCATCCACACCAGCCGCCGACACGATGCCGTCCAGATCCGCCTCGCACTCTAGGTTCGATATGGATACGCTAGCGAAATGCTTGTTCAACTCATTCGGGGAAAAGCCATGCAGGTCATTTTTAGCTTTAGAAATAAGACCGAGATTGCGCAATGCATTCCACACATTCTTGTTGGTACCGAGCGCGTCAAAGATCCTATCATGAATAAAAGCCTCTCTCGCTTGGGCAGTGCGTTCTTCAGCCTCCTCCGCCAGGATCTGATATTCTGTCCACAAGTCTTTCCGTCCTGTACGTTTGTAACGTCGTTCGGTTGCGTCTCGTCTGTTGTACAGGTCTTTGAGCTCTGCGTCCACCCAGGGTGATTGCCCTTTCTTCTTAGGCTTGAATTGTTTCAGCGGGGCTAGCTGGCCAATGACACTCATAATATTAAGGCTAAGATATTCTAGCCTGATATCAGTCCCACTGCCCAAACAACCCACCGGTGATCAATCACATGCAGCTAAAAGGGATTGTAATTCCTCCGTTCTAATAGATCTAAAGTCCCTATAAGTGAAGTTGTTGAGAGGTGGAGGTTCTGCAATTTGAAGGTCAATCTCAACATCAATTACATTATGTCTACTTGGGAAGATCGCTAGTGAGTTGTTTGCATTCAGCACTACGTTGTCCTCGTCCGTAAAGATCACATCAATCCATGTGTGAGAGTCTCCCACGTGATGCGTCGCGCCATGGTTTAGCAATTTAAGGTTCAGTTCGCACGCGAGTTCCCGAAAAAATTCTGCGTCTTGCGAGGTCGACAACATGTTAGCATACAGGTCCCCCATTATAATTCTGCACTTGTAATCCTCCGAATATTTTCTAAGGTCGTTGACAAGTACTGAGTCACCCGAAACTGAGATACCCGAGGGACGATAGACTAGTGCAACTAAGATAGATAGCATGGATCCTTGCTGCACACTACATATCAGATATTCCGGAATGCCAGGTTTACCCTCTACCTGCGTTGGCGACGCACACAACAGCGTGGCCTTGAAATTATTCCGGATATACAAAGCAATTCCCCCTCCACGCTTATTTCTATCCTGTCTCAATACCGAGTAACCCTCAACCTGAACGAACCCGCCGTCGACCTCATGACCAAACTGAGTTTCCGCCACGCCAAAAAGGTGATAAGAGGGACGAGCACACTCCAAGAACTGACGAAATATCACTATATGTGCGTAGAGTGAGGTTGCGTTGAGGATCTAGCTAGTTGAGCACTTCTATTTGTGGTTGGCAACCGAGGCATTACCGTAGCCTGAGCTTCTTCTTCTCGCCCATTACAGATCTCTGGGATTACCCTGACTGAAGTTATGTCATTATCAGGACTACTGAATTTAAACGAGGCCGCCAACGCCTGTAGATATGCTGAAGTCTTAAACTGATGCGTCTTATTACCATCTCCCCTCTTAGTAAGGAATCGCCCGCCTCTCTGCCATACATACTTAAAACAAGGGACCGCCGCCGCGTTCGGCGCCGCTTGTGTTGCGTCCGGAACCCACAAGAAACGGGTCCGGTGTCACAGTCTCCATTTACAGTGTTTGTGTCTACGTTGTTGTTCGCGTCCTTAATTAACTTACTTCTAATTACACCACTAATACGGTTCGCACAGACCGACTTGTCAAGATCTCCAAGTGACATCATCACTTGCGAGTCTTCTAGTGCAGGGATGTCAATACGACGCTTCTCAGCGTCGCCCACCATTGCAGATATTTTCCCGATGAGTTGTTGTAGCTGCTCTTTAAGGACACGGTTTTCCTGTAAGAGCAGTAACGATCGTTATGCAGTCCCTCTATCTTAGAAGACTGCTCAACTACCCTCTCTTCAAGTGAGGTCATCTTCGCAGCCAGACTAGTCAACACCTCTCCACTCGATGAACTTGGTGCTGGCTGACGGTCCAAGGCATCAATCTTAGTCACGAGCAGTGTTCTAAGATCATCGACTGCTGTCTTTAGTAAGTCGAAACGTGCGGTAAACAGTTCAAGCATCGAAGCCGGTAAGGTACAATAACGAACCGTACTTAGATCTATCGACGATGAGTCAAATGTCGAGGATTTGCTCACTTTGGTGCTCTTTATAGCCGGCGTTGAGGCGCTAAGACTTTTAGGTGCTGGTACGCTACAGTTCGCCTTAAATCGGTCCGTGCCCAATGAAAATTTACTGATATCTGCATTAGTATTAACAGCATCAGTATTAACCGCATCAGCAGCAACAATATCAGTATCAACCACGTCAGTATCAACAATGTCAGCATTAAGCACGTCAGTATTTTTATTAGTATTAACCAGAACAGTATTACTATTGACCTCATTATTTTTATTGTTGCTAACATTATTGATGCTATCTCCATTAGTATCCCTACCATTTTGACTCGAATTATTGTTAATATTATTTATCATGTTATTGTTATTGTTATTGCTTTTGCAATTGTTTTTGCTTTTGCTTTTAACTGACTTCTTCAGTTGACAGTCAGTGCATTGGTGTTTACCATCCTTACCTATCGTCCACGCATGACAAATGTCATGGTAAGGTTTATCACAGAGTTTGCATCTCTTAATAGATGAATTCAGTCTATTAATATTTTGCATTTCATGTAGGAGGACGGCGCCATCGCAGTAACAGTAACGCATAAGTGAGTTTGGCGTGCAAAACAAAACTAAGATTGTACTCCTGACTTAGGAATTAAGAATTAAGTTACAACTAGTTAAAGTAAATAAAATAAAGTAAGATAAAATACAATACAATAAGCAGTACCGGATGGTAAATGATCAATTAATCAATACTTAAGTTGTAGACACATTAACAATAAATAAATTACATAAGTTAAATAAATAAATATAAATATACATAAATTAATAAATAAATAAAATGTGTAGAAAATAATACTGAATAATACCAAATGGCAACAATACTGAATAATAATACTGGATGAGTAATTAGACAATTAATTAATTAATTAATCAACTAACCAACCAATACTGCAACAACTGATGTAGGCCTGGACAGAAAATGTAGAGTTCGCGCCTCGATCAAGATACATGTTCCTATCCGACATTCCGACCGACTGAGCGATATAGATATACATATGTATCCAACCTCCAAGTGATGTTATAGAACAAAACAGCAACTTCTGAATATCCATAAAAAGATGTTCACTGCGGTAGAGATGACAGCGGTTTGGTCAGCACTGTCCTTCTTTGAGGTTAAGTTTACCGTCAATTAGCGGAATAGTCCCTCTTGGCTCATAAAACACACAGATCAAAGTGGTATTTTAGCTGAAGCTTGAGAGCCAATCCGAGGGTCTCGTCCGCTGAAAAATAGCACTCGAAAGAGAGGAAAACGGTTAAAATCTATAAAAGCGCTAAGAGCATGATTTATTGCTGTTGGCACTCACCGGAATAGATACACCACGTATCTATCTCTCTAGTCGCGTATCGCGTTGCTCTCCCTCTCCCTACTCTACTCATCTTTGGCTCGTCTCCGCTGTCTCTCCTGTAAACACATGTAGAACTTAACCTACAGGAGCATGCTGGGTTAGACGAGGGCTATCGCTCTCGTCACACCCCCTCCCAGACGCTGAGTAGCCGAAAGGCGTACCAGCTCTCCATCAAACTCATCTCACCAGCATGCACGTTCAAAAAAAAAAAAATAAAAATAAAAAAAATCTGGGAAGAAAAATAGGGAATAGAACTCGACAAGATTTTATTTTGAACAGAGAGAATTTACGATCGCGCTATCGCTGACCTCGTGCGACGGGGAGAAAGACTAATCCGCGGCGCGCTTTTATTTTTGGAACCTTTCGGTCGACCGCGTCGTGGCCCATCAGCCTTTTCGACGGCCTTTTCCGTGTCTTGCGGCGGATCCGCAGACTTCTTCACTCGCGTGATTTTAATCGCGGCGCGGTTTACAATAACTCGCATTTTACGCGCCGCGTAAATGAGGTAAGCCGCGTTCGTTTCGTTCTTCGTTCTTCGTTTTCGTTCTTCTTTATGGTTTGAGATCGACTACGTGGATTTCCCCAAACGTCTCGCCTTGATCATCTTCTAACAAATAGACGTCTTGTCCCAGTTTCTCAATAATCTTATATGGACCATTAAATTTTGGGGCCAATTTTGCATTTATTCCCTGGATAGCGGATGACAAAATGCGATTCCGCTTCCGAACAAGGTTATTTACTTTGAATTCGACCTGACGGCGCCTCGCATTATAGTACTTGGCTTGTATTTCAGTGGCGCGTTGCGCTCTTTCAGTCCTTCTAAGTTGTAGGTCAAGCAGTTTATACATGCGTTCTTCCCCCTGCTTAAGAGCTTCTATTTCTAAATCCTATCTGGTGGCGATGTCTTCAGCTCTTCTAGTATTATGTGGTGGGCTAAGATGTCTTCCCATATTCAAAAATGCTGGGCTGACCCCCGTCGACTCTTGCGTGGCGGTATTATATGCAAATGCAATTTCAGCTAGTCGTTTATCCCACGTCTTGTGCTCTTCTTCGATAAACGACGTGATCATCGTTTTGACCGTGCGGTTCACTCGCTCTACAGGGTTGGCCTGTGCATGATACGGTGGGATGGTATTGTGCTCTACGCCATGCTCATTAACTGGAACTTGTCCAGCAGTTTATTTCTGAACTCGGTGCCATTATCGGATAGAAAAACCTCTGGCACTCCTAAAAGAATTCGTTCCTTTAGCTCCCTGCGAATAGTCGCTCCGTCTGCCTTCCGAATTGGAATGATCTCGATCCAACGGGTAAAAGTATCCATGAAAATGAAGATGTGCGTGTAGCCGTGTGTAGAGCGGGGAAACGGTCCCATAATATCACCAGCGACTACTTCCCACGGACCCGCGACCTTGCGCTTGCCCATCAAACCAGCGGGAAGCATCTGCTCTACTTTCGTCTGTTGACACACGGTGCACTCTCGTACATATTTACTAATATCTTTGTGCATGTTCTTCCAATACAAATATCTTACAATACACTCATGAGTCTTTCGTCGACCCAGGTGACTGGCCGTAGGCTCATCATGCGACTCGCGCAGCACTTCTTTAATCTTCTCGGACGGCAGCACCAATTTCCATTCTTTGCGGTCCTCCAAGATGTCCTCTAAAAGTGTATCAGCGCGCAGATGATACAGTCTATTTCCGACCACTTTCCAATGAGGATGGTGAGTTGGGTCCTGTAACACCTGAGCTTTCATTTGATTTACCAAGCATCTTGAGAATTCTCTTCTTTATCATCTAATGAAGCTATCTGCGTTTCGCTTTCTTGGTCCTCGTACATACGGGATAGGGCATCTGGTATCCAGTGCATTGAGCCCTTCCTGTGCATGATTTCGAAATCATGAGTTGTTGAAACGTGCTTGGACCTCCAACTACGCCATACGGCATTCGAGTAAATTCGAACAGTCCTAAGCCAGGCACGGTGAAAGCAGTCAAGTGCATGTCTTCTTCGCGCATCGGGATCTGGCGTTACGCGCTGTTGAGATCGATTGTCGATATACATTTAGCATTCTGCAGTTTACTGAGGATCGAGTTCGTATATGGAAGCGGGTACGCACTGGCCTTTGAAACAGCGTTGAGTTTGCGATAATCTACGCAGAATCTGTAGGTACCATTGGCCTTACGCACCATCACGACGGGGCTTGACCATTCGCTGTCCTTAGCACGGCGTATTATTCCTGCCTCTAACATCTTATAGAGTTGAGCGTGCATTTCTTCTTCAATTTTTCGGGAAACCGGGTAGTAGCGTTGCTTGATGGGCTGCGCACTCCCCACCTCGATGGCGTGCTTAATAAGCGTTGTGCAACCGAATGGTTTCTCGTTACTGGGGAGCCAACAATCTAAAACTTCTATTAAATGATTTCGTCGAATTTGCGTAACATCCACTAAGCCGACGGCGGCAAGCGCGTTCGCCAGTCCCTCCGTCAAAGTTTTCTCTGGGCATTAGCACTGCGTTAAATGCACGTAGAAAATCCGTGCCAAGTATGCACTCAGAGTCTAGATCCCTCATAATCATCACCTTCAAGTGTCGGCGACGACCGAGTACTTCGAACGGGAGATCTACGTAGCCATATATCGGCACGAGTTGACCGTTCGCGAGTTTCGCACCGGGGCCTTTATATGGAGCATCGGGAGGAATAACGGCCTGCTTTACTTCCTCCCTGCCTCTTTTCCCGATTTCTTCGAGCATTCTGGGCACGTCTTTGTGATATAACCGGGCCAGCTGCAACTGTAGCACTTCACTGGATCAGGCAGTTTCGCTCTAGCCTTCTGGTGCTGATTATGGTCACTGACCGGTGTGCGAGTCGGAGGTTTCGCATCATCCGCTTGAGTTGGCGTATCTATCGACGCGGTTCCCTTCGGCTTCGGTTTGGTATTCGACTTGCCATTTCGGCCGGAGCCATTCGCCTTCTTCGGCTGATTGCCGGAAGGCTTAGCCTGCGGTGTAATACCCAGTTACGCGATCGCTTCCTTAACTGCGTTCGCGACCAAAGTGCATAGGGCTGTAGGCTGATTAACTTCCGCTAGGCCGGGAGAAGTCTGCGTAGCGCTTTTCTTCTTTACTTCGACCACCTCTTTATAGGCCAATTGCGGCAATAAACATCTATCAGGTGGCGACGGCGGTTTATAATTGTCTCGATCGTGAATAAGTTTTTCTTCGGCTCTCGCCTTCGTAATTAAGGCATCGAGGCTTACTATTTCACTTCGCGGGACTTGCATTCTAATATCGGCGAGCATATCGTAGATCATCTTGAGTTGAGCTTCTAGCGGCGGAAGTTCATCTAATCTACTGAGGATCACTAATATAGCAAAGATATGCTCTCGCACGGGCTCCTTTTTGCCCTGCGTCTGTACATCTTGATCCGTGCCATAGCTTCGCCTTGCAGCTTTACAGAAACCTGTCCAGCTAACCCACGTATGTCTTAGCTGTCGACACCAAATCAGAGCTGGTCCCGTGAGGACGTGCAACATCGCATTGAGGGAATCTGTGTCATCTAGGTGGGATGACAGCCTGCATTCATTAACCCTCTGCAAACATTCTCGATGCAGTGGTCTTGAGTTCCATCAAACTTGATGTTCCATTCTCGAGTAATTTTTCCCAATATCTTTTCTCCATGAAGAACCCCAGGAGGGGATTTGCGTAGAGCTATACGGATTGGCGTTTATCGCACTCGGAGGATTAATGTGCGATTAATTTGCACCACTCATATAATCCGTCGTTTCTTGACCCAAGAAAGGGTTAGTATTATTATTACCGCCAGGTGATCCGCCCCTCTCCCTAAACTGATGGTAAGTTTGGGAAATCTGTTGCCCCCTGAAGGGGTTTCCTAATTGTTGCCTAGCTGCTTGAACATCTGGAGCAATTATCCACGGGTTGTTTATGGCGTTTCGCGTACTATGAGCATCAGGCTTAGGAGGTACTATATCAATAGTATCCTGGAAACGGACTGCTCTCCTATTTGTAACAGGGACTTGCAGTCGTGCAGTTGGCTCCTCTCTCGCACTTGCTTCCGTTAATTCCAATATGAACGATTCGAGGTATTCAATTTGTTTGCTGAGTGTCCCATTTTCTGCTAAGTCAGCCACGCGATCTCGCAATTGTTGTTCATACAACCCTGTTTGATTGTTTCGTGGATTTTGTTGGTAGATCGACGAGTATGTGACTTGAGTATTCGTTTGTGTTGACGATGTAGTAATCGTGCTTGTTACAGCCCTTGTTGTAACCATGCTGCTGATAGGTGGAAAATTAAATCTGTCGTCAACATTGGCAGTCGTATTCGTCGTCGTTGTCGGTGTTGTAGATGTTGACGTTCGATTTCGTCGATCATGAGGTGTCTGCAATATAAAATCCAGCCTCTCTATATTCGCTCCTGCATTCCGCGGCTCTGGTCTTATCGGCAGTGTTCTTGCATTAGACCCGTCGAAATTATCCAGGAAGGTCGAATTCCAATCGAACATGTTGACTCGACCCGCGCGATTCCGCTCTATTATAGTCAACCTTACTGTTTCTGACAATGATCTGTCTCTTTGTATCATTTTTTGTAAATCTGTGTCTCTTCTTGATGATGCTATAAATTCTGGATCGCTCGTTTCTAAAAAATCTTCCGCCGTGTAGTCACCGCGCAATCGCCTAGCTAACCTACATATGTTCTCGAGGCGTTATGATCCCGTTCTTAATTCTAATTCTGCTAATCTTGTATATAATTCAGCGGCGGGTAGTGACATTGCCCATTCATCAATTTGAGCATGAATTTGTTCTTCAAAATGTTTGCCACCTTCTGCCATCTTGGCTCTATTTTAGAAGGTATATCCGTCGTTCGATTTTCTTAACCGAAATACGTAAAGGCAGGAGAGGTTGCAAACTTCCCACCTGGCTATTTCCGCGTTATGCTCTAAGTTCTTTGTTCTATTATCAGAGCTAATTATTAGCTATTATTTAAATATTTCGCCTAATTTTGCGTTCCACGCCGAACTGAGAGGTCTATTCTTCACGACTCGCCAAACGGATGTGATATTCTCTCCTTCGTTGCTACACAGTCTGCGCGTTCGCTCGGAGCTATTATTTCTTTTATTTAAGAAAAGAAAGACCAACAACAAAACACAAAAAATTCTACAACAGACAACCTGACGGCTTGTTAGCTAGAGAAAAAAAAGAAACGAGAAAGAAAAAAAAATATTTTTAGATAAAAAAACTAAGAAAAATAAATTTTTTGTTTAAACTTTTAAATGTTTATAATTTTTGTGTCTCCGCCGACAATTATTCGTCGTCGTCGCCCTGTATGATTAAGCTAATGACAGCAATCACGCGAATTCGCTGCGTTCTAAGACTATTTATGGAAATGCCCATATATCTTGGCCGCAGCTCTCTCTCTCTCTATATATATATATATATACACGTGTATACTCCTACTCTGGTAATTACACTGCTTTCGCGCGCTAGGGGAAATTTAAATTCCTTATCCTAGCGTGACGCAATTTATAATAATATAATAAATGCACCGTATACTTGTGTCGCTCTCTATTTGTTAATAATTTCAACTAATCGTTGATACAAAAAGAAAGCGAGCAAACTCTCTTTAATCACTCGTTATAACCCGAGTGGCAAGACAAAAGCATACGCGTATCAACACAAGTATACTGTGTGTAATACACACGTTGAGATACGTTTCGATTTTACAAAATAACGAAGAAGAAAAACAAGTGAGAAACTCAGCAGCATACGCAACAGTTCGCCGAACCGAGCTACAACAGTGTATACTTCGACGTATATACGGCGCGAGTCCTCGAGTCCGGCAGCGGTTGACGCTGTCGATGTAAACAAAGCGCGTATGTCGGTGCTCGCTGTTATTCTCGACTTTCAGCCGCTGTAGTGTTATTGCGTATCGTCTCGCGTTTCTGTAGCACTATCGGCTATTATTTAAATTATTTCGTTTATAATCCCAAACGAACTGGCAATATAAACAATAACACGACGCGCCGAGCGAAGTGTCTCGTCACTATGCGTGTACGCGCCTGTACGCTTTTCGTCGCACTAGAATCTTTTATATCTGAGCGTTTAAATTCGCTGTACAATCTTTAAATTGAACCGCTTTTTCTTTCTAATTTTTCCCAAACGTTTGGGCGCCAATATAACGGGATAAACGCGATGTTAATTACGTTGCGGTCGCGCAGTCATCAGCTGCGTGCAATACGACCGATGATCGTCGTTATAATGGAATAGCCGACGGGCGTACTCATTTGCTCGCGGAGGCGAGCGGTTTAGAATCTCTGCATCAGGTTCCGCAGAGGCGACGGCTAGTCAGTTTGCTTCTCGAAGTGCGTGCCCGCGGAGGTGGCTGGGTTGCTGAAATACGCGAAGCGGCAAGAAAGGCGATAACGCATACAAAATGAATAAAAAAAGTAAAAGCTATAGTTGACGTTACAACATACAGTTTATTCAGTGAAAAGACGGATATTTACAGCAGCGTGACAAGCGTATGGAAAACGTGTAAGCTGCGTGAAAAGCTTGTACTCGTGATGAGCTCGAGCGAGGTCAGCGAGAGCGCGAAAGCACTGGTGAGTGAGCAGACGAAAGAAAGAGAGTAGGTACTTACAAAATCGTAGCTGCAACAAAATCACTATTATCGCGCTTGACAAAAATATATTCTTCAAAGGTCTAGCTCGTAAGCTAGTCGAAACGTATCTATCTCTCTAGTCGCGTATCGCGTTGCTCACCCTACTCTACTCACCTTTAGCTCGTCTCCGCTGTCTCTCCTGTAAACACATGTAGAACTTAACCTACAGGAGGAACTTAACCTACTTATCGCGAGTGCGGACAAAAGCTAACTGACTCGAATTTCCCTCTAACTGCTAGTCCTCTACTGGCCTTCCCGCGTTTCAGTACCCGCGCCGACGTGCGCGTCTCGCCGCCCGTTACAATATATATATATATATATATATATAGATATATATAACTGAGATTATGATGTCATAAAGAACATTAAAATTAATGACATTAACTGAATAATATTAGTTTCGCAAAATGACGATATTACATTTTTAAACGATAAAACCTTAAATTCAATCGATGGACAAACAAAAACATTACAGTACGGATTATACCGATAAACGGATGATAATATTTATTTGAATTTTCCTCCAGAAACCTTAAATTAAATTAGAGAAGGTCTTCCTTCCTATCAATTAAGTATTACTGGTGGTTTATGCAATGGAACTAGAGTAAAAATTACAACTCTTTATGATTATAATATAGAAGCTGAAATTAATACAGGAGAACAAAAAGGTAATAAAGTATTTATACCTCAAATAACATTAATTACTGGTGAATCTTCATCCGCACTATTTATCTTGTATAGAAAACAATTTCTAATCGATTTAGCATTTGCTATGACTATTATATACTATTTAAATCTTCAGGACAATGTTTTGGATCTGTAGGGTTATATATAAAAAGATTTTAATTTTCACATGGACAACTTCACATAGCTTTATCATGATGTAAAAATCCAAATACTATTGTTTTTCAAAATAAAGCACAAATTGATAATATTGTGTGGAATAAGAATTTATAATAATTAAAATACATAAATGAAAGTTTATACTATATATATTTATTAAAGTTATGCTACATCTTAGATTTTGTATATCAATTAAAATTATTTACATAATAGATTTATTTCGGTATCGTTCTACGTACGTTCATTTATATTTTCTGCACTCTAGATCGAAAAATATCGTTCGATAAGCATGCTCCTTTTCGATTTTATACACGTATCATTGTCACCCATGAAGAATTAGCTTTTGCGGACATTTGCAGGCGTCCCAACAAATCAGAAAATGTTTGAAGAAGTATTGATTTATATTAAAAAGTATTCATAAGTACTGATTTATATATATATATATATATATATATATATATATATATATATATATATATATATATATATATATATATATATATTTCCGTATATTATACGTTCGTGTTAAAATTTTGTCAGTTTTAGCCCCTCTCTCATCGCCTCTCGCCCCCAGCCACCCCTCAGAATAACGTACAATTGTTTCATAAACATGTTATTTTAAAAGCTTGTAACTCCCTTTGACAACCCGTAGCCCCCCCCCCCCACACCTTCCCTCATTAGTACGTCCCTTGAGAATAACGTAAAATTGTTTGAAAAAATACATCATTTTAAAGACCTCTAAACTCTCCCCCCCCCCCTCAGGCTTGAGCCCTCCGAGCCCTCCGAGCCCTCCTTCAATTTACATCAATTATTTCTACACCATCAAGAGGTAAATAGAAAGGCGCGTTTTTTATTCGTGTTGACTTTTTAGTTGTCTACAAAATACACTATAGGATCTAAGTTTGAATAATTTTCAAAAACTTTCAAATGATTATTGCTATTTTCAATGATTCTCAATGATTATTGAATTCTATAAATATTATATACTGATCTCAGAAGTAAAAAGGCGTTATCCTATTTGATAGTAGATTACAGAAGGATTATTACCGCTGAAAACAATTATTTCTCTTACATACCCGACCTAATCACGAATTGTTCCTATTAAGTATTTGGAACCACTGTGCGTTAGTCTCTACATTGGTTTTCATACAGATATATTGCAACAAATATTTTAATACGTGAGTGCATTTAATAGTTTGCTGTAGTAGTTAAGCAATATAAAATAAATATGTATAAAAACACATATCAAATTTTTATTTTACAAAAATTTCAGCGATTTGATCTCCTCAAATCTTGATATTAGATTCACATATCATTTAGTTAACAAAGACATAGTCAACAATTAACATTATTATTTCTTGCAGGTGTGGTGCTTTTTTCCTCCGCTGTCTATTTTGCCGAAGCTGGTTCAGAAAATTCATTTTTTAAGTCCATTCCAGATGCTTTTTGGTGGGCAGTTGTTACCATGACAACAGTTGGCTACGGCGATATGACGTATGATGTACTCAGTTTTAATCTGCAATTAGCATTAATTAAGACTAGCTTTTTAAACAACAATGCACTATCCCTTTTGAAAATACTAAAATGTAATTTAGTATATTGCTATTAAAATCAAACAAATTTTACATCAATAATAGCTTAAATTATTTTAACAAGAATAGGTTGAACACGCCATAATTAATAAATTCTGAATTTAAGGCTTCACACAAACTGTAAAATTATCATTCACTTTAGATGCATTAATGTACACAGAATTTCCTGAAAGAACGAAGACGGGTAAAATAGTATACAATTTTTGTAAATGAATATAGAGAACAGGTGAGACTATGAGATATCAGAATTTGAATTATACCAGCCAAACAAATTCGTTTGAAATTCCACACAAATCGTTAAGAGAGATTTTTGGAGGTTAACCACGATATTAGGTGCCAAACTCGAACAATTACAAGTATTAAACTATAGCTACCTCAATATCATCATTGAACGTTGCATAAACGTTGTCAAAACGTTTTTTAGCAACGAAACTTCGTTATCACAAAAAGTTGTAATGACGTTGTGAAAACGTTGAAAAAACATACTAATGTCTGCCTATTTAAAAAAAGACCTTCTGCAAATCTGTGAAACGTGTAAAATCCTTTGAACAAAGTTTCCTTAAGGTTCTAAACACGTTTGCTAAATTTTTTTTAAGTATTATCCTGCGATTTGGCAATGATTTTTAAACGTCTATAAAACGTTTATAAACATTTGAAAAACGTTGCATTAACGGTCAAAAATGTTGGTCCTAATTTTTGACGGTTAAAGGACGTTATTTGAAATTCTTATAGTACCACATAGTTGTTAAACAACGACTTGTATACGTATATAAAACGTGTATAAGCGCATGTACAACGTTTCATCAACGTTTATAAAACGATTTTTAATGTGCAGGTAGAGGATCAAACTACTTTAAATAATATTTAATGTTCGTTTCTTTTCTTTATTCGTTAGACGCGTGACAGTGGATCGTCTCGATGTTGACAGATCGAAACGCGAGAGTGAACTGAGGTTAGAGGGGGGCATCTACGGTGCCAATGCACACCGGAAGGATCTAAGCGGCTGGCCAATCGGCTGCTACGAGCCGCGCGTCTGTAGGTTGAACTAATCGGTTCCATCATTAAACTGTGGGCCTTCAGCATTTACCGGGTTCAGTTAGTTTTCTGTTCGCCACAAATTAATTATATTACTGCTCAGTAAATTTGTAACCATTTTCAAAACGTTGTTTCAATGTTTACATCCAACAAAGAAAATTTTTGTTATGTAGTTGTTTTTGAGTACAAAAGTACCTGTATAACTTCCAGAATGTGTCTCATTCATTTTATACCCCAAAAAAATGCATTATATTTTTAAAGTCTCAAAAAATAGCATGTATGGAGTTCAAAAAAATATAGTAAAATTCTATGGAAAAGATTAAGGGAAAAAGTATCTTTAGTATTTTTCGTGAATTTGCTTCTTGACTGAGCTAAGAATTGATTAAAATGTCAAATTTCTGTACAAAATCATAAAAAATATCAAGAATACTTTTTGTCTTAGAATTTTTCATAAAATTCAGTTATATTTTTTGAAGACCTAACATACTATTTTTTCAAAAATTTGATGCATTTTTGTAGGTTATAAAATAGTCGAGAACCATTCTGGAAGTACTACAGGCACTTTGGTACTAAAAAGAAGCTATCTCCATTAATTTCTTGATTTTGGGTCAGTTAAAAATAGTAGCTATATGTTTTTAGCTAAAAATGCCTTCCCGAGGAGTTACAAATTAATCAAACTAGCAAAAAATGCAAATAGTGCTATTATGGTTAACTTTGACTTTATGTAGCTCAAAGAATATTGATCAAGAAAATCTGGAAAAATTCAGGGGTCTCTTTGAGAATACACAGCTTATTTCAAGAGTTATAGCTACATTCATTTATTTAGTACTCGAATTCATAGAGATCCACTCATATATGGTAGTGATACTGCAGAGGTTCATTCCGCTTTAGATCTACAAGATGCGGAACGAGATGATTGAGGTGTCTCAATTTTCGATAACATTGCTCACATTTTTGCCGTTCGATGGAGGCTGGACGAAAACGACCCAATACTGACATGCACCAACACACACGAAACATCCAGATTAAGACACTACCTGAATGAGACTCACTACCCGGATTTCACGTAATTGAACCTATTTGTGAAGTCTGCTCTGCTCACAGTTCTTTTGAACCATGGTTTTTTCCTTTTACGAGGAGTTACGAATCTTGCTTCGTAACAAGATAAACGACGCTTCTTTTGTTGATGTTTTGGCTTGACCGATTGTAACAGCTACTGAAAGCAGACGTGTTCTTGGCGTATAGAATAAAGAATTTGAGTTTATGTGTGCTCTCATAAGTAATGAGTATTTATATGTCACTTTAACCCGGACTTAACAGTATATTATTTACATCAAAATATAATCATTTTGGCTTCATTAAAGAGTCCGAGCTAATATAAAGATATTTTTATGTTATTACGTGACTTTAATTTCAATCCTTCCCGGATTCCAAAAAAATGCGGTTTGATTCGTCAATTGTTCGTAAACAAGTTTGTTTAGTTGACGCTGATGCGGTCCTGAGGGGAAGCTGGAGCTGCAAGAGCTGCAAGAGCTGCAAGATATGATAGTGATTAACAAACAAACCTCGCGCCAAGTCTAGTAGAAGAGGCGTGACATCGTGACGCGAGAGTGGAGATCCTGGAACTTTGCCAAAGCCTTAAATCGGACGATGTCATGCGGACAAGCGCATAAGCACGATGTTGCGCAAACGATATCTTGTCCGTATAATATAGGTCTATGTGGATAATTGTATGTTCTTACTTCACTATAGTTACATACAGGATTGTCCGTGAGGATTCCATATTAACTGCTTATTCAGATATCTGATATAAGTACTAGAGTTGGTTTTAGGATTATTTCGCTATTTTTATTATTAGAGAACATACACCGATTTAAATTAATTTGTTATATTTGAACTTATTTAAGCAGATTTATGATAATAGACATACTTACACATTTTATAGTAATTTTAATGTAATTAGATTTTATTATAAACTTTTAGTTTTATTCTCCGGTGATATTATAATTTGTATGTTGATCAATATTGTATACGAACTTACAATAATACATTCTCGTTCGTATGTTTGATTTATGCACGCTCCTAGGTAGGCAGATGTCCATTGAATCACCAAGGATTGACGAGTAAATTTTGGAGTCGTGATTCGGGCGAGAGTGGTGCTGACTCGCAGGTCAAAGCACTCGCTTAAGTTTTCGGCGCGAGGCGAGCTGCAATCTAGTTGCTGGGTCTCGATCGATTTGTAAATACGTTACCTGTGTAAGTGCATGGTCATACTCACTCATATATATATACACTGTAACATGGCAGTCCGCTGCCAGTTACAAGCGGCCGCGCGGCGCGCGGCAGCGCCTCGGCACGAGTCGGCGAGTGCGCATTCGGCCGTCTTCGTGGCGCCTCGGCCAACATCGGCTCGAGCGTGCAGGAGCGAGAGTAGGGAAGGTGAGCGACCCAGCTTAATGTCCACCCCGAGCGGGATCGACGCGAGCGCTGCTCGATACCTCCTTCCTTTGTGCGTCGGACCACCAGCAGAGTAAAGAGCTTTCCTTTTGGTCACCGGCTCACCCGCTACTTCTCTGCATTCCTGATTGTCGGAGGATTTGGGCGGTTTCTTTTGTAAGGGAGTGCTGCTCGTCATACTACTGCGTAACTGTGAGTACGGTGTAACCTTCTTGTAACAATAGTGTGCCGATTGCGGAGTTGCGCGAACTCGTGGGTATGTAATCCGACATGTGGCCAATATGGAGGCGGAGTGCGGCGGAGCATGAGTGCGGCATTAACATGCTTCGTTGAGTCAACAGCGAAGTCGTTCGATATGTTAAATGAATATCAAGCCTCTACCGAATTACCGCATACCGTAATTTAATGTATACGGACTGACGAATACTCTTGACGATTATTTTTACTGACCAGCTGTCGTTCTCGCTATCACGTATACCACAATTATCGTTATTACACTGACGTTACCTTTCGCACGTTGTGACTTTATACTCGACTAGACTTTTGCACAAAGATTATCGTTTTCAAGCTATCGCTCTCGTTCTCATGACAATGACAAAAATAAGACTTGCACTAACAAGCTATCGTCCTCGCCCTCGTATACAACACAACCTTGACCTACAGGACAGATACACGGTCACGACGCACTCTCGGATATAACATAAATAACATTACGAATATTATTCGGCACGACCAAGACGCACGTTGACTAACAGCTCTCGATTGAGTTAAAGAACTCGAACACGCGAAAGTACAACTATCGGTAGTTCTAATACTCGCGATATTTTATGTTAGAATATGACTTAGTAATTAGATGAGATTAAGACTCAAAGTAATTCAAGTGTGATATTAGAGACAACGGTCCAGCTAAGATAGATGTCAGTTTATGGAGTGTGAGTGATAGCGTCGAAGTTCGGGCGAGGTCACCGGCGCGGCAACGTTGGGCACGCCTGGGTACATGCATACGTCGGAAGGGAATGGCTATCGTCAGGGCGGGAAACCATGGACTCGTGAGGGTAGATTGCGACGGACGCTACGATCGTCGGCACCGGTAGATGATAGGAAGGGCGAGGCAGCTGTTCCCGTCCGCGTCGGGTAAGCCGTCCGGCGGCGTGTTGACAAACACGCCGCGCCTAGAAGGTTACACCAGCGGGCACGAGCGAGTTCGGCGCCGGACCAGTTGAATAGTATTTCGAGATGACCGGATACGCGCTTAGGGCGTGCGTCGGTATTTCCTCGCTCGAAACCCGGCGCCGTGACATGCGAGTCACTGTGAGAGTGTGAGTGAGATCGACGTGAATGTCGTAGCTTGGTAAAGCGCCCGACTGGCGGTCGCCGGAATGTAGATTAATAATGAATAAAGATTGTTAACAGAAATACAGAGATAGTCAACGCTAACACGTGATCATTAATTTTGTACTAGTACCCACTTTGTGATTGTCTCATTTTCATGTGTGTTTGTTCGAAGACTGGCTAGCCGAGCAGGTGGACAGAGTGGTGTTTCGACACGGGGCGGCGTCTGAAGGTAAGGGGGTCGCGGGATCCCTGGCACTCCGATGCCTGGCGCCCAGGGCCGAGGCGGCCCGCCTGCATTGAAACGAGCATAGGAGATTTCATCGATCGATAGGAGATGAAGTATTTCATCGGTAACACAAATGGGAAAAACCCAGCGTTACAATTTAGCGTGATAATATATATATATATATATATATATATATATATATATATAATACACAAACTTTTTATTGCAACAGACTCTTATATTACCTGTTTCAGAAATTAATGTACTAATGAACAACAAAATTTGATGAAGAATGCGAAAAACTTTTGTTTAAAACATAATTTATGTGATCCGGCGCGAACACGTGTCTTCCGTCTCTTGTTTCGGTGAGCCACTGAATTTTCAGCACCGAATCGCCTTGATAAATGTGAAGCGCGCGACAAATATAAAAATCGTTAAATACGTTACGCACTGCGTAAAACTCGCCCTTTTTATAAATTGGCACCTTATCTTCGCGAGGCTTTTTCTTCTCATCGTGGCTAGACGAGCTTCCTGAGCTTGAAACCGGCCTGTGTAGCTTTTTGTCTGCGTTGCCGTCGTGCTGTTTGAGTGCACACACACCAAACACTCTTCGGCACGCCTGCTTCTTCGTTCGGATTTTCATTTATTTATTTATCCGCTAATTCAAAAGTTCTGATCAAGGCAAGTCCGAATTTGTTTCATCACCGTTTAGCACCGGCTTGCGGGAGAACGCGTTGGCATTCGCGTTTTCTCGGCGCCGGAACGATATATGAGACTGAAATTATATCACGATAGTGCGGCTTTGAGCCTATTAAAACGCAGGTCCATCTTTTTAGTTACGCCGAAGTGTTAAAGGGCCTCGTGGTCTGTTACTTCCGCAAAGTGTCGGCCGAATAAATAGTAGCGAAACTGTACTTTCGCGAAAACGATCGCGAGGAGTTCCTTATCGTAGGTGGGTTATTTGAACTCACTTACCTTCAAGCATCGCGGCGCGTAGGATCAGGGCTGGTCTGAGCACAATTTACCCTGGCACAGAATCGCACCGAGTGCAAAATCACTGGCGTCTGTTGTTATTATAAATGGTTGCGATAAATTCGGCGCTTTGAGGACTGGCTCTCTGGACATGAGTTTCCTTAGTGTCTCGAATGCAATGTTTTGGGGCTCGCCTAACACGAACTCCACTTCTTTTTGCCGTAACCGAAATAGCGGCAAAGCAATATTCGAAAAATTTGGTATGAAGCGACGGTAATAACTGAATAAGTCTAGCGCTTGCTTCAGTTTTTTGGAGACGGTCGGCGTCGGATAATTTGCCATAGCGTGTTTTGGCCGAATCGGTTTTTATCTGTCTGCCGCCGACTATGTGCCCAAGAACTTGTGCCTCTTTCTTTAAGAATTGGCATTTTCGCGACTCTACCGTCATGTTCGCGATAAGAAGACGGTTTAATACGCGACGAAGGCGCTCGCTCTACTGGTCAAGAGTTTGGCCAACGACCATGAGGTCGTCAAGGTAACTTTCGACCTCGTCGCCCTGTAAGCCAGCCACCGTCAAGGATATCGCACGCGTGAAAATTATGGTTGCCTCTTTCAGGCCCATGACCATCCTGCTGAATTGCAGGAGCTGGTTGCCGTGTTTCCCATCGGGCGTGTAAAACGCCGTCAAGTGAGCGAAATCCGGATGCATCTCGATTTGGCGGTACCCTTGCTTATAGCCTAGGTCCATTACGGTTAGGTAATTAGCCGAGGTGAGTTGCTCGAGGATGTCGCTCGTGAACGGCAAGGGGTGGCAACTGCCCTCCATTTCCTCGTTAAGCGAACGGAAATCGGTTACGAGGCGAAAGCGCTTGTTACCCTGGACGTCCGGTTTTTGGGGACGATCCAGAGTGGCAATGAGTATTCGGAGTTTGAAGGTTCCACGATGCCTTGTTCGCAAAGCTTTGCGAGCTCTTTGAGCATATGCTCTTCTAATGCGGGCGGAAAATAGAAGCGGTGGTTTCTTATTTCTTTATTATATTTTAACGTGATTTTATGTTGCAATAAATGCGTCGCGGGCAAAGGTTCCCCTTCGAGGCCGAATACACCCGCGTAATCATCTATTATTTCACGTAAATGTAACGCTCCTCGGCGTTACACCCGTTGAGATCGGCCAACTGCATGATTGCCCTGACTCGAGCGCTTCTACCGCGTTGTTCGTTTTCAGTTTTTCGTTGCTCAGTTGAATTTCTTTATATTTATTCTCGGATATTTCCGAATTGATTATACGTTGTAATTTAGCGAATGAACTTGCGAGCTCGTCGGCAATGCCCAAGCCGTCCTCATCGGCTTGAGGTAGCGAGTCATCGACCATGATTTCGCCCTACAATAATTCTACGGTAGGGGTAGCGATCGGAACTTCCGAGTCACTGATATTGATGCATGCCGCGTACACGCGGCCGTTGATATTTTCTGCTGTGAAATTCCCGAGTAACAGGTCGGGGTGGAGGTCCATAAGAGGGATCCTGCCAACTTTCACATCGTCGTTTAGTACGTTCGCGCTAATTATCTTTTTTACTCGCGCTGGGATTGTGACTTGTTCGCCGGATTCGAACGGTAAACTTATTTTGCCGAGTTTGAGGCTTTTACTCGATGTATCGACATATCCATAGTGAGTATCGATTATGTCCTACCCAATGATTTCCGAATTCTCTATAGGACAATCATTAGGTACCACTTGGACTTTGCAGAGCAGACCGTTCAGCTGGACCTCCGCATGGCCGAGCGTGTACGCAGTATCTTCGGTCACTCGAACACGATAATTAGAATAGAGTTGCGTCGCGGAAAATCCTGTTTACGCGCGACGGCCGATCTCGATGGCCGCCTCGCCGAATTACACACACACACACTTTACGAAATACCCGAATGAATGTAACTAAGCGGAGCAATCCACGAAACCATTGTTAATTAGTAAATAAATGTAGTAGGGCAGATTTAGCCCGATAGTGTTTTATATAAATCGAGTAATAATCAATTGCATGCACGCCGTCCCGAATCCAAACATTTCCTAGCTAGCCAAGCAGAGAAGGATCTCGCCACTCTCCGCGGTCCGCTAGGACGGAGACAGCTGAGCTGCCGGGCGATTCTCCTGTCGTCGAAAGACGATCTTTTGTCGACACGATACTTTCGTGCGACCGTCCCATTTGCTTGGCGGGACAATCCGTTGTATAGCACGCGTTAGCGAAGCCATCACGTCACAATATATATATATATATATATATATATATTATAACGACACACTTTGTGTGCGTTACGTAGCAGAGCAGAAGATCCTATGTAACCATCAGTCCTATTCATGCCAGTTGGGAAACCTAACTACCGAACAGATGCATAGATTTAAGAATGGTCAATGCAGCCAAGCGAACTATCTCCAACACCTAACCCATGACGTACTAAACCCCCCTAGCTATCACTTCTACCTAAGTTATCCTGTCCCCTCACATACTATTCTAATCTATGCCTATACTCAACTTATCACTTCCTTGGATGCGTGCCCAGTTGACCAGGCTGTCAGTGAGTCAATGAGCATCCAGTCCATTTAGCTTACCTAGTGCTCCTGTAAACAAATAAACTATTAGTATCTAGCCATGAGAGAGCCGGCGAAGGAGAGAAGCAAAAGCCGTCTGCGATGTAAGTAACATATCCTTACTCCGTGTAATTGCAAATTGTTTACGAGTATTATGAGATCTACTAATACGACTATCGGAAACTTCTGAATCCGCGATCCCTGAATTATGAAGAGTTAAGTATAGTTACTTTCGTGCTACAAGAGTATCTGGCTCCCATTAAAATAATCATGTACTGAGTATGTTGTTGTTATTATTATTATTATTATTATTATTATCATGTACTAAGTATGTTATTATTATTATTATTATTATTATGTTATGGAGGGGGGATTTGCGTCCCTGGCACTCAGGCTTTGCCCATTGTACCACCCTCGTAGTAGCCTCTCTAGCCCTTGATTATAGATTCATTCACTCTCCTCTTATACAGGTTTTTTGCTGCTTTATGAGTATCCCAATCTTCAGGTCTGCGGGTGTTCATTGCCCTATTGAAGGTTCTTCTCGTTTCCTGGCGAAGTTCCTCTTATTCCCTGTTCCACCACCGGGTCTTAAATGTGCCCCTGGTGTTTGTCAATGAACAACTTCTTTGGAATGATAGCTCGACTATCCTACTTAGCTCTTCGGCTCAGTAGTCCAGTTGAGCCGTCTGGCCCAAAGTCGGGTTTAAAGGAGCGTAGCTCGGCCCTTAGGCTCTCCCGGTACATATCCCAGTCGGTTCTCCTGGGATTCCGCTAGGATAAGGCTCCACTCGTGCCCTTTCTCCAAGAGAAAGTGATATAGCTGTGATCGGAGAGCGAAGGTTCCGGTAGGACCCTCCACCCGCCGATCCATCTCTCCACTCCATGGGAGCATAATTTAAGATCTATGACCTCGCTTCTTATTGAATTGTAGAAGGTTGGTTCTCTGCTCTTATTGAATTGTAGAAGGTTGGTTCTCTGCTCTTATTGAATTGTAGAAGGTTGGTTCTCTGCTCTTATTGAATTGTAGAAGGTTGGTTCTCTGCTCTTATTGAGAATACGTAGGTCTGTGGTTACTAAGTATTGCAGTAGGGAATTTCCCATGCTGTTAATGTCTGAGCTACCCTGAGCTAGCCTGATGCTAATACCACCTCCTTCCCCGTTTCCTCCTTGGTAGGAAGCCTTATTTTCACCGCCGCTAAGTCTCCGCTGCACCTCGCCGGTAGCAGCAGAGCGTCAATGCCTTTAATTAAAATACAAGCCCTTGGAGTACTTTGCGTTGGGTCTCTATAGATCCTCCCCACTCGATTAAGGCCCTTGTTCCCCCCATTGAGACCCAAGGTTCTTGTATTAGGCATATGCCTGTCTGCACCGCAGCCATGCGCTTGGCCAAAAGAGCTGTCGCGCCTTTGCTGCGGTGCAAATTGATTTTCGTAAAAACTATCCCGTCGCAATCCATTGTGGTTAGGACGCAGCAGTATTACTTGCCCCCCCGGAGCGTGAGTCCTCGTACTCCCACACCACGACGCGGCCCAACCCCCAATATAATTGAAATTTTATCGCCCGGAGCGCCCTAACAGATGATTCGGGCATGCTCAGCACCAGAAAGGTTCCGCCGTCTGTTGCTCAGTCCTCCCAGAACAGCCGGGGTTAACCTGTTGCCAGGTATCCTCAGAATCGCCCTATACGGCTTCCTGAGTTCCTCCATCTCAATAAGGAGGAGTTTAGCTCCTTCCCAAGGTCTTAGCGTGGAAATAATCTCCCCAACCAGTCCCTGAAAAATTCGTCCTCTGCGACGACGATGATCACTCCCCATCTCACAAAGGAGTCAGCGAAGAGCGGCCATGGTCCAGTGGTGATCTTGTTGACCTCCATCTGGACCGCCTCACTAACGATCGCTAACTGCTGTTGTGTCAGCGTCTCGTCAGGATATCCCTTACATACTACTGCCTTCGTGCATTCGATGTCAGCCTATCGAACACACAACATACACTCCACAAGGACCAACACGCTGCTGCATAGTTGCTGACTGTGTGCCATCCATCTATCGAGGTCAGCATAGCTGGCATGACTGACCCAGGGGTTATTCTCGTTTGAAGGTAGCTTTTGAGTTATTCCTCGCGCTGAATTTTTGCCACGTGACAATTTCTAATAGATCAATAGGCGGCATGTCTGCTGTGATGTGCGCAGCCTCGTATGATCACCATGTCAATCACCAATCTCACTGCGTCCAGAGTTGATCGTTTCCTACTTTCCTCCGAAAACCTTATTCATGTTCCGCTAGTCCACCGTTTTCTTCTATAACCTGATACATTCTGACGCAGATTATGCGTTCTAGAATCATGCCTGACGTGTCCAGCATGTATAGCTTCCAGCATTCAGCAGGAAATACACCCTCTTCCAGACATGAAGCCCATGAAGCCATCTGGTGGAACATATATAGCATGTTTCAATGCTATATTGGGTATGCTATCTAGGACTGGAGCCTTGGTGTTTCCGACCTTCTTACAGGGGGTTAGCGGCTCCTCCGTTATGACTGAAGGAATAGCTTCTTCGTTTGCCTCTGCTTCTATGACATACGGTTCGTTCCGCTGTCTGTAGAAGAGTGTAGTTACTACCCTTTGACGAAATACCGGGCACTTAGGAGGCGGTGTATAGCCTCCTTGATCTTCTTCATTACTATTTTATAAGAGCGACTCCAAGGGTCTTTATTGACTTCGTCCTGAAAATCTGTCAGGTACCGTCGTTTATTGATAGGGATTGACTTCTTAAGTTTTCGCTTGGCGTCCTTAATTACTTACTGGCAGGCATCTACTATATCCTGGCCTCTTCCAGTTCTATAGTATTTCTTACTTGCTCGCTGCTTCTGTCTCCTAGTCTGATGGCACTCGCTACAGGCGGTTCCCACCTCTTTATCCCACCAGTATATCTGTGGTCATCTATAATTGGGCACTCATCTTGCCGTACAGCATCGTAGGCTCGGGTGATATTATGCATTGCGTGCTTAGTCTTGCTGTCGGCCGTCCCAGAGAGTAGTATTTCCTTCAGTGCCAAAAGAAATATATCCTCATTATAATCCTTTGTTTTTCAACCGACTCTATTGGTCCTGTACTCGCACTGGCGCCCTACTTTAATTTTTCTATCTCCACTGTTATGGCTTGGTGATCCCTATTGGTGTAGTATTCACTCAGGATCCACGTATCGACTGAGTCAATTAAACAACTGCTAACATACGTCAGATATATTATAGATCCCATGTCACCTCTCCTGAAAGTGTTGGTACAACCCTGAATCACTATTACCAAATCCAGGAGAGCGAATGCGTCCTGTAGTACCCGGTCTTTTCATTAGTTCTTTGGCTATCCCACTCGATGGCTCGTACTTTAAAATTGCCCGCTATAATTACTGGCTTTCTTCCTGCAACATCCTGTACGAGTCGACCTAACAGTCTTTCGAACTGCTCAATTGGTGCATTAGGTGAATCATAACAGCTGTATAAGTGTATACCTACTACTTTCGCTCGTACATAACCTGCCTCTTGAGTCATCATTTTTTCCTGGTAAGCAACATCCCCACATGCCCAGATCGGCGCTTTGTCAGTGTTGTCTGTTTCCCGTGTTGGCTCGACAAATCGATGGTGGCTACATCAACCTCCATTTCTTGGTTACTGATTAAGTAGGCCCTGTGCTGTCTCGCAGTGGTTTATGTTTTGCTGCGCTATCTTCATTTCCTTTTTTTCTTTAATTCTTCTAATGCCGCTCGGAAGATGGCAGACTGGGCATGTGTAACTTCTAGTTGCATTATCACTTTCCCCGAGCCAGAGGTTGTCGGCTAAACCTTCCTGGGCCCCTGTACTTATCGGCAGTTCGGAATTATCAATACTCAGTTTTTCACCACCTCCACTTCAACACTCGTAGACGATACTGAACTACAGCAATCGGCGAGCGTCCATTCAGCCAGGATTCAAGGAGTCGAACCTTGCTTCCCGCGGTGCGGCGGCTGTGTAGTGTGTAATGTGTTGTATTGAGTTTGGTAAAGTTTAACTGTAGCGTGTAGTGGTTTACCCATTTAACCCTTAGAGTACCTATGACGCATATATGCGTCAGAAAATAAACCATTATAAAACACGTTTTTGTACCGAATAATGATGAAGAATGATGGATAGATTGCACATACACAACATGGGATCAGATATTCGCCACGTCCACGTCTTTGATCCTGGGTAGCACTGAGAGCGAGATACTTGCACTCTTTGAACTAAGGATTTATCATATTTTGTTGATCAAAAAGTTCGAATTTCTCATTTTTGACTTCAGAATCGTAATCAGCGACCCAAAAAACCTATATATATATATATATATATATATATATATATATATATAACAAAAATGTCAAGTCAAGCGACTAAATCCGATATGTAAATTATCAAAAATTAATTAACTCGCATTTTTACAACCAAGAAGTTTAAAAAAAGATAGGTACGCAATTTTTACTCAAACTAAGACTATGTTTGCGTTATGCCGCTCCAGACCGGCATAACGCATATATGCGTCATGCTCCATCTCGCAAACATAGTCTTAGTTTGAGTAAAAATTGCGTACCTATCTTTTTTTAAACTTCTTGGTTGTAAAAATGCGAGTTAATTAATTTTTGATAATTTACATATCGGATTTAGTCGCTTGACTTGACATTTTTGCTCTTGTTGAACTATACTAGAACTATAAATATCCCAGCTAAAAAATTTTTTTGCAGATTACAGTAAATATCTGGAAATATCTGGATATATCTGAAAAAAAAAATTGAAAAAAAAAATTAATAACTGTAAAGAATTGTTGGAATTAAGGCAAAGACAACAATTATTGTCAGCATTAGTCAGTTTTAGAAAAAATTATTTGCAATTTACTTCTGTTTTTAAAAGTTATCTGCAGTTTTAAATTATTATCAACGGTTATTTTGACGTATTATTGTTTTCGCATTTTAGACGCAATTTTTAAATGTGTAAAAAATCTGTTACTAACTTTTTATAATAGTTATATTCTGAATAAAACTGTTGCATACTGAAGACAACAGTTATTAACAGAAGAAAACTGTTTCAAACTGAAAAAATACAGTTGTCATTAACAGCTCATTAAAATTAATTATTAACAGCTATTATCTGATATATTCATTATTTCAATCAGTTGAAAAATAATAACGATTAAAAAATTGAATGGAAACTGAAAAATAACATAAAAACGCAGATGAAAATGGAACAAAACTGTAAATAACTGTTCTCTTTGTTTCAATTCCGACATTCGTCTACAGTCGATAACTGTTTACTTCAATTTTCTTCTGTTATTTGCACTTTTTATTGATGCTACGGTAAAACTAGAATATTGCTGTTTAATTTTTCGAAAAAAAGTATTTTTTCTAGCAGATGTAAAGAAATATTTTGAGTATGTAAACATACAAAAATTTCTTTAAAGTTACATGGATTAGTAATAAGTATATGAGAAAATATCAAATATTGTCATATGTTGATAAATAAGATGTATGTATATGTGTGTGTGTATATATATATATTGTAACGGGGTATGACCTTAAGTGAGCGACGAAAAACACAAAAGGAGCGCCGGGACCGAGGATCGATCCGGCGTCCCCGAGATCTCTAAGCAAGCATGCTATCCTTATAGCCAATGCTGCCCTTGTCGTCGCTCGCTCAACCTGCCACGAATACCGCGTGGGTACGGGTAGCAGCAACCCGTTATAACCCCCCCCCCCCTAGAGTTGGAGTACCGTCCCGGCTTCAACTCTACAACTCTCTGTGCAGTGCGGTAATGCAGGGAGCCTCTTCGCCGACTAGCTCTTCGACGATGTCTCCAGGCCTCGTACATCCCCACACCTCTTTAATCCGCTCCATCCCTCTTCCTTCGAGGAAGGCGAGCCTAGGGAGAGCCTCGTAGATCGTAGGTGGGGGGGTTCTTCTTTTCCTCGTCTCCTCCTCTGGCGCAGAAGATCGGGAGACCGCCAGGAATCTTCTTTCTCCACTCTCTGTGGGTATTTCAGTTGGGCGCCATGTAACGGGGTGGGACCTTAAGTGAGCGACAAAAAACACAAAAGGAGCGCCGGGACCGAGGATCGATCCGGCGTCCCCGAGATCTCTAAGCAAGCATGCTATCCTTATAGCCAATGCTGCCCTTGTCGTCGCCCGCTCAACCTGCCTCGAATACCGCGTGGGTACGGGTAGCAGCAACCCGTTATAATATATACATTATACACTCCCTCCACACTCCCTCCACCCGCCTCCACCTCCCTCCACACTCCCTCCACCCGCCTACACCTCCCTCCACCTCCCTCCACTTCCCTCCACATTCCCTCCACATGCCCCTCCACATGCCCCTCCACATACCCCTCTATATGTCCCTCCACACTCCCTCCACACTCCCTCCACACTCCCTCCACACTCCCTCCACATGTCCCTCCACACTCCCTCCACACTCCCTCCACACTCCCTCCACACTCCCTCTACATGTCCCTCCACACTCCCTCCATATTCCCTATATAATCTCTCCACACTCTTTCTATACTCTTTTCATAGAGAAAAATAATTAAAATCTCTGATGTGTGATATTTTATGCCTTATATATTGAAAAATTTTGCTTGATTTAAATCGAGGAGTTCTGGGTAATGCATACTACTTAGTACTTAAATTTAAGAATGACAGTTTTTCACACCACCTAGGAGGTACTGTCAAAAGCACATTTTATTAAAGTCATATAATGTACATCAGGCGCGTTGATTTTTTTGTTTTTTATTTTATTGTACAAAAATCACCAACAATTTCATATAATTTTATGACATGATCAAATTATGTAAAATTATGATCATTGTCAAAAATGAATTTTGTTCTAAAGTTAAACGCAATTAAATTAATACTGATTCATTTTTAACAACTAGAATTTGTATACAATAATCTAAAAAAAAACGTGGAATCATTGCCTAGAGCCATATAACCACGGTAGTTTTAGATAATTTAACATTTTGCACAAGAAGAAAACGGATGACTATGACAGAAGGTTATGGTTTCAGCATTGACTGTTGACCTGATTGATCTATGTAATCTGAAATAAACAATTCTGTAAATTAATACCTTAATAAATAATTTGGATTGTTTCCTGTATCTGAAAAAAATTCTTAAACAGTAAAAAAAAGTTATGAAAAAAATTAATCACGTTTTGTTGTTAATTAAATATGATGTATGATGTTGCTTATATTTAAAATATATTTAACATATACATCATTATCATTATCTTTGAGTTCACTTGGCAAAAAATCGTTTTTTCCAAAATTTTAGAATCTTTTGAATAGTTAAAGTAGTATCAGTTGGAATTTCATCTAAATTGGAAAATTTTGAAGCTACATCAATTTCTTCGCTAAATATTTCATAAAATTCTGTTTGAGAATTCAATTCTTTCAATTTATTGTCATCATGATGTTTTACTAAATCATTCAAGTAAAGTTCATAATTCACTTGTTCGATGAAGTGTTGATCTATTTGATTATTCAATTCAACTAAATGATTTCTATCTTCAATATTTTCTACACGAACTAATGAATTTTGAACCGGATCCCATTCGATTGTTGAATATCTATAATTATTAAATATTCATAAATGTACCTAAAAATTTCTAAAAATGTTATACAAAATATAAAAAATATTTTAAAGATAAAATAGACTATATACTAACTTTTTTAATAATTTGCTAAAAATAGGAAAAAATAAAAACTGAAACAAAAAATTATATTTTTTCTGAAATAAAATTAGTATAATTTGTTGGTTTGAAAAACAGCATAATCAATTTTGGCTTCTATATTGTATCTTATGTATACAAAAATGTAATAATTTACAATAAATATGTATATGTTTTAAATTGGATCTTTAAAAATCTCACTCCATACAATATTCTCGATTATTGAGGGATCTTCCAATTCATTTTGAATAAATATTTTATTAGGATTTTTACATCTAGATAAAGCTACATACAATTGACCATGAGCAAATAGTGGGCGTCTAAGAAAAATTCCTATAGAGTCAAAACTTTGTCCTTGTGATTTATCTATTGTTATTGTGAAAGCTAACATAATTGGAAATTGTTTTCTATAAAGAGTAAAAGGAAATAAAGAAGATTCTCCAGTATTTAAAGTGATTCCTCCAAACGGTATATTATTATAGCATACATCTTGTAAGGTTTGATCTATTATTTCTAAAGCTTTTTTAGGAATCATAGATGCTTCATCCCAAATAAGTAAATCAGCCAACCTTAATTTTTTTTATCTGATTCTAATTTTAAAAAAGCAGTATTTATATTGTCCAAATCCAAAGGTAATCTAAAAGTTCTATGACTTGTCATTCCTTTTGGTAATAATATAGAAGCAATACCGGTCCAAGCCATTGATAAAACTTGTTTGTTCAGTGAAATATAATAGTGTATCAAAGTTTTGTATAAGAAAGTTTTTCCTGAACCTCCAGGACCATCAATAAAATAAATGTTGGTTTTACTATTAACAAGTTCTGTAAAGAAAATGTTGATCTTCACTTACAATTATTACAATTTCTCTTGTATATTTTGTCTTAATGATATATTTATTTAATTTAAAAATAAGCTTGGGGGTTGGCGAGCGGAGCGAGCAGGGGCATACCCCCCTAGTATATATATATATATATATATATGTATATGCATATGTGTATATATATATATATATATATATATATATATATATTGTAGCGGGGTGGTTTCTAGGCGGCTAACTGCCTATGTATCCCGTACAAATATATAGTTGATTCAATAAAGAAAAACGTTTTTTTAATTATTTATAAAACGTTTACAAAAGTTTTTTAGTTATTCATAAAACATTTATAAAACGTTGGAAAAATTAATAATAAACTATGTCACAATTTGCATGAAGTTTAATTTAAATTGTCGTAAAAACGTTTATTACACATCTTATTTAAACGCGCAGAAGACGTATTTTAGACGTTTTTTAAACGTTTATCTATGAATTAGAAAATTCATAAAATTACTTCAATTAGTTGAAAAACGTTTTTCAGACGTTTTTCCGTTATTTTACAGACGTTTTTAAAAGGGTTTTTAAACCAAGATTTATTATATGAGTCTATAATTTATTCTTAAATTTTATGCCAATTAGTATTTATAATAAATTACATAAATATATTCAAAATATTGTGTTCAACATATTTATTAATATTTTTGAATCATGATGTCATCTTACAAATTATGTTCATATGAATGCATCATCGGAAACACCACAAAATTTTGTGCAAAAGGGATTTTGCATAATTTCGCCATTATGCTGCAGTCACAGCTATACATTCGCAAATTGAACAATCTACAGTTTTAATATTTATATTACTAGAATCAATAACAATAGTATAAAAACTACCTATTACTTTATGCTTTACCAATAATATATATACGACCATTAGGTTTTTTAATAAAATTACAAGCTTCTATACACATACCATTTTTCAATAAAAAGGAATTATTTTTAACGTCAGTACAATTAATATTAAGAGCACCTCTTTGTAAAATGTGAAACTGACTATCGCGAGAATCTTGTTTAATTATTGGACCAAGAGAATGAGACTTTTTTAACTCGGTAATTTTACTTTTTATACTTATTGAGTGTTCTGACGGAATTCTTATCTCTGATAGTCTATTAGCTATTTGTAGTAGTGGTTTATCTCCCTTTCTTACTAATTGTTTTACTTTTCTAATTTTCAAATTATGAATATTATGGGTAACATTTTCACGACCATATAAATTTTTAAAATCTTCTACGAAATGTATCAATAATTCTTCAGCTACATTAAACTATAGTCCAAATCCTTCAATATTACATAGAATACTTTTCCCTTGCGTATTCCTTGAAGCTCAGATCTGTCCCGAATTTTCCGCAAGATCCAGGAAAACAAAGTTTATTACACCATTCTCCTTTTATTCGACATTTGGTACAACTCCAATAACCAGTATGATACTTAACTTTTAAGATGTATGCCTTAGCAGGAGCAACACATATTAAACCAACAACTTTTAATTCATAATGCTTCGTGTCGTAATCAATACCTTTGTGTTGAAGCTTTATTAAATCATCAACAAACTTTTGTAGTAGTGTATTACTGTCTTTCGGCTTATCTTCTCCATGATAAATACCTACTACTTGAACGGTTTTCAATATGGACTCTGAACAAGAAATTATCCAAAGTCCTTTTTCTGAAGATTTGGCGAGAGGAGCGCCGTCAATATTTACAAGTAGTTTCAGACAGTTAGTATCAATACCTTTCTTAACAAGTTTTATGATAAGCATAAAAACTGCATTTTCCAAACCATAATGACAATAATCACCACTATCCATAGGAAATATCTCATTAGACCTCGGCTTGTTTAACAAACTTCGAGCTGTTTTTGGGAATGGAGCTTCAGTGCAATTTCTTAGAATGTATAATAAATCATCTAAAGCCTTATGCGGAACTGTATGTATGTACTGTATGCTCCATTGTCGAATTTAGTTTATGAAATTCAAATTATTTTCATCGATTTAATTAAAAGGTTGAATTTATAGTTCATTTGTATTTTCATATTTATCTTCGAAATCTGTGTCATCAATATCTTCTACATCTTGCAAGAATGCTAAGAAATTGTCAAAAAAAAAAAAAATACAGCGTTGATCTACTTTAAACTTTTCACGATCATTGTCTTATACCAGGTTTTCTACAAAATTGTTATTTGATTATGTATCTAAATGATCATTAATTATAGGTTCCGATGATTTTGATTGAAGTCTACCTCTAGTTAAAGTCAGCGCCGGATTTAACTTTGTGAGGCCTCTGGGCACAAAACATGTGGAGGCCCCTTTTAAGACGTCTAAATTTGGAAAGCAAGGAAAAAGCATTATTGAAATAAAAAATTTGGCTATAAATTAATAAAATTTTATTTAATACATAATAGAATTAAATAAACATTATATAAACATTTAATTTTGTAAACGAACTAATTAGATATTAGATGAAACATTTTCTTGCTTTTTTTCAGCAAAAGTGTTAATTATTTGATCGATTTTTATCCCTTTAGCCGCATCACTTTCTGTACTTAGAATACACAAAAAATTCAAACGCTCTTGAGAGATCGCGGAACGCAGTGAATTTTTTATAAGTTTCAATATTGAAAGTGATCTCTCGCCAGAAAAATTTGTAATCATTAACGTCAAGAAAATTTTTAGAACCATTTCAACGTTCGGGAAAGATTCTCGAACTCCTTTTTTTATTATTAACGAATACATAGCTTGTTCTCGATTAATATTATTGTTAGAGTCAAATTCTAATAACTCCAAAAAAAAGTGTTGAAAATGCAAGAGTTTCATTTCTAAATTATCATCGAGATCATTCTTATAAAAACTCATTAATCTCTTCGAATTTTCTTAAATTTCAGCTGCACTTACGGTATGAAACTTTGATAAGAAGCCAAACAGTGATTCAACTTTCTCGTAAGCTGAAATTCGCTGGTCTAAAGCACCTATAAAAATATCAATGACAGGTATGAGACGGCGGCCCCACGTGGTAGGTGAGAGGCCACCAACGGATAACTTGCCGATGAGTAATAGATAAGTTACCGACTAAGTGAGCGATAGTCTGTATATGTAATAGCCTACCTGAGCGCAGGTAGAGGGCGTGCGTGCATAAAGCATTGGAGAGAGGGACGGCCACAGATATAAAAGGAGACCCGCAGCCAGCATCGAGCATTCACGATCTGGCCTTGGTACCGAGAGCATTAGGAGAACTGTGGTCCTCTCCTAATGTTCTATCTCCTTAGCACTCAGTATGCAAATGAGCATAGCGCTCTCGAACGGTGCTAAGGGGATCCTCCCCCTCTCCATTTACAATAAGGCCAGATTGTACATTTGAGTCAATATATTTATTTATATTCCATTTGTGATTTTTCTTTTGTTTATCCTTACCCTCTCCAATACCCCTTGAGATCAGGAGGGTGGTTCCCTGTTCGCAAGTGGGTAATTTCGAATACGGATCGGTTGTGAGAGGGTGGATCCTCACAAACTAATCCAAAGCTGCGTGGTAACCCTATGTGTGCGGAGCTCGTGGAATAGATCTCCCTCCACGACTCCCGTTGCACACGAGCAGCTTCCCTCTGGTGGTTCCTCCACTACAGAGAGTTTAGGGACGACTTACATTCACTCAACCGTAGTGCGGGGTGTTGTGAGTTTGATAATCGTTTCCTCGAGTACGCTCCCGCCTGTTCCCCTATCGAGTCTCGAACTCTTCATACGGCCTCGCCTTGGTAAAGCTTGGCCCGTTTCAGGTATATATTCAAATACTCGAAATGATTCTGAAGGTATGAGCTCTACATTGGGTGCATCACTGTAATCCAGTGGGTCCATTTCTATAATCGGAAACGCTTGTGAGTTCTGCTCCTAGTTGTTCATAATATTTAAACATGTTTCATTTGCTTGCAATGAATTCTCTCAACGACTTGACACGTGCGATGGCAGTGTTCAATTGCATTTGAGAACTTTGTAGTGAAATATTGGTTTTATTTAGGTTTTCAAGAACGTCGTTCCAAAACATTGCCATTATCCCTGTTTCTAATTCAGACATCTTTTTAAAATAACCTAAAGCTTCACAACGTACCTTTGGTTCAAAATCTAAATTTTCAGATATTTCCAAAAGAGTATTTCTTGTAACAATATGAAATAACTAGTTGAACTTAAAGACGAATCTGATGCTTTCCCGTGAGATTTAGCGAGTGTGCAAAACATGGTTCCCAAAGTGCAAACTCATTTTTTTTTAATAATGCTTGCAACCCGTCAAATTTACCAGCCATTGACGATAGAGTGTCGTACGATTGTCCTCAATAATCGCTAATACTGATATCATTCTCCTTTAAAAATGTCATCAAACCATTAAACATATCTTCGGATTTCTGACCTTTATTTGGTAGAAACTTTAAAAATCGTTCTACAGATGAATCTTCTTCGATGTATCTTAATACAATCGTTAACTGATCGATGCGACCCGTGACGCTCGTTCCATCTGCTGAAACCGAATAAATTTTGGCTTCTTTCACGCGATCGATTATCTCTTGGAAGACGAACTTTCCAATTTCTGTAATGAGTTCCTCATAAATTGTAGACAATAAATAGTTCAAATTGCCACTCCCGCAATTACCATATTTTGTCATATGCTCTTGTAAAAAAGAATCATAATTAGCCAATAATTCAATCAAAGCCAAAAAATTACCATTCTATGAAGAGCCGAGTATTTAGTTACTCCCTCTAAATGCTAAAGCACGTTCGCTTAGAAATAATATCACATCGATTACACGTGTTAAAACTTTACGCCAGTACTGAGTAGAAGTTTCTACTTGCTTTTCTAGATCAATATCAATGCGCCCGCATTGTTTTGAAAAATGATTAAAACTTATTAATGCTTTAAGATGTGCAGTAGACGTTTCATACGATACCAGTCGTTCATTAGCATGTTTCCAATCATAAAAACCATCGTGAGAAAATGAATTATCTTTAGGGTTATCAAATAATTTGCAAAATAAACAATACAAACGACCAGTTGTTGGCGAAAAACAAAGCCAAGAACGATGTATAATCTCTCCTATCTTTGTTTTCCGTTGAAACATATTTGCAGTACATTTTCTAATTTTGTTTCCATCTTTTTGTTCAATAGATTTGTCTTTTAATAATTTACTGTCGTAATTTTGCATATGTGTTTCATAGTTTTTAATCCAATAATCAACATGTTGTTTCATATTATCTGGCCACAATCCTATTTGATAAATCCTGCGTTTGTTGTATTTTGTCCAAAAAATATATATTTTTATTTATAACAAGGTTTGTGACGAGAGCGAGAGCCCTCGTCTAGCCCAGCATGATTTTTGTTTGTAAATAAAGCAAGGGAAAAGGTTAAAAAAAATGATACACGCAAATAAAAATTTTGTTTGAATAAATATATTATAAGAAAATAGAATATAAAAGATAAATAAAAACAAAATCACACACGCAACTAATTTATTAAATATAATGACTAAAGCTAAGTAAGAAAAGGTAAATATTAAAACAAAGTGAAATTAAAACTCGCGAACTACCTAACACGAGGGGCTAGAGCGAAGTGTCACCGCCCGACACCACGGTCTCTTGCCACCCCTACGCTTGCCTCGGCGCCGAAATCTCAACGCGGCTGAGACCCGAGGCCCAAGCCGATAATTACCGAGAGGGCTCAAAACAGTACGAGCGCTCTTTCCCACTACAGTTTTCCATCTAAACGCCTCCCACCACTCGGTCCTCGTGCCATGCAGTCACAGATTAGCCTTTCAGCTTCTCTGCACAGGAGGTCGACCTTCATGTACCATGGAGCGAACTCCCACCCGAGGTCTAAGGCAGTCTAGGAGTGATTAAAAAACCACCCTTAACCGTATTGGCTGAAGCCACGAATCGCACTGCCGATTCGTGCAATGAGGACCAAGACAGCGGAAGAACGCTCGTAAACAAATATACATACATAAAAAGCGCGTGTCGCACTTATTTCTACACTCTCAATAAATAAACCATTTCGTCCGGAATACTTTTCATCCCGTGGCATGCGTTTACAGGCTATCACAACGAAAACGGAACCGCGGGACTGCTGAGCGGAGCGGGGGGAGAGAGAGGGGCGCGGAACGCGACACGCGCCGGAGAGATACGTTTCGGCTACCGAGAGAGACACTCGTGATCCTTTAATTTTGTGCATTCCTGGGGTCATTGTGACCTGCTGCGTCTACTTTCGCGAGTACACCGTGCGTTCGACCCGAGAGGCTTTAATTGTACGAATCGCCTCTTCCGAGGGAAATCCCATCGGCGACTTCTCCGACCTTCGAGTCTATATAAGTACTAGCTCTCTCTCTCTCCTGCGAATCTCACCAGGGCTTGTCCGCCCTCTCGCTGACCTTCTCGTTTCCGAGCGTAGACGCTCGTGCCGATACGAGCTTTTGTATTACTTATTATTTGTTATATAATAATTATAACGTTTCGTCCACTTATCCCGCATACAGCCGCCTTCGCGGGCACGTCGTTCGCTTCCCGAACTCCGTGCGACCTGACTAGCCCGATTCTCGACGGCTCGCTATACGGCGAGCAAACAAGTCGCGCGCTCGCGACTTAATTATATCGGAGTAGCAGCTCTCCGGCCGCATAGCACGCTGCTAACGTCTGTGCGGCCGCAACGACACCACCAGCGAGCCACTTCGTTATAGGTTATAAAAATATTATGCATATATTTACTTTACTCTGACATTAGTTTATGACTTGAATTTCCTTAAAACGTTGGATAATGGTACTTACATCATCTCTGACCTCATCATCTTCATTTTTTCTTTTGCTGTATTTATTGTCACATTTGAGGAACTATCTGTCAAATCTTCTTTAGTACAAGAGTCGACAACAGTTTTAGGACTTGATTTTGACATAAAAAATTCAGACATACTGCGGGTTCGCACAAGAACCTCATTTTCCTTTTTATGTTTTTCATTTGCTGTTTGACGTTGCGCTGAACCGCTGAAAAAAGTTGTGTGGGGTAGATGGGTTTAGAGGCTTGGGGTTTATCGGGTAGATTAGTTGGGGATTTGGTAGGACAAATCAAATTTGTGGAGGCCCCCATCGTGTGGGGGCCCCTGGGCAAGTGCCCCAAGTGCCCTTGGGTAAATCCGTCTCTGGTTAAAGTGTTCAATACTGCGTTGGAAAAGACAAATTCTTTTTTCTCTTCTGAACTACAAAAAAATGCATTTGCACTGCATCTGTTGTTTTTACTGTTATGAACAGCTTGATTTAAATGGTTAACAAACTTAACATTTAATTCTTCAAAAAAGAATGATTTTCTCTTTCTCTTTAACCAACGAAGATGTCTGTTTGAATATGGAGTTCCATACAGTTTTCTTTCACTCATATTTCATTTATTGTAAAAGGTGACCTTCAAATGCTAAAAGATTTATAACTTATAAGTTTATCATTTTATAATTAAAAAGAAAATATGATTATAATAAACTTGGCATTACTTACGTGTAGGATTATATTAGTTTGATTTAATATTTAATTTAATTTAATTTCAATTTTCAAAATCTTTTCTCGATAAAAAAGATCCTCAGCGGCAAAGTCCTTCGATTCTATTAACATTTCTATAGTAAAAACAATTCTAATTATTTATTTTCACCAAAATTAAAAAAAAAGATTAACATTAAAAAAAATGAAAAAAACTGAAATGTTTTAACATCAGCTATTTCTATTCTATACCATTAACGCCGTATCGAACGCTGCTCGGACGAATCTCGACCAACAAGAAGTCGTACAAGTATGTCATAAGGTAAACGAGAGATAATAGTAATTTCATGCATAACAAATTGTAAAATTGATATTTAGTAAAAGTTTAAAAGTGTTTAATAACTGAATAACTCTAATACTGTTGACTACGAACTCAAAAAAAAGGTCTCTGGTAGTAAGCGAGCAGATTTTTATAAAAAAGTCATTCATCGGTCACAAGTATCAAAAATAAAATTTGTAAATTTTCATGGCAGGGTTTCGCAAACTGCTACTAATATTAATTCAACATTTATTATAATAAATGAACAAATGTTTCATTAAACATATTTCGTGAATACACTTTCCAAAAATTAGCTTCGATATAAATATATGTTCTTGTAATTTTTGTATAATTAATTGAGTAAATTAAAATTCTTTTATATCGTGAAAAACGATTGTTAAACTATTTTAAGGTGATAGGATATAAAATTTCAACTCATTATTCAAACTTGATAAAACTATATGAAACTTAATTAAATCTTTATTCTACGTATAGTTTCCATCAAATATTTCATTCTATTTAATATTATCAAGATTTGATATAAATAAATATTTCATAAAACTACCCAGGAGGAAAAAATCCTATGCGTATAAAACTTATTGAAACTTATCAAAACTTATTAGATTTTATTAGATTTTAATAACAGTTTATAAAGTGTGGAATTTGGAATGTTATGATGGTTTATAACATTTTATAATGTCTGTGAGCATAAATTAGCATTTTGAAAATTGTATAAAAACTTTAAAACTTTTATTAGATCTTATTAGTTTTTTTATGCGTGAAAATAACAGAAAGCAAATAGCTAATAACTATTATTAAATGTTACAAAATTTTTATAACTTTTATTACTATTTTCAAACATTTCTAAAAATGACGAAAACAGGTGATTATAAACATAAGTTTCAAATCATGATATAAGGAGAGAAATTAAAATTTATTTTATAATAGTTCTAAGATTTTATAACGGTTTATTATAACAATTTATTTTATAACAGTTAAAAGATTTTTAAAAACGTTTTACTATATTACTAATTATACTTCGAACTCGTTCTCATGATTAAAGACGTAGTACCGCTTCCTAGCGCCAGATGTCGCCACTTTAGAGCAAGCAAATTTCTTGCTCCGCGCGCGCGTGCCCGTTGTTCATAACGTTTTTTGGTGTCAACGTCGTCGGACATCGAATCAGCGATTTTGGGTTGCTTTTCAACCATGGGAGACGACCCAGAGTATTCGAAAGCGAGGCGAGCGGCTAAAAAGCGGATGAGAGAAGAACAGAAGGCAGAAAAACGGAAAATGCAAGAAAAGTTGGAAGCAATGGAGAAGTCTTTGAACGAAGCTCTGGAAGAAATTGCAAAACAGAAAGAGAGGGCTAACCAGAACGAGAAGCCACCGAAAAAGCGAGTTCGAACTGGTAAGTAAGTTGTTAGGATGTGGAACAAAGGAAAGCATGCTGGTGAGCGCAGTTGTAGCTGTGACGCCATATATATATATTCTGGCTCGAGTTTGGTTTTAGCTGAAACAATGAGCACAAAGAAATCGGGCGAGCTTAGTTGTAGCTAAGACGCCGTAAAATTACAGCAGTTTTGGTTTTTATGTGTAGATACCGAATCAGAAAGTTCCCAGTCAGGTAGGGAGGAGTTGGAGACTCGCGAAGATTTTGAGACACCAAAAGAACAGGCCGAAAAGTTTCTGGGTGAAGATCCGAAAGGAATCAAAGAGAACAAGCTTCTCATTAATGAAGTCCTGGTGGAAAGAATCAAGGTATATTTAAAGTCAGGCTTACAGAAAGAACTGAAGGACGAAATAATAGATCGGACACGACGTACGGGAGAGAATATCGACTTGGAACCCCCAAAACTCAACAGCGAAATTACGTACGGACTGAACGAGGCCGCTCGCAAGCGAGACGATCATTTCCGAGAAGCTTACAGGGTTGCTGGCACAGCTCTCGCGTGTACCGCATCGGCCATCTCACGGTTTTTTGAAGAAGGGGAAACTCCTGTCGACCGGGATGAAGTGATGCAACTCATGGCAGATGCGCTAATGATGTTAGGCGAACTCCTGCACCTCCTACAATTCGAGGCTTCACTTTTCAGCGAGCTCGCGTGAATCACCGGCTCCGACAGGGTACGAACCACACCATACCACCCGCAAGCGAACGACGCTCCGGATTCCAGGAGACTTCTTTGTGCCCACCAGTCACCCAGGCGCCAACGCTTCGGCATTCGTGACGGAACTCCGAGGTCTCATGCAGAGGCTGCGCGCGGTCCCCGGCTCCAGACAAGCCGCGCCGCTGGCACCCTTCTTCCACCCAGAACTCCGCACATGCAGCTGCGTCTTCAGACGCGTCGATACCATCAAGAAGACGCTCGAACCGCCGTACTCTGGACCCTAAAAGATCCTCGAGCGCCTGAACGACCAGGTCTATAGGATCGAGGTTAATGGCCAATCCAAGGCCATCTCGACGGTATCACTAAAGCCGTCCTTTCTCGAGTCGGCGGATCGAGAGGACTCTTCGTCGGCCACTCCACCACCGCCGTCGGCGGATCGAGCGCACTCTCCGACGACCTCGCAACCTCCAGCGTCTCCGACGTCGACGGATCGAGCGAACTCACCACCGCTGCCCGCCTCGCAGCCGCCTCGAGCACAGACCACCGCTATATCATCCAGCTCGGCACCCCTGTCAGCGCGAGCGAGCCAAGACACCCTCCACAGGTACCAGGTATCGTTCCTCCTCAAGCCGCTCGTCACTGGCGGGGGAGTAGCTATGGAGGCTCATCCGCACCACCAGCGGAGCCAGCGACGCAAGCAGCGCCTCGTCTCGCGCGCTGACTTCTGATAGCCGCAGTTGGCCTCGCGGCCACCGTCTTCCTGCGGCGCCAGTTTCAATTTTAGTATGCCTTATTATATAATTTTAGTATGATTGCTAAAACGAGGAAGTATCAAACAGGTCGACCAAAAAAACTCAAGAGATTAAATAGTAATAAACGTGGGAGAAAACAAATTGATTTAGAAAATTCTTCACTAAGTACCGTCTATCGATGTGCTCACAAACTTCTTGATCAGAATGATATTTCATTATTAAAATTAGCTATAAATATACACGAAAAAAAAAGTAGAATCAAATAATACTGATACAAATAGTTTACGGGATACTAAAGATACAGCTTTAGCATTTTATTTAGATAATGATTACTCTAAAAATAAGTATGTAGCTCTGGTAAAAGATAGTCGTTCAAGAGGTTGCAATATATATCCTTCTTATCAAATATTGTATGAGGAAATGTTAATGTGTCATGTAAATAACTGTAAATTGTCAAAAACTGAAGTTATCATACCGCTTCAAAGTTTACTTAATAAGAGTGCTGAAAGATTATGTGAAAGAGTTGCTTTAGATTGGAATGAAAGAGACTTAAAAAATTTGCGTTTAACTGCTGCATTAGGCTTTGATAGTTCAGCGGGACATCTAAACCCACAACAAGGCGATGAAAATACTACGAATGAATGTTCCGAATCTTATCAACATTTGTTTATTTCTTGTGCGCTCATCATTCAATTGATTTCAAGAACTAATGGTAAATATAACAATGATTGAACAATACATTCCTATATATTTATAATAAGTTTAATAAGTTTTGGATGTACTTAGATGTATAATTATTAAAAGCATGAAAAAAGTTTTTTTTATTAATTTTCTTTTGTTCAGATAACTGCTCATGGTTAAATCCTACTCCTCAGAGCTATAGATTTTGCCGTCCAATTCGAATAGTCTGTGAAAAAGAAACTGAAGAAACAATTATTAACGAGTTGAATAGAATAAAATTTGAGATTGAGTCACTTGTTTCATATCATTTGGTTATATCAAACAACAAAAAAGCATCAGTAAAATTTATCATATCAACAACAATGTTTAATGGCAAATGCGTCAACGCAATTGTTGGTAACACATCTACAATAAGATGTTCTATCTGTTTGGAATCATCACAGTTTTAATAATTTCAAAAAAGAATTTAGTCGAAACGTATTATCTTTAAAACTAGGAATAGGTCTTTTGCATATCCAAATAAAAACATTTAAATATCTTCTACAACTGTCATATAAACAGTCTGTTAAAAGTTGGAATATTTCAAGAGCACTAAAAGGTATAACTATATTATTTTTTTAAAAAGATGGATCTTTTTTACATAAGAAAATATAAAATATTCAGTTATATCGATTATGCTATAAAAAATAGTATATTGTGCAATTAGGGGGGAAATTGGCTTTTTGTTGCGAGGGTGATGTTTTGAGCACGAGTGGGAGTCGAGGGTCTGAGACGGACACGAGTGTTCAAAACATCACCCGAGTCTGAAAAAGCCACTCCCCCCTTGTTTCACACCGTGCTTTTTTGATAAGGGCAAGAAAAATAGGTTCTTTTTTCATATATGAGAAAGAAATAGGAAATTGAGAACTGTATAACTATTAAAAAATTTTTTCAAATTTTTCAAAATTTTCAAAGTTTTTAAAATTCTTAAAACTAAAATTTTTGATAATTTTTAAACTTTTGAGCAGCGGTAGGTAAAAAACTTTTCCTCCCGTTGCAGCGTAGTACTTTCCTACTACTTTTCCTCATTATATTACAATAAAATCTTAATATAATCTGTTCATATTGTGGATGAATTCGAAGTTCATAAAAAAGAAGTACAAAAATATTAAATTCATAGTAAAGAAATTGTATGACGATAAACTTAATAAAATTAACATAATGTGGAGAAGAAAATGAACCGGACATTAATAAAGAACATTTCTCTCAGATTATTCCGTCCACAATTAATGTTAGAATTTTCAATATTGGTGTTGCTCATTTATTCATATTTCATAAAATATTTAATAACATTTCATATTTTGGGAATGATAATTATTAAACAAATAAAATATGTATCCACACATATTTATCGCTAATTCTATCAATATTCTAATTCTATATACAATATATTGCATCTGAAAGCCAGAAATGTCCGGATATATACCGGATATGATTGAATTAGCAATATATTTATTTATTTATTTAATCCAGAGTACAATATATATATATATTGTAACGGGGTGGGACCTTAAGTGAGCGACGAAAAACACAAAAGGAGCGCCGGGACCGAGGATCGATCCGGCGTCCCCGAGATCTCTAAGCAAGCATGCTATCCTTATAGCCAATGCTGCTTGTGTCGTCGCTCGCTCAACCTGCCTCGAATACCGCGTGGGTACGGGTAGCAGCAACCCGTTATAATATATATATATATATATATATATATTGTAACGGGCGGCGAGACGCGCACGTCGGCGCGGGTAGCTAAAGTGCGGGAAGGCCAGTAGAGGACTCGCAATTAGAGGGAAATTCGAGTCAGTTAGCTTTTGTCCGCACTCGCGATAAATTGAGAGTACGCGCGCAAAAGGTCCAAAGTGTAGAGCAGCAGCAACAGCAGCAACCGCAGTAACCACTGCCACTGGTAGATCACCGCAACCGGAAAACGGCAAGGTCGAGCAGGAGACTCCCTGGCCAGAGGACGACGAGGATCGACGCGATAAGAGAACGTAGGAGTTAATTTCTATTTTATTTATACGCGATCGACTGGCGAGGCATTTGGCCCCAGTCGTTGATCCGGTAGATTTTGCGGCCTTCTCACGACGCGAATACGCGCAACACGGACGATGGATTGAATAAACGCCTTTTTAGTAGAATCGGTAGTGTGTTCATTTGATTGTCGTCCCGATCCTCTTCCTATTCAAAGCGCCGAATACTGCCGCCTCCGCGGGCACTACACAGGAGTGTAGTGCATACTGAGCACTGGAATATCGTCGCAGGTAGGCGACCACACGAGCGAGTACAGCATCTCGCAAAAGCATAGTGCAGGAGAACTTTGCATTTGCACCGGGTACATAGGCAGTTAGCCGCCTAGCAACCACCCCGTTACAATATATATATATATATATATATATATATATATTGCTAATTCAATCATATTCTGAATATGTAAGCAATATCTCGCATCTGCATGCCGAAAATGTCGAATTTTCCAAAAATTGCGTATATTACGATTCTTCCTGGGCCAGCGACAATTGCTAATTTAATTTCTATATTTTTCTCATATTTTGTAGAGTATAACCTGCAAAACAAAAAAAAATCGTCCAATTTGGTCAATACTGGAAAGAGATATTTTATTTTGAAAAAAAATTTCCAAAATGTCCCATAGTGCGATGCTAAGTCCTGAACCGAGTTCCGACTCGACTAAATTTTGTCTGACGGCGACTAAGTCCCGATTGAACTTTCGAGATCGTGATAGTGCAGGTGTCCGGTCCCGTTTATTATTCTAAGTGCAACTGAAAGAGATTAACCCTGACTGAGAGATTAAGTCCGATTGAGTGGTGGCCGTGCCGTTTGTCCGAACCCTTTTATATAGTCCGGGCTCGCGAATGTTCTAGAATATTCTCAACGAAAATCCCCAATAGGAGGGGTTAGCTTTTCCATATATGGAGTTATCTATGATCGCTGCCTACTCCTCTTCTTACTATTTTTCGTCTTTGGCTTTTTCTTGTAGCTTATCATACATCCCCTCCTCCGGATATAGTTCCGTCCTACTCGGCTCTATGTTTGTACTGGTGGTTGAGCTTCTTTGCGTTGTATGGCTTCTCCGGGCTTCTTGTAGTCATTCAAGTGGTAATCTACTTTGCCATGACTATGAACTCTTACTGTTTGTGGGTAAGGCAGCTTCTCTTGTAATAGGTATCGAAAGAGGGACTGTCGTTGGTTTGTGCCTCGCGATGCGTAGGTAGGGCGGTCCGACGGTAATAGGCGGAGCATTGCATTTCTAACGTCTGTGTCTCCTAAATTGTTCTTGATTTTCCTCGTTATGTTTATATATTCTTTTCCACTCGCTGTATCTTTACACTCGCTATTGAACTGCTTCTAGCGATGCTCAATATGTTCAAATCTCAGTCTGGTTTTAGCTTTCGTGCATTATGATCTTACAACGTATTTGAGTTGATATTTTTACTCTTGTTAATACTATTTCACCGAAATTTGTGTTCATATTATAATGTCTCGCGTATAATCGTTCACATTTCGTTTTGTATATTTATTATATCACATTTTATTTTAATAATATTAATTTCGCATACGATAATTTTGTCTCTCCCGTTCCTATCGTTTCCCGCTTTCTATCTTTTAGAATATTTGGAATGTATAATGTGCTTTCCTGAGTTGGCTTGTATTCTCGTGACCTTCTCGGCTCGGAGCTATTCAGTGTTTATTCTCACTCAATGTCGTCGATGCTCTCTCTCTCCCGCCATACTCAGTGGAATCGCCATTCTAATGCTTGCATTATAATATTCTTTTAGTATTTATAATTATTCTTATTGAAAATAGAAATGCGAAAAATTGAGCATTTCACAGTATATATAATTTATTATAAGCATGAATTTGAATTAAAAGAGTAATAAAATTTCTTACATTTTATTCCTGAAAATAATTAAATATAATTGTTATAATTGCTGTTTGATTTAGAAAAATTTGAGACTCATAAAAAAGAAGTGCAGTCAAAAATTAAACTTAACTTTGGCGTTAAAGTTGATAAAGTTCTTCAAGGGCATAGAACTACTAATACGGGCAACTTATCTAGAAAATGCTTTGATGACCCAAAAAAATTTGCTGAATCTACATGTCTTAACGAGAGATTAGTTTGTAACATAGCAACAATAATATCAATTTATCAATGGAAAAAGTTGTTAAAACTAAATTTTGTTGAAATATTATGCCAAGACAGAATAAGATTGCATTTTGATCTATATCCATGGGCGCGAATGAGCTCTACTCTACATAAAGCACTTGTGCATGGGTGCGATATTATGAGACAGTTTCTGTTACCAATAGCATACTATGCTGAAGATGCTTTAGAATCCAGCCACAAATTGTTTAGGAAATAAATGATAGAGCATGCACGTCAATGTAGCCGAAAATTGCGAATTATGGATGTATTTAATCACCCGGTCTATTTGAGCGATCCAAAAATTTCTCTCATTCAAATTAATGATCGCATAAAGCAGCACAAATTAAAACTAGCAGATGATACTAAGATATTTATTCAAGAATGGTTAGTTAATGGTTCATTTTTAATATTTTTTGATAAAATTATTAAAAACATAAAAATATTACAGTACATACAACTTTTTATAAATAATTTAAGGTGACAAAATATTCCTTTAACCTGAGTAATAAATAATTTTTGACTTTACATGAATAATTCCGATTGATTTAAAAGTGTCTACTTATATAACAGAGTATTGCTCGCCCTTAAAGATTTTTTTACCTCTTTTTTAACTGTAGGTGCCCTATTGAAAAATCAAACGCTGATAAAAATGCTTTAACTTTGTCCGCACGATTCCAGGACGGGCATGAAATGTATTTGACAAACTTTTGAAAACATTAATTTCAAGATAAATGAGGGAAATTTAAATTAAATGAGTCAAAAGTATGTCCAAAAATGTTAGCCTGTTTTGACCATGTATTGTCCTGGAATCGTGTGGACACTGCTAAATAATATTTATCAGTGTTTGACTTTTCAATGAAGGGCATTAGGTCGACAAGGAAATTAAATCTTAAAAGGTAAGTAATACAAGTGTAAACATTTTCATATTAATCAAAGTCATTCTTTGCAAAAATAAAAATCATTCATGTATTCTGATTGTAGGGGTGATTTGTCCCCTTGAAATACATAAAATCGAGTAGATTAAAGATAAATTCAATAAATCATTTACTTATATGCATAATAAATAATTCTCTTAATGACCATTTTTCTTTGAAGGGAAACTCACGAAACAGATCAGTATGAAAATGAAGGTGAAAATTGTACCGAGGAGATAGAAGTATCATTTAATATACAACGAGTTGATGCTCATGCCCTCGTTATTTCTCTCTCTCCTCAATATACATTTATATTATATATTTATTATCATATCTTATTTATTATTGTATAGCATTTACAGCTACAGCAGCAGGTAAGTGAGAGAGCGTCGTCTAGGAGAGCATAGAGAGCAGCGCGTACACGTATGTGTATGTAGCGCTTCCTAGCGGGCTGAAGGGCCAAATTAAGTACGTGTGTGAGAACGCGCGACAGAGTCCCGAACGGTAATTAGCAGCGGTCCGTCTTACCGATCAGACGTCTTAATTTGTAGCGCGATCCTTTGCTTTGACGATTGACAGTTTTTCTTTTGTGAATATTGCGTGCGTGCATTTTATCGTGTCTTCCTCGTGTCGGATATTGTAGAAGATTCCTGTACAGTGCATCTATTGCCCACTGCTGCGTAGCGTTCTGGTTATATCGCCGTCGCCTTTGTTATATACGGAGATCTACTGTTCCGAGGAAGCCACGAGGCATACTAGCAACCGAATCTTAGCAAGTGTGATTGTAAGTACTGGTTTGATATATTGCTTCTCTCTCTTTGCTATTACTGCTTCGCTCTGTCTCTCTCTCGCTTGCGCTGCAACTCTATTAACTATCAGTCAATATATTCTGTTTGTACTCTTTATATCTTGTTCACGTTATTCGCGCCTGATTCTACCTTTTCCCTTTTGCGCTTACATTTTTCTATTCGCGTTCCATCAAAGCCAAGGCCACGTAGTATCATCCACGACGCTCTCCGCGGGCCATCGTCTTCAAGGACGATCTTGACGGCATAACTATCTACCGTGTTAGGCTTCGTAAAGCCTACAAGAAGCCCGCTTCGAGCTGCTTCAACCATTCCTCTCGATTCCCATTTACTCTTTAATTATTTAATAACGAGTGAGCATGCACGCCGTTATATTGGCGCCCTAACGTTTCGGGATTTCTTTATTTAAACAATTCTTTGTACATTATTATTACATAGTTTTCATACTCGAGAGGACTCGGTCGAGAGCGAGCATATTTCAAGCTTCTAAGAAAATATATATATATATATATATACAAGCGCGCGACATAGTAGGCGAGCGCGTGTTTACGTTTTCAAGTATATAGTATATATAGTATCGTACTGTAGTACGCGCGATAGCCCCAACGTGTTTACACTTGAGAGTCAGTCAACAAAGAGACGCTTCTAAGCATGTTAAAAGTGTTTACATTGAGTTCGATTTTAAAATTTTGTACGAACGAATATTCGAATGATATATATAGCATTTGCGTTTGTGCGGCTATATCGAGTACTTTACACGATATTTCCCGAGTGCGTTTGGCCCTGCTAATTCACGTTTCAATATATACGAAACGTTAACGATTTTTTTTTCTCGTTACTGATTTTATATTAAAAATTTGGTCGGTTGTTGCGTATATATATTTTTGCGTATTGAATTATTTTTTATATATAGATATATTGTGAGTACATTATATAATTATTTATTTATAATTTTTTTTTATTGTACGTGTGTACGCTCGACAGAAAAGTTTTTTTCTCTCGTGTTTATTTCTTTTTCTCGCGTTTTTTTACGTCAGTTAATAATCAATTCATTTAATCAAAAATGGCGACGAATTGGACCCTAGAAGACATAACGATTTTTAAAGAAAGTGTCGACACACGCCTCCGTAACTGGATTCAAAATTTGTAGAGCGTAGACGTAAATGGCGTGCTGTGTAGCTTAGAATTGCATACGAACGGTACACTTTTCGAACGCGCAAATAGGTTATACAGAAGATTAGAGGGAAATTATACCGCTGAAGATTTTATTGCATCTCCAATACCTAGTCAAAATGAAACCGAAGAAGAAGAAGAAGAAGAAGTAACTAGACGTGACGATCTATGCCGTACGTTTATGTTATCAAACGCTTTCCCAAAAGATATTCGAGACGATCTTTTGACAGCAATAGTAGCAGAAGACACACTGGCTACGAGCTTCGAAGCAAATCGAGAAGGGCAAGTACCCTTAGGCTCAAGCTCGCCGGAAAAGATCGCGCAAAATTCCATCGATATGTCATTAACAATGCCGATCAATGAAAATTCCTAAGCAAATTTTGATAGAATTTCACAAAATGTACATATATCTACAGCGTCAACGGGTCGAGAAAATAATACAAATTTTCCATTAAGCATTCCGTCGTCATTTTATGCCACGATAGCGTCTACGTCAATAATAACAGCAGTGACTACAAGTATGTGCTACAGCACGACGACAAATAAGAATAGGCCACAGTCGACATACGCATATACAGCGCACACTACAATACCACACAGTATAAGTCAACATACGTCTGCTTCAGAGCTCGGTCCTCGCGTACGCACAGTCATGCCGGACAACAGCGTACATTATTTACCGGTTACAGTAGCAGCCGAGTTGGAAAAATCGTGGAGAACAGAGATCTCACTTCGACAATAAATACATGAATTAAATAATATGAACGCGTCGCAAGCAAATACAATAGCAGATCGCATAAAACGTTTTACGATGAGCAGATCGCACAGCTGACGAGCGTGATTGATAAATTAAATACGGATAAATCGCAATTAGAAAATTTAAACAAAAATATACAAATTCAAATCAGCAATCTTCGACGCAACGCACAACGATCAATAACAGAAGAACAAACATATAACAACAATAATCGTAAAGAAAAAACCGTACAATTTCAAGATACATTCGACTTAAACTATTACGATATTTCGGGACATCAAGGTAGTTCAACTAGGCTGCTCGCAACACCTAAGGTTACTCGCGCATACACGCAACATAGTGTTCCATATAATGACACAATTTTTGCTCCATTTAGCGGACCTTTAGATTTATCTGCTTCGCAGCCACCGGCAGCCCGTTCATTGCCTGCTACATATCCTAGTCAGCCCGTAAGCTCGATCTGGGGTGGGGGGATTACGCCGAACGCGACTTCGAATTCGCTCTCGCTTACTAACCCTGAAGCGGCACATCGGGCAGCCGGAACACTACCTAGCAGTACATTGTACCCCGATATGTTTCGTCCGAAAACTCGAAATTTAGGAAAAACTGTACGGGAATGGAAAATAAAATTCTCAGGTGATAAAGGAGTTAGTATAGAAGAATTTCTAGAGCAGGTAGAAGACAATCGGCGATTAGATAGCGTCTCAGATAAAGAATTACTTAACTCAATGACGCCAATGTTTGAGAAACCGGCACTTTTCTGGTATCGTACGTTACGACCTTCCTGGAACACTTATCAAGATTTCAAGAAAGCAGCCCTCAATACGTACAGTAAAACCAAGCGTAATAAAAGGAGTTTAATAGTTGAAGCTCATTTACGTACACAGGGTGCAGATGAGTCTGTGAGAGATTATATTGTATCTCCTCACGATACTCAGCCGATTCGATCAACCGTGGGATGTTCAAGATCAAGTCAATTTAGTGATCGATAATATGCTTCCGAAGCTCAAGAAGAAATTGAAGATCTATAAAGGAAATCTCTCGAATATACAAGAACTCCTGGGAAAAGCTCAAGAAGCCGAAGACGACGAGGATGGCCAGTGGCGACCGCCTCCTGTAGCTGATCAGAGCATGTTGCCAGAAGCAGCATACAAACCTTCAACTAAGGCTAATAAAGGCAAGCCACCGAGTATCGCCTTTATGGATAGTAAAGCGTCTACAATATCAGAAGCGGATCTTGAGAAGCACTTTGAGAAATTTTTCCAAAAGAATTCTAAGGAACTCACTTCTCCTCAACAGTTATCTCTATCCTCTGGAACTGATTCCTCAGGAAGTAAAGCTTCCGCAGCAGGCACAGATTCCTCAGAAAAATCGGCTAATAATCAAGGAGAATCACCTAGCAATGGAGGATGTAGCCGTGGAGGTTACCGCGGCAGAGGTGGCGGACGACAAGGCGGTAATCGCTCAGTTATTACGCCAAAGTCGGATAAAAATAAGGATAAAGCAAGAGGTCCTGAAGGAGATAAGGTCCTTTGTTGGGATTGCAGTTGGCCAGGATACACCAAGTTTTCCTGCCCCGAATGTACATCTACAAATGGACAGTCAAAAAACGAATCAGGGAGCGCGTAGATGAGGTCCCTACCGCTCCACAGCATCTAGAGACCTTCAACACTGACGGCGTAACAGGAGTAGCGCAGACGTTTCACGACGCGGCGAGCGACTCACCGCTAGCAACGAGTAATTCGACCGATGTAAAGTCATCCTGCGATGGAGGTACTGTAGCCAGCGCCTTGGTAGAGAAGTGTCCGAGATGGTGGCTGACTGTAGAGGTCGGTCAATATAAATTTAGAGGACTTTACGACACTGGAGCCTCACGCACCGTCCTCGGCCCCATTGGCTTATCTATCGCAGCCTCTCTGAATAGACGCGTTAAGCCACATATAGGCCCTGGCGCTAGAGCCCTCGATGGACACTATATTCCAATAGTTGGTAGCGTTCAACTGCCCTTTACTATGGGTGGAATTACTCACTTCGTTGATGTACTTATATTAAATGAAGTCGACACCGAGTGCACTTTAGGTGCAGACTTCGTTCGTGCTTTTTCGGCAATTTTGGACCCTGAAACTAATAAGCTTATGCTTAAGGGCACTGATATCGAGATACCTGCAGTACTCTCGTCAATGAGAGCTGAGGAGCTTATGTCTCTCGCTTCATTAGGCATTGCCACGGTTACCGAAGAGCAACGAGTTGAGATTTTAGCAAAGAGCGAATTTAATGAACGAACTGCTACTCGAACCTGCTGATGGAAAATCAGGATGTACAGAGTGGCTTAAACACGATGTTGATGTCGGCGATGCTCGCCCAATAAAACAGAGATATTATCCTGTCTCTAAAATTATGGAGGACGCAATGCATGCCCAAGTGCACGAATGGCTCCGTGCTGGAATAATCAGAAGATCAACAAGTCAATGGTCCAGTCCAGTTGTACTAGTACGAAAACCAGATTGATCTTACCGTTTCTGTGTGGATTAACGGAAAGTCAATGCTGTTTCGAAAATAGCTGCATATCCGCTCCCGTATATGGACGTGACTTTGCGCAAATTACGACACGCTAAGTATATAAGCGCGCTTGGCTGCTCTCGAGCATTTTTGCAAATCCCCCTTACAGAACGCTCAATTCCAATTACTGCTTTTACCGTACCCGGACTTGGATTGTTTGAGAGAGAATGCCTCAGCGTAATTTGGTCAATAGAAAAATTCAGACCTTACGTAGAAGGTTATCATTTAACAGTTGTGACAGATCACCATTGCTTACTTTGGCTTCAAAATTTACGTCATCCAAATGGAAAATTGGGACGTCGGTCTCTTCGTCTTCAAGCATACGATTTCACAATCGTACATCGTAAGGGAAAAGATAATGTGTAAAAATAGGGGTAGACCAACGGGGAGTAAAAAGAAAACGGTAGAAACGCGAGATACTTCGCCTAGGCGCTTACGTCCCAGAGACAATCGCAATTAGCGAAAACTTCCTTTTCTTTCTTTGTTTCTTCCTCCTCTTTCGCTTTGCATACAGGACGTTTCTTCCTGTATTTGCTTTGACTATTTATTATGCTTTGACTCTTTTTTTATGGCTTTCCAATATAAATTTTTTTTTTATTACAACCACTACGACAAGGTGAACAACCTTTAGGACTCTCTCTGATTTCCCAACAGGATCATGGAAGTACAAGAAGATCAGGGACGCGCTAGACCTTCGCCACCATCTAAGGAAGGCAGAAGAAGAATGGAAGGCGGATCAAGAAAGAAGAGCCCATTGTATCGCTCTGCAGTAAGAACAGCTGAGGAAGCTCCAAGAGCTCGAAAATATCAGAACGGAACTTCACTATCTAGCAGAAGAACAGAAACGTGGGCAGAAACCCTTCGAGGAATATTTTGGCCCCCGAAGTCCTGGTCCTACTGCTTTGAAGCATAAGGACGCAGTGACTCCCTGCGACAAATTCATGGGGCCACGCATTGACCTGCGTTATCAACGCTATTGCGCTGCCTGCAACTTGACCGGGGTGTCAAGAACAAAAAACTGCCCCAACTACTTCTTGCACCCAAGATTCCACAGCGGTGAATTCAGGAAATATGAGTACTGAAAAGTTTTTTTATTTAGTTTGCTTTAAAGCGTTTAAAGGCAATGAAGCTCTTTTCCATTGTTAGTTTTTTTTTCGATCCGCTACCTCAAAGTATGTGTAAGAGAGAGAGACGTAGCGCAATAATTATTTATTTTCATACAATTATAAACAAATTAAAATAGTTCTTTTCTTTTCTAATTTGAACATTTTATCATTTCCTGTTCGAGAGAGAACAATATTCTCGAGCTGGTACCTTCTTGCTATCAGCGTCTGGGGGTGGGGGATATAACGAGTTGATGCTCATGCCCTCGTTATTTCTCTCTCTCCTCAATATACATTTATATTATATATTTATTATCATATCTTATTTATTATTGTATAGCATTTACAGCTACAGCAGCAGGTAAGTGAGAGAGCGTCGTCTAGGAGAGTATCGAGAGCAGCGCGTACACGTATGTGTATGTAGCGCTTCCTAGCGGGCTGAAGGGCCAACGTAAGTACGTGTGTGAGAACGCGCGACAGAGCCCCGAACGGCAATTAGCAGCGGTCCGGCTTACCGATCAGACGTCTTAATTTGCGACGTGCTGCCTCCCAGCAGCGCGCACGCAACTCTTGCGCCTCTTCTGCGCTCGATTTATTTATTTCGTTGAGGGACTCGACGCGATCACTTTAGCTTGGGAGAGCTGGGAAAGAGGAAAGAAAACCATACTACAAATTTTATTAAAAGACTCTGTATTTCGCCCAACCCCTCCCTACAACGTGGTGGCTAGAGAAGCCTCCCACGCGTCGTACAGCCACGCAGGGCCTTCTCACTGTCCCTACTACACGTAGGCTCGGTGCTCTCCCGGTGCGTAAGCACCTGGTAAGCAGCCGGCCAACCTCTCTCGGCACACGCGCTCTGCCTGCCTCGCACGACACGCGCCGGCCTAGCGCAGAGCCAGACCGTGCAGCTCGCTGTCGCCGACAGCACTCACTCGCTCTATCTCTCTTTCTCTCTCGCACACACGACCGCGCGCGCCCGCCTCGCGTTGGCTTTTTCCTCAGCGCAACGATGCGCTGGGTCAAAGCACGACCGGCTGTACCGCGTACACTCACTCGCTGTCTCTCGCTTTCTCTCTCACTCTCTCTCTCACTCTCGCAAGCCCCGCACTGCTCGCTCACGTCCTCGTGCGCCCGGCACCGCACGCGAAAACTCACGGTACTCTCTCTCTCTCTCTCTCGCACGCTCTCTCTCTCTCACATGCACACACGGGTCTCCGACGGCACGCTTGCTCGCGCCGGAGATTTCGCGTAAAAACAACAAGTCTTACCTCTCGAGGAGGGGACGAGCCCCAGGTTCCCTCCTCTCCCACGAAGCGCAGGAAACCCCGCTGCCGTCAGGCTCGCTGGCTTCCCGGATGTTCGGGATCTCTCTCTCTCTTCTCTCGGCGCCTGGCTGGCGAGGAGGCTGAAGCTCCCCCGAGCTCCTTGCTCCTGGCTGGCCCCGGACGTCCTCTCGTTCTCTCCGTCGCTGATGCCTGCTAGCCGCTGGCGACACACTCGCCAACGGGAACAGGGGAATAGTCCTGGGGATGGCGTGGACACCGAGTGTCTCCGCCGTGGCACTCACGTTGTTTCTCTCTCTCACTCTCACTGCACACCACACTCGCGTGTATCGGCACTTTTAATCGTCGACTTGCGTCGACGATGTCAGCACGAGAACTGACACGATTTGCGCGCGCTCTCGCGAACTGCCGCGCTACATGCTTAACGCATATCGCGGGCCCGCTCATGTAAGAGCCGCGCTGATTGGCTCACGGTCCGCGCGAGCCGTTGAGCCTCGCGTTGCAGTCAGCCGATAGGCTGAAAACCGCGAGCCGCTGGCTATGGCTTCGCGCGCTATCCCGCGCTCGTGTCTCTGCTTGCTGCGCCGATTTCTCAGAAATCGCGCGGCAGGCTCGACAACAAGCTAGCCCGGCGCCGCTTCACCGAAAACAGTCTGGCTCTCGCATGTTTACGTGCAGGCTTAAACTCGCCGAATCGGTCGAAAATTTCCCGACTCGACTCGGCTGCGACATACAACGTCGCAATCCTCCCCCCTTAACCTTGCTAGCCAGGCTGAGGAAATTCCCTGAAGCATATTGGTCCCAGGAATTTAGGAAACCGCTCAACTCTACCCTGTTAGTGTTGGGTTTGAACTGGGCGGGGGCGCCACCCTTCATCCACCCACTCGCCCCGGGGTCACACAATTGACGATGCAACCCCGTATTCTTCACCTCTGGCCTGGCTTTTCTCTGGCTCTCCTCCGCTGGCTACTCTGGCTCACTGCCGAGGCTCGTCTCGCAGTCCTCCGTAAACGTCACGGAGGACTAGCTCTCGAGTCTCGGCAAAAACCCCTTCCAGGCCCCGTAGGATCTGCAGGATCTGCTCTACCGGTTGAAACCGATAGGCATCTCCCACTGCCTGCTGGCGCTGGTTTGGGCGTTCCTCCACCCGCTCCGGCTCTATCCGCACTCTCCTCCTGGCCCCGTCCTCCGAGCTCACCGCTGATGCGGTGGCTTCTCTCCTCTCTCTCCGGAGACTGGCCACCCTGGCTGCGTTGCTCGACCCCCTGTGCTCTCTATACGCAGCTGCACAACGCGGGCAGCCAGCGATAAGCACCCCGTGCCTTCCGCAATTGTAGCAGAAGTCTCGGGTCACCTCACGAGGACACTCGTGAAGGCCATGGCCAAACTGCCAGCAGTTGAAGTAGCTGTACGGAGCTGGATCTACCGACGGATCGGTCGGGATCGGGGTCAGTCCGCCGAACCACACGCCCCTGTGCTTTACGGCTAGGGTCCTGCGGACGGCGGATCTACTCCGAACCCTTACCCGACCCGACGGGCGATCCAGGGCCTGCCGCTCCTCGCGACGCGACCTCTCGGGTCCTTCCCTGGGCCGTTGTCGCTGCTCTCTGTCTCTCTCTCTCTCTGGCGCGGCTCCTCCACCTCTGGCTGCGCCTCTCCCTCTTTTCTTACTCTCCTCGCTTCCTGCCGGCGGGCAGCCCTGGCCGCATTGCGGCGGGCGTTCCGCGAAGCGGTCTGCGCGGTCTGCGGCATCTCCTCTGGGGCAGGAGTGGCTGGACGATGGTCGTCCCCAGGCCTCTGCTCGTTGTTGTGAGCCGCCTGCGCCGCCAGTTCTTCTTGGCGACGGTCCGCTGCCTCCTCCTGCTGCCGCCGTCTCTCTTCGGCCGCTCTTGCCGCCCTCTCGGCTCGACGGCGTCTCTCCTCCTCCTCTTCCGGCCTCACCTCATGCTGGCCTTCTCGGGGGGCATCGGCTGGACTCGGATTCTCCCTCGCCGGCCCAGGCAACTCGTTGGCAACGGCCTCCGAGTCGTCTGTTCGGTCGGTAGGGGCCCAGTTGGTCCAGTCGATCTCCGCTGTTCCTGGATACACCCCTCCGAAAAAACCTCGCAGAGGCACGCCAGCTTCGCCCTCCGATGACTGGTCATCCTCGTTGTGGGCGTGGTGGTCAGCCAGCGTTAGCTGCCGTACGCCACCCTTCTTCTTCTTCTTGCTCTTCCTCTTCTTCTTCTTTTCCTCCGCTGGCTGCCAGTCCATCGGCTCTTCCCGCGGTCTCTTCGGCGGGCTGGGAGTCGGGTCTCGCCGTTGGCGGCCTCCTCGCTCGCCTCCTCCGCCTCTGCTACGGATGGCGCTCGCCTCTCCGTGCAGGCCTCAGCTGGCACCGTTGGCGTCGCAGCTACTGCGGATACTCCGGCTCCTGCGCTGATAGCGTCGCGAATAGCGCCCAGCCGCCGGGCTAGCGCACCTTGCGCCACCGCCTTGCTCAGGCTCTCTATTGCCGCCGTCCTCAGCTGCTCCTCCTCCTCCTCCACTGGCTCCAGCCTCGGCTTGCCCGTCGGTTTTCCCGCGGGTCTAAGCCTGGATAGACCACGCAGGGGACTCGGTGGTGATGTCGTCCTTGGCGTGGCAGGCCTCGGGGATGAACCCGGCTGAGGCCATGCTCCGCCAGCCATCTGCGCGTATGTCGCGCGCGGAGGCGTGCGACTCCCACGTGGCTGGCTCGGCGACGGCGGTTTAGCCGCGCCCTCCTCCTTCCTCTGCTCCATCCTCCCTAGAACAAAAAGAAAACATATATTAATTTTATTCTCCTCTCGCACCTCGCGGCGGAATCCAGCGCTTAAGTTCGTTGACGTAAGCTTTGGTTAACCGCCGCGACCTTCCGGCACCGTAGCCCAGTATGTAAACAATCGGGGATTTTACCTCGACTATCTCATACGGGCCCTCCCAGTGCGGAGCCAACTTTCTCGACACTTTCCAGGGCCTCCTCGCTCACCTCCTCCGCCTCTGCTCCGGATGGCGCTCGTCTTTCCGTGCAGGCGTCAGCTCAACACAGAGTGGGGGTAGCGCCAGTAGTTGAGAAAAGCCGGCGAAACTCGAGTAGACGCTTGTGTGGCCGTATTGATGGCGTGACGAAACTCATGCAGGTGCACATTCCAGTCGCGATGATCGTTCTTCACGAACGTTGCTATCATCGTCTTGAGCCTTCGATTCGTACACTCCACTGGGTTGGCCTGCGGGTGATAAGGCGGAGTTGTGATGTATCTCACACCATAGATTTCCAACACCTTACGGAGATGTTGGTTATTAAACTCCTTGCCATTATCTGATAGAAAATATTCAGGGGTTTCCCATCTGAATAAAATCAGTTCCTCGAATGCTCTGGCCTCGAATGACTTAGCATCTGCCGTTCTCAACGATTTTACCTCTAGCCAGCGTGTAAACAAATCTTGAAACACGACCAGATATTTAAACCTATTCTTACTCGGCGGAAACTCCATGAGATCAGCTGCTACGATGGCCCAGGGCCTCTCGACAACATGCCGTCCCATGAGCCCTTTCGCGCCACTCAAAACCGTTTTATATTTCTGGCATTCCTCGCAAGATTGCACAAAGCGGTACACATCACGGTACGCTCCTCGTCAATAATATTCTTGAGCCACTGGGTCATATGTTTTCTCAATTCCCAAGTGACCCGAGGAGGGTGTGCAGTGCGCATCTCTCATCACTTTCTCCTTATGCTCCTCAGGCAATACTAATCTCCACGCCTTCTCACGATGTGTAATCAGGTCAAGCAATGCATCATTGCGCCAACGATATAACACACCGTCTTCGATGCGCCAGCCTGGATACTTTCCCTGGAAAGTCTCAACTTGCTCTCGCAGTTTCAAATATTCCGGGTCAGTAATCTCTTCGAAGACGGCAACGGCATCTCCGCCGTTGTCCTCGCTTCGAGACAGCGCATCAGGAAAGTGATTCAATTCACCTTTCCTATAGATTATCTCAAAATCCCACTACTGCAGCTCAATCGCTCATCTCGCTAGGCGGTCGCTGGGATCTTTTAAATTTTTCAGCCACTGTAGGCTCTTGTGATCGGTTATCGCGCTGAAGCTCTACCCCTCAATGTACGGCCTCAGCTTTTTAATAGCCCAGATCACAGCTAAACACTCTTTCTCTGTCGTCGTATAATTTCTCTCTGCTGACGTAAGCACTCGCCTAATATACACTATGGGGTGCTCGCCATCTTCTCCCTCTTGTGCAAAGACAGCCCCAATAGCCATGCCACTGGCGTCATACTGCCCTTTAAACGGCTTCGAAAAATCGGGCCGTGCGAGTGCAGGGACCACAGTGAGCGCGTGCCGTAACGTTTCAAACGCCACTTGCTGCTCTTCACCCCACTCCCAGTTTTGCTCTTTTCTCAGCAGACGAACTAGCGGAACTTTGAGCTCGGACTCGCCCTTAATGAAGCGCAAATACCAGCCCAACATGCCCAGAAAGCGTTTCAGTTGTTTCACAGTTCTCGGCGCTGGAAAATTTCGTACAGGCACTACTCTGTGAGGATCGGGGCGTAAACCCTCGTTATCCAGTAGAAAACCTAGATACGAAATTGGAGAGCAACAAAACTCATACTTCTCTCGATTTACGACCGATCCCGCTACGGTGACTCGCTTCAGGACAAACTCGAGCCATTTTAAATGCTCTTCGAAAGTCTCCGTGGCAATCACCATGTCGTCGAGGTAAGCGAATACCGCTGGCTCACACGCAGGACCAAAGAGGGCATCAACTAGCTGCTGCTGAGTCCTAGGCACGTTGCACAATCCGAGGGGCATTCTTTTAAACTGCCACCGGCCTGAGCCTGGAACAGAGAATGCCGTATACTTTCGACTCTCCTTCGAAAGTGGAATCTGGTAAAACGCTTGTTTTTAAATCCACCTTTGTGAGGTAGCAAGCATTGCGCAGTCTGCCTGTAATCGAGTCCATATTCGGAATCGGATGTTCATCCGTTTGATAACTTGATTAAGATCTCTGTTATCGATACAGAACCTCCACGTCCCGCCCGATTTACGAATCATAACCGGTGCACTCGTATAGTCACTAGCTGACCTCTCGATTATTCCCTCATGGAATAATCGCTCTACCTCCTCGACTGTGGCTCTCTACTTCGCTGGGGATTCACGTCTTGGCTCATGTTTAATTGGCGTAAAATCAACCAACTCGATATGGTACTCGGTGAGATGCGTCATCCCCAACGATGAGCCTTGGTCCTTTAACAGCACCTCTACTAATTCTTCTACTTGGACACGCTCCTTATCAGTGATCGTGGTTAGGACTGCACATTCAGAGTAGACAATGGCTTCCACTGTCCCTCGCTTGTGCGCCACAAGCCTCTTCCCAGCCGCCCATCGCAATCGAACTTTTTGCAGAAATCCATGCCCAGAATTATCGGCTGTTCGAACGACGGTACGGCCTTGAAAGATATGGCTTGAGATTCGCCTCCAACATCAAGCATTAACACCAAATCCCGAGAATTTTATTTAAATGCTCCGTGGCGGTGCGTAACATGGTGCTACTCTTCCTTAATCGATCCCGTAACCTCTCAGTAATTTCTGGACCAATCAAAGAGAGCGTCGTCCCAGAACCAAGCAGTGCTTGATACACCTGCGCGCGAAACTTATCCTCAGAAAATTCCTATTCTCTGTATTCACTCTGCTATTACCTCCTCTTCACTCAACTCGCCGTCCTCAATACCCTCGAGCTCAAGGTACCTCGAGCTGGGTAGAATTGCCTACCGAGTGGAAAGCCACGCTCTCCTCCCCTGCAGCTTCCTTTCCCTTGCCCTCTCGTGACGCCCAAGACGGCATGGACAAGCGATACTCTCGTTCAGCTGTTTGAGCTTCTCTTCTGTCCCACTTTTTCCTATCACCTAGCAGTTTCGTGAGCTTCTCCTCTAATTCCCCTAATTCAGCGAACCGGGGGCTTCTTCGCACTCCCATATCGCAGTATCGCTGAATTCATTTAGAGGATTCGCGCAGGTCACCTGCTTTTTCCCCTTCTCACACACCGCTTGGCTTCTCGGGGGTGCAGATATATTTAATTCTACGCCCCCAGTCTCAAGTTTCCTAAACTTGCAATAATTTTACTGCAGTCGAGGCACAAGAGAAACCCTGACACGAGACAGTCGCTCCCTGCTCACTCACCCACTGAGTGCACTGTCTCGATGTGTGTCCCTTCAGTCTGGAACGGAAACAGACAATTTTGGGACACTCTGAAGCGCTGTGCCCCACTCTGTGGCCCGTAAAACATGCTCCCAAAAACATCTTCTCGGCTGTCGGGGGTGGTGTATAGCGGCTATCCAGGTCTCGCTGTTTCTTCCAGCGACGGCCATAATGCTCCAAATCCTCCATACTATCGATGCGCTTATCACTGATAGCTTTGCGGTATTTGGGAAGGATGTTGCGGTACGCTATCCGCAGCACCTCTCGATCCGACGGAGGCCGATGGAAGCGCGACACAATGTATTCGAATTTGCTAATAAACTTAGCAATCTTCTCTCCTTTGTGCTGCGTCCTCTTCCTCAGATCCTCCATTAGATCTTCCGGATTGTACTCTGGCACGTAACATCGGCGGGAAGCCAGATAGAACTCATTCCAGGTCTGAATTGTGTCTCGCTTAGCCCGGAACCAACGTTCAGTATCACCCTTGAAAATACAGGGTAGAACGCTGAGCCATTCCACGTCGGTTCCCTTTGCTTCCCGTGGGCAATTGCTCAGCCGATCTATAAACTCCTCCGCATCCTCATTTCGGCCTTCCCCCGTGAACTTGAAGTCCCAGTCCTTAAGCCTTTTTGTGATACGGGCCGTGTTATCACGGCCATCATGATGAGAGTGTGCAGAGCTTACCTTGCTGGACGCGCGGCTCGAGACACGCTCGATCTCGGTGTCGCTGCTTAGAAGACTCACATTTTCTCTCGGACTTTTCACACGCGAGATCTTTGCTTCCACATCCCTCTTTACTTTGTCACTCTCTCTTGCCCTCTTTGCGCGACGATTTCTCGCGTGAGGGACTTCCCACTCGCTCTCAGACTCCTCAGAGTTCTATCTCGCACGGTTGGATCTGCGGCCCTCCACATGGTTCGCCGGAGCTGGCAGATCTCTCCTCTGCGTAGCGCTACCCCCAGAGGAATATAGTGGCAGTCCTACTCCTCTCGCCGAGGTGAGCCGTTGCCTTTTAAGCCTCAACTCATCCTCTCCGCGAAGGATTGACTGCCCACCCTCTGTGCGCGCTACCCGCTGAACTTTCGCTCTAGCAGCCTCTGGCACCTGCTCTAGGCGACGTATCTGCTCTCCCTCGGACTCTTCTTCTTCGTGATCAACGCGAAGCTCTTCAAGCGTCTCGTTATATACGCGCTCGCCTTCGAAAGAGATTTCTTCGTTAAAAACTCTATCCCTGGCTTGCTCGTAGGTCATTCCGCTCGCACGGAATTCCCCTATTTATTGATGATATACGCAGATAGTCAGTGGACTACGAATGCAGAATTGTAATAGGAGACATCAACGCAAACATGCTGCCGAGCTCTCACGATGCGGAGTTTTTTCGGGAAATCGCGCGAGAGTTGAATCTCAAATTTGTAGATCATGGCGCGACGCATCATGTAGGAGTTTCTCATACCTAGATTGATGTGATCCTAACCGACGAAGGCAATATGGTGCTGATTGCAAGCAACTCACTGGCGACCTTTCCAAGTAGGCATAATGTAACTGATGTTGAGATTGACTATCACACTGTTAAACCTCTAACTCTCAACGGGTTTGAATTTAGTGATTTCAAGGGAATTAAAACGGAGGAACTTCTGTCCTTATTAGCCGCTTGTGATTGGTCGCCAGTTGGTTGCACTGGAAGTGGAGTTGACAGACGACTAGAAAATCTTAGTCACATTATCATGAATGTCATTGACCAACTTGCTCCACTCGAACCATTTAGACCCAGAGGAAAAATGCTTCCTCCTTGGGTAGACTCAGACTTACGAGACTTGTACAATCGACGAGACTTAGCACATAGACGGTATAAACGAACGAAATGGACACACTTATGGACGGAATATCAGACGCTAGCACAGGAGGCTGAAGAACGTACTGCGCTCGCGCATGAAGCTTTTATTCAGAGCAGAATCTTTGACGCGCTTGATAACAATAAAAATGTGTGGAATGAATTACGTAATCTGGGTTTGGTATTCAAAGCTAAGAAGGACCTACACGGCTTCACACCAAATGAATTAAATGGTCATTTCGCTGAAGTGTCCATATCGAACTCTGACGGCGAGACAGACCTGGATGACATTGTATCGATGGCTGGCGAGGGAGGATTCACTTTTCGTGACGTCACTCTTGCTGACGTCGTGCTTGCTTTCGCTCATTTCTCGTCTCAAGCAAAGGGGGAAGATGGAATTCCGCAGAACATCATTGCGAAATCATTATCCATTATAGGCCAACATCTAGTGACACTGTTTAGTATATCGCTATCAACGGGGGGTTTTCCGACGGCTTGGAAGAGAGCACATCTTGTGCCGCTTAAAAAGACACCAACTCCATCAGCAGTCTCGGACTTTCGTCCAATAGCCCTGTTGTGCTTTCTCTCCAAGTCCTGGAAAAGTTGGTACACGACCAGAATGTTGAATTTTTGGAAGCGCAGAAAGTTCTTGACCCTCACCAGACTGGTTTTTGACGCAATAATTCAACGCAAACAGCACTGCTTAAACTCACAGAAGACATTAGGACGGATAATAACAGTGATAAGCGCCTCCTGATAATTTTGCTACTGTTTGATTTCAGTAAAGCCTTTGATACTATTTCACTACGTAAACTCCTTCGCAAGCTGATTGGAATGGGTTTCTCTAGGTTGACGGTCATGTGGGTTCGATCATTCATAACGGGACGTAATCTGAGAGTGGTTACCAGAACAGACGGGGTATCTGATTGGTTAACAACCAACCTTGGGGTCCCGCAGGGCTCGATACTGGTGCCTCTTCTCTTCAGCTTATACATCAATGATTTAAAAAATGTTTTGTATAAATTTAAAAGCCCACGGGGGTATTTGGATGAGGGTGTCATGCACCTGCTATACCCGGATGACCTGCAGGTATATACTCAGGTCACGAGGGATGATTCAGTCGGGATGGGGGTGGGTCGCATGTCGGCTGTGCCGCGCTCTGTATCGGCTTGGGCATCTGAGAATGTGCTGCACCTGAACACAAAGAAAACGCAGGCAATCATTTTCGATTTCGATCACAACATTAATCAGCTTTAGAGGCTAAACCTGCAGGGTGTTGAGGTTGAGGAGGGTGTTTTCGTGCCCTTTGTCGATGTAGTAAAGAACCTTGGTGTGATCATGGACTCTAAACTTACATGGAAACCACAGGTGGATGCTGTTAGCCGCAAGGTTAACAGAGCCCTTTATGGGCTGAGATCTTTTAGGTCCTGCACCACTGAGGTTCTGCGCAAGCAGCTGGCCAGGAAACCTTGTCGTTTCTCACCTGGACTATTGCTCGGTGGTTTATCTAGATGTGTCGGAGGAGCTTCAGACGAGACTGCAGAGGTTACAGAATTCATGTGTGAGATATATTAGGGGTGTTGGACGGGGCGAGCGCATCACCCCTCACCGCAGCGAGCTGACCTGGTTGAACGTTAGTGATCGAAGAGCCTATTTCGCGGCGGTACTTGTATACAAGGTTTATTCTGTGGGGTAGCTGCCGTATCTTTCTGCCCTCTTCGAGAAAAACCAGTGCAGATCCTCGGCGAGGTTATCCAGGGAATTGGCCTTACCGAAGTCGCGCACAGAGGTGGGCCTAAAATCGTTTCGAGTTTTTGCCGCGAGGCTGTGGAATTCGCTGCCAGATAGCATAAGAGCCTTAGCCTCGCTCTCGAGATACAAAGTGGGTCTGCGTAGCCATATAAAAAATTTAAGCGAAAATCGAGCCTGACAACGAACTTGTACATGAGGCAGCACATTTGCTGCAATAGCTCTGTAAACGTTGTATTAGATGAATTGACTGTGATATTGACTATGATAATGTAAATCACTGTGATTGACTATAAAACAATAAGGGCCTAGCGCGCAACTTGTTCTCTGTAAGTGTCGCTAAAAGCCAAAAAAATTGTACTGAGTGAACTTTATAATGTTTGATATTTTTTGACTTGCTCAAATAAAATTTATTCTATTCTCTCTCTCTCTCTCTCTCTCTCTCTCTCTCTCTCGTGTGCGCGCGCTACTCGCCAGCCCCACACTGCTTGCGTACGTACTCATGCGCCCGGCACCGCACGCGAAAACAATGTTCTCTCTTTCTCTCTCTCCCTCTCACACACACACTCGAGTCTCCGGTGGCACGCGAGCTTGCGCCGGAGATTTCGCGTGCATAAGAAAAGACTCTTACCTCACGTGGGAGGGGGGGGGGGCGAGCGCCAGGTTCCCTCTTCTCCCACGAAGCTCAGGGAGCCTCGCTGCCGTCAGGCTCGCTGGCTTCCCAGATGCTCTGGGTCTCTCTCTCTCCCTCTCCCTCTTCCTCTCCCTCTCCCTCTTCCTCTCCCTCTCCCTCTCCTTCTCCTTCTCCCTCATGTGATTTTATCATAAGATTTTACCTAAGATCTCACCTGCTATCTTACGTGAATCCTACTGAAAATAAAAGATGCGATTAATCATGCGATTTTAACGATCAATTTTCTACATGAGAAATCGTATGATAAATCACGTAGCCCTACTGAAAATATTATAATCACGTAATAATTGACGCGATTAATCACGAGATAAATAACGCAATAATTGATGCGATTAATCACGCGATAAATAACGCGATAATTTACGCGATTAATCATGTAATAAATAACGCGATAATTTACGCGATTAATCATGTAATTAATTAATCATTCACCCGATTTATAGAAGTTGATTTACAACAAAAACTATATTTTTTATTATTTGTCGACTATTTTTGCCTTAACTCTTTTTAAAATAACTTCTACACATTCATATCAAAATCACATCATTCATATGAGAATGACAGGTGTGTAGAACTTTAATTATTTTAATTATTTTCTATATTATTTTAAATGTTAATATAACAGGGTAAAATTGAAAAAAGTATACTTATCTTTTATAAATTTGAATTGGTAAATATTTAAATTTTGCACCATACTATCAATGTGTATATACATTCATACGTAACCTCTATTGTCAGATTTACAGAGAGAGCAAGCTCTTCCACTGAAAAACAAAATTAATGTTTATTTCTTGCTTGTAATAACGATATAAAAATATACAGAAGTATAGTTATAAAGCAGGTTATTATATTCATAATCTTCAGGAAGCCAGCACATTATCCTGCCAAACGAGTACTTGGTATCCGGATGAGTAGATGCAAATCTTCTCTTCGCATCCTAATCCGAAGCCATCAATTACACAACAAACTCACACTAACACTTAACACTTCTTTTATCTTATAATTTTACACAAATTTCACTGCTCTGCTTTTTTCACTGCACTTTTTTCACCACACTTTTTCACTTCACTTTTTTCACTACACATTTTTCATTACACTTCTTTCACTGCAATTTTTCACTACACGTTAATTATATATTTTTATATATATAAATAAAAGCTACAATCACTGAGACATATGATCCCAAGTATATTTAAAAATACTTGTAGATATAGCGCCTGCGCCGTATGGGTTAGTTCGTTTATTAAGGAAAAATTAAAAATATGTGATTTTCCGAAAAAACGTTACAAAGAAAGGTTCGGTATTTAGCTTATAACTTTTAAATAAAATTTGTTTTTCAAAAATGTGTTTCGGAAGCTTATCCTACGTACGATTTACTATTATTGCTAAATATTTGCTAAATATATTTGCTAAATATCACATAAATAGATTTTTTAAGAAATAGGACTGTTTTCCCCTTAAACCATTCTTAGCTGATTAGTGACTTTTTTTGAAAAAGTCAAACGCGGAAAATATATTAAAAAATTTGCCTTTAAAAAATAAAGTTTAATTTTTCCAAACTTTGCTAAGTTTGAATTTTGTAAAAATGTGATCAATCAGTTAAGTATAGTTTAAAACTCGTAAAGTACAAAAAATTGGTTAAATGAGATTTTGGCGTCAGATCTCACTTAAGACCTCACCTTGTAGATTTAGAAGATTTTACTTGAACTAGTGAATGAACAATTAGTTAATCACAAGGACAATTGTGTGCTTTGGATATTTGATTAATTTTAGGTTGATTCAAATAAAATTGTTTTTTTAACGCCATTTCATTAATAAATGAATTAGTTTTACACCATATTTTTATTAATATAATTAATTATAAGTATTATTCTATTACATTAATTCAGCACAACAATATTATATTTGATTGTACTGATTATAATTATCAAGGGAAATTAATATCATACCCTGTTAAGTCTATAATAACGCCCCTTGTATTTATATTTATTATATATATATATATATATTGTAACGGTAGCGCTCCCCCTTGCCCCGGATTCTGTCAGTCGGGATTCAGGATTCGGAGGGGGTGAGGTGAGAGATAACTAAGTTTGGTTGGTTTTAACATTTAACAAATTTAACAAAATTTAACAACTATTTATATATTTACAAAGTGTTTTTATACAGCGTCGTCATTCTCCATCTGTAAACCAAACAAAGTGCGCTGTTAAAGAAAGGCTTATCTCTTTATATCTTATAATCTAAACGGCGGTCGCGGTACTTATTAGCTAACGGAACGGCTCTTAATACTACGCTGGTTATCGCTTTACATTAGTTCGCTTACATTAGTTTGCTTATATTAGTTCGCTTATATTTATCGCCGCTAGGTGTCGCTTACTTTCGAGCACGGCGGTTCGGTCGAGTGTGTATCTCGGTGCTTGCGAAGTCCTCGCGAGAACGTGTGCGCACGATCTCGTGTGGATTCGGCACCTGTTCCTATTATCCCCCTACCCTGTGTGCGCACAGCGGTAGGTGGAACGGAGGAACGGCGGTGGAGTGTTTTGCGTGTGGAGTCTCACAGGACCTGATTGAGACGTGTGCGCACGACTCAACCTGGTGCGGTGGTTATCCCTCGTGGCTTCCTTTGCCCTGTGTGCGCACAGCGGCAAATGAAGCGGACGAGTGGTGCGTGATGGTGTGCGGGTGTGCAGAGCCCGACAGAGACGTGTGCGCACGACTCTGCAAGTCTCTGCAGTCAGTTTCGTGTTCCGATTACTCTGTGTGCGCACAGCGGTAACAGGAATGGTCGAAACAGGGTGATAGTGTGCGTGTGGTTTGTGCAGATTCTAGCAGAGACGTGTGCGCACGACTCTGCTAGTATTTGCAGCCGGTTTTCGGGTTCTGATTGCCCTGTGTGCGCACAGCGGCAACAAGAACGGTCGAGTCGGCGTGGTGGTGTAGCGTTGTGGCGTGGTGGTTATGCAGATTCCAACAGAGACGTGTGCGCACGACTCTGCTGGTATGTGCAGCCGGTTTCGGGTTCTGATTGCCCTGTGTGCGCACAGCGGCAACAAGAACGGTCGAATCGGCGTGGCGGTGAGGCGGTATGCGGGTGGCGGGTGTGCAGATTCTAATAGAGACGTGTGCGCACGACTCTATTAGTATTTGCAGTCAGTTTCGTATTCCGATTGCCCTGTGTGCGCACAGCGGCAACAGGAATGGCTGAAACAACGGAGTGAGGTCTAGGTACGGTTACTTCGGTATCTTTACCGTTACGTGTGCGCACGAAACGGTTAGATATCGGTAGTTCTTCTAGAGCTCTCCTAGCGGTGTCGTGTGCGCACGGCAACGCTTGGATCGGGAGCTCTGATTGAACTGCCGCCGTGCTGTCGCGGCTGGGCTTATATAGCCCAAGTCGCTGGCGCCAACGCCCTCTGGTGGTGATTGTGTCGAGTGTTGTTGGTGTATATGTTTAGTGCTTACCGTGCTCTTTTCGGTAGTGTGCGTTGTTTCGTTTGCGCCCGTCGTCGGTTTCGTTCGCGGCTATGTTTACGTTATTCGAGCACGTGTTGCTATCCATGAGCACTCGGCTTGTGCTCATGTTATTGTCGTGCGGGTCTGCCTTTCGCTCGCGATGTTTGTTTGCCTACTTGTATACATTTGCACGAGACTGATGTCTCGTTGCAATATATTATAACGGGTTGCTACCCGTACCCACGCGGTATTCGAGGCAGGTTGAGCGAGCGACGACACAGGCAGCATTGGCTATAAGGATAGCATGCTTGCTTAGAGATCTCGGGGGCGCCGGATCGATCCTCGGTCCCGGCGCTCCTTTTGTGTTTTTCGTCGCTCACTTAAGGTCCCACCCCGTTACATGGCGCCTAACTGAAATACCCACAGAGAGTGGAAAAAGAAGCTTCCTGGCGGTCTCCCGATCTTCTGCGTCAGAGGAGGAGACGAAGAAAAGAAGAACCCCCACCTATGATCTACGAGGCTCTCCCTAGGCTCGCCTTCCTCGAGGGAAGAGGGATGGAGCGGATCAAAGAGGTGTGGGGATGTACTGGAGACATCGTCGAAGAGCTAGTCAGTGAAGAGGCTCCCCTGCATTACCGCACTGCACAGAGAGTTGTAGAGTTGAAGCCGGGACGGTACTCCAACTCTAGCGGGGGGTTATAACGGGTTGCTACCCGTACCCACGCGGTATTCGAGGCAGGTTGAGCGAGCGACGACACAGGCAGCATTGACTATAAGGATAGCAGGCTTGCTTAGAGATCTCGGGGACGCCGGATCGATCCTCGGTCCCGGCGCTCCTTTTGTGTTTTTCGTCGCTCACTTAAGGTCCCACCCCGTTACAATATATATATAATTATTATACACACATATACATATATTGGTACAAAATACGTTAGGATAAATTCATTACCACCAATGTTTAAGAACCTTGATTTGAGCCGAGTTTTCTTTTTTGCCTACTACGAAACTCCTTTACCCCTAGATGATGCTCAGTTACAATAAATTATTTTTAAAGGAAGAAAAAACTTTTTTTCTTTTTTTGAATGCATTTTTTGCGCATCTCTCATTATTTTCTGTAAGGTGAGACATTAACAGGGTTTGAATCAAGCTTTCGAAAAAAATTCAGAGAAAGTTTAGGCTCAAGAAAGAAGAGAGTTTATAACATAGAGGAAATCTTAGAGGATTACAGAGAATCAGCAAAAGACCAAGATAGAAGAAATCTAGAATCAAAAGAAGACTACTAAGATTATTTTTTGAGTAGTTGATCCGAATTCAACCTTAATCGCGACAATGACCAACAGTTTTGCCAGGATGAAAACCATTGGTGGTATATCCACTTTTGGTGGACGACTCGTCTAAGGGACTACATACAGGATTTAAGGAATGCTAATGAATTGATACCTCCGGATGGGCGACCTCGATTCATAAGAAATGTGTTTCAGCGAATAACCGGACCAGCGCAAAAGAGTCTTAATAACAAGACCATAACTGGTAGAAGAACTGATACATCACTTGAAGCAAAGATTTGGACCAGGAAGGAATTTTAGTTATTATAACACAAAAATTCAAAGTATAAGAATGAGAAATGGAGACACAGTAGAATACTTTTACGATGAAATTAACGTGCTCCTAAGCAGTACAAAGAATGCTTTGAGAGAAGAAAAAGGCGTTCAATACGATGAGCTGATGATTGCACCCCTACTAACCATAGCTGTGGACATTTTTATAAAGGGACTACGAGCCAATTTAGGTGAGAGAGTAGACTATTTCAAATCAGAAACCCTAGAAAGAGCCTATGAAGAAACAGTAAGATTGGAATGCAGAATGGAAGCCAAGATCATACCAGACAGCAGATCCTATAATGTAAGGCGTCGAGTCAATTACAACTATGGAAATAGGAATTATGGCAACCCGAACAATTACGAAAATTTGCGGAAAGACACAACGATTGTAATTTTAGAGACGCATATGTAGGAGTTATTAACAATCAAATAGGTAATGGGCTTAGTACGACTTGAGAAATGACACCCAGTTCAGTACCTTTCAAGAGCTTTGAACAAAGCTGAAAGAAACTACACTACAACTAAAAAGAAATGTTTAGCCGTGTTATACAAGCTACACCAATTTCGACCATATTTATTGTGCAAAAAGTTCACATTAGTGTGTGATCATGAACCAACTGGATGCATAGTAGGAAAGATCCAGGCCAAAGATTAATGCGATAAATGTTCAGATTCACAGGATATGAATATATCTTTAAATATAAAACCAGAAAACTGAATATGAACGCAGATGCACTCTCAAGAAATCCTCCAGAAATGACAGAAGAAGAAATCAATAAGAGCCTACGCAACATTACAATCACGATAACCGAAGAAAACCGAGAAATACAACGAATCAGTGCAGAAGGCGCGACATAAACATCAGTAAGCATCAGTAAGCCTCGTAGCAGAATACAATCAGAAAGCGCGATAGCATCAACGAAACCGGGTAGAGGAAGACCATCGGGAGCAAAGGCAAACTTAAAATTAGTAAAAACAAGAAAACCGGTAGTGCTAAAGAAATAAACATAGTGAATAACTAGACAGATCCGACGAGTTCAACTGAAATTGAAGATAACACTGACACATCCAGTGATCTAGGCTCAGAAACCTCATCAAGAAACAAAATATCACCTTTAAGAAGGTCCTGGGTATCCTCAACATCAGTAGCTTACGGAACTTACGGAGCCCTTTCGGCTTACAAAACTTAGCGAAAACATTAAAAAATTAAAAATATCATCAAATTGCTCATCGTTAGCAGAGTTTGCAAAACTATTTAGCTTACATGCGCAATTAGTTATTTTTCAGTAAAAATTAAATAAAGTTTTCATACCCATTTTCCGATGAAAATGACTTGCGCGAATAGGCTGAATCGTCTGCAAATTTTCCACGCAATTTTGCCATATCAACGGTTTATATGGAAAATGCGAATTTATCTGAATAAACATGATTTCCCATTTTCCAGCTATAGCTGTAATGTATAGTTGGTGCAGGCAGGTTGGTTATTGCGGGTCGGGATAGATGGCACCATACGTACCCAAATAGACGAGATATAGTCGCTATTCAAAAGTAAATAATTACTTTTCAATATTAATGTAATAAAAAATCCTAATATAAATAAAACATTACTTTATTAAAAATCCAGCACTGTCCTACGCTGTATCGTACAAGTTGCGTGAATAATCACACTTAGGATAATTTTACAGCGAATAAAGTTTAAAGTAAAATTTAAATTTAAGTTCAAATTTAAACACAAATCTAATCACAACCCAAGCCCCGACAGGGGGCGATTCTCTTATGTAACTGTCAATCCATAGCTAATAACAAATTTGGTGGCAGGGTGGCTAAGGCACAGGTCTCGCAACTTTTGGACCCGAGCTCAAATCCTGCGCGCGCAGAATTTTTTTTTCTTATTTGATACTCATCAAAAGAGATTATTCTTCGTATATTTATATTAAAGTTTTGCGATACATTCACTCATCTATATATTTAACGCCGAAAAAAATGATAGAATAAATCTTAATCTTATCTTCAAAAAAATTGAATTTTTTTTATAAACTATTTTTATAGGAAATCATCTGCAGTTCACGATGGTGAAACCCTTTTATTACAAAAAAAGTTTGGTGTTAAGTTATAAATAAAAAACTCAAGAAACGGAAACAGTTAATTTTCGAAAAATCATGGATTTGTCTAAAACATTGTCTAATAGCTCTGAAAAAAAAACAATTTTACAAAGAAAAAAGTTTTTATTCAAATTTTAAATCCTAGCTATAGACTAAGTACTTATCTGATAAAATGGATAATTTTATTGTTTATCAGATGAACTTTTCAGCAAATTTTAACAGGTGGTTTATATACTTCTGATTTACTATGGTTACTCTAGCTCTCTAGAAGATTGAAATTGAAATGATTCTACCTTTATGGTAAAGCAGGGTTCTAAGCGAATCACTGCCACTGGCGCTCGCGCATAGCTCAGTCGGTAGGCAATAAATTTGAAATTGAGCTATTATTACAACTGGACGGTTTTCTGATTTCTGATAACTTAAAAAACATAATTTTACTACGTATTTCTCAATGTATAGGTAATGGTGCGAAATGGAATGAAAAAAATAACAATTTTACGGAAATCATTCATTAAAGAAGCATGGTCGTTAATTGTTAATACATTATTAACCTAATAATTTTTTTACAGAAAACATTTTTTTCCTAAAACTTGTATATAAAAAATCTTGGGATAATCATTTTTTTTGTAAATATAACAAATCCATGATTTTTCGAAAATTAACTGTTTGCGTTTCTTGAGTTTTTTATTTATAACTTTACAATAAACTTTTTTTTGTGATAATAGGGTTTCATCAGCGTAATCTGCAGATGATTTCCTATAAAAATAGTTGATAAAAAAATTTGATTGTTTGAAGATAAGATTAAGATTTATTCTATCATTTTTTTTCGAAGATTAATCTCTTTTGCTGAGTATCAAATAAAACAAAAAAAAATTCTCAGCGCGCAGGATTTGAACCTGGGTCCAAAAGTTATGAGACTTGTGTCTTAGCCACCCTGCTACCAAATTTGTTATTAGCAATGGATTGAAAGTTACATATGATGATCGCCCCCTTTCGAGGCTTGGGTTGTGATTAGATTTGTGTTTAAACTTGAGCTTAAATTTAAATTTTAGTTTAAACTTATGTTAAATTTTTTTCGTTGTAAATTTATCCTATGTGTCATTATTAGCGCGACATGTATGATACGGCGTAGGACTGCCCAGGGTTTTTAAAAAAGTAATGTTTCATTTATATTAGGGTTTTTTATTACATTAATATTGAAAAGTAATTATTTACTTTTAAATAGCAACTATATCTTGTCTATTTGGGTACATGTGGTGCCATCTATCCCGACCCGCAATAACCAATCTGCCTGCACCTAACTATACAGCTATAGCTGGAAAATGGGAAATCATGTTTATTCTGATAAATTTGCATTTTCCGTATAAACCGTTGATATGGCAAAATTGCGTGGAAAATTTGCAGACGATTCAGCCTATTCGCGATCTTTGCAAAATACAAGAAATCTGCATTCGAAATCTTGTGCAAAATATAAGAAGATACGAAGAGAGAAGTTGCATAATTGAAGATCCAGAACCAGAAGTAGAGTTACCCTCACATTTCTCGGATGATGAACCACCAGAGAAAATGTACTTCAGGATATAAGAGTTAAATCCACATTTTGGTACAGACCAAATGTACGAAGTGTTAGGAAAAGAATGAAGAACCTGATCAATCGTACGCAAGAGAAAATGCAAGCCATGTTACCGTATGTGACTCCTTGCCAGATACGGACGCGGAAACAACAAGTGATATATTGATCTTTCCACCAAGGAACGAAATTTCTAAAACACCGACGATAACCAAGATACATTCTATAGCAAACAGCACAATGAATCCTAAACAAACACGTAACAAAGCTGTATTAACAAAAATTGAGGAAGCAGACAACAAATCAGCAATCGACATAAGATATTCCGATGCTAGCTAAAAATCTCATTTGTCAATTAGGAGTCCCGAGAGAATACTATCAGACACGGTAACCCGCTTTCTATCGAGCATAGTAGAATCCTTGCTAAATCGCTTTAAAAACAATCGACTCACAACATTAGGCTAATGGCCTCAGACTGTTCTTTAAAAATAAGTTACGCTCCTCTAGTGAATCATTATCAACCATTGCCAAAACGTTAAGGTTTCGTGGGTCATCGATATTTTGTATCATAATGCGACGACGATTTCTACGTATTGGTGGTCGATGTCTCTCTCTCTCTCTCTCTCTCTCTCTCTCTCTCTCTCTCTCTCTCTCTTTCTCTCTCTCTCTCTTTGCACAATACGTCGGATTGTCTCGTGATTCGGGTAGTAAAGCCTCTTTGGATAGTTCTGGTGGTAAGACTTTGCCGCAGCACGATATCGACCAATATCAACCATTTCGTTTCTTAAATAATCCGGCATATTTGGTTCCATAAGGTTGCCAGCTACTAAAAAAATTCCATACCAATTATCCTGAGAAGGACATTGTACGAGTCTACGGAAGTGTTATTTGAGGATTCGATTGAAACATTGTAGACTTGTACTGAATTACGCCAAAAGCAGGAACAAAAATTTATGTCGGCTCAAATAGATATTTGATATTGATTTCCCACAACATATGCTGTAATTTGATCTTTTTCATTAAGTTTTGGAATGCATAAATTTCTCACTTAATTTCAAACGTCTGGTTGAAAAATAGTACTTAAAAGTACCTTGCCAGAGGAATTAAGGTGGTCTGGTTTCAAACTAGTCGCTTGACCTTGAGATGACCTTCGGTACCCCAACCAAAAATACCATTCTGAACGTCAAATTTCCCGCTCTTTTCATTCCTGCAATAAAAAATATGGTTCCTATTTAACAAATCAAAGGTGATCTTCTAGATCATTCAAGTTCTCATGAGGTCAAATTGGAACGCATCATCCGACTTCTCCCTTGATATCCGACAACTTTTGCCTGAAACATTATTTCTCAGAACGTGTTCTTCTCGAGATAGTTGAGTGGCTTATTTAAAATGGGACACCCAAGACTGAAATTCGTACTGAGATCTATATGAGATCTATATGAGATGTACATGAAATCTACATGAGATCTATATGAGATCTCATATAATATTTTCACGCAGGTACTGATGATGTAGACAACATAAATAGAAACATCGCCACCTTATTCCAAAGTCAGATCAAAATGATATATCTACTGTACCAAAATGCACATATTAATATTTATCGATTACAGCCAAAAATATCTTCAAATAAATAAGCGAACTCAAGTACCTTGTGGAAACTATGTCTTACGTGAACAGATTAGAATCAACTTTAGATCACATGATAATCAGCAGTGAAAATATTCTATCAGTATTATCAAAATTGTAAAATCATCAAAAATTGCCAAAACAAAACATTTTGCAGCAAATTAATCATGACATAAAAAGAGTAAATGAAGAGTTGGATTTTCCTATAACTGCAGAACACATGAGAAGTGAAGAAATAGCCAAAGTATCGAAGATTGTCGCGTTGCATAAATACGGGAGGACCCTAACTGTGTTATATCTACCTTTCATAGATAGGACACCATACTAGTTATATAGCAGGCATCGTCAAAATGGCACCGACATGTAACGATAGGACAACAAATATCGTAATAGTGGGAGAAATAACAAAGAACACAGAGTTTACTTATCTGTACAAGCCTGATTTAAATTTAAAGATAAAACATTTATATCTTCTATTGGAAGAGGAAAAGAACAATCTAGAAATCAATGATTCCGAATCAGTAAACATGCTAGGACCAAATATGATAAATGAGATTGGAGAACATCGAAGGCAAAATTACATTACAAGTACATTATTATACGAAGGTATCACATTACAATTGATCATAATTGTAGTAATTTTGATCATAATGATCAAAATGAAATGTGTACAAAAATTACCCTGCACAAGAGAAAAAAAGCGTAATTACGTACCCCTCAACTTAACACTATCCTTAACTGACAATGCAGCAAATTCAAATCAACCCCGAAATCCAAACATTTCATACCTAGCCCCAAGCCCAATGCATCATGCAAATTAAAAAATACACAGTCAAAATATGAATTACCAAAGCAAGAAGCAGAAGCAGAATAAAGTACACGTACCCTCAAACACACCCTCAAAAGAGACCCCCCCCCCCTCACATACACAAACAAGTTCCTCACACGTACGCAGCAATTTCACTTAACATTTTACAATTTTAATTACAGGACATAAAAGGGCGACAAATAAAAGGACAAACTCACTCTCATTCATTATAATTCGAATTCGAATGTATAGGCACGTCATATGTAATACACGTGGAAAGACACAGATACGACCCTGTAAGCAGGAAATGTATACACATCCATACGGACATTTTCTAAAAACACAAGTCGAAAATTTTATTATTACAAAGCTTTCTCTAGAAGCAAGCAAAACAACAATAATATGAAAAGCATGCCCGTTACCGTAAAATGTAATACTAGCACAATGAAATATTACTTTTCGATACAAGTGCGTAAAAGTTGATTCAAAACGAGTGAGAGGTTCATCGCCCGAGCTTCGCACATGTATCGAACATTTTTTTTTTTGATACAGCGAGCGTAAATGCGATTTTAAAAAGTTGCAAAGTACGTAAAATCGCACTTTACGCTGTATCAAAAATATATAAACAGAGCCATAGAATACTAACACAATTGTGACGAGAGCGATAGCCCTCGTCTAGCCGAGCAATCTTTTCCTTCCGTAGCATGTGTTTACAGGCTATTACAGCGGGAGCGGAAGCGCGGGACTGCTGAGCGGAGCGGGGGAGTGAGAGAGTCACGCGAAACGCGACACGCGACACGCGCGGATAGATATGTTTCGGCTACCGAGAGAGAGACACCCGTGGTTTTTGCTACGTGTGTGGATCCCGAGAGTGATTGTGACAAGCTACGTCTATCTTCGCGATTGCGCCAGGCGTTCGACCCGAGAGACTCCAATTGTGTGAGTCACCTCTTCCTAGGGAAAGCCTATTAGCGACTTCTTCGACCTTCGAGTCTATGTAAGTACTAGCTCTCTCTCCCTCCCTCTCTCTCTCTCTCTCTCTCTCTCTCTCTCTCTCTCTCTCTTTCTCTCTCTCTCTCTCCCTCTCTCCCTCTCTCCCTCTCTCCCTCTCTCTCTCTCTCCCTCTCTCTCGCTCTCTCTCTCTCTCTCTCTCTCTCTCTCTCTCTCGCTCCCTCCCTCCCTCTCTCTCTCTCTCTCTCTCGCTCTCTCCCTCCCTCCCTCCCTCCCTCCCTCCCCACAGTGGGACGAAACAAGGTCGCTGTGGACAAATCATTCTAGATACCTTTAGGATGGACGAAATGAAACGATTTTTTTTAAAATTGAAGCTGAGGAAATTTCCTATCGATTGCTCGAGCCCGATTTTGAATTAAGCTCAATGCCGTCCCGTGAAAAATCAAGGAAGAACAGGAAATTTTAATTTCAAAATTCAAATTTAACATAGAAAACAGAAAAGTGGACCAAATCAGTCTTTTTTATTTAAACTGAACTATTATAAATTATATTTTCATTTTTCTTTTTATATCAAGATTTAAAACATTTTTGAATCACCTATTACATCATTTATAAAAATACACAAAAATAATAATGAAAACCAACGAAATTTAGTAAAATTTAGTAGCTGTTATTAGCTTTTTGCTTTGAAATTATTTTCTACAAACAAAAAACTAGTAAAACATAATAAAAGCTTAAAAACATTTAAAAATTTAAAAAAAGATAATTAAAGCTTGCAAACACTATTAAAAAACAACTATTAAAAAACACTATTAAACGTTATAAATTATTACTGGAGTCTAAAATCCACACTTTATAAACTGTTATGAAAATCTAATACAATCTAATAATTTTATTAAAAATTATATGCTTAGCATTATGCAAAGTAACAATGAAAGCCTATTTAAAATAAACGTATTATTTGTAGGAATCATATCAAAAGCTACATATATAATAAATAAATAATATATTCTAAAAATGATAAATACGAATAATTTTTTTCATGATACAGACCGCCACTGAATGTTTCTGACGTTGACACTTATATAATTATATAGTTAGTATTTAAAAAAATAAGATATCTATTATAGATTATTATTATTTAGTTTATTTCTTGAAGTTCATAGCTTATCAAATACTGAAAAATACAGGTTGATATATTTTTTAATAAATATAATATTTAATTCATAAATATGATTATTTATTGTATTTTTATTTATTTCTACATAATTTCAGGCAATTTCAAAATTCCTAATTGAATTCAAAATAGTTGTTTATAGTTAAATAATAAAATGAATTCCATTGAAATAGAAAATAAAAAGTTGTTTCTTATTTTATGTAATTTAACAGAGAAAACTGCAATAAATATAGCAACTGTACTAAAGAAACAATACCAATTTTCTGAAGAATTAGATAGTATAGTTCAGCGAAAACTGCAGCAATATTTCATACCATTAGCGAAGAAAAAATTAAAAGAATCTTTTTTCAACATAAACCAATGCTTGACAAAGAATTCAACATGGTTGAACACTGCTTTTACTGCTACAACAGAAATTTCATCAGATAAACGCAAATCGAAAATGTATGATGATTGCTCTGAAAAAACAAAAAAAAGAAGAATTAAAACAGTAAAAGAAATGCTATTAATGCAACCTGATATTAGTTTATCTGAAATAATAGACATTTTAGGTGAAAACACTATAATTGATATCAAAAAAAAGTTTTCTGCAAGAGACCTATAAAGTATCAAAAGCGGATTATGAATTCCCAAATGATGGCTACGTAAATAAATTCACTAACGAAGAAGCCCTAGCCCTCTTTATCGATCTAAAATTATCAAAAATACTTTTGGAATTCTTAGAAAAACTTTGATTTTTAAGAGTATTGACATTTTGCCTGCATACCAACAAAAAACCGAGGCAAAAAATAATGTTATCCACCTATTAACACTATAAAAATTAATGAAGAAGGAGCCACTATAGATCTTCAGAGTTTATTAGATCACGTTGCAAGAAGGTCATTACAAATAAAACAAGTCACTACGTCAAACAATATCAGAAACTTAACGATGACGGTTAAGTATGGATGCGATGGTACGTCTGGAATGAATGCTTATCAGTATCAAGGAGTGAACAATAAAAACTCGAATGAGAGTTTATTTTTAGTGTCGATGGTACCACTTTATCTTCAATCTGTAGATAAATCTATAACAGTCTGGCAGAATTTTAAAACATCTTCTCCTAATTCTTGCTTACCTATATCATTTCAATATGAACGAGAATCTAAAGATAAAATTTTAAACGAAATGACAAAAATAAAAAAGCAAATAAGAAGACTAAAAACTGTAAAGATCTTGATTGATAAGATAACCTACTTTATTAATTACGAACTAATTTGTACAATGGTTGATGGAAAAGTTTGCCAAGTATTAACAAATACTTCTGCTTCTTCAAATTGCACAATTTGTGGATCAAAACCATCTGAAATGAATCACTTAAATGATGTAAGAGCTACCGAAAATAATAAAAGCGCCTATGAATATGGATTACAAACTCTACATGCTTGGATAAGATTTATGGAATGTGTACTTCATATTGCTTATAAGTTACCATACAAACAATGGCAAGCCAAAACACCTGAACAAAAACAAATAAGTAATGATAGAAAACACATGATACAAGGTGAAATTCGTAAACAGTTAGGACTAATCGTAGATATGACACGTCAAGGAAGTGGTTCAGCTAATGATGGAAACACTGCACGCAAGTTTTTTGCAAATTACAAAATTATTGCAAAAATTACTGGGATCAGAGAACAATTATAGTTTAGATTTTATGTAATTCTACAAGTTTTGGCTTTCGGAAAAGCAATTGATGTTGAGAAATTTCGTATTTTCGCCTTTGATACTGCAAAAACGTATGTAGAAGATTATGAATGGTACTTTATGCCAGCTTCAGTACACAAAATTTTAATTCATGGAGCTGACATAATCGAATCTTTTGTTATACCAATCGGAGAACTTTCCGAGGAAGCACAAGAAGCTCGAAATAAAGATTTCAAAAAATGTAGAGAAAATTCTAGCAGAAAATCATCTTTAACAAATATGAACGAGGATATACTACTTTTTTTGCTAGTTTCTGCTGATCCATATTTGGGTACTTTAAGGAATGAATATAAGAAAATTGAAAAACCATTATTGCCAGAAGCTAAAGAATTGATGTTGGTTGACAATAATACTGATGATGATGACGATTCTTCTGATAAAATATAAAAAATTATTTAAACTTTGCTGTATTTAAAAATATTTGTTATTATGAACTTATCATTAACATTAGAAAAACAACTACTAACAATGTTTTTAGCCATCGAATCATAATGTAATCAATTATTATTTGTTATTTTTTCATCCCGTTTAAAATAAACAAAATTTTTTTTCAATTATTGGTTTGTTTTTGTTTATTGATAACGATTTTTTTTTCTTACAATTTAATATTTTTTATTGTGGTGAAACTCATTTGTCTTTGAATGTAAAGTATAGGTTTATAAATAATTTAATTTAATAATTTAGAGATAGAATTGATGCAACATAAAAATGTATACTTATAAGAACCGATCAATTTTCCCTTACACGCTATTTTGTAAGTGGCCTCATTGTTTCATTTATTATGGCAATTGAGCAAATAAAATTTTAGTTTACGTATTTCGCATCTAAACTACATTATATTATACTTAAAAGAATGAAATATATTTCTAGAAAATAAATTGGCAGCGAATATTTATTGCCAACATACCTAGTTAAAAATATAAGTACAATCACAACATACCTATAGATAAGTTGGACAAAATAATGTTACAGACATTTCTTACAAAATATCAGATGAAATATCATTTACCATAAGAATCGAATAGAGATTACGATTTATTTTGCGATTTTTGCAAAAAATGTAATAGAAAAAGCTAGCTCTGCATTTTTTGGTTATGATTTGGAAGACTTAAACCACTATTGTAAGTAAAAATACATTATTATAATTTATTAGCATAATTTGCATTTTTCGTGAGTAATACATTTTTATTACTAAGTTGTAACTATGTCCCTTTTGTTTATTCTAATGTAAACCACCTTTATAATTTTTTTGGGAACGATTCGAGCAGTTAGACTATTTATTCTATGCTTTAAATCATAATTTTCATAATTTTTAGCAATTTTTACGGCGTTTTTTATTTTTTGCAAGAGAACTATATCGATTGCCAAATGGGGACTTGTGCAGATACTTTCGCAGTGTAAAAAGGCATCTCTATGAATTTTTTGGTGTTGATTTTAATGATATGACAGTGTACATTTTGGATTTTCAGGTTTAAAGGGCATTTTTCGTACTTTTTCGATTTTCCACGGAGTTGTATTGATTATAATTTAAAATCCTACTGTGGAGGCCGAAAAAATACATTTTTAGCTTCAATTTAAAAAAAAAAGACTGATTTGATCCACTTTTCTGTTTTCTATGTTAAATTTGAATTTTGAAATTAAAATTTCCTGTTCTTCCTTGATTTTTCACGGGACGGCATTGAGCTTAATTCAAAATCGGGCTCGAGCAATCGATAGGAAATTTCCTCAGCTTCAATTTAAAAAAAAATCGTTTCATTTCGTCCATCCTAAAGGTCTCTAGAGTGATTTGTCCACAGCGACCTTGTTTCGTCCCACTGTGCTCCCTCCCTCCCTCCCTCTCTCTCTCTCTCTCTCCCTCTCTCTCTCTCTCTCTCGCACTCTCTCTCTCTCTCTCTCTACACTCTACTCTCCAATCTACTGGAGGAAGCCAAGGCCTTAGCCCCAGACCATCAGGGTCTCATCAGCATCAACGAGCTGCTTTCCCCAGAGATACATAAACTTCGTGTTAGGGCCAGGCTGGAGGCCAGGAGGAGACAAGGGTGCAGATCCTACGTGAGAGACGGGAGAATCTTCATCCGCACTGCTGAAGATAAGGAGCGAGCCACCATCATCACCAGCGATGAAGATCAGACACCTCATTCCACCTACACCACCATCATCTTCATTTTCGCTCACCTCATCTTCATCCGTTTCCAAGGCAACTCTGTCCGACGGTCTAAGGGTCTGCCATTTCAATGCGAACTCTCTTACGGGTCACATTGAGGCGGTAAGGCTCTTTTTGTCCACTCGTCCCCTTTATCACGTAATAGCTGTAACTGAGACCTGGCTGGACGACAAGGTACAAACAATACCTAGCTAAAAGTAAGCCAGGGAAGCCAGAGTATCTCTTCTGCGAGATCTCCGCAAAAGAAGTCTCCCCTATCTTTGTGGGAGTTGTGTATCGTCCACCCCATGCACCTTTCATTCAAGGTAATGACTTTATTGAAAAGCTTACGACTCACGTGCACAATTACTCCACAAAGATAATTATGGGGGATTTCAATGCGGACCAACTCTCTAGATCTGAAGATGCCAAATTCATCAAGGCCTTCGTAGAGGAGAACTCCCTTCAGTCGGTTCCTTATGGTGCAACACACCATAAACTGGAATCAGACACCTGGCTTGACCTCTGCTTAATAGACGAGCAGGATCGCCTGCTGTCACACTGGAAAACTGACACACCATTCATAAACGGACATGACCTAATCACGGCCACTCTAGACGTACAGATACCACGCTACGACCCTAAAACTTTTACATACAGAAATTACAGAGGAATGTGTGTCGAGAGACTGAAGGCCTACCTCGGTGCATGTGACTGGTCATCGCTCGCCACTTCATCACTTGACGATTGCATCACCACCCTTAACACCAACCTGACTAACGCCATTACTCATCTCGCCCCATTACGGACAGTGACACCTGGACCGAAGCGTCACCCGTGGTTTACCACGGCTCTTCGTGACCTCTTGAAAGAACTGAACAGACTCTACAGGCGGTTTCGTAGGTCACGTCTCCTGCTGGACCTGTATTTTTACAGAATAGCGAGGGACGATGCTCATAGGCAGGTCGAGGATGCCAGGCTGAACTACTATCACACACGCCTGTCCTCCTTGACCGATTCCGGTGAGATCTGGAGAGAGCTGGAGAGACTTGGAATCACCACCTCCAAAGTAAAACCACCCTCTCGTTTCTCCAGCGAAGACCTCAACGCATATTTCAGCGGCATTTCCAACGACCGACTGGCCCCCACTGTGGAGGAATACATGCAGACCCTGGAGAGTCTGAACATCTCCGAACATTTCTACTCTAGAGAGATAACGGAATCGGACGTTTTATCTGCAGTGATGCACTTTGACTCCCAGGCCAGGGGTAGTGACAGCATCCCACAGGTTGTCATTTACAAAGCATTGCTGGTACTGGCTCCATTCTTATGTCGTATTTTCAACCTTTCTTTGAGCGAGTCACGTTTCCCCTCGGACTGGAAAAAGTCACTAGTGCATGCACAGAGTAAAGTCAATTCACCAACAGCCTTAACTGACTATCGTCCGATCTCTCTTCTTTGTTTCCTGTCCAAGGCGCTGGAGTGGCTAGTGCACAGACAAACCTCGGAGTATCTTGAGTCAAGACTTTTCCTTGACAACTTACAAACTGGTTTTCGCACTGGCCACAGCACACAGTCCGGCTTAATTAAGTTGACTGATGATATCAGGCTTGGAATAAACAGAAAAAAGGTAACTCTTCTACTTCTTTTTGACTTTAGCAATGCGTTTGACACAGTGTGTCACGCCAGACTACTCAAAAAGCTAATCTTTTTCGGCTTTTCTAAGTAGGTTATCCGCTGGTTTGCCTCCTATCTCACAGGCAGAAAGCAGGCCGTCATTGGTGACAATGACGAACTCTCCACTTTTCTACCGCTAAACACGGGAGTACCACAGGGGTCCGTACGGGGACCACTATTATTCGCATTGTACATCAATGACATCGGCCTCTGTTTGGACTCAGACGTATCTCATCTCATCTATGCGGATGACCTGCAAATTTACAGCCAATGCCACCTAGAGGAGCTCGATTCCTGTTCCGAGAGGATGAGTGCTGATGCCGAAAGGATAATGGGCTGGGCTGCGCAAAATCATCTTAAACTGAACGTACTCAAAACTCAGGCGATCGTCCTGGGCTCCTCCTATTATATAAACGCTCTACCTTCCACTGCTAACACCTACATTAAAATAGGAGAGGCCCGGGTTGAATATCGGTCGACAGTGCGTAGCCTGGGGTTAGTGCTTGATTCTAAACTCACCTGGAAAGAGCACGTTACACAACTGTGTAAACGTGCACACTCGCTCATGTACAGATTGTATTTTTTTAGAAAAAGTACTGGCTTCGAGCTGCGCAAGCATCTTGTGCAAGCTTTACTTTTCCCCATCATTGACTACTGTTCATTGGTATACTGTGACCTCTCACAAGAACTTGACACCAAATTACAGAGACTGGTGAACACAGGAATACGTTACATCTATGGTATAAGGAGGGACGAGCATATCGCCCCCTACAGGCGTGAGTTGCAATGGCTCACCACCGCCGGACGTAGGAAGTACTTTACGGCCTGTTTTCTAAGAAAACTCTTCAATACCGATACTCCATCCTACATCTTGGCCTTTTTTGACTTCCACGTCGCACTCCGCCCAGTGAGGGGCGAGGTGACTCCCCTGGACATCCCTGTTTTCGCCACAGAGGCGCTGAGGAATTCATTCCACGTAAGTGCCTCATATCTCTGGAATTCATTACCAGCTCATCTCCGCAACGTTAGATCATTACCTCCTTTCAAACGTCAGGCCAGGCAACATTACCTTAATCTCGAGAAAACTTAAATAGCCGTCTCAAATCCAGCTTTAAATAATATTTCTCACCGCATATACAACATGCATACCACACTCATTCAAAGAATTCATCTCACACCATTCCTCATATATGCATCCTCATTCTTCATTATAATTTCAAAATTTTTAAGCTGTGTTTTTTTCTACAAACACCCGCGTAAATATTTTCTGTATTTTATATCTTTTAACTCTTTTTTTGTATAACAAAATGTACAGCAAAATAAATTTAATCTAATCTAATCTAATCTCTCTCTCTCTCTCTCTCTCTCTCTCTCTCTCTCCTGCGAATCTCATCACGGCTCGTCCGCCCTCTCGCTGACCTTCTCATTTCCGTGCGTAGACGCTCGTGCCGATACGAGCTTTTTATATCGCTTATTATTTGAATAAACGTTTCGTTCACTTATTCTGGCGTACACCCTTACAATTCCTTGCTATTTGTATGCTATTTCCCTCGCTTTGCCTTCTTTCTTTCCGCGACTATTTCAGCAGCTCAGCCGCCTCCGCGGACACGTCGTTCGCTTCCCGAACTTCGTGCGACCTGACTAGCCCGGTTCCCGACGGCTCGCTATACGACGAGCAAACAAGTCGCGCGATCGCAACTTGATTATATCGGAGTAGCAGCTCTCCGGCCGCATAGCACGCAGCTGATGTCTGCACACCGTTATACAATATAGTTATAAATAAGTATTAAATTATACACATACATATACATTAAGATATTAACAACAAATATAAGTGCAAGAAGTGGGATTATTTTAATAAACAAAATTTTAGTCTAGATTTTATATTACATAGAGGAATCATGGACTATGGACCCAAAACAACAACACGTAAGTCAATAATCAAATCAATGAAAAGCCACAGTCAACATCGGTTTCTCCATTCGATCATCATAACAGAGAAAACAATCACATTCCACTCACGCACCAAAACACACGCACACACAGATAAGTAAACTGAGCAATTAACAGTACAAATAAGTACATACTCCATACCGTCATCGTTTTGTAGACATAAGATAAATAAAAGGAGATACAAAAGCTGATAACGAAATAGTCAGTCACTCACATCAACAAACGACAAAAATTCGATAATCATCAGATCAGGTCTGAAATATTCCAAAACAAGGTACAATATTATTCAGCGATACAATTTTAAGCTCACTAACTATTTGCAAGCACTTACACTGACACAGAAACAAAATACCCAAAAAAACACAAAACAACAGGTAACACCTCAACCATATACATTTGATTCTTCCTTGTACTAATCGGGTGGACAGACTCATGAAATACTTTTAAATATTATAAGACAATATAACAACAAGACATCATCGACTTACTCCAAAGTTGGACAATACCTGTAGGTATATTAGTTTGCCGGGAACAACAAGCATTCTTAAGAGGGAAGGGATGTTAAGTGACGAAGTTGCTCAATTGTAAAATAAAATAATATAAATTACATGTAGCAGAAAAAACGAGAATCTTTGACTATTTCCTCACATATACCCATACCCAATTTATAACTTCTTTGAAGGCGGGTCCGGTTGCCTTCGGCAGGCAGTGAGTCGCTGAGAGCCCAGTCCCTCGTACCTACCTAGTATTCCCGTAAACAAATGAATGATTTGTACCAAGCCCTTGTAAGTGATAATCTTGCACGTAGAGAGCAGAAAAGATAAAAAATTTAGCAATGCATGAAGTACTGTAACCTCTTCAATGATTGTAAAATCCAATTCCCTGCAGAGGGTAAAGATTACTTAGAGTTGAAAAATCATGGTTTTAACCCATTAACGACCAAAAGGGTCGATTTTACACTTAGTTTTTGTTGCTGAATTTCAAGTACTCAACCAAAGAATAACTCGACCTAAGGTATGATTCTTTATGTTTTTGGGTATGCTGAATCAGAATCTGGCCATAGAATTTAAAAATTTTGACTAGAAAAAAATATATGGCGGTTTTTTTGAGAAAAAATTTTTAAAAAATGGTCATTTTCAAAAGTTATGAATTTTTTTCAGGCCTAAAACGTATGAATTCATGGAGCTCCGATCAACCATCGATGCACAAATTACTTGAAGTTTACTAGGAAATTTTTATATACGCGCTTTTGTTTTCAAAATGGCTGCCAAAATGCAAAAATAGCCGAAAAAATGAATTTTTTTTCAATAATTTTTTTCTTAAAAATCAAAGGCTCAAATAAAAATTGTCTATGAACAAAAATGTCTTAAAATTGATCAAAGAATACTCTTGAATTTTTTCAGATGTTTTGGAGACATTTTTTGAAAATTTGGTTTTTGTTTTTTTTCCGAAAATACAAAATCATCTCCAAAAATTAGAAAAAATTTGAGAGTATTCTTTGATTTATTTCAAGACATTTTTATTCTTAGGCAATTATTATTTGAGCCTTAAATTTTCGTGAAAAAATAATTTATAAACTTTTATTGCAATATATTTTGAATGGTTTGGACATAACTGGTATTAGATCATAATGATAATGATCATATTCGTTTTGAATCATAATGATTATATTTGACTTGTTTGTATTGTGAGTTAAATTCATCGAATACCTTCGAACAATTTTTTTCATCAATCATTCATCTTAAGTTTTTAAAAAATTTAACATTTTTAATGCATATATTTTTTTAAAAAAGTTTTGTTATATTGCACAAAAGATTTCATTATCTATATAACGAATAAAATTCTGAAATTGAGTTATTCATTATAACTACACGTATGATGTCAAGAAAACGTACAAGACAACTCAGAAGATGACGAAACTATTTTGATACTGAATGCAGATGATTCTGATTCTGATTATAATGCTGATATTCATTTTAATGAAACAGTACCAAGAGTTACCTACCAGCAAGTTTCAAAAAGCTATGAAACAGATTAAGCTAAGCTCGAAAATGACCACGAATTCGACTGGTTAGATGGTGAGAGGACATATTCGAATAAACGTACAGATGAAATATTATTGACAGAAAGAGTAAAAAATAAAATACGCAAGAGTGGGCCTAAAGAACTCTTTGATACTTTTTTTCAATTGAAATGAAACAGTACTTCACAAACTCGCTTCGCTCGGGCGATAAACTCACGAGTGTAGAATCAAATTTCGCACATGTATTATATTATTAAAAAGTTGCAAAGTACGTAAAATCGCACTTTACGCACACTGCTACTTATACACACTTTACGCTACTTATATGTTTGGACTATCCTGCGAGCTAAACATGGCCATAGATGAGCACGAGCTCGTAAAGAAGAGATTTTGAAAGAGAAATTAGACACACCGTTACTAATCACAAAAACAAAACAATCAATGACTTTCAAGAAACACTTGTCGATTTTGACAGTGACAACACATCCAAAAGAAACTCTAACGCAGACAGAACCCAGAGACCAAATCACGAAATCAAACAAAATCGTACCCACCCTCCCACTGAGAACGTATCACCAAAAAATCCAATAAATTCAAAAACTACGGGCAATCAGCTATGGCAAAAATCATAGACGTAGATAGACCAAAGAGTACAAGCTATACAGCCAAAAGCAGGCTAAAACAAACGAGACCTTTAATTTTACCCAAACTCATTAGATCATGCATTATCGGTTTTGATACTATAAAATCGTTAAAAATGCTAATTAATGCGGTTCAGAAAAAAATCTTGCTTACCGTAACTAACGCTGACGGTGAAATAGCATACGTGGACAGAAAATTCCGCGGAATGAATTTACGTTACTGGCAATTACAGATTCGGGTAGGCTCACCCAAGAAGGGAATCTCTCAGATGTAGACGGTTTTTACGAAGACTATGAAGAAAATTGAAAATCCGTACGAGCTCACTCTAGAGGAGATCGATGGAAAATTATAAACTTGTGACACTCTTGACGAGACACAAAAATAAAAACTAAGAAATATTCTTATAAAAAGAAAAGAAGTATTTGAAAAAAAACGGGATTATTGACTACCTACGAACACGAACTAATATTGACAGACACAACACCTTGGTTTTTTAAACCTTATCCTATACTTCTCGCAGACAGAACGGAAGCAACAGATGAAATAAAACGCATGTTACAATTAGATATAATACGACGCTCAAATAGCGTGTATAAAAACCGAATTAAAATCGTAAAAAAACGCGATGGATCGGTGAGACCATACCTCGATGCACAAATGCTTAATAAATTTCTTCAAAACAACTTTGAGGGACCTCCCGGAATCGACGAGGTTCTTTAAAGATGCACAGATAAACCAATAACTAGCATATCGGATTTTACGTCTAGTTACTGGCAAATAAAATTAACTGAAAATTCACGCAAGTATACGGCTTTCAAAATAAATTCACATGTATATGAATTTAACGTCGTCCTATTCAACATAAAGACAAGCGGTTCGGCGCTTATACGCGGGCTTGCGGAAGCCACATGGGACTTAGACGAATTTCTCGTTTTATTTGTGGTAGACCTTGTGATACGGTCACAAAATTTTGATGAGCACTTAAAGTATCTAGATAAACTATACGAGAGATTAATAAAACACAATTTGAGATTAAATTTCAAAAAATCATAATTCTTTTGTAAATAAATAGTTTTCTTGGGCCATTTCATTTCCGCTACAGGAATACGTCCAGATCCGGGAAAAATGCGCAGTATTGAAGATTTCAAACGTCCACGGAATTTGAAATAATTACTAAGTTTTATTGGCTTCGTAAATTTTTATTCGAAATTCACTAAGAAATTCCCGGAATCTTTAGTCCCATTGTTAGAATTAATGAGAAAAAATGTCATATTTCTATGGACTGATGTACAGCAAGCAACGTTTAAGAAAATCAAGTCATTGTTTTACGAAATATGTTTCTAAAATACGCAGATCTAAAGAAAGGCTACATTTTGACAACGGATAGCTCAGATTATGCATGCGCAGCGGCTCTTTCTCAGTTAAATGAGGAAGGAGATAAAGAAATTATCTGCTTCGTAAGTAAAACACTCAAGCGGAGCAAATACTCATACATTACTACGGAAAAGAAATGTTCGCCCTTGTGTGGTCGCTCAACGAGTTAGTTATTTTCTTAAGGAGGGCAGTTGAAATTATAGTCCGAACGAATCACAAGGCCCTCACATTTTTACGCACATGTATATTTTACAATCACCGATTGCAAAGATGGAACCTAGCCATCCAGGGCTACAATTTGAACCCGAAATATATACTTGGGAAACAAAATATAGAAGCAGACTATGTAAGGACTATGGATAGGAATGGTCAAACAAAAGCAGAGTAATAAAACAGAAATAATCATAACTGCTATTGTTTAACCAAAGTCACATCACGAATTAAGAAATATTTGTAAAAATATCCAGAGAGATCAGAGAAATGATCCACAGATTCAAAAAATCATAAATAAATTAGGAAATAAGGAAAATAAGACTTATGCACGCTAGATAATCGGAAATGTTGTATATAAAAAAGCTAAAGAGAGATCTAAAATTATTATGCCGTTTAATATTTTAAAAACTTTTGTAAATGAAGGCCACACCGAGTATGGACATATGGAGGGGCGAAAAGTAAATAAAATGTTATCAGAACATTTTTTTACAACAGGCTGACGAAGAAATTTGCTGAAATCTTGAAAACTGGTAACAATTGTCAAAAAACAAAATACTTAACTCGAAAATACAGAGAACTATTACAACCAATCTTAACGCGAAAGCCTGGAGAATTATTAATCTATAGATTACTATCTATGGACCACTACCGACCTCAGTGGGGGCGTAAAATATATTTTAACTACAATTGATGCATTTAGTAAATACATGGTATTTTACCCTCCTCCGTAGAGCCACAGCTAGTGCAGTTATTAAAAAGTTAATGGGAGACTTGTAACATGGCAGTCCGCTGCCAGTTACAAGCGGCCGCGCTGCGCGCGGCAAGAACTCGGCACGAGTGGACGAGTGCGGGTTCGGTCGTCTTCGTGGCGCCTCGGCCGACATCGACTAGGCTCGAACACGCGGGAGCGAGAGTAGGGAAGGTGAGTGACCCAACCTAACGTCGACCGTGAGCGGGATCGACGCAAGCGCTGCTTGATACCTCATCCCTTTTTGCGTCAGACCACCAGCCGAGTAAGGAGTTCTCCTTTGTTCACCGGTTCACCCGCTACCTTATATTTTGCACGCTTAGCTGTCGGACGATTTGGGCGACGTTTTGGTAAAGGAGTACTGCTCGCCAGACTACTGCGTTACTGTGAGTAAGGTGTAACTTTCTTGTGAGTGTGCCGATTGCGGAGTTGCGTGAACTCGCGGGTATGTAATCCGACATGTGACCAATATGGCGGCGGATTGCGGCGGAGCATGGGTGCGGCATTAACAGACTTCGTCGAGTTAGCGCGAAGAGTCGTTCGATGGGTTAAATACACATCACGTCGCTACCGACTTACCGCATACCGTAATTACTGTACACTGACTGACGAATATTCTTGACGACAATTTTTTACCAGCACAATTTTTTGACAAGCTATCGTTCTCGCTATCGCTTACACACCAGTTAATTGTTACTATACCGACGCTACCATTGTCACACTATGACTTTGGACTCAACAAGACTTTACACACAGGTTATCGCTTTCACTCTGAAATTCATAAATATCGTGAAAGTGACTTTCAAGCTATCGCTCTCGTTTTCATGACAATGACTAAAACCGAACATACACTAACAATCTATCATCCTTGCTCTCGTATACAACACAACCATGACCTACACGACAGATACACGGTCTCGGCTACCGCTAGTTCTAGTCCTCGCGCTACTTGTTATTAGGTTAAGACATCGTATTAGATTAGATTAAAAACCGAATATAATATAAGTGTGATAATAGGGACAGCGGTCCCGTTAACTTAAGTATAGTGGTATAAAGTGTCTGAGTGGTCGCGTCGAAGTTCGGGCGAGGTCACCGGCGCGGCAACGGCGGGCACGCCTGGGGACCTGCGTACGTCGGGAGGGAATGGTTATCGTCGGGGCGGGAAATCATGGTCTCGTGAGGGCAGACTGCGACGGACGCTACGATCGTCGGCACCGGTAGACGATCGGATCGGCGAGGCAGCTGTTCCCGTCCGCGTCGGGTAAGCCGTCCGGCGGCGTGTTGACGAACACGCCGCGGCTAGGGGGTTACAGCTGCGGGCACGAACGGTTTCGGCATCGGACCAGTGATTAGGATTTCGAGACGACCGGATACGCGCAGGGTGTGCGTCGGCATTGTCTCGCTCGAACCTCAGCGTGGTGACATGCGAGTCACAGTGTGAGTGCGAGTGAAATCGACGGAACGTCGTAGTTTGGAAAATTACGCGACTGGAGATCGCCGGAATCTAGATTAATAACGAATAAAGATTGTTAAAAGAAATACAGAGAGAGAGTCAACGTTAATACGTAACCATTCATTTTGTACTAGTACCCACGAGCTTTGTGATTGTCTCATTTTCATGTGTATTTGTTCGAATACTGGCTTGTCAAGCAGGTGGACGAAGTGGTGTTTCGACACAGGGCGGCGTCTCAAGGTAAGGGGGTCGCGGGATCCCTGGTACTCCGGTGCCTGGCGCCCAGAGCCGAGACGGCCCGCCGCCTCGTATGCATTGAAACGGGTTTAGGAGACGGAGGATTTCATCGGTAACACCAATGGGGTAAACCCAGCGTTACAGACTGTATACCAACTTATGGGAAGCCAAAAGCAATCATAAGTTGTCACGGAACCCAATTCCCACTAAAATGATACAGACGGCAAGGTCAACGCCATCCTCAACCACCACCACCCATATCATCAGGCCGACCAACCCGCTCCCTCCACCACCACCACCCGGCACCACCAGCACCAACGGGCTCGCCCGAACGCCAATACACATTACCAGCACCAACGTCACGCCAAGTTCCTCCTCCCCCACCACCATCGGAGAAGGAATATATACCTCCAACCCTCAAGGAATGACTGGCTGACAGAGCTGCTTGGAAGGGAAAAGTCTGGGCACACCGTCTGCTCCAAACAGTGTCGACGGAGCTCAGGCAGATGCCCGGCCAGGTGCAAGGGCGGCTAGAGGAGTTCGAGTGGTTTGCGAAGAAGTCGTGATAGTTATCCTTTCTCTGTTATTATATGCATCGCACATTTCTTTTTACTTTCTTCGCCTTCTTCACCGTTCTTTTTTTGTGTATATATATTCTATAAAACACATGGTTGTTTGAGCAAATATTTTGTAACGCGCTCTAATCTCTCCCTTGTCCTTAGTTTAAAGGAAAAATAAAATTTCGAGCAAGCTTCAAATTTTATTTTGAGGGGCACATTTTGAAACGGCAGCACGGCAGGAGATACCACGCGCGCATCACAACAACACATACAATTAAGCTACCAACATAGTCAACAAGCAAATGTACAAGTAGCGGCAACAACAAGGAAGAGCAACGTAAACAAAGCGCTTATACACACGGTATATGGGACTGCGAGGCGTATATAAGACCAGCGCGCACCGCAGCAAGCACTCATTGTCAGATTTTCTTGATTGCTAATCCGTTCAGCTCTCCGGGCTGGACAGACTATCATCATTCAGGGGCTCTCGCGTATATGAGTCATATGTATGACGAGATTCCCCCGACCCCTTATACACCAAGATTGTTTTTTATATTATAATAAAAGCAATAATTCTTTATGTATAATTCTATCAATTTACTCAGTCACTTTCCAAGGGTATCCTCCGCTGATGAAACGCGATTTCGCGATACATCAGCGGATCAACCTGGTCCATTTCAACTCGTCTCTAAAGTCGGTGTATTCCAGACCAACAACGATCACCGTTGCCTACGACTTGTCCAAAGTGTAGAAAGTGCTTAGTAGCTGAACTGGGCGAAGTTTGCTTTCCTTTCACAGTGCCATGTTGACCTGATTTTACCTGAAACACCTTTAAACGACTAACTCTGATACTCTCATTCTTGAGCCATAATATACAGTTGTTGGGGAGGAGAAGAATAAGATTGGTGGCGGGGATAACAATGTTAATGGTGGAAAAAATTGTCACGTGTGGGAGGAGAAGGAGGAGATACTCGTTGCGTGACAGTGGAAGTGGAAGTGGTGGGAGACAGAGTGTCGATTAAAAAGAAATGGGGCTGATTTAAACATTTCGAGAATCAAAAGAAGATAAAATACAGTATTATTATTATCAGCTCGTGTTATAATAACGACATCTTGGAACTACAGCGTTAGAAAACACCTGACAATGCAACCGTCACTTTCGATGAACTTATCGTCAGCAGTTTTTTTCTCTTTTCTTTACAATAGACATATCGTCTGTATATCCCATCATATTTTTGCGAATTGTTTGCAGAAAAATTGTCGAGAAATTTTTCGTTCTGTAGCCAAACATTATTATTATTATTATTATTATTATTATTGGTCTGGGCGGACCATTAGGTCCTGATGTCTAGGCTTACGCCCTTTGCATCCCCGGTAGTTAACTAGTGGTTGTACCAGTCTAGTTTTGATCTTTGAGGATCAGCATATCAGGTGGTATGCACCATTCTTGTATTACTTATCCATCAGGGTAAAAGGTGTCAGGTGGTATGCCACAGTTCTGTGTATCTTATTCCGTTAGTGACTTGTACAGGTGTATCACCGTCCTAACGGTCAGTGATTGGATCGCTATTGGTTCGCAAGTCGTCGTCCCCAACGCCCTATGTCTCTTTTCGGCTAAGGCTAAGCAGTGGCATAATACATGTATACTGCTTTCCTCATTTTGGTTACACCACCTGCATACTGGTGAGTTCGCTCGACCTATTGTGTGCTGGTGGTATCCCAGCGTTTCGTGTCCGGTAATTTGCTGAGTGAAGATCTTTGCCTCTGCCCTGGTAATATCTCGCATCTCCGACGCCCAGTTCTCTCTGATGCGCGATCCTATCAGTGCTTTGGCTTGTCTACACTTGTTGCTGTCGCACCATTCTTTTAGGTGTCGCTCTCTCAGCCAGTCGTGTACCGCCTCTTTGACGGTGCACGCCTGAATGCCAAGAGCGGGTTCCGGTCCAAGTAAGTCTTGTCCCGTTGCTATTCCGGCGAGTTCGTCCGCAATCTCGTTTCCCCTGATTCCATGGTATCCGGGAACCCAGTAGAGGGTGAGTCTGCGTACTTTCCCGCCGAGTCTGTTTAAGGCCATTATGCAGTCCCACACCAGTCTGGAGAAAGTGCTAGAGCCACCTAGCCCTGCTAGGGCGGCTCTGCTGTCCGTACAGATATTGATGCAGTCCTGTCTTTTTTCCTCGAGCGCGAGTTGTACGCAGAGCAGGATAGCTGTTATTTCCGCCTGAAAGACATTGGCGTGCCTTCCGAGCGGTGCTATAAGCCTTTTTTCGGGCCTTCTCCGGAAGACTCTAGCTCCCGTTCTGCCTTTCTTTCTGGCATCATCTATGTACCAGGTTTTACCTGCAGATGGACCAGGGTCATGTCGACTCCTTCTTTGAGCAGAATCGGGAGGATTCCCTCCTCTCCCGGTGATTTGTAGGAATCAAAGGAGCTGCTGGTCCACCTCAGTTTTGCCGGCGAGACAATCAGATTAGCAAGTTCCCTGCAGCCACTGATGTGGCGCGAACCTTCGCCACCGGTTCCCACCTGGTCCTCCGCCGTCTCGCATATATCCCCCGCTATCGTGAAGCCGGGGAAGTTCGACTCCATGAAGTGCGCCAGCGTCTCCTCGTCCGATTCCGTATACTTGCCAGTTGGGAATTTAACCGCTCCCAGTCAGGCTTCGGGATTGCGGGCTAGGATCTTGTTAAGCCTAGCCGCTTCTTTACCAGATTCCACGCTATTGCAGTACTCTCTCCAGCTTTCAGTCCGGGCTTTCCTTACTGCGTGGCGGTATTCCTTCTGTTTACTTCTCCAAGTTATCTATTTCTGGATATCGTTTCTCCTAACTGCTTTCTTGAGTAGAGCTTTGGTCGCTTTCTTCAGTTTTCCCAGCCGGTTATTCCACCAGGGTACCTCATATCTGCCTCTGCCCCTCACCAGTTTGCAGTTGGCTTCATATGCTTCGGTGAACACGCAGTGTTGAGCTCTCCTATCGTGTGGATCTCCTTTGGGAACCCTCCTTTTAGTTTCCCTTCTAGGTCTTTCCTGTATTCTACCCAGTTCGTGCGCCTGGGATTCCTGATCCATGTTTCCTGTTGTCGCGTTTCACCTGTAATCATAAAACAAATTTGTTCATGGTCGGAGAGTGAGGGTTCGTCCGACACTTTCCAGTCCCTAGTATATCCCACTAGCTGCCTTGAGCAGAGTGTGATGTCAATTACCTCTCTCCTCCTTACATTCATGAAGGTTGGTTCGTTACCTCTGTTGATGATCTCCAGATTTGTGGTAGTCAGGTACTCGAGTAGGGTCTTCACCCGGTCGTTAGTGTTTGTGCTTCCCCACACCAGATGATGTGCGTTAGCGTCACATCCGACAACCAGGGGGAGTCCCCTTTCCTCACAGTATTCCACCAGCCTGGATACTTCCTCTGTTGGTGATTCCTTTTCGAATGGGAGATATGCCGAGACTATGATCACCCACTGCCTGCCATCCCCTCTTGCTACCTCCATGGCTAAAACAGCAAGGTCAGCTGTGCATAGGTCCAGTAGTGGTGTTGTCTCCAGACCCTTCGTCACGATGCACGCCCTTCTTCTTTCGTTGCTTGGGCCCTTGATGACCTTGCCTGCCTCTCCAAGCCCTCTGATCGTTCCTCTGTAACACCAAGGCTCTTGTATTAGTGCTATGGCTGTGTGCACCGCTGTCAAACGCCTGGTTAATACCGCCGAGGCATACTTGCTGCGGTGCAAGTTAATCTGCGTTACTGGAATGTCTGTCGAAGCCATGATTGACAGCAACAGCTCCCCTAACGCTTGGTATTCCTTACTGCGACTCGGTCAGGGAGTATTTGAAGCTCACCTTCCCGATGTCGTAGTAGGCTTTGTTGTCCATCACCGAAAGCGTTTTAATTCCACTTTCGGGGATGCCCAGTACTAGCAAGGTGCGTTCGGCCTCCTCGCCCGATTTCTTCTCGGCGTTTAGAATCCTCCGCGCCCCTGTTTTTAGGGTGCCAGTATGGCTGCCTCCACCTCCATCCGATCCAGTGGGTCAGGAACCCCTGGGTTCACCTGTTTCTGTCAAACGGTTCTGCCAAGTTCGTCGTCTCCAGTCTGTGCCGGTTGGGTGTCAGCGCTCCTCCCTACTTCTTCTTCAATTTTTAAATTCGGTTCGATTTTGTTCCCACGAGTAGCTAGGGAAATAGAGGTCACCCGCTGCAGAGCCCCGCTTGCAGCGGGAAGTCTTTCGTACCTCGGGAGGGCGCCTGATATCCCGAGGGCACCGTTTGCGACCACTGGACCCCGTGGCCAACCAGTCCCCTATGCACGGTTTCTCACACAATGGGATTGGGGGTTGGATGTAGTACCCATTACGCCTCCTTCCGAACGCAATGGAGAATTGTCCTTAGCGTCCGGGAGGTCCGCCCGACCGTTCTCGAGAAGCCCGAGGTCCGGACCCGACCCGGGAAGAGCCCATTTTACCGAGATTCCACGCCTCGGGTGCGTTCTACTAATAGCTCGAAGCGGCGGCGGGTCGACATCGTCGTATCAACCAACGCCCCCCCCCCCACCCCGCCGCCCCAACTATCTACTTTCGTTGCACCATTACTTCCCGGCCTGGCTACGGGACAATCGCATAGGCCCCCGGACGAGCCCCCACACCGGCTCCTTTCAGAGCACACGACAAGGTAACAACTCCTAGTGGGGGAAGCCAAACATTCTAGCGAAACTGTTTACAATTTTTGTGCAATTGATTTATATAATCGGGAATGAATAGAGAGTGGTCAAAGCTATCAAATTAAAAAGCGCTACATTATTTGTCAGCATATATGGTGATCCAATGCATACCCGATATCGTATGATTATCTAATATCACACCTTCGGTATCTGATCGGCTGGGAATCCACCGACATTATTTTTGACAGATTATTTAGTATCTGAAGACTGTCCATTGCAAAGTTCGCTCAAAGTGTTCTGGTTTATGTTTTTTTTTTTCGACGCACGCACTGACAGCCACGATTTTAGTGTATGGACATTATTAAAAGTACAGCGATAATTTTGATGACAAGTTTTGACAGCATGATGCGTACAGTACATATCGGACGACAATTTATCGAAACACAGACACTTTTTATCGTACACGAGATTGAAAATTTGACGAGGAATTATTTTGTGCAGCACCGTCCATTTATCACTGCCTCTAACGTATATTTTTTACACCATTCAGGCATACTTCACCGTTAAATTATTTGATTGCGTAATGGTACTGGGTCAGCCAATCGTTCTGACTTCGTATATCTTAACTTAGATGATTGAGCCTTATTACTAGTGTCAGCGTCTAATGACTGCTAAAATTACCATTGACAGCCCCTACGGCAATCTCTATTGATATGTTCCGTTGTCTGGTGCCATCAAAGAACTAAATGTGAAAGATCACGTCCATGCTTGGCTGGCTGGGTATAACAACAGCGTGTGTGTGTGTCAAACAACAAAATGAAGGAGAGAGACAGACTGTTAGAAGTCGATCGTTGAGTGTATATATATGTGGTGCACAGAGTAGTTACATCTGTAAGGTAAACTTTTTAACTGCTGAAATCGATATTCACTTGACGTGACGCATCAATTTCCAAAATATTATTATACTCTGCGTACAGAATGCAAATTAACGTCTCCGTTAGAGCATTACAGAAACGTACTTCTAATATCACGCTTCCGTGTTTGATCAAATTCCAATGTGTAGTCATTTGTCGACAAATCTAGAGTCAAATCAAAGGCGAATAGACAGTAGCCGTGGGGATAAGATTCATGCGTCACTTGATTACTCTCATTAAGAAAGTGTCTACCGGTACCGGAGAAGAGCGTGTGATACGCATCCAGATATAGATTTCTCGTTGCAAAGTCTGGTTGCAAGGGCTTTGAGGGCACCTGCACCCCATCAATGTACAAACATAGAAATTTTATATTAAAATGTTCGAAATTAAAGTTTCGACACAGTTGAGCAGTAGTTTCTCTTGATTAAACACATCTGTGTGGAGGTGTCCAGCCAGATCAACAGGTTTATCAGCAGCAAGCAATTTTCGTCTCTCCATAAGTCCCTCGTTCCGATTTTCTGTGTCGTTCATATTTCCAGCTGTATCCTCGCACCACAAGACTGTCGACAGGTGGGAGAATTTGGCGGCAGATCCGTAATTCAGTAGCGTCTCGATGTATGTTCTGTAGGCGTAAGCATTGGTTGGTGGTGACACAGGCTTCTGATTGAAAAACACATCCACTTGTTTGAACAGCGAATGTATCAAATTATTGACTGGTCCCACTCGGGCTACTAAAAGTCTAAAATCCGCTACTTCATCATCAACTATATCTTCTTCGGACGTGCTAGATCTTAAACTTATACGCAGCTTGAGCATTGTATGCGCAAGATCGAGGTATTCATCGATATTCCCGGGTATCACAAATTCTACAGGTGAGTCATAGGTCAAGGACGATATAAGTTTATACAGAACCCAATGCAAACCTTCGAATAACGTTTGGATCGGTGGAATGTAAAATAATAGCAACTCCGACTTTAATCATTCGGGTGTGTAGAAAGGCCATCTTTAACAGTCGGAAATATCTCTAGTCATTCTGCTCCTTTTTGTCTTTTTCTTCCCACGCCTCGTCGTCGTCTTCTTCTTTTTCCTCTGTCTCCTCGTTTTTCTTGTTACACGTTTCCTTTTCACACCACCACCACTTCTCGACTTGCGTTTTTGACCACTATCAGTCTTGAGTTTTCTTCCAACGACACCGACTCTCTTTCTTCTGCGCGCTATAGTAACATGTACAGCAAGCAGTTGCAACTGAGCCGAGGTCTGATACCGTGACATTTTATATCCCAATCCCGCCATCAACTTGTTCAGTTTTTCTTTGACTTTTCTCTTCAATATTTCGCCTGATTTTCTCACACGATCGTGGAAGGACTACTTCACTGGTGTGTTGCGTGACGCAATGTCAGATATAATTTTGAAACCCGTACGCATAGCCTCCTTGCCCCCAGCTTTGCCTTCTCGACTGATGAGTGGAAGGACCCGACGAAATATGCCGGCCAGAAAGGAACCGATGCTACCGTGACCTTTTTGGTAGGGAGAGTCGATGGAAATATGACCAACGCCACCGGTATAAGGTCCCTTTCCCCCTCCTCGTTAATAGTAGCCATTGCCAACTTGACCGTTAAACTAATCCTCGTAGCAATTCATGTCTAGTCATCGACTTTCTTGAAATGTAGCGTTATGGTCACTGTCCTATAATCGAGTGGTATCGATTGCCCACATTGGTCTCTTATATCTATTTCAATTGTATGAAATGAGCCGAATAACAGTAGTATGTACATTGGCGGGAAGAAGCTTTTGATTCGGATAGTACTATACACGTAATTATCGGTATTCAACGATACAGATCGTAGCAGTCACGATTGCATATCACATGTTACATACGTTTCGCAGATGTCACTGTAGATCATAAACATGGCTGGTTGTCCATTGGAAAATTGAGCAGGTCTATTCGACTCTATTGGGTATCGGTCCCCAACAAAGCGAATTATTTATCTCTCCTCCATCTCAAAGTCGAGAATTTTTCGTACTTTTTCCGGCAAGCAAAGCTCGTGACTGAACTGTGAGCAGCTAGTCTTCGCGCAGGTTCTGTTGATCGTTACATGACCTCCACGTTTGACTCTCGCTTTCAAATAACCTACGATACATTCTAAAATATCTATTTCCTTAACTAAACTAGCAAAGTCTTTATAACAACCTGGGCGAATCAGCGATTCTAAGTTTGTAATATCTTCCACTCTCAGCTCATCCATCTCGAGTCTCGTGTGATATGTTGTGGTAACTGTGTAACATAATGTGTTGTAGTGTTTTCTGAGAAATAATTCATACTGCTGTTGCTAGGCAGAGTCATGTAAAATTGATCCATCATATTTTCGAAAGTTGGACAGCCTTGACCCAAGAATAGAACTTTTCTGGATAGCCTTTCCAGCTGACGAAATACTACTTCAAGCGCCCCTTGTCTCTGCTACGCAAAGTTTTTTCTATTTCAAACAATCCTATATCCAGATCCTTCCGAACTCTGCTCAGCACCTGCGCGTAGAAACAACCGTCTATGTCCTCACCTGAGAGATCTTGCAAATGGTAGACAGGTGGCTGACGTGGCAGGGAAATCCGTGCAGTTTTAAATAGCACCGTCTTTGAACTTGGCCCTTATTATTTTGTGCTCATTATTGTTGTTGTAACGCTGTCGTAAATTCTCCCGTGCTTTGACAACATAGTACACAGTCACGGATGCAGGTGTCATCTTCGTCACTGAGTGCTTACTGTGATTGTACGCCGCTATTTTTGTAAGTGATATACCGGCATATTCTCTCCTTAATAGTTCGTGTAGGTCTTTCAGTGATGCTGCCTTTGTATCCGGACTGCGTGTCATTCTGTGCAAAATATCGTTATTACGCAAAACTTGCTGTGTAAAACTTGCTGTGCGTTTTAAATGTTGTTCCAACGATAACTCGTTGGAACAACATTTAAAACGTAATAAACATAATAATTATCCAGCTATTTTATAGAGACCTTGTTTTTGACCTTGACCATGACCTTCAAGGTCATTTGAAGGTCAAATCGATTTTTATAAATAGAACCCTCCATTTTTGACCCCGTAAATGAAGGGAATGGAAAATTTAGCGTTCATATAGGGTCCTGACCATTTTTAAATTTCGACTTTTGCAGGTGATGAACAAGGTTCATCCCCGGTTCAGTTCGATAACCTGAAAACCAGAATTCGTAGAGAAAATTATTTAAGACACAACATGCATAATTATGACCTGCAAGGCCATTTGTAAATTAAATCGTGGCTAATTTTGCGTCTTAAAAACGTATCCAATTTTAATCTTAACTCAACTTGATTGCTTTATCGTAAATTCTACATCATCAACTCAAATTATTCCGGTATTCAAACAACCCCATTGTTGAACGTCCCTGACATTATAAATTTTTTAGTTATCATTATCTTACTTCTAAACTGCTTCAGCATAATTTTCACCCAATAGACTCAAATTACTCCACTTCTACTTTCACTTATTAATTGCTTAAATTTTCTCGACACAAATAATAATAATAATAATAGTAACGTCTAAATTTTTAAACCTTTTATTAAATGGACAAGACTGGTTTAAGGTTAATCTTGTGCAAGAGCTGAATGAAGATGATTTTGATAGGAGAGTTGAGTTTTGCGAAGAAATGATGTCTAAGATTGTTGAAGATCCCAATTTTGCCTCCAATATAGTCTTTTCAGATGAAGCTACTTTCGAATCAACTAGTACTATGAATAGGCATAACTGCAGATATTGGGCTCAGCAAAATCGTCACGGGATGCGCGAAGACAAAACCCAATATCCTGAAAAATTAAATGTTTGGGCTGGAATATTGAATAAGCAATCGATTGGTCCCTTTTTCATAGAGGGTAATTTAAATGCAGCAAAATATGAGGACATGTTACGGACACGAATCGTTCCTAGAATTATAGAGGTTACGGGAGCCAATTTTGAATACACGTGGTTCTAGCAGGATGGTGCAGCAGCTCACTATGGACGCAATGTTCGACAGTATTTGAATACTGTGTTCATTGATCGCTGGATTGGTCGTAGAGGTATTATCGAATGGCTCGCCAGATCACCTGATCTGACTCCTCTAGATTTTTTCCTCTGGGGATACTTAAAAGATCGTGTTTATAAAACTAAGCCACAAAATTTAGATGAATTACGGCAAATGATAATTGATGAAAGCAATTTGATTTCGGCAGAACACATTCAAAATTCTATTCATAGTTTTTATTATCGATTAGGTTATTGCCAAGAAACTGAAGGTCATCAGTTTGAACATTTGCTAAACTTATTCTTGCCCTAATTGGTCGGATTGAGTCTTGCCTTAACTGGTTGGACAACACCAAGTCTTACCTTAACTGGTTGGATAACACCAAGTTCTGCTTTAATTGATCGGACCGAGTCTTTCCTTAACTGGTTGGGCCGAGTCTTACCTTAATTTGTTGGATAACACCAAGTCTTGCCTTAACTGGTTGGACAACACCAAGTTTTGCCTTAAATAGTTGGACAATACAAAGTCTTGCCTTAACTGGTTGGACAACACCAAGTTCTGCTTTAATTGGTCGGATCGAGTCTGGCCTTAGCTTTCTCTACGAATTCTGGTTTTCATATTATCGTACCAAACCTGAATTGTCCTTGTCCATATCTTCCATGGTCAAATTTTAAAATATTTTAGACATATTTGAACGTAAAATTTTCCGCTTTCTATATTTCAGGGGTCAAAAATGGAGGGTTCTATTTAAAAAAATCGATTTGACCTTCAAATGACCTTGAAGGTCATGGTCAAGGTCAAAAACAAGGTCTCTATAAAATAGCTGGATAATTATTATGTTTATTACGTTTTAAATGTTGTTCTCTACGAGTTCTGATTTTCGAGTTATCGTACCAAACCTGCATTTGTCCTTGTCCATACCTTCCAAGGTCAAATTTTAAAATATTTTAGACCATATTTGAACGTAAAATTTTCCGCTCGTTTCATTTCTGCGGTCGAAAATAGGGGGTCCTATTTAAAAAAATCTATTTGACCTTTCAATGACCTTGATGAACATGGTCAAGGTCAAATTCAAAGTTCTCATCGGAAAGCTGGGAAAAAATCCTAACAACCATGTGATTTTATTATATTGTACCATTGTTAGTTGAGATGTTATCATGCCGTTCCGGAACTTTTCAGACTTTTTAGTTAAGTGGGATCAAGGAGGAGGCGGTTGAGGAGAGGTCTAATTAAAGAAATCAGAAAAGTCTCAATATAAACGAAATATATATTTTTTATTTGAAAAAATTTTAATTTACATAGACAATTCTTCTAATTTTTTTACAATTACTGGCGTAATTATTTTATCAGTTCTTTCGATTTTTTATCTAAATCGTTCTTGATCGCAACCTATTTGCTCCGATTCCCCACGACAAGCTATTTTGTACGCATACATCCACGTAAACATTAATGAAAACATAATACATATAAAAAACTATTTTGATAAGAATTAAATATTTATCACAATAGTTTTTTTTTGTTCTGTTAAGTCATAGTAAATTAAATGCCTTATTTCCCTTATAATTAAGGAATAATTGGAGTTTGTTAGCCTGTTCAGTCAAATTATCAACAAATTTTGTATCCTTATTTAGAGCACTTGATACCCGAGAAGCTAAAAAAAATTTGAATTTCTTCGTATAAGATCACCACTATCTTTTCACCGTAGCGTGATAGGTTTGAGCTCTGTCACCTTGTAGTGGCAGTCAATGATAGTTTCCCTGTCAATAGATCTGAGGAGATCGGGAAAGCGGTCGTTCAGTAAGCTCCATTGCAGTAATCTTCTTCGTAGGAAGGTATCCTCCACTATCGATCTTATTCAGAGCCTCTAAGTCCATCTGAAAAAAAAATCGTCATATCATTTAATATATAAATTTTTTAAATTCTTTAATAAAAATAAAAATAATGATAAACATACATACTTTTTACGGAAAGAGAGATAGAGAAATAACAAAATGGTGGTAGTACTTCGTATGTTCCCAGTAGAACTTATTATACTCATCGAACTAGAACGGCGTCTTATATACACATATTCCAGATCTTTCCACCTCTACGATGACCACCGCCACCATCACCTGCACTATTCCAAGAATGATGATGTCAGTATCACTAAAAACGTTTAATCAGGATAGGATAGCTATTCTCCAACCATTTTAGTAATGGTGGGGATACACATCCAATAATATCCTCACCTTCTACCACCACCATCTGTAAGTACCAGCTCGTCGTCCAATTACGGCAATGAATGTATGACTGTTGCCTCATGATAGGTTAAGGGGACACACCACCTTTAAAACTCGAAAAAATAATTATTTTTAATTTCACACAGATAAGTTAGGTTGATTTGAAATTTTGTATACATACGTAAAACAAATTTCTCTTTATTGGAGAATTTTCTTTGGCCTATTTAGTCCTCATGTACCCTAATGAAAATTCAAACACCGAAAAGCACTGTGCACCCGATTCCAGGACTATGTACGGCCCAATCGGGCTAAAATTTTTTTGACATACTCTTAAAAGCAATAATTTTGGTATGAATGGGGGGAATTTAATTTAAATGAATAGAACACTTTTTAAAAATAAAACAAGTCAAAAATAATGAAAAATAAGCACCTAAATTTTTGACTTGTTTAATTTTTAAAAAGTTTTCTATTCATTTAAATTAAATATCCTTCATTCATTCTCAAATAAAGATAAAGTTGTGTTATGTATGTATAAAAAATTTCAAATCAATCCAACTTATCTGTGTGAAATTGAAAATAATTATTTTTTCGAGTTTTAAAGGTGGTGTGTTCCCTTAATTCTGCATCTCCACTGCGTGTGTGTATGTGTGCGTGTCAGTTGTCGTTCTTATAACCGTACGGATAACTTTTATCTAATTCCACGAATCTTGGTTTGGCGTACACAGACTTGCATGTCTTTGTCTCATTTTGCGTTATTACGTCATGAAATATCGTTCGACGTATAGCGGAATTCGTTAAAACTATTTCCATGTATAGTGAAGTAATCAACTCTCGAATCGTATCGAAATTGATTTGTTGACTGTTAGCATAATTCAGATAGATACCTTTAACTTTGCACAGACACTACTCTGCACCGTCTGGTTTTCTTCATTTGTACGCATAAAGCTTTGGACCGCCGGAGCAAAAGGTTGATATGTAAGCATCAGGACTCTTGTCTGCTTGTTCATCTATCAAGCTACCCAACGTTGTGCCTATCGGTAAATTGTCCTCCCCGCTTTGACCCGTGCTAACGTAAAAAACTGATCCGTGTCGTAGTAAAGGGCTCGAGGGCCAAAGGCATGTAGATTTTCAAACAATTTGACACATTCTTGTGCCGTTGTAAAAGCTGCAAGAACTACACTACCCACTGAGGATGATACCACCGAAGATGTCAGAGTCTCATCTCTGTAGCTCCAATTATATACTGATTGTATACCGATAAAAGTAAAGTCATTAAAGTCTCTGCGTTCTTCACCACCACGGTGTTTGTCAAATCTTCGCGTTGACCTGATTTTTCTCACAGAGAATTCAGACACAATTTTGCAACATATCATAATCCAGCATTTATACGAATATCATCCTTGTTTAATTGTATGCCCTGAACACAGGATGTCTTCGGGCAACCACTTTTCACGACCTCGTCCTGCATGCTCAATGTCATGATGGGGAATCCGCTTCTCCATCCACGAGAGTCACTGGATAGTAATTTGGGATTGATTATCCGTCAATCTGTAACCATGAGATGGCACGATGCCTATTTGGTTTTTCTTTAAAAAAGTTTTTTTAAAAACCCTTATACAAATAGAAGCTATAGTTGTATACTCGGCAAATGGAACGACATTGAATTTTGTAAACCTTTTGCGAAAAGCTAAATATGCTAATCTCAAAACTGTTACATCTTGTTTGCAATAGTTTAGAATTCCTCTTTAAAAATTAAGCTTGTAAATATTTCCAAAATTCAGCCTTCTATCTTCAAAATTGAATTTTTGAAAATATGCAGAATTACGATTTAAAAATATGTCAATTTTAAAGATATTTAAAAACTCAAACGCCAATCGACAGAGTACAATAAAATATGCTTACAGTCCAAAAACATACACACACAGTGAAGGACCAAGCGATACGTTGTTGCAACGAAAAACGCGTAGTCAGCTGCACGAACGTCTTCTCTCCTTCTCTCTCTCTCTTTTACTCTCTCCACTTCATGGAAAATATTTATTGCATCAGTTCGCGGTGTATAAGAAAAATGAAGCTTAGAGTAGACTTAGGTATCAGTTACACTGTCTGTCCGTTCCTCGTTACATGTTAAGAACGAACTGCTGACGTTCGCGGAAAATCTTCTCCGCGAAGTCTGTACATGCAACTGTTGTTTACCATGAGATTTGTCTCACTCTCCTACGCCAAGTGTCAGTCGATGCTCAACCCTCAAGTGCACTAGTTCGAGTGATCGAGCATTTTTTATTTCAGGTTGGTTAAAAAAAAAGCGCAATGCATCTGCTATTTGTGAAATTCATGGACACTTGGTCCGTAAAAAGCCTTCCGCAATACGAAGACAGTAAGATGATTGATCTTTCCCCACCGTCGTCAGCATCTTCATCATTATCAGCTTCATCGCCATCAATACCATTGACGATAGATCTGTGCTCCTCTTTAGCGATATCATCAACATTGCCATCCATTTATAGTGCACCAACAATCATCGACGTCGAGGCGAATTGGCTGAGACACTTCCAGCTGCTGTCGCTGTTGTCGCCGCTCTCCTCATTGTCTTTTGTAGACTTTGAGACTATGAGCGATGATGGTCTCGCTACTAATAGATGTAAGCAGATCGAGGTGAATCTGTCAGCAATGATAGTTTCCCTGTCAATAGATTTGAGGAGATCAGGAAAGCTTCCAACTCGATAGCTGCTGAACATCTCAAAATTTTGAGCGAAGAAACCAACACCACTATCCAGGACAATAGCGCTGATGAGTGTAAGGTGGTGCCCGAAAAAAATGTCTTCAATAAGAGGAAATACAGACGTAGCGACAGACTCAGCAACAGCAACAACACAGCAAAAAAAAATAAAATTGTTGTCTAAATTAGTTACAAGAAATCAACAACGGATTTCGCGCGGAGAACTTTGCGCGTATTGTGACAAAAAGTTTTGGCGGCAAGGTTATAAGAGCGGCTCCAAATGGTGCTACTGTTTTGGCTGCAATACGTGTATAAATATAAAAATAGTGTCATATTAATAATAATAATAACAATTATAATAAAAATAGGCATTGCTGCTGCTTCTACTGTTCAACAGTGTCAGGGTGAGTTTTTTTTGTTTCTTTTCTTTTATTCAATTAAATATTAATATTAAAATTAATAGTATTTTCCCGTCACCATTATCGCAAAAAAAAAGTTACGAGGGAGGACCCTCTATGTACACCTCTGGCTACGTGGCGTTTTCCCCCAGCGCCGCCTACAAATTTTACGAACGTGCCAGACAGGCTTTGTGCTACTGCAACACGCGCGGACGTGCTCTATCGTGCCCCGGTTTCTCCACAGCCGCGGCGGTTCCCCTCCCAAGCGCTCCATTCCACCTCATTACAACGGCCGTCGCCGCTCCACTCTCTCTACCCCTCTATCTCCCTCTCTCTCCCTCAAACACACACACACACGCCTATCGCCCCCGCCGATACCGCCTAGCTAGCGCCAGTTCCCCCTCCCCCTCGCTTTGGGTCATCCTCAGTCGGCGACACTCTGGGACTGTTTGGGTGCCCCAGAGCGAGGGGTATACTACTCACATGTATCGCTTTCTTTCTGATACCTATTGATTGGCTAGATTTTTGGAGAAAAACAAAAAACCTAGCCTTATTTATCGCAACGATAATGGTGTTCCACCGTGATTGGTTGCCGTAGGCGAGTAGCGCCCTGTTTCCCCATGTGCGCGAGCAGATAACGAATACATTAGGTCAGGAGTCGAATCGGTCGCACGCGGGATAAAGAGAAAGAAGCGCGAGGCTTCCCCCTCAATGTGGCGTCATTCTCTCTCGCAGGTAAGCCGAGTAGTCCCTCTCTCTTGCTCGCGCATGTGCTGCAGCGCTCTCGCTTGCACTCGTTGACTGTCGATGTGGTCTTTCTCCTACCCGTGCGGTTACTCATTCCTCTTGTAGCGTGCAAGTTATCTGCTGCCCTCTTGATAGGCGATACATTACGCCGTTGTTTCTCTTTCCTTGTTCACTCTTCACCTCATGAAAACAAGCAATCATTTCTTTTCATTAATTCGAGCTCTCAATTCTCAAAACGTGAGTTCAACCTTGGTGGTGTGCGTCATTTTGCCTTGCTGTTTATACCATAAAAAAAGAAACTAGGAATATCCCTATCTACGCGTGGACAATTATTGTGGCGCGAGAGTCGCGTCACACATTCGACAAGTACTAGATTTCGCAGCCGCGAGATCCAGAAATGCCGATAACAGGTCGAACTTTGCCTTTATGAATTCTCTGGCGATGTGCATATCTCTGCAGATTTTACTCTTGAAAAAGAGCTTTACTCTTAAAGAGCGAGTCAACTGCAACCCCACGAGAGACTTGAGGTAGTGAAACGGGCTGTAAGAAGGTTGAACTTTGTTTCTATTTTTTTAGAAGTTCTACACATCTGTCATTCTCATATGAATGATGTGATTTTAATTTGAATGCATAGAAGTTGTTTTACAACAAAAATACTATATTTTTTATTGTTTGTCGACTATTTTTGCCACTAATTTTTTTGTAAAACAACTTTTTGTGTTTCATAATTTTATGACTAAAGGCTTAGCTGACAAGTTACTACTGCCTCACTATAACTTTAACGTATCGGTGACTGCTATCAATGACTGTCACACATTACAAAAACTTAATCAACGAAAAATTTCAATCTCTAGTCAGTCATTATTCAAACATACTGGAGTTTCTTGTACGAGATAAATTTCCAGATATTGTTCCTGCGTACTACGTGAACCGAGACACCTTGCGCATACCTAATGACAAACCATTAACTGATCCCGACTTTTACAATCCATCACGGTGCTGTAATGCAAAACACGGTTTTCGGTTGGATTATTGCCGGAAAGATCCCGATGAATATCACGAAAGACTTTTTGTTATGTAAGTTTGCCCTAATTGAACGGATTATCCACAATATGCAAAGATTTTGGGAAATAGAAGAACCATCTAAAGAAATGTGAAGAGCATTTCACCAAAAACGTTACGCGGGACAGAAAAACACGACGATATACTGCTAAACTTTCATTTAACTAAAACAAAAGCAAACTAGATGATTGTTATAACACTGCAGTAAAGCAATTCTACTCCCTCGAATGATCATTTGATAAGAATTCTAAATTGAAAGAACAGTACATCGGATTTATGGACGAATAAGAAAACCTTGGACATATGACACAAATAAAGTTATTCCACACAAACGGATTTATTATGCCGCATCATGCTATCTATAAACCTTCTAGTTTTATTACAAAGACGCGAGTAGTATTTGACGCATCTCGTGTAACTTCTATCGTCATTTCAATGAACGACGTTCTAATGACAGGATCGGTTATACAAGATGATCTCATAAAAATTATACTACGCTTTCATATCTACTTCCTTGTGCTGACTGCTGATACAGCTAAAATGTACTGACAGATTTTAGTGCATCCCGATGATCGCAAATATCAAAAAATACGAATACCGATGAAGATCTATGAGTTAATTACTGTGATTTACGGTACGACGTCAGCATAGTGTCTAGCTCCGCGCGTCTTACATTAACTAACGTACGATGACGGTGCAGTGTTTCCGCTCGCGGCACGCGTATTAAAATACGATCTTTATATGGACGATCTGTTAACGGGCTCGCAATCGCTATCTGAGACTAAAACCTTGAGCGATCAGCTGATCAATCTTACAGTCAAAGGCGGCTTCTGCTTGCGGCAGTGGGCGTCCAACGTAAATGATCTTTCCGAAGATGCGGAAAATACGCACATTAGCTTAAATTTGGATGAGACTATCAAAAAGTTAGGTCTATTCTGGAATCCTAAACCCGATAAGATTATGTACACGGTAAAGAACAACAATGAAAAAGAAAGAATCACTAAACGCTTAATTTTATCTCAAATAGCTAAACTGTTTGATCCATTAGGACTGCTCGGCCCGTGATTGTCGTAGTGAAAATATTTATGGAAAGGTTATGACAATTAAAACTTGATTGGAATGAGTCTCTATCTGCCGATATAAGCAAGGCTTGGCAAACGTATAGATGTGAACTTTATTTACTGCAAGATATCAAAATTAATCGGAAGGTTACCGTCGATTGTTACAACAATCTGGAAATTCACGGCTTCGCCGACCCTAGTAAAAGAGCCTACGGAACAAGCATTTTTATAAGATCAACGAATTCGGACAGTCGCGTTGCAGTACAGCTTCCCTGTGCTAAATCTAAAGTAGCGCCTTTAAAATCAACTTCTCTACCGCATTTAGAACAATGCACTGCGCTCTTACTGGCCAGGCTATATGAGACCGTAAAAACTGCCATGCGCCACATCAATATAGGCAAGGCCATCTTCTGGTCAGACTCAATTATAACGCTTCATTGGCTAAACACACCACCTCATAATCTCAAAACCTTTGTTGCCAATCGGGTCGCGGAAATTCAAGGCACTAGTTAACCTAAGCAATGGCGTCATGTCCGTAGCTCAAATGTATCGTAGCTTAATGGCGGAGACTCACATACAACGGTCGCAAGCCTGTAGTGCGACGATCATTTATCAAATCATTATCAACAAAGGCTGTGCATATAGAGCTAGTGGAAGATCTGTCCACTCAGGCCTTCTTCGGTTTCAATAAATGGTTTCCAGCTTGGTTGATATTTACGCTGATAAATCTGACACTGATCACTGACACCGGCTAGCTTTGGACAACGACTCTCCTTGGCGGCTTATCCGGCTCGAAGGATTTGTACGGGGACATGCAAGATACACCCGCGATATGAAAACAAGTTGTGGTACACGTTCTTTTGCTTTTCAAGTATTTATTTCAGTCCTCAGCTCTTTTCATATAGATGCTTACTCTAGGACGCTTACTTGTTAACTAACTTACAACTAATTTGCTCCCTCAAGCGGAGAATATCCAAAATAAACAATCTGCGTATGCGTATGAGCGCAAGAGTACAAGGATAGGTATATTCATTAGAATAGAAATAAAACAAGGATGGGTTTCGTTGTGTTCATGATGTCATATTTGAGATGCATAATTATTTTTACTCTCTTATAAAGTCAAAATAATTTATTACAAACAAGTCTATTGGGAAATAGATTTTTTCAATAGTATTTATTGATTTACAAGAAGTAAAATTAAAAAAATCAACCCGATTAAGCTTTAAGCCTTTAACGTGAGATTTGCCATCTAATGTGTAGGCCACTCTCAAAAATTGACAGAAATGGAATTATTTATGTACATCAAAAATTTGTATGATGAATAAGTTACTTCGCTCGAGAAATCAATCCGCGAGACTAATCTACGACTTTAGTCCATCGTTGCATAATCTACTATTATGATCTTTGTGGAAAAACTACGGAAGAAATGTTGGCATAGTTTCAGACCAGCAGTCTTCAGCACTGGTCTTCGTTTCGTACTGAACATTTTACTATCGCTAGAAATAAATTATTTTCTCCCCTTGTTTCACAATGTACTATAAAATACTTTTCTAATTACAGGCCTGTCGGTGTTTGGGGAAAAATAGTTGGCTCTCTGTGTGCAATTGCTGGTGTCTTGACCATTGCACTACCAGTTCCAGTAATCGTATCAAACTTCAACTACTTTTATCACCGTGAGACTGATCAAGAGGAAATGCAGTCGCAGAATTTTAATCATGTAACCAGCTGTCCATACCTTCCTGGCACTTTAGGTAATACTTTTTATTTATAGAGAATTAAAACTATTTTAAGTGAAAAATGCTTTGAAATTTTTATATATTATGATTTAGAAGATCGGTGAAAGTCATAAGAAATGATTGATTTTTAGTGTCAAAATCTCTACTAATTTAGTTTATATGACTGGGTCCACGATTATGTCACGCCTATCTGTGCCATAAGTAGTCGCTTGCTATCGCTCGGGCGATATAACAGGGTGTAAGAATGGACTACTTATGGCACGTTTACAATTGGTGCTATAAAATAACGTACAAAACAAGTGCCATAAGTTGTTATACATGGCATGGCGTTAAACGCACTCCCTACGTCCGAGCGCTCTATACATGCCGCGCTGTACCGTAAAGTACGGCTCATGCCGCTAATATCAAAATATACTATTACGTTCTTACTAATATAACTTAAATATGGAATTTTGCTTCATGTAAATCAGTTGTTACTAATATAACTTAAATGTGGAATTCCGCTTTATCTAAATCATAAATAAACGTTAAATCAACTAAGTAGAATTATTCATATTTATTATGCGACGATATACGTGAGCAAGCGTGTACATCGTACGAATAGGTATACGTTCTAATCCACTAGGCGGACCCTGCGTGGACAAATCATTGCGCACCGTCAATCCTTAAGTCTTTTGGCCTGTTAAGGATAATTATAGGTGCGATCTCGCTCGACATGGTACTAGTCGAGTGGTTTGTCTCGATTGGAAGGAAGCAACTTCCAGTCTCGAGTTAAAGGGTGCGACTTTCAAGTCTAGGAACTACTCGAGTTGGTTTTCGGCCAAATAATCATTCATTTAGACCAATTACCAGAACCATTCCGTTTTCAACGACCCATAAGGGTATTTGGAGAGAGGACAGCCAGCTCCGCTATGAGTTGGTAATATTTACATATTGTTCATTTAGTAAGATAAATAATTTAAGCAGCTTTTTCTCTTCCAGAAACCCTGCAGATAATATCGAGACCGTTTTACCAAGTAACTTAGACACACACACACACACACACACACACACACAGACACACACACACACACACGCGCACGCATGCACATGACGGGGCACAGAAGACGTAGCTAGGTGCACCTTCTCTGACAATCAGTGAAGGCAGCGGAAAGGATTCATTCAACAACCGTGATCCGAATCCTCTCCGTTGCCTTCACTGATTGTCAGAGAAGGCGTACCTAGCTCCGTCTTCTGTGCCCCTGGTCCCTACAGTATAGCCACTTTGGTCGGCATATACAAACACACACCCACAAACCCACAGACATGCATAACAACACTTAGACACGCACAACTCGACACCCCTTCACCCACCTTTACACCGTTACATAGACACACCACATAAGCAAGGTCAAAAATGATCAAACCAATGAAGGCAAGATTGGACGTTACCTGGCCAGCAAAGACAAGGTCTGAGGTGACCCGGCCATATAAGGCAAGATCGCAGGTGACTCGGCCATTTAAAGCAAGATTGAAGGTGGCCATTGAAGGCAAGGTCAAAGTTGATCCGAATAGTTAAAAATAATTAGAAATATTTCACGTTGACATGTGTATTTAATCATATGATCTAAGGGTTTCAGTCACGATTAACTGAAGAAGATGCTCAAAAGTTGCATCATTCACATGGATACAGTCTATTCTTCTTTCAAACTTTTTTATTGTAATTAATAATACTTGAGGTAGAATACTTAAGTACAATTCTGTAGTCCTTTATATCATGATAGCTTTTGTAGTTCGTGTGTTGTTCTAGATTTGATCTTTTAAGTAGCCCCATAAATAAAAATTTGGAGATGTCAGATTTGATAAATCCATCGACTATTGAACATTTCATTATAATATATCTTGCAATTCTAACATAATGACGTGGAGCACCGTGTTATGACCATATTCTGGTATTTGTATGGAGATAAATGTTTTCTAAAAAAGTGGCTACTACTCTCTGTTCATGCATTACGTTTCTTTCAATAAAATAGGTTTTAATAGGTCGTCATCACGTTTTTCTCTGTTTCTGTCACTTGAACAGCCGTTCGTGATAAATCTTCTTTGCCGTCTGCCGTCTACTTCTTACCGCATCGTCCTGTTGTCTGTTTTTTGCAGCATCTCACGTCTTCTTCTTCTTTTTCTTCGTCCTTTCGGACCTTCTTAAGGATGTCTGCAGCAAAATTATTTATTGCGCTCCATCCGTTGGCCGAAATCATCATAGCTACCATAATAGACTCAGGCGTTACTCTGGTCTGCAGGTAGCACTCAAGTTCTTCTCGTTCCTGTTCATAGCGTGGGCATTCACTGAATACATGCTCAGCGTCCTCGATTACATTCAAGCACGTCGGGCAATCCGGGCATTCCACCAATTTAAATCGGTGCAGATACGCCCGGTAGCATCCATGTCCACTCAGAAACTGCGTTAGGTAGAAATTTACTTCCCCATGTCTTCTTTTTGTCCAGTCTTCTACACTTGGTATGAGGCGGTGTGTCCACCGTCCCTTACTACTAGAGTCCCATCGCTTTTCCCACTCCGTTATTGTTACTTTCCTAGCGGCATCCTAAATTTCTATCTTGGATTTGCCGCTGTCTCGTCTTTTTTCTTCTTCGATTAATTTTCTCTCCCTTGCTAATAGGTCAAATGACGGGAGACCTGCCATAACGCACGCCGCCTCGTCCGATACCGTACGGTAAGCGGACGCGACCCTGAGGTGCTGTGACGCAAGCTGATAAAATACATCGACAATATCATTTCGGCTAAACGGAATTTGGTCTTTCAATTTTCTCGCACGCGTTTGCACACTGGCTGTAATAATATCGAACCATTTATCATCAATCAGTTTAATAATGTGTTTGACAAAAGTCGTTGTATACACACTAGTATTCATGAGTAATATATTGTCTAGATCAACACTCTTAATGTATTCTACAGTCTCTCTGGCAACACAACTTACACTGCCCGCTACAAGCTTAAGATATTCTAGGCGTGCATCAATACATTTCACAATATACTCATTCAAACGAAGAAACTTAACTTTATTCATAATAATAGTTGCACAATAGCGTTTGCTGAGAACTCCAAGTGTCCTAGGAGGAGTATTATCCTCAATTTCGATACCTCTGTCTTTCCCACTGTGTGTGAATTTTGCTATCCATCCTGTACCGCAAGTCTGTTGACCCGTCATGTCCTCGCTGCTGTGTCCACAAAGATACTTGAAAAATTCGTTGAAGCAGTCTCTGAATTGCAGCCATCTTTCGTAGGTAAAAGCGATTCCATTGGAGTCGTCGCCCAATAGACGTACCACAGGCTCGTAGTACTCGTCTCTGAAGCTGGTGTATTCCAGGCCGACAATGATCTCCGTTGCGTACGACTTGTCTAAAGTGTATAAAGTATTCAGCAAAAAGCAATTCAGCAAAAGAAATCGGTCTCCCTTTTGGTGTGCCATGTCGTTGCTGTCACCTCTACCACCACTTTGAAACGACTAAACTACCCCGAGAGCTTAGTATGTAGTATAGGCAATGGTGGAGATGGTGGCTGTGGAGGTGGTAACCGCCACGTATGCGACACTCATCGGAGGGGGAACAAAGAGAGTGCATTAACACTGATTGAGCAGCAAACATTCGAAGAAAAAAAACGCTGTCTCTCGCAGTACCATCTTGGGCTACAACAATGACATCTTAGAACTGCAGGTTTGTAAGCATCTGACAATGCAACTACCGCTTCCGATAAAATTTTTATCAGCGTTTTTTCTTTCTTTACAGTCTACATACCGCCGGACTACATCATCGTTTTTTCGCAGATTATCAGAGAAACTCTCGAGAAATGTATTGTAACCCAGACCCGCGCTCATATAATGCAGAAACATAATACAATACTGACCGCACACTTTGGAAGAGTCGAATATTATTCCAGCGAAATTGTTTAAAATTTTTTCGCAACCGATTTACATGATCGGGTATGAATGGAGGGAGACCAAAACTCTCAAAATAACATGCGCTGCAAGATTTGCCAGCGTACAGGGCAACACAATGCATACCCGATTTCGTATGATGATCCGTGTTTACAACGAACGCTGTCGGTTTCGTCCACACCTTCGGTATCTGATCGGCTGGGAATACACCGACAGTGTGCGAGTGGATTTTCGACAGGTTTTTCAATATTTGAAGACTGTCCATCATTACAAATGTCTTCAAAAGCACTGCTCGAATTTTGAATCGGACCTGTGAGTAGCCACAATTTCGGCCTACAAGCCTGATTTAGTGCACAACGATAATATTTGTAGCAAGGTTTGACAGCGTGATGCATGCAGTATACATCGGACGATAATTTATCGAAAGACTCTGTAATCTCTACTCGAGATTACAAATTTGACGAGGTATTATTTTATGTAACACTAGACATTTATCATTACCCCTAACGTATATTTTCCGCACACTTTTCGAAAGTTCTCTTAAAATTCTTTTCACCGCCTTTTAAGACACCTTACCGTCAAAGTAGTCGAGCCCGTGATGGTACTGGATGAGCCAATCTTTCTGACTCCGTATATCTTCATTCAGATGACCAAGTGCTATTGCCGGTGTTACCAACCAATGACTACTAAAATTACTGTTCACAGCCACTACGGCTACTTCTTTTGGTAGATTTCGATGCCTAGTGCCTTTGAAGAACTGAATGTCAATGATCACGTCCATACTTGGATGAGGTGTATAAGAACAGTGTTAGAGAGAGACTGAATTCGCAAAGTAACTCGCTAGATGTATATATGTAAAGTAGTAGAGAGTAGCGACATCTTTGAGGTGAACGTTTTAACTGCTAAAATCGACGATGACTGGACGTGAGGGATCAATTTCCAAAATATTATCATACTCTGCGTATATAATACAATTGACTGTTTCTGTTAGAGCCGCACTGAAACGTACTTCTAATCTAACGCTACCGTGTTTGATCAAATTCCAATGACTGCAGTCATTTGCCAATAAATCTGGAGTCAAATCAAAGGCAAATAGACAGTATCCGGGGGGGGGGGGGGGGGTATGATTCACCTATTTGGTTGCCCTCGTTGAGAAAGTGTATGCCTGTACCGGAGAATAGTGTGTGATATGCGTCCACATATAGATTTCTCGCACCAAAGTCTGGTTGCAGTGGTTTCGAAGGCACCTATACTCCGTTAACGTACAAACATAGAAAGTTTATATTAAAATGCTCGAAATTAAAGGGATTGAGCAGCCGATCGCCATTAAAAGCTTTATTATTGACAAAACCCAGGATAATTCTCTTGGGCAACTGATCCAATATGATATTGTCCGATGTTTCACCGTGTATACCACTGTGCATAGTCATTGCGGACTAATTTTTACACGTCTGACTAGAAGGTTCGCCTCCTCGATGTGTATGGAATAAGAGCCTGCAGGATCCATCAGGCAAAAGTTATCACGAGATTTCACTAAGCGTACTCTCACTTCAACTCCATGGATCAGCAGCTTCTCCTGATTAAACACATCAGCGTGAAGGTGGCCAATAAGATCAACAGATTTATCCGCAGTAAGCAATTTTCGTCTCTCAACTAATCCCTGGTTCTGATTTTCTGTGTCGTTCATTTTTCCAGCCGTATCCTCACACCACAAGACAGTCGACAAGTGGGAGGATTTTACGGCAGGTCTGTAATGTATGATCTTTAGGCATAGGCGTTGGTAGGTGGTGACACGGGCTTCTGATTGAAAGACACATCCACTTGATTAAACAGTAAATGCATCAAATCATTGATTAGTCCTACTCGGGCTTGTAAAGGTCTAAAAGCTGGTCGATTTGCCTCAGATATATCTTCGTCGGATGTGGTAGATCTCAAATTTACACGAAGACTGAGCATTGTATGAGCCAGATCGAGGTATTCTTCACTATTGCCAGGGATCACAAATTATATAGGTGAGTCATCGCCCAAGGATTATATCGGTTTGTATTGAACCCAATGCGATCCCTCGATTGTGGTTTGGGTTGGTGGAATGTCGGACAATAGCAGCTCCGACTTCAAACACTCGCACGAATGAGTGTGTAGGAATGCCATTTTTTAGTTTTTTTATTTATTTTTTTTTAATTGTCAAAAATATCTCTAGCCGTTCTGCTTCTTTTGACCCTCCTCTTGGAGCTCTTCTTTCGAGCTGTCTGCTTCCTCTTCTTCTTCTTTTTCGTCTTTTTCACACCACTTCTCGGCTTGCGTTTTATACTACTGTCAGTTTTACGTTTTTTCCTACCGACACCCCTCTTTCTCTTGCGCACTGTGACGGGTTCACCGAGCAACTGCAACTGAGCTGGATTCCCGTAGCGTGCCATTTTATATCTGGACCCCTCCATCAGTCTGTCCAATTTTTTTCCGCCTTTCTTTTCAGAACTTCACCAGATTCTTTTACACGGTTGCGAAAGGACTCCTTAACTGGTGTGTTGCGTGCCGTAACGTCGGACACAATGTTGAAACCCGTACGTACAGCCTCCTTACACACAGCTTTGGCCCCCCGACTAATAATCGGGAGAACTCGACGAAATATACCAGCTAGTAAGGAGCCGATACCACCGTGACCTCTTTGGTATGGAGAACCGATGTAAATATGGCCAATTCCTCAGTTGTACGGATACCTACCTCCTCCTCCTACCCCACGGTAGCCATTGTCAACTTGGCAACTGAAGTAATCTTTGTAGCGATTCATCTAGTCGACTTTCTTGAAATGAAGTGTCACGGTCACTGTCCCATAATCGAATGGTATCGATTGTCCGCATTCGTCTCTTATATCTATTTCAATGAGCTGAATAACAATGGTGCGTACATTGGCGGAGAGAAACTTTGGATTCTGGTAGTACCGTATTCGTAATTATCGGTATTCATCGATACAGCGCGTAGCAACCTTGATTGAACATCACCTGTCATATACGGTTCACAGATGTCGCTGTAGATCACAAACATGGCTGGTAGACCATTGGAAACTCGAGCAGGTCTATCAGACTCTATGGAGTATTGATCGTCAACAAAGAGAATCTTCCTATCCTTCTCAAATCCGAGAATTTTTCGCATTTTCTCCGATAAGCAAAGCTCGTGACTGAGCTGAGAGCAGCTATCCTTTCCATAGACTCTGCTGACTGTCACATAACGACCACGTTCAACTATAAGCCGCAAATGACTACCAATACATTCTGAGTTATTTATCTCTTCAACGAGAGTGTGAGTGCCTTTGTAATTTCCTGGACGAATCAGCGATTCTGCGATTGTAAAATTTTGCACTCTTAGCTCATTCGTCTCGAGTCTTGTGGGGCGAGTTCGTTTCAGGAAAAATTTTTTTTCTTCTTTGTCGACTGACACGTGTTGGAACGTTAGCGGAATTTGAACTTCTGTGAGCGCGACCAGCCATGAACCTTGTAATCGTATCTGTTGTGGCAACTGTGTAACATAATGCGTTGTAGTGTTTTCCGCGAAATAATTCATACTGCTGTTGCTAGGCAGAATAATGTAAAATTGATCCCTCATATTTGCGAAACTTGATTAGCCTTGACCCAGGAGTTGAACTTTTCTGGATAGCCTTTCCAGCTGACGAAATACTCCTTTGAGCGACCCTTAACACTGCGTAAAATTTTTCTATTTTGATTGATTCCGTGACCAGTTCTTTTCGAACTCTGCTCAATTCCGCCGCGTAGAAACCACCATCTATGTCCTCACCTGAGAGATCTTGCAAATGGTAGACAGGTCGTGGACGTATCAGAGAAATACGCACAATTTTAAATAACTCTAGTGTCCAGCCGCCCTCGTATCCTTTATCAAAGACGGATCGGGCATGACTGACGCGAACCAACTCACCGACTTTGAACTTGGGTGAATTACAACCATTGTTATTATTATAGCGACGCGTTAAATTTTCCCGTACTTTTCCAACGTTGTACAAGGTCACAGATCCAGGTGTCATCTTTATCGCTGAGTGTATGATGCGATTGTATGTACCACATTGATGTACCTCCGTGTATTTTTGTAAGTAACATATCGCCAAATTCGCTCCTTAATAGTTCGTATAAGTCTCTCCGCGATGGCAGCCTTTGTATCCGGACTGCGTGGCACTCTGTGATTGATGTCATTGTCGCGCAAAACTTGCTGCGTCTCACGACCAAGGAATTCTTTACCCTGGTCTGTCTGGAGACACTTTGGTTTACGTCCATTGCTTCTCGACAGTACACGGAAGAAAGCCTCAGCGACATTTCTAAAGGTTTTTTGCTTGATCGCTTCCAACCAGCTATATTTGCTGACAACATCGATGACAGTCAAAATATAACTGTAGCCTTCGTTGTAAGTTTTCAAGGATCTCAAATCCATGAGATCAACCTCCCACACATCATCCAAATTTCGCACATTGTAACTACGTCGCGGAAATCCATGTCTGATCGGTCGATGTAGACTATATTCATCTTGACTGTCGAGCCACTCTCAACACCCTAACGATTAACTTTTTCTTTTTTATTACTGTTTTTACCTCTCTCACGCGTAGCTTGAAAAAGTTTATCAATACCAGCGTACGCTGCCGGATGTGAAGGCGCGTAATAAATGTTCTTGAATATTCTTCTTTCTCTACTCATCATGCATCGGTTGTTTATTCACTTTTTTATTTTTTATTTTCGACCCCTTACGTTCTTTTTATTGTTTGCTAATCCTCTTTTTCACAGATTCATCAACTTTGATGCTACTACTACTACTATCTTTGGATTTCTTTTGTACTTTTTTCTTATTCCTCTTCAGTACTTACTTAATTCTTGAAAAAAACTTTTCAAAGGATATCTTGCTAACCATGCAGCAGGCTGTCATCATAGCCAGTGTTCGCTCGTTTTCATCTGTTTCTTCCGCGAGCATTCGTGAAAATGCGTATTCAGCTAAAACTCGATCAGCCTTGTGCCGGTTGCCTTGTTTGTCACCGTAGACTAAATCATGCTGACGACACGCCTCATCCAATGGATTGATACCGACTTCACAACGTTCAATACGTTCCGCTAGTTTTGTACCTTGGCCGCAAAATCTATATCCTGGTACGTGCATTTCAAACGGTAGCAAATCGATAAATTCATCCAGTGCGCTATTTTTCACGTTCACTCGGTCTTTGTCTTCTTTTTCTTCTTGGTCGGTGATTTCAATCTTCTGTCCTGGTCGAACCTCCCGCTTCATCGTCGCCATGATGTAATTTCAGAACTGCAAGCAACAACTTTTTTCCTCGACTGTTTTGCACTTCCCTGACCAGTTGCTGCTGCTACTGCTGCTGCTTTTTTCCGTTTATGTACTCGCGCTGCTATGCCTCCGTTGCTTTCGTCTCCTTCGTCGGTGTCAGAGCTACTGGTCTCGGCAGCAGCCTGGCGTAGCGTTTGAAATAGATGACCAACGTAACTTGGTGATAATTTCTGGCATGAAGCGGCACCAGTGGCACCACCTGGTGGTAGTGGTATATTTCCAGACGGGATAGCCCGACCTCGTGTACTGGTTACTATGGTATTCTAAACACGATTATTACAGATGTATTCGCGTGGTATAAACGATTCTCGAAGAGCAACGGCAAATTGCGTATACCCAGGTAGATGAGAACCTTTTCTATTTTTCGTAGCATCATTTACCAGGTCAATCATGTTGGCTCCGTGTATACGCACACCACCTATTGTCACGGTACCATTTGCATCCCTGGCGATATTCCCACTAACACGTAATTTACGCAATACATGTCCAGCCTGTCGCCTGTACTTTGTAGGGACGCTCTCGATGATGCTCGCATCAATCCGATCCTCTTCCTCGAGCTGCTGTGCCTCATCATTATAATTGTCATCGTTTTCATCATCATCATCATCATGGTTGTTGTTTTGCATTTGACGCCAATCTTTGTTATCTCTTTCCTCCTTTTTCCTAATCTTATCATAGTTATCGACATCCCTGAGTTGGAGATAACGCTGCAGCGCAGAACGATATTGTGTCCATTTTTCCCGCTCACTTTTGCAAGTAGATGAATTCAGTATGTTGTTCATTTCAGCATCTAGTCTAGTCATCACGGTTCCGGGTGTTTGAACAGTCTTTAATATATTAGTAGTATTATTGCACCCGCTATTTGCTAGCACACTCTGGAGACGTTCTCGTGCGGCACAAGCACCATCTTTTTAGCGTGTTCCATGTTGTCTACTTACTAATGATACTAGCCAATAGTGTACCAATAATAGGAGCTAATAATGCTGGTAATGAACCACCGCGTTGTACAATGATTTTTTTCTTTTTCTACAGGCTCGCACAAGGTTCGGCTAACTTCCGCAGTGTTTTTGCAAGCCTGCGTAAGGGTGATTTGTGAGACTTCTCCAGCGGCACGTTACCGATCAACACATTCATAGCACACTCACAAATATGACGCACTAATGTCGTATCAGCCGTCTGCAAGAGAGCCTTTCGCTATATATCGTTCAAATGGAACAGCGCTTTAAAAATGACAGCGTTCTTACGCGCAAAGGGATGTCATCTCTTGGACACACCCATCACAAGGAGACGATTGGTACCAGATTCAACGTGTCGCCACTATTCATCTTCTTATTCCGTGACACGTAGTGCACTTCGTCGTCCGGAAAGATACAGGTGCGAAATCGGCAGTTCTCCGGGGTAGTCTGTTTTAAATCCAGCAGAAGGTATCCGTATGGTCTCGATGAGGCGTCCCAGTAAGCCTCTTGCTAAAATTGTGGATCCTCGGGACAGAGTTGACGCGACAGATGCTGTATCTGAGATCTATCTCGCAAATTTCTAAACACGACAATGTATTGTGCATTTAGAGATATGTCACGCTGTCCTCTATCCTGATGAAAGATGTTCTGTGTAATGAATATCACCGAGAGCGAGTAATGGTGGGAGGCCTTTGAGAAAATGTCGACTATACTGCCGTGTAACAACGATTTTCGCTATCACGTCGTGAAATGCCGTTCTACATATAGCGGAATTCGTCAATACTATGTCCAGGTGTGGAGAAACGATCATCTCTCGATTCGAATCAAAATTGACTTGTTCACTGTTCGTATAGTTCAACCGAATCCCTTTAACCTTGCATATACACTCCTCTTCACCATCCGATTTTTTACATTAAAGATTGTCATCGTTATTGATGTTTAATATAGATTGTTTATTCACTGTCTCCTTGGTTAAACGAACTCGTCCACGACCGGCTACACCTCTGACAACACCACAATTAACGGATAACCGTTCATTTACATTGAACTCGTTCGCACTTTGCATAGCACTGTGTAATATTTCCCAAAGATTTTCGAATTGAAAATCCTGTATATAAATAACCAGTTGTAAAAATGGGCATTGGCTGGTGGCTGCGGTATGATTCCACGGATCTCTCTACCCTCATATCCAAAATATCGATAAAAACACGTTGCCTCATTCTGAATCACAAATCTAGGTCGCTCTCCTCCTTCACCGGTCTGCAAATGAGCATCTATAAGATCAGCCGATTTATACATATACTTTATTAAATTAAACAAATTTAAATAAGATAAGTCTTACCTTCTTCGTCAGCTGTATCAGTGCTGCTACCGCTACTGCTGCTGCTGTCACTCTCGCTGCTACTGATACTGCTGGGGGTAAGCCTTCTGCGTTTGCGTTCCCTATCACTACAGCTATTTTCGGATACGTCGTCAATGTTTCCATTTCGATTACGTTGGTGCCTCTCTCTTGACCTCTCTGAAGCTTAAGTATTAGAGCGTGCCTTTATATTGCAGAAAAAACAATAAATGAAAATTATATACAAACAGACTTAATACTTACGATTATTTATGTTTGATGGTGATGAGTCTCCTCGATGGTCCGATGATTGTGGGTGGTAATTTCTAGATGTTGATGTCCAGTGTCTATAACTAAAATGGAGAATGTGCATTTAATTGAATAATAATTACAAAAATTTTAATTATAACATATTCACCACTTACAATTGGCTGTAACTAAGTGTGCAGCGTCTTGTTGATCCGTCATACGTGCATGTGGCTCTGAAACTAAGTATTGAGAGAATTAAAATAATTTCATTAAAATGAAAAATTAATATTTGTATTTTAATTGGCTCAATACTTACAATTATTCTCGTTTCCTATCGACTCATCATACACCATAATGAAAGAATCACCCTCGGTGTCTCTCATCATCTGGTTAATTACTGAAATAATGTTGATGAAAAAATATTGAAATAAATAATAATATTCTAAGAGTTTAGATGTGAAAAAAAGTAATTGATATTTACATTGACAGTGAAACATTGCACGAGCTAGCGGGTGCCCGTGATCGTTGCGCTGTTGTATTGTTTGGAGAGCAATCGACAGAACGTCTGGATTACGGAATAGACCGACGGTAAACATATAATATACCGTGGTTATTCTACAATGCAGCAAGAGAAAATGCAGCTTTCTGCATAAAACCTCTGCTGATTGGTTCTGTAGGTCTGAGGCCCACACTCTGCCACACAATGTGTGAATATGTGAGTCTCGATCTTTCGCGATACTCAATGCCTGACCGATAACAATTTAATTTTAAATAAGAATTTTGGTCAATTTTGTCATGGGTCTCAAGCAGTGTCATTACCTAATTTCTTTTTCTCTGTATTTGATAATCAGCGAAAAAGTATGAATAAGACAATGCAGTTGCGCTGTTATAGCAAACAAAGCATGAGTAAGAAAATGCAGCTGCACGGAACAGGCTCTAATACAGGTGCAAATGTTTTGGGAGTTGGTCAAAGATATTGTTTGTGAATTTTGAAACATCAGCAAAAAGATAATGAGCAAGATGTACTTGTAGCGCGGGATCGCACGTGTTCAGGGCTAAGAAAGTGTCGTAGTATCACACCTCTGGAAGAGAGCAGCCATCAGTGATGGTTTAACTCTCTCCGGGTGATTATCATGCTCTCTCTCACTCTGTCTCTCTCTCTCTCTCTCTCTCTCTCTCATGGCAGTCTCTCCTCCCGCGCGCTGAAGGCTCCCACTTCCCCCCACAGTGGTGCATCAGCACAACCAGCGGCGGCGGCGGCTGGTTTGTTTTGACTCGCCGCTGTGGGGGGATTACTACTCTTGTTGTTTCCAACCCTCCGGCAGGCTGATTGTAGCTCCTCCTCCGTAATTAAGGGTATATTATCTACATCTATTTCTTCTACCATAGCACATGGAATGTCCGGCTGATTTGGGAAGAGTGTTGTTACCGCCCTGCTTAGTACCTCTGGGCACTTTGGAGGGGGTATGTAACTTCCCTTGATTTTCTTCATAACAATTTTATAAGGTCGGTTCCAAGGATCTTCATTAATCTCATCTTGCAGCTCTCTTAGACATCTTTGTTTCTAGCTCGATGGCAAACGCTGCGCGCTTGTTTGATCTTGTCATTCCACCAATATACTGATGACCATCCTTGACTGGACACTGTTCTCGGCATTACTGCGTCACACGCTTTGGTGAGCTGGCCCGTCATTTGTGCAGCCTTGTCGTCTGCTGATACCGTGAATTAAATATTGTCAAACATCGTCAAGAATAACTCCTTGTCATACTCTTTGGTTTTCCATTTAATTCTTATACTACTGAAATTAGTACAGAATTTCTTATTTGGTCCGCCTAGCTCCATTATTATAGCTCGGTGATCACTATTTGTGCAGTGATCACTCACGATCCATATCTACCTGCCTTACGAGGCAGTTACTGACAAATGTTAAGTCTATGAATGACTCTGCATCTCCTTTTTTGAACGTGGAGGTCTTGCCTTGATTCAGCAACACCACGTCTAGTAGCGTGAATGCCTCCAGTAGCACTCGTCCCCATTTATTGGTTCTGATGCTACCCCACTAGATCGCCCATGCGTTAAAATCTCCGGCTATTATAGCTGGTTTTTTATTCCTAGCGTCTTGTACCAACCTGCTGAAACTGCTCTATTGACGCGTTAGGGGGGACATAGCAACTGTATACGTGCATGCCGCCTAGTTTCGCTCTTACGAAGCCATTTTCCTTGTTTACCATCTTGCCCTGAAAGGTAAAGTTTTTGCATGCCCAGATTGCGGCTTTACCTGAGGCGTCAGATTCCCAGGATGGCTCATTCAGATCTTTGTACTGCTCACTGACAAGAGCGACATCGACCTTGTGTTCTCGTACAAATTGACAGAGAAGGTCTTGCACATTCTCACAATGCTTGAGATTTAGCTGAACTATTCTCATTACCCTTTCCTGATTTTTTTAACCGCTGCTTGGTAGGCTGTGCACAAGTAGCTACCAGTGACATGCTTCGTCGGTATATTGTCGCCTTTTTTACGGCACAGCTAACAACACTGTTCATTACGGCAGCTATTTGCTTTATGCCCCGTCTTACCGCATTTGTAGCAGCATTTGCTTCTATTCTCCGGATCAGCTTTGTGAACTTGGTCGCTATTTCTTTCGACAATTGCACAACAGCTATCTGCGTGTCTCCGTATGCTTTCCTCAGCGATTTTACAGCAGTAATCTCAATCGCATCTCTTTCTCCTAGTTACCTTTGTAAGGCCTCCAGTACCTCCTCTCTTGAGGTAAGTATATCGACACCCCTTATTTCAAAAGTCTCCTCTTGCTGCAGCGTTTTTATTGTGCTTCCTTTCACTAGTACTGCTTTAACAGCTTTTTGGAAGTCTGCAGTTTTAACTTCTTTTGTGCGTTTGAGCTCTATGAGGATATCTCCCGCCACCGTTTTGCGTATTTTATTTACGCTATCTCCTATCGCATGCAGTGAAGGAGCAGTTCTCAATGTTGACAAAATGACCATGTAGCTCCTTCCGTCCGGCGCCTTAATGATAAGAGCGTCCGGTCTGGTCGGTCTTGCCCCATTTTGTTTTGTCTTTGCTGGTCCTATTCTGGTTGTTAACGCCAGTGACCTTGTTGTTCTCCTTACTTGACTGTTGCTCCTTTTTTTCGCCTTTCTTGTAACGACCTCTTGCCAAGTTGACTCTTTGGATCGTTTATTCTCTTTCACCTCTTTGTTACTCCTATCCTGCTGAGTAGTTAAGGCCTCCCTTGGTTTACCCGCCTTTTTAGGTCTCAGACTTGGTGTTGTCTGAGTTTTCTTGCCTATCGTTCCTGGACGTTGATGACCTGACATTAATGCTTCGTGCCATGTCCTTGATAGTTTTATGGACATTAGTTTGTCCTTTACAAACTCTCTGAGTTCCTGGATTTTTTCTCCTAGACGTTCCAGCTAATCATTTCTTTTTTCAAGGTTGTAGTCCCAGTTTGAGTTACTGCCTCCTTGAGTTACCTGCTCTTATTCCGTCCGTATTGCCATTTTAGAAATAGTCTTTATTGGACTACACTCCATGGCATTAATTTTTCTACTCAGAATGCTGTTTTCGTCCGATCTATGGGTAGGGAACCCAGTTGTTCAGACACTTTTTGGGGTATCCGAAGTCCCTACGTTTGCTTCGTTTGTTGTACTAAGCATTTTTATTATTATCCTCCTCTTCCATCTTTAGTCACCTACTTTCCACCGAGCTGTCTCCGCGAAGTTATGCTTCACGGGTGTGAATTCTGGCCTCATGTCCCAGCGCAAGTCTTCCTCAAAAAGCCTCTGGAAAAGGGTAACGAGTCCCTCCCCCCCCCTGACACAATAGGGCCCGTTCCGGGCGCTACCCGGCACTACTGCGATCATTGATTACAGGAAGTGTTTGTCGAAAATCTCTGCCTAAAATGATTAATTTTCCAGCAAAAGGTGTGCTACTTAAGTTGCAAATATCCTGTAATGTATCGTCAACAACTTCTAAAGCATTTTTGGGGATCCTTCATCCCAAATGATGACATCGCAATCTCTTCCTATTTTTATCAGATGAATATTTAAAAAATGTAGTTTTAATATTTTCTAAAAGTAGTTGTTTCAAAGCCATTGATAATATTCTGTTTCTGTCTTAAAAAGTAATAAATTAAACTGTTGTGCAAAAATGTTTTTCCTGTCCTTCCAGGTCAATTAGTAAATATAATTTTATTCCTGCATAAAATTGTTATATAATCAAAAATATAAATTTGATCTTTATTTGATTTTTTGTGCAAAGAATTGAAAATTTCTATGTATTTGGTAATGTTTAATTCATTAAAGATTGAAAAGAAATAATCACCACGAGTATTCAATCTTGTGTTTTGGCCGATCATCAAGTTTTTCAGTAAAGTGTATATGCGCGGCATTAGGAGTGAAAGAGCGACTCCCTCTATCTGACCGCACATCTAGACCCACTTCTATTTGCCATGCTGTACGATTAGACAGTAGAACACGACCGTGAACCACCTACCTACTCGTCATGCGACCCCAATACTGACAATGCTCTCTTGTCTTCATCTTCCATTGCATTAGTCCTTATTATCGGCATTGGTGTTATGTTTTTTAATGATATCTATTGATTTTTTGTAAAGGTTCATCAGAAAGTGTGTATCTTGTGCTCTATTGATTGTGTAATTGGGGAAGTGTGTATATAGCATCTCTGTGAAACGAAGCATGTATGTGTTGTTAACCTTATCGAGTATGTGTGTATCATGGATATTGAAAGTATGGCCGGTGTCAATATTGTGCAAGGCGAGAGGCGATGTCTCGTCTTTGTTATTAATTGATCGTACTCTTTTTGCGGACTTTCAAATGTTTTGTTGTCATGCCTATGTAAGTCGCGTCACAATTATTGCAATCTGTTTTGTAAATCGTATTATGCCTGCTGTGCTCATTGATAGTAAGTTTTCCTAGTTTTATATATTTGTTGAATTTGTTGTGCAATTAATGAGAGAGATATTGTGTTTGTGTAAAATGTTTTTGATTTTGTGAGTAATATGTTTATTGAATAGTAGGACTATTGAATTGAAACTATTGCGTTGTTATGTAGTTTTGGAATCATTGTTTACAGTTTATTTATGTTTCTATTGGAGAAATCATAAGGAAAGTTATTAGCTGTGAGGGATTTTTTTTATATTCTGTGTGTGGAATATTCTATATTAGGGAATAAAAGATAGCTATATTTTGTGATGTGGGGTGATGTCAAAAGAAGTTGATATATCTCTCTGAGGGAACAGGCTGAGCCCGCATGTATGCGGCAGGTTTTCCGCGCACAGAAACCGACATCACAACATAGCATCACACACTACAATCCGACAAACACCGATGTATCAGGACTGGCTATATGAGCGGGACACCGAACAAGCAGAGAGAGTTCAACTCGAGCTACTGATCTGCACAGTGCTGTGCGTACACAACACTGTAGAGAGAGTGCGAGAGGAGCACACTGTAGATCGAGCCGTCTCGTGAGCACACAAGACGGTGAATCCACGTTAACATACCGTATTCTTGATTACCATCGTGTGCACACGAGGTTACCAGAAAACCAGGAGACATATAAACAGCACCCTAGTGAGCACACGCGGGTGCTGTCTCAACGCCTCACCGACCATACCGCCTTGACCGTATCACCGCACCAACATTACCCTTAATACAATGAGCCTACCGAGTAAGGGAAATCCTGGTAACGAAAGAAACTAGGAACACTACCCACGTGAGTACATGTGGGTGGCACTCCAAGTTACTACTACAGTAGTAGAGGCAACACTGTTACTGCGCCATGCGACTCCCACGTCACTAAATACCGACAAATGGGAACTCATATTAGTAGATCCCTGTTATTGACTGGGGCATTAGTATCTGTTTTACGAGAATACCGACCCGTCAATGCTACCAACGGTGGCGCCTCCATGCCCATCTGCCTCACCGATCAAACTGCATTACCGTCCAACTTGTAGTATTGTTGGTTAATGGGCGCATGCAAGACTCTTTTGTTACGTCATACAACGTATGCCCAATATTTGTAATACTTTTTTTAATTCGATATGGCCTAAATTAAATAAAAACTGCTAAATCTCAATTTCCCAATACGCCACTGTCGCTTATGAGTTGAGTTCGCAAAATGTCAACTAATCACTTTTGTAATACAATTTCGATTTACCTTCCGAAACAGATGACCGAATTTTGGAAGGATGCGAAGGTCAAAGAAATAAAAATGCCATACATCTTTTAACCTTTTCTTCTTAATTTGACCTCCAACTGACCTTGAACCTGACGTGATGGGGCCTAACTGACCTTATATTCGAATTCTGTGACCCGAAAAACATAAAGATAGATAGGTCTGATTTCTCGCGCAGACAACTTTTTTTATTTTTTGTGCCGGTGTTATTTTTGTTACTCCGGAATGCCTGGTATTGAATTGAAACTATTGGATTTTGTTATGTGACAACTTCCCCATGATTATATCCAAGAAATTATTTCAAATATAAACTCGGGAAAGTTTCACACATAAAACTCAAGGCCACAAAAGTATCAGGTAGCCAAGAATCTCGCTGACCCAAACAATGTCCCCTCCGCTGCTCGAGACCGCGCGTACAAAGCCACGCTGCAGTTTAGGCGCTTCTGCAGTTGCTAGGCCCCGTAAGACCTAATGAGTACAACAAGTGATGAAACAGTGACATAGTTAAGGGGAGGAAAAACTCACGAAAGCGTGGGAGGTCCGGAAATACTTCCGAGCGTCCCCAAGCTACGCCACCTCACGGCACTCTAACTAGAGCCAAGCTGCCGAGTGGACACACACTTTTTTCATTTCAATTTTTCTAATTTGATGTTTTATTTGATTTTATTTTACTTGTTTGGCTACCAATTCCAAAGTTTAATTTAGTATTGTTATATACAATTAAAACTTTAATAAATAAAATCCTTACGTTGAAAGATTAAGTGGTTTTAAATTTGATTCAAATTTCACATTCAAATTCTAAAGTCTCAAAGGACTTCAAAAAGGGGACCCTGATCAAAGAACAAGAAGGACATTTGCGAGAGAAAAGAAGTCACTTAACACTTAAGGAAGATCTTTATTTTTATGTCATAAAAGGAGAGAGAGAAATAGAGAACATTGACACTCAGGAGCGATTTAGTAAGTCGAGTCTCTCCCATAGCTGTACAGCTGTGCGCGTGTCAAGAACTTACAAAATTATTTATGTAAGTGACAAATCGTGACTTAACAGATTTATTTAGATTTTTGTTTGTTAACGATTATATGTTTGTCGTCATTTACTGCCATAATGCATGGTATACTAATCCACACCCGAAATAGAACTTATGTTTTCATTTTAAAAATTTGAATTTATTTCAAACAAACATAGTGAAGTTTGAAATAATATTCTTTATCAAAAAATTCTAAGAAGACTTATTGCCTCTTAGACATTTTGATGTTAAATAAAAATGCTTGTGTAGTTTTTTTCTTTCAGAAAATACAAGAAAAAAAAAATATTTATATGATATAAAATAGTTTATTGTTCTCTACGTTTAATATACCTGAAATAGAACTTAATTTTTATTTAACCCGCAAGTCACTAGCAAAGGACGTATTGCCCTTGCTAAGACTCGCGTCCGAAAATTTTGGAGCTCTTCTAAATGGGGAAGCGCTTAAGCTCCGAACTTTTCGAGCTCGCAAGAGCAAGTGAAGATAAGCGCGAGATGCGCCTCCTTATATAGAGTTGAGAGGGTCCGTGCCGAAGCTGTTGCCGCCGCTGCTCTTCCTCCTCCAGGTCTGCTACTGAGCGCTGCACGCTAATTGGTTCGGTGTAGCTCCGCTCCGTAGAGGTGGTCTTGATAACATTTTATTTTTACGTGAGCGCTCTCCGACGTCCGCGCTAGTGGAGTCCTTAACTCATACGCCGGTTGCCATTTATAAAACATGCTCTTATAATTTTCTTTAGAGAACTTTCTCAATCTTTATTATTTTTTTCTTTTCTTCGCATTGCATCGTATAGGAATCGTGGACGTTACAAGATATCAAGGCGAAGATAAACTGCATCAGTAGCTCAATTCGAATCGATGCTGCAATGTCTGATCCTCATCGTGATGAAAATTCTGAAAACTAGACGTGGTGTAATATCAGCGTTGCTAAGTTCGTTAGAATTCTTTAGCTTTACTGAAGTTTCAGCTACGTTAATTTCTTTTTAGTATCGTAATAATATAAACTTAAGTTTCGAGTAGCTACGAGAATCGTCGCCCGGTGTATTTTGCCTTTCTGATAAGGCCAGAAATGTTATAAGGCGACGTATATGAAAACCCTCGTGCAGTTTGACAAAGCGAAAAATTTAACTTTGCGCGAGAAACCCGCAGCTGTAGCGCCAACAGCGCAGCTCTCGCAGTTTTCCGATTTCTCTTCATAAAAAATAATTATATTAAAGAACAAATACGAACAAGAACGAAGAATGAGAACGAGACTTAATATTTATGACAAATTATTGTTTGAAAAATGTACCACTTTTTCCTGTAAAGTCTGCCAGAAAACTTTTTGTTCATAAAATATTACAGTTAGTAGTTCAGTTTTAGCTATTTTTCAAGATACTGCGTGTGAATTAATGGGTATGAGGCTCTAGTGTGGAGCGCGTCTCCAATGTACTGGTTTCAGAGGGGGTAAATGCATGCATGAGTGTGTGGTTGGGGTGTGGAGTACGTATCCACTCGAGTCGAGCTTCGAAACATATGTGTATTTTCCGACGTAAAATCGGAAAATCACCACAACTGAGAATTCGGAGCACAGTCTGAGTCAGAGGTTCTGCCAATTTGTTTAACTGCACGAGGGACGACAACATGAGTCGCAACAGATAAGTATTTTACCATGAACATCGGGCAAACTTCGAAAGCTATGATTTCCTGGTAGAGGTTGCAGTATTCTCGTGCTTTTCTAACCTTGTCGCTCTAGCAAAGCGCTAGAAGGGCTCGGCTTGCGTCGTTTTTCTAAAAATTAGAGTTTTTATCAAAAAAATTCAGAATCCACGAGAGCTGGGCTTTCAGAGAAGGGTCTGTGGATTTTTCTCACTTCTCTGTCCCCGTCACTGTGGAAAACTGCACGTGGATCTCCACTCGAATCAAGCCTCGAAACATAAGTTTATTTTCCGATTAAAATCGGAAAAATGCGAGAGTTAAAAATTTGGAGCATCGTTATTACCAATTTAATAATAAGACAGTTTAACATGTATAAAAAACTATATTGAAAATAAAATAAAAAGCAGAAGTTTTTAATCAATTTAAACATTGTTTCTTGCTCTGGACTCCTCCTTCCTACAATGCTCGAAAGGTCCTCCTTCTTCTTGAATGCAAGCCCTTGCATGACAGAAAATATCCTGAGTTGCCCGCTGCACCATATCGTCCGGAACATTTCGTACTTGAACTCTGATTCGCTCACGCAACTCGTCTGCGTGATCTGGAGGGCCATTGTGGTAGACCACTTCTTTTGAGTCACCCCAATAAAAAAATAGGTCATTTTATTATCTTCTAAATGCATGTCAAATTTTATTGATATAGACTGAGCAGTTTCTAAATATCTAAAAACATGTTTCTAAGAAGTTTTAGCGAAACTGAAAATTTTACTATTACAAAGCTTCCTCTAGAAGTAAGCAATAGTCAAGGGAATTTAAATCCGGTGACCGGGCTAGCCTCGCCGTAGGCCTTCCTCGTCAAATCCACCTGTCAGGATCAACATTGTTCAGATGTTCCCTGATATCGAGTGAAAAATGCGCTGGAGCCCCTTCGTGCATAAAAATGATATCCTCTTGCTCTTTAGGGGTCAAGACTTGGTTCAGCAGGAGAGAAAGAGTTTCTTACCGAAACTGCAAGTAATTATCTCCATTAAGAGCAGCTGGTAGCTCCCATGGCCCAACTACATGATATCCTATCAATCCAGTCCACATATTGATCGAGAATCTAAGCTAGAATCTATTTGTGAATGTTTATAATAAAATTTTGTTTAATAAGATGAATGCTTCATGAAAAGAATGGAAATTTATGATTTCTTATATTACAAAATTATTCTTTTACCTTCTGTAGCCATGAAAGGATTCTCATGAGCCCAATAGTGCTAGTTGTGGGCATTCACCATGTCAATGCGCACATGCGTCGCCTCGCCAAGCCACAAAATGCAACTGAAAATGTCAGGATCCTCCATATTCTCGGTTACCTTCCACTGTAAAAGAAATACGTAATATAAATACGTGAAATGTTTTTAGTCATCTAAAGTTTTAGGATGATTCGCGACATTTAAGGAAGGGATAACCGTAATGCTTGCGTAATCTATAATTATCATAACCTTAGAACCAAAAATGTATAAATAAATAAAGGGACTGATTTATATACCGGAAAAAAAGAAAAGTATTAAATAAAAACTAAACCATCGGCGCGCTTCTGGGCATAATAGATCCTGCGATTTCAAATACGCTCTAGTGCGATGAAAAGTATGCAGTCGTGGAGAGCACGCTTAATTTTAAGGAGTATGCATAGAAAGCTACAAACCATACTACAGGGTTTAAAGTAAAACAATGTATTTTCATACTTCATGGATTCGCCGGAATTCAAAGGCGTGCTGTCCATGCTCTTTCATAACCCTTTGGAGGTTGAGTAGGAGGTACCAATAAGTCAGACGATCCGCCACAAACTCGTGGTTCGCCGGATCCCCGGCGAAACAGTCGAGAATCAGCTCGTCATTTTTGGCCCTTGCACCTCTACGACAACCTCTATTGAGGTTCCTCACCTGAACATTACCCGTCTCAGCATCGGGTAAACGTACCTGCGGCAGGGTGTCGACGGTACGGAAATTGTTACCGATATTCTTCGGCTGCTCTGAGGCCCACTTGATCACAAGCACCATACACAAGCAGCATATCGGCGTACTCCCGGTTGGTGTATCCAACATAATGCGCGGGTTGTTCTTCCATTATGCTGTGATTGAATATTATAACGTGATGCGTAAACCGTATAAGCCACGAGTGAAAAAAAAACAAAAAAAAAACAATGTCGACAGAGACTTTTACACGTAGTCAGCTCAAAGGCAACGCATTTTTCTTCATTAGTATCTGCCGACTCTGTGGTTTTTCGAAAAATTGATATGGTAAAACTGTTTGTCTGCCGAATCAATCTCGCCGTTTAATAATTAGTATTATTCATTGGTAAATTGCTTGTGCCCAATCGCTGAAATAAAACGCTCATCTTTAAAAAAACGATAGTAATGGAATCTTTTTTGCAGTTTGCAAGAGCGAGTAGGTCTATTGTGTTCGTAAAATCGGCAGAGGCTACTCTAAATGCTTAGCTCTCGCGGTTTTTCGAATTTTCTTTATAGAAACTCTTATGAATAGAAAGATGATGCGTATAGACGCCATAGTGCAATTTGCCATTACGATAATTCGATACTGCAAAATTCCGATTTTTCGTTGGAAAATACACTAAAGTTTTGTGTAGTTCGGTACGGTGACGAGGCCAGAAAACCCCGAGAAATCGGGGAAGAATGCTCTAAATGCTCAGCTCTCGTACTTTTCCTAGATTTATTTGTAACAAAATTAAATATTTAGAAAAACTATGCGTATCCAACCTAACGTGTGATTCGCCGGTTTGCACACTTGAAAATACACTTATGTTTCAATGCTGGCATCTGCCGGAAATGCACGTACGGTTTGCCAGAGCGACAAGTCCAGCAAAGCCCGAGAAATAATTTTAGAGTCTTGATAATTATATTACAGCTATTGTGTGCTGATCCCCGATATTTTCCAGCGAGATGACAGTAATCGCGCACTTTATCATTATCATTCAACAATTTTTTGAAATATATGACACGTTTTTGAATTACGATAATATCTTTTTTGAACTTTGGATAGAGCCAAAATATGTATAGAATTTTTGCATAAAGTATTTATTTGTTCCTCAATACTTTTTACGGTTCAGCAAGCCATATTGAATCTTCACGGCCTCTATAAAACTAAGTTTTTGATAACGAGTTAGTGTAGCTACATGTAAGATAGTATCCCATACTATAGATTTCATGACTTTGTATAGCTTAGGTATTATTTTTTTCTGTCATCTCGTATTATTGACAAACGCTTACAGTCTGCATATATTATAAACGGTAACTTTTCATTATATCGATGATTTTTGAATATTATTATACTATTTTCTCCACTGGGAAGTCTCATTCTACAATTATTTAATTTTTTACAATGTTCTTCGTGTCTCGTTAAATTATATTCTTTGCAAAAATAATTTAAACATCTATCGCATACAAAAAGTTTTATTCTTTTATGTTTAAATTATTACTAATTAAACGTGACAGATTTTTTATGTATACATAATCTGATTCTGGTGCAGACTCATCATGTTCTCTCGTTATTAAAAGAATATTTATATGGTCACTCTTATTGCACGATGTTAAATAGAGAGGTATAATGTTTTTGTTTTCAAATCCGAAAAGATTTATAATAATCGTAGCATTTTGCTTCTAAAAATTTGGTATTTTTTTCAATGATACCGGTAACGAAATACCTTTCATGTTTAATGTATTTTCATACTTGAAGTAATTACTGAACCTATTAGGATGATTTTTACCGTTAACTGGATACAAGGTACATAAAATTGCCCATATGAAATATTTGTTATTGTAATGTAATCACCGATTCCATTACGCATCCAAAACACTACGATTGCTATACATATCACATCTACACACACACACACACACACGCACACACTTACTCACTGGCACGTCATCGCAGCACTCAAGAAGTGGAGCTGAAAAACCAGGAGAGAGAGAGAGAGAGATTCACTCATACGTGCAAGCGGCACCTAAGAAGTGGATCTGAAAAACCAGGAGAGAGAGAGATTCACTCATACGTGCGAGCGGCACCTTCACAAAAATAGGCTATATTCCAACGAACCACGCAGTAAATTCAAAATGCCATAAATGATAACTTCATAAGAACCGCGTGTTTGTATTTTTAAACAGAGAGCCATGAATTACGAAGCACGAGAACGGGGGGAGCTGTTTCCACGCAATGCGACGACAAACCACCGCGGAAAAATGAGCACAACTATGAGAAAAAACTAGCGAGGAGAGAAAGAAACCGAGGCGCAATATTCGACGATCTGGAATTCCATAGGAAACACGTGTGCGATCTCCAGTAAAAGAGAGACCGCGGGAGAGTTCTAAAAGAGACAAATTCTTAAGTGGTACTCATAAACTATGATGTTTATGACTTGAGCTGCTACGATTCCCTTAAAATTGAGAGAGGAAAATACAAAATAGTGAGGTGACCCAATATGGAAATCGCTAGCCCGAGAAAAACAAGGGGATATGCAAGTATATAAAGCCCGGGAGCAAAGGGCAAGAGTAGTCAGTAATATCCGAAATCTCTCGCAGAACGTTACTCTGCTCGTCGCCAGACCATTCTTGAAACAAGTATCATGCATTACTCGCTACTCGTACGTTTAAAAGTAGAGAGCATACCGGACTTAGTCGCTCAGTCGAGCAAGTACATCTATCGGCATCTTTCCGAATATCACCCCCTGCTGAAAAGAAGAAGCAACAGAGGCAGTGGACTCCCTGCGATCTACACTGCGCACATCGAAAGGACGAGCCGTCACATCTAAGTGCATCTAGCCTAGGCTGGAAGGCACCGAGGATTGACAGCTGCAGACACTCAAGAATCTCTTCACACATATATGCAAACAACCACGCACACTTACACATTAAGGTACTTTTCTCTTTTCATAGAAATAAACGTGTGTCGATTTAAAAAGAAATAATGTATAGTTTAAGTGACTTCGTATCCGGCTCCCTTCCTCGGTAGGCAATGACCGCGTCTGCGGTAGCCAAAAGGGATTTCCTATCATTCACTCTTTTAATGATTTAAATTATTATAACTTTCACGTATCGTGAAGTTCGATTATCAATTCAGGTAGGAATTCATGTAATTGTATTAATGTGTTAGATTTTGTAATTAAAAATTTGTAATCTGGACGTAACATTATCAAAATTTTTAACGTTGTCATGTGTTTTTTGTTTCTCTATAAATGTTAGTAAAGGTATATAAGAGCTGCCAGTACTCAACGGATTAAATTTATTTATATTTATTTGTATATTTTCAATAGAATATAGGGTCGAACCAGAGTCACCTTACTGAAATTCCTCAATATTAGTGAATAGAGGTTGCGAAAAATTGGACTTAAACCATTCGTTTAACAGTGTAGCAGATAAAATTTTCATGATTTTGCGTATTAAAATATTTTGTCTCGATACAGTCATTTTCTTCTTCTTCTATACCTTCATTATGTTTTGGACATATTTTTACAAATTCACATGATAAAATAGTATTTACTTTTAAAGCTTTATCATTTCTAAGCAATATATTTTTCATTTTTCGAGCAGATATTGCGGCATCTTGTAGAAAATTAATTACATCAATGTGGGCAAAATTAGCTATAGCAGCAGTCTTTATACGATTATTAAAAGCGCTATCCATATAAATCTAACGAACACGATCAGTGATAGTGTTATTTTTCACCTGTACTCAACTACCACTTTTTCTTTTAGCAGTAACTTCAAATTTTATTTTTATGAATTCTATTTCCGCAATGGTGCATTGCGAAAAAGCTTTTTCCATCGTGTTATCGTTGATGAATTCATAATGGTTATTAGAAAATAATAATTTTTCAACCTCTTCTAAAAACTTAACTTGCTATAAGCATTCATCTATAATATCTTTAGTTTTGATGGTTAATATCTACTCGTAACAAATTATAATACATATATATTCTAATGTTCTTAAACAGGAATCTACTACAGCAAATTACCATCATATGTGACTGTTTGAGAGCAGTGTGTATGAGAGAGAAAGAGAGAGACGTCTGCACATAATTATTTGAGAATTCACAAAATTAGACTGACCCTGTTATCCATGATGATGATTTTAATGGTCGAAAATGATTTATAATTCACGGCACTTGTGTAAATATACATTTAGTTTATATATATATATATATATATATATATATATATATATTGTAACGGTAGACCCAGCGTACGGTGATACTGGGTTTTGTTCCACTGCGTTACCAATGAATTCTCCGTCTCCTACTACTGCTTCGATACATACAAGACGGCGGGCCGCCTCGGCCCTGGACGCCAGGCACCGGAGTGCCAGGGATCCCGCGATCCCTTTACCTTGAGACGCCGCCTCGTGTCGAAACATCATCTTCGTGCACCTGCTCGGCTAGCCAGTATACGAAATTATACACAGAGGGGGTGAGACAATCACACAAGGTCGTGGGTTTCAGTACGAAATGAATGAACAATATTAACTTAGATTCGTTCTGTATTTTACTCAGTAATCTCCTACGTAATTCATTTACATACAGGCGATCTCCAACCGCGCGCTTACGACTACGACATTCCCGTCGATTCACATACATACACGCTCTGTGGCTCGCATGCCACCACGCCGATGTTCGAGCGAGGAAATACCGGCGCACGCCCTAGGCGCGTATCCGGTCGTCTCGAATTCCTAATCACTGCTCCGGCGCCGAACTCGCTCGTGCCCGTCGGTGTAACCTCCTAGCCGCGGCGTGTTCGTCAACGCGCCGCCGGACGGTTTACCCGACGCGGACGGTGCAGCTGCCTCGCCCTTCCGGTCGTCTACCGGTGCCGACGACCGTAGCGTCCGTCGCAGCCTGCCCTCACGAGACTATGAATCCGCGTCCCGACGATAACCAATCTCTCCCGACGTACGCGAGTCCCCAGGCGTACCCGCCTTTGCCGCGCCGGTGACGTCGCCCGAGCCTCGACGCGAATACTCACTCACTCCATACGATTATATCTAACTTAACGGGGCCGCTGCCTCAACTACCACCTACTTATATTACGCTCGGTTATTAAGTTTCCTTAATGCTAAATCTTAAACTGACGAGTTTAACGCGCGACCTAGAACTAGCGAAATGTCGTGACCTTGTGTCGTCGTGTAGGTCAAGGTTGCGTCGCATACGAAAACGTGGACGATAGCGTGTCAGTGGAGTTATGGTCTTTGTCTTTATCATGAAACGGTCAGTGCAATACGACAGTCGTGTTATAATTGTCAGCGTCGGTGTAATAGCAATAATAGTTGTAGTGATAGCGTCAGCGTAATAGTAGTAGTCATCATGCAAACGATAGCGTCAGTCTCGCAGCGGTAGTTAGTAGAACGATAGCGTCAGTACATTAGTTGTAGTCGTAGTGTAAACGATAGCGTCAGCACAATAATTGTAGTCAAGTGTAAGCGGTAACGTCAGTACAATAATCGTAGTCACAGTATGAAACGATAGCGTCAGTACAATAGTTGTCGTTAGAGTATAAACGATAGCATCAGGATAATAATTGTCGTCAGTGTGCAACGATAGCGTCAATATAATGATTGTAGTCACAGCATTAAACGATAGCGTCAGTACAATAGTCGTGAGTCAGTCAGGTGTACAGTAATTATTTTTTACGGTAAATCAGTCGAGGTGTAACGTACGCTAAATCCGCCGAACGGCTCAGCGCTGTTAAGCCGACGAAGCATGCTATAACCGCACTCATGCTCCGCCGTGCTCCCGTCGCAATGTTGGCCACGTGGCGATATAATTATCGCGAGTTCGCGCTACTCCGCAATCGGCACACTTAATCCTGCGAACATCACTTAATATAATTTACACTCTACTCACAGTTAGCAGCAGTCCGTCGCACAATACGCCTTTGTCTACGCAAACGTCGCCACGTGGTTCAGGACTCGATAGTGATCGGTGATGGGCTCGTGTCGAAGAAGGACCAGTCGCTACGGCAGCCAGAACGAAAAAGGGAAGAGATGATGACCAGCGCTCGCGTCGACCCCTCTCGCCGTCGACGTTAGGTTGGGTCGCTCGCCTACCTACGCTCGCTCTCGTGCGCTCGGGCCTAGCCGATGCTGGCCGAGGCTCTACGAATACGGCCGAACGCGCGCTCGCCGACTCGTGCCGCGGCGTTGCCATGCTCCGCGCGACCGCTTGTAACTGGCAGTAGACTGCCATGTTACAATATATATATATTGAAACGGCGGGTTTTTCATGCACGCGGCATGAGCTCAGGGCTGCCAAGGCCCGGGGCGCCGGCACCGAGGTGCCGGGCCTAGCCGATGCCGGCCGAGGCTCTACGAATACGGCCGAATGCGCGCTCGCCGACTCGTGCCGCGGCGTTGCCATGCTCCGCGCGACCGTTTGTAACTGGCAGTAGACTGCCATGTTACAATATATATATATATATATATATTGTATATACAATGTATATATATATATATATATATATATATATTTATTTATTTTATTTATTTTATTGACCATATACATATGCTTATCAAAAGCATCCTATAGAGACAAACTTAGTTGCCTGTACATAGGTATGGTACAGATAATCTTAGAATCTATAACTTAATCTAAAAAATAACAAAAAGATGATACAGCATCTTTTTGATAATCTTTTTAATAAATTCCTGTGTAAGTTAAGTAACGATGCATACAATTTTCAAATAACGCTATCTATAATTTTCTCTTATAAACTTTTTTAGTCTTTTCTTAATTGCGATTTTGTTACCTCCTAAAGTTTTAAGATCATTCGTTAAAGTGTTGTACATTTTTACAGCTACGAAATAGCTGTTTTTTCTGTTCACAGCTTTCTTATTTTTTGGTAATTGTATACTCTTATTCCTAGTATTGCTAGAACTTGTGCTATATTTTTCTCTTAAACTATAGTAATGATATGTAATAGCCTCCAATTGGAAAAGTTGCCTTACAGTAAGAGGAGGGTCTTGTATTTGAAACTGATCCCTGTTTATAATTTTTAATAGTTTCTTCTGTATTCCTTGTATCAAATTTAAACAATTATTGTACGCTCCTCCCCAGGCTATTATGCCGTAGTTAGTTAAACTTTGGAAAAAAGCATAATACATCATCATTAATGTTTTGTTATCCATTCTTTTTTTTATTTTCGCAAAAATAAAAATTAAATATTTTGTTTTTTTTACTATATAATCAACATGTTTATCCCATTTCATGTTATAATCAAAAATTAATCCCAAATATTTATGGCTTTCTACTCTTTCTATTTTAGTATTTCCTATCTCTATATTTAGACTGTCCGGGACACTATCACAGTAGCAGCCATAGGCAATATAAACCGTTTTTTTAACATTTAGAGATAATTTATTTACAGTAAGCCACTTTGCTACATCGCTAAGATATTTGTTCATTTTGTCCTGGGCAGAAGTCCACGTGCTATCACTAGCAATGATAACAGTGTCATCGGCATAAGACACAATTGTATCATTCTGCATATCCCTCAGTAGGTCGTTAACATAAAGTATGAAAAATAATGGTCCTAATATGGTCCTTTGCGGGACACCAATAGTTATATCTTTATATTCACTTTTACAGTCTTGGATTTTAACACATTGTTTTCTACCTGAGAGATAGCTATTTATTAAGTCAAAAGCATTACCTCTTATTCCATACCTATCTAATTTATCTAAAAGTTTCTTGTGATCTACTGCGTCAAAAGCTTTTGCTAAATCCAAGAATGTAGTTATTATCGGAGTACTTTTGTCTATATTATTATATATAATCTTTGAGATGTAATTTAAAGCATCCGTAGTTCCTCTATTTTTAACAAAGCCAAATTGTTTATCAGATATAATATTACATTCCGTTAGGAAATTAAACAATCTATTATATGATATTTTTTCAAAGATCTTGGCTATATTTGATATCAGCGATATCGGTCTGTAATTTGATACACAGGAACTATCACCAGCCTTGTATATAGGAACTATGTCCGCTTGTTTTAAAGCGTTTGGCTACGTGGCTTGTTGTATACACACATTAAAAATATGTGTCAATGGTTCCGCAATATAATTTGCAATTGTCTTAATTGTTTTAGCATTAATATTATCAACACCTCCAGTTTTATTTTTCAGCGAAGTAATAGTTTTCATAATCTCAAAATTGTTAGTAGGGTAGATGAAAATTGATTTATTATTTTTATCTGGGGGTTTTAGTTCTGTATCTAAATTTTGAATCTTATTACTTAATTGATTTAAATCAATACCTATTTTACAAAAATAATTATTCATGTGATTAGCTATAGTATATTTGTCTTCAACCTTTTGACCATTTACGATTAGGTAATCAAGTGACTTGTTTTTTTGAGATTTTATGCCAATCTTTGTGTTGATAATATTCCACAACTGTCTTGGATTGCCAATATTTCTTTTTATTTCACTATTCTCAAATTTGTATTTCGCATCTTTTATAACTTTATTCAAAATTTTTTCGTAATTTTTGTATTCATTTTTTAAAACTAAGTTAGTTGGGTTCATTTTCCATAGATTATACATATTTTCTTTAGTACCGCATGACACTTGGATAGCTTTAGTTATCCAGTTTTTTCTAGGCAGTGTACCTTTATTTTTTCTATTGTTTTTTTTTGCAACAAGCGTTTTTTTGCAAACAACGTTTTTTAGCATTTTCAAGACAGTTATGTGACATCTGTATCATATTATCCACTGCATCATTGGGATCTTGTTTGGTCAGCAATGATTGCCAATCCAGTTTTTCAGCATACTTTTTTAGTTTCCTGTAATTTATGTATTTGTTATCCTTTTCGCCATCTTTCTGTAGTGTTCTCATTAACACTTATGACTAATGGATAGTGATCGTTAAACGGATTATTCAATTTAAAAGAATCAATATTGATGGTTTTAGTTTTAGCGAAACAGTTGTCAATGCACGTGCCATTTTCATTATTTAAGGAGGGTCCTGTAATTCCTCTAAAGTATGGTATATATTCAAGTTCTAGATAATTCATTAAAAATTCCTGACTAATTATTTTTTCACTCATTTCATTATTTATCATATTATTTTCTAATATATCTATATTAAAATCTCCAAAAATGCAGTGGTTATTAATATTTCTATTTTTTGCTAAAAACTTTTTGACACTATTTACAAATTCAGACTTTGGTATATCATGGCACCTATATATGGCAGATATTCTTATTGCCTCTCCGGACATAAATTTAATGTCAGTAGTTACAACACTCAATCTATCAACAACATCTATTCTAGTATTATAATAAATATTATTTTTTATATATATCATGACGCCGTCCGCCTTATTTATATAACTTTCATTGTAACAACTTTCATAACCTTGCAGTTGATAGTATTGAGAATGTTGTAATTTCCAAGTTTCCGTACATACAATTATACATGGTTTTCTTACTAAACATTCCATGAAAACTTCCAGCTTTTCAAAATTTGCATTCAAACTCCTTATATTCACACACAACATTACGTTCTTTTTTTTCATTATTGCTTTATTAAGTTTTTTGATATCGTCTATTTCCAATTCAAACTTGCTTATCTCTTCAAAATTGATGTCTTGATCCATCACTATTGCTTCTTGCTTCTTAGTCTTGCTGCTATATTCACGTTGATTGATTGGAGTGACGTTGACGATATTCCAGAAGTTTTAGCCACGACACCTTTGTCCGATGTTCTCACTGCATTGCCGATATATCTTGGTAATGCAGGCTGCGTCGTATAATCGGTAAAGTCGATCAACTTTCTGATCTTAGATTGCAGAATTTCGCATTCGTGGCTATCTGTTGCCATATGTTCAACTCTGAAATTTGTTTTATATCGCTCATTGCTATAATCACAATTTGCACATTTTAATTTATTTACTTGACTATCTTTAGTTTTATGATCACCAGCACACCTTAGGCATATAGAATTATTTTTACATTTGCTGCCACTGTGTCCATACCTGCCACAATTAAAACATGGTTTAATGTTACAGTAATCATACACTCTGCAGCTTTGATAACCTACAAAAATTCTATTACTGTTCTCTCTGATGTGTTGGTATGTTTCGGCTGGCATTTCTAGAATCACTGTTTGCAGATTCGTTTTGTTATTCTTGTAGGAAGTCAGAACAACACATTTCTTTTTAAAATTTCCGAAGTTCCTTTCATTGATGTCATTTTCCATATTTTTATCATCCATATTTTCCAAATTGTTTATTCCTACAACTTTTACTTTAGGATTATTAACCTGTTCCTTATTGACATCACATAGTTTTGACAGCTTACTTTGTAGTAATTTATGAGCTTTGCCTACACTTTCCTCATTTAAACAGTTTATAATTATTTCATCTTTTTTCTTGACTACTTTTTTAGTTTGAATTGATTTGTCTTTTATCAAGTAATGCGATACCAATTGATTTATATCGTCAATGGTTTCCTCTTCAGATTTATTATTTATTATAATACTAGGTACACGTTTAGGCTTACTATTATTTTTATTATTTGAGATAACATCAGCAAACGTTTTACTTTTAACCATCGGCAGTTCATTTCTTTCTTTGTCTAGTAATTGTTTCAATAAATCATTTTTTTCTTTTAATTCTTTATTCAATTCTCTCAGTAAAGCATTTTCACGTTTGATGTTGTCTCCTATTAGTTCTTGCTCACCTTCGTTAAGTAGATTATTATCGAATTCTTCTAGTATTTGCTTTCTTATTTTTTGTTTTTCAAAGGCCTTGACTCTTGCGATTATGAGCCTCGCATCATTACTTAGCGTTTTTGTATTGTCTTTTGAGGTTAGGTCGAGTTCCTCATGTTCAGGACAGATTCCTAGCGCTGCACTTAATCTTATGGCTTTTTCTATTTTTCCAAAATCACTAGTTTGATACACCTTATCACGCACTATACACACCACTGACTTAACTTTTTGTTTGTAATTAATTTTAAGCACATTTTCCTTTAGACTACGCTGCGAGCCACTGCTTGCCGCGGCCATCTTGCTTTTTTTTGATATATATATATATATATATATATATTGAAACGGTGGGTTTTTCATGCACGCGGCATGAGCTCAGGGCTGCCAAGGCCCGGGGCGCCAGGCACCGAGGTGCCGGAGATCCCTCGATCTCCTTCCTGAAAAACTGCCATGCCGCGCGTCGATCCGACCGCTTCCTTCCCGGCTAGCTGTGAAGGTTGCGGAGGGATAGGACAGGATCGTGGGTTCGGGAGGGGGCCTCACTGAGCCAAACACATGAGTGCGTTTATCTCTCCTTTATTTCTACTAGTCTCTATTTCATCAAATACAACATTGACCTGACAGCACTCTGTCATTGCAAAACACAGTCATTATCCCGACATTACATTTGCGACTTAGAATTACGCAACGGCGCGCCTGCCGTATTTTCACGCGCGACCTCGGCGACGTAAACGGGGAGCAGCGCAGTCGGCTCCTACTCGAGAGGTTATTCTCCATTCTGACAACCATCGGATCGCCCCCTCGCACCCACCGACGTGGCCTCCTGCCGCAATCCGCTCGTCAGCGGACCACCGGGCGTCCACCCAGTGCGGATCGACGCCGACCCCGCCTCTCCGATGCCTGTCGACTCTGGCACTCCGGTGCGCCTGCTGCCGCGCGCCTCCACGAGGCATGGACGCTCCGACCTCCCAATCGTCATCATGTCGCCCGATTCTGCGCGTGCTTGGCTCCGCATTTGATCGCCGGGTCACCGCTTCCTAGACCTACCAATCATACTGAATCCTAATTCCTTATTTAACCGACGTGAGAAGAACGGGAGATCCTATCCTAAAGTTAACCTAAGCACTTATCCTAAACGTTACGGTAGTGTACGGACACGGGAGCTGTCTTCGGGACACGGTAGCCAACCTCGGTAGCGGTATCTCTCCAGGGAAAGACAGCGAAGACATCGTCACCGTCGCTGTCCCCCCGAGACGGTAGCTAATCCCTGAAGCGAGAACGGCGGGAGCGCGCGATCGTCAACGAGAATGAATCCCGATACACTCTTGAAAATCCCAGTTCTCGGCGCGCGCGAACCAACATCTTGTTCAGTTACTGGCGGTAGCGAATAAGTCGGGGAAAAGCGAGCATCGCCTTCCCCGCGGTAGCTGCTCTCTCACGAGTACGAGGCCGGGCCTCGTGCCTCTGTTCTGGCGCGGCGATACGAGACGAGTTTGAACAAAGGAAACCGCGATAAAGAATCTCGCGACTCTCCGGCGCACGCACTGACCAACCTTAATAATACGCCGCTTTAGCACCTCTTGCGCGGTTCGTCGGGCTCGGTTGTCGACCTCCTCGGCTTGGGCCCGTAGAAGAAGACCTCCTTCGTGGTGGCAAAGTCCGATTCGGGAATCAAAAAGGCAGCGTGGCCGAAAGTCTTCCTTCCTTCCTAGCCCTTTTGCGGAACCTGTTGTCTCTTCAACAGCTCAAGCGTGTCTCTCGGCACGCGCGCTCGCCGACAGCGCCACACGATCGGCAGCCGAGCAGAGCTGAAACGCTGCGTCGGTAGCCGAACATCTCTCGCGACGTTGCCGTCCCGAGGCTTGTATCGTGCGGCACAGCCGTCACGTTACAATATATATATATATATATATATATATATATATATATATATATATATATATATATATATATATATATATATATACATATATACATATATATATATACATATATACACTTGTGATAGACCAATCCATATTTGAATTGCGCACCGAAAATATTTAGAACACGGTATCAGTAGAGCGTTCGCGAATTGATAAGTTGAGGTGTGTCGAAGTTCCGCATGCGAATCTGTGAGCTTGTCGAGGCGAGAAAGCCGAGAGAAGAGACGGCTCCTGCGCCACGCATCCGAAGCGCTCTGAATTATCGAAAGGGGTGAGTTGAATTTAGTTATTGTTATTCTCGGTTACAATTGTACTTGTATTTTATGTTACACGCCAAATGGGTTGTAGAGTCTAGGACGGACTTATAGTTCTCATTGATTAATAAAGATCATTTAACGAACGAAATCTTATCGAATGTGAGGACAACGTTCCAACGTATTGTGGAGTCCGCAACTGAGTCCAACGACACAAAATATACTTTGATATTTTGTATCACCCGGCAGACCACGGCGCCACACAACGATTAATCTTTAGCGGATGCAATAAATCTTTGGCGATTTTATAATTATCTTAAAGTTTCGAATAACAACCGGCGCTTTGCCTTACGATCATCAAATATTTATAATGATGAGAGTGTGACTGTGCGAGTATATGTGTGGGGGGTGTAAACCAATAAATAAAATAAATATGGTAATCGACTTATGAAACAGATGTATGGAGTATTTATTATGTGACGAAACCTTTATCCTAATATCAGAGAACCTATATAAATTATCCTGGAAGTCGAACAAATTTACACTTATATAAACACTTTTTATTTTAGATAATGTAAGACGTCGAATAGATTCTTTAGGGAACGTAAGATATTTTCAGTGTAGATCGCTGTATTTTATTAAAATTTATTCAATATAATGTAAAATTTATAATATTGTTACATTCACGAAAGCGTGAATGCGGAGAGGGGTTCTGGCGCGAGGCAAAACACTTGAGTTCGAGGTTGCAACGTGCTTTTTATTGCGGCGAGCAGGAGAGAGAGACGCGAGAGCTAGATGTTACTCTTTCCGCAGATCGGTGGCTTCTACCTCGTCGTTCGCAGCTCGCGAGTAGCCGCGCTCATCGGACCTGCCTTATCGCAAAACTGACAACGCAAGTCCGCGGCGGCGGTTTGGGATTCTCCGAATCCACGAGCCGGAGCCAACGTCTGTAAGCCGAGCATTGCAACGCTCGCACCGTCAGCACTGCACGTGCGATTCCCCATCGTGGGAACCGACGTGCGCCGACGTGCAGCACGTCACACGCCCAAAGCAGCGGTCAACGCCGATTCCAGTGTTGTGAATTCGCAAATCCCGATTTTTTTTTTTTTTTTTTAGAAGATGCCCCGAAATGTGATTACAAATGTGTGTGTATGTGAGTAATGTTGTATGTGTGTGTGTTCCGCTTGAACACCGTGTTATACAATCAATGTTTGTGTGTGTGCTCTCTCTCTTTCTCCCTTACAAAAATTTACTTAATTGGCTAAATTACTTAATGTAGTTGCATATATGATGATATTAAGATAAAAATATGATTAATATTGATTGATATGAAGAATGATATTTTACATTTTGAGAAGGTTACATTAATCGATGTTGAGAAACGTTTGTGATAATACAGACCGTAATGGAGTAGATTATACTGATGATTATTGCAAGGAGTATACTAACTACGAAAGAGAATTGTTTTGATTGGTATAGTTAGGTGACGGCTACATATGAAATATTAAAAGATAATTATTTTGATTGACATAGTAATGTATATTAGTTATATGAATGATCTTAAAAGAGAATTGTTTAAATTGCTATAGTGGTACATCAATTGTATCTAAAATTACAAAAGAAAGTTATTTTAATTGATATACTCATGCCTCTAATACATACACTATCTAAAGAACAACTAAAGGACAAAGTGGATGATCTTGATGCCTTCATTGTTGACTGCCGCGGATGGGAGTCGTGCGTCCACCTAATCTTGAATGTTCTCGAGTGAAGATTTTACGTGGCTGGTTCGATGGCTCTAAGCCATGCTTGCTGCGAGGCCGGTAGCTCCAGAATGCTTGCTGTGCGAGCATACTGTCTGGGTTGTAGGACAGGTGGCTGGTTCGAAGTTATGTTAGCCATGGGTTCATGGTGCGGGCGTGCGGAGTATTGCACGGCCTGTGACCGCTGCGTCTCAGCTGTAGAGTCGTTAGATGGACCTGAAATCTTTCTTAGACAGATTAGTAGACGGGACCCCCCGGGGACTACGAATTTCCAGGTTACCAAGGCGGCAATAATTATTCCGATTACCGAGTGAATACTTGTGTATGTATAACCCTTGAACGAGTCGAAATCCTTATTGATGTCTCTATACTCTGATAATTTTTTTGCTCTATCTATAATCTCCTGAAAACTGGTGCCCGATTTGAGAGAATCTACATGCACACCGTGTAAATTTCTTGCCTTTTGCGAGAATTCAGATTGTATCACACGTTGTATCAAGCTAGAAAAATTCCGAACACTCTCATAGTTGGCAATTATCGAAGTTAAGTCTAGATTTTGCTGGAGAAAGGCAATTTCGGAAGAGTGCATCCGAAACTCTCGGGAAGCAGTTAGTCTCGCATTGTTCGTATGAGCAGTGCACCCGGGCTTGAGTCGCAAGATACCTGCCCCCTCTATTTCAACTACCTCGTGCGCCGATCTCGGGCATTGTATGAAAAGGGTTTCCGTACGCGCGGCAGAGAAAGCCCACGAATTGATTTCGTGTAGTCTGGCCCAGTATGTGTCTTGTAATTGAATGATTTTTATATTGCAATCAATTAAATTGAGCGTGTTGCGACGAGTTGTAAATTTGATCTCACACCCGGCATTGCTCCTAATTTCGCGAACCGGTTCGGTGTCTTTACATATTAAGAGATTGTTTAGACTTTTACATTTGTTCAACTTCTCGAATGGAAAGGGAATGTACGTATTATTACTCTCACTGATCGCGAAGTAGTGAAATTCCGGCCAGCTGTAGGCAAAGGTTTGATTTGATAAAAAGCTATTCTGCTTGACTGGTAGAGCAGATGCTTTGTAAAGGTTGAACTTTTGCAAGTCGAGAAGAGGAATTGCAACGTGGTAAATCAGTTTGCTGTTTGCAAAGAATATCGTTATATCAGATATCTTCGCGATTTTTAAGGGAGATGTGTTTTCATCACCTGGGAAAGTTGCACTGCCGATGCTGTCCGCAACTATTTTGGCGGATTTATTGAAGAGAGTGGGGGGTACAAAGTGGGGATGCATTGCTCCTTGAGAAGCAAGCATTATTGCATCAGTGACAATTTCAGTATCGAGTTTGTACTGAGTGACCCCATTGTTTAGAAATTGAATAGCATTCAATATAGTGTTCGATTTAAAATACCAATCAGTGGACTGGGAAATGTTGTATAGGGCAGTATTCAGAACCTCTATTTTTTCATCTACCTTGGTGAATTTTGCTTCTACTAATTCTGTTTGTTCGGACAGGAGTCTGGCCACTTCTTTAGTGTCGTTTGATGTGATTTGAACTAGGTTTCGTAGATCCGCTGCCGTATCCTCATCTAATGTTCCAAACAAGATTTTGCTGATCTCACCTATGAAAGGTAATACGGAGCGTCTGTCACGAGCATCTTTGGAGCCCCCAGGCCCGATAAGAGTTGTATGATCCTATTCGCCTGACCGATAGAGTCATCTAGTTGCTTATGTGTTGCGTCTAATAAACTTTTGTGAGTACACGGGGAGGATAACTCATCGCAGTAATGAAACAATTTCTCCCATTGTCCAGCTAAGATGGCACCTGTGCCAAAGTAGGAGTCCAATTCAACTTTTTGAATGATTTTCCAGTCCGTGCTCGAGCTGGCCAGAGGAGAGATTAATTCCGAGATCATCCCAGGATTGTTGTTGAGTTGTGTTAGGGTGTCAGAGTTTCTAAATTCTTCACAAAGAACAAGTCTGAAAAAGAAACACAAAAAGGAAGTGCCTGTAAGCATCTAATTCTCATATGAAGAGAGTAAGAGTACAGGGAGTGTTATTTACACGAGGGTAGTCATTGTTGATTGGCGTGTGGCAAGCCCGAATTATTATAATTCTCGCGTCGGATATGTGCAGACTCCCAGGCATGAAGTTTCTTATATCGCGCACAGGAATTCCTTGGCCAGCAAGAAATTTATTCAAATTGAATTGCAGGTGTACACGTAGTGATCAAGTGAGTTACTTGTGACTTTGAGTCTACGTTATCTATAATTAATGTGATTTCACCACGAATTGATGTATATATATCTTTGGATTAAAAATTGTTGCAAGTGAATACCGAAGCTCGCATGGCGCGAGGTGTTGGGGATTGTCAAGGCGCGAAAACTAGAAAATATAGTGCAAAAATGGAGGTTCTCCTATGATGAGGTGAACTGTATTTGGTTTTTGAAATGTGTGTGGTGATCACTTCTTTCCACCCAACACTGAGTTCAGAAAGAGGTGGGAAGGTGGTTGCTTTTCGGGATGAGAAACGAGGGTCACCCCAAGTAGTATTGAGAAAGAGGGAGGAATGCTGTAATGGGAATGGGATGGTGCTGCGCCAGTGTAATGTGAAATTAGAATTTTCAGGTGAGCTAGGTTGAAGTTTTTTTTTTTTTTTTTTTTTTTTTTTTTTTTTTTTTTTTTTTTTTAAAGAAAAATGTGCTGCAGTGTCGAGGCAATTAATGTGCACGCATTTTGGGAGTTTACGCCCAAAAGCAGCGGGCAAAGGAGACTAGGCGGGAAAGAATGGTGCAATGACATGCTATAGATGAGGAGGATCCCACATTGAATCCAAAAACACCACTGTGTTAAGACAAGCCGCAGAGTACTTCTCCTCCCGTGCCTTGGAAGCATGCGCGCAAGAGCAGCGGGCAGAGGAGATAAGGTACGGAGATACAAGTGTACCGCACAGTGAGAGGTCACTCACTGTTGATCTGGGCTCGGAGTTATCCAGCACATCTAAGTTTGAAGTGGGTTCCTGTCTCTCTCTCTCTCGTCTCCAGATAGTTAATCCACGTGTTCTGATGTTCCCGCGGAGTTGCTATGAAACCCATTGTTGAAGAAGAGACCTGTGTGAGGTGGATCTTTCAAGAGGCCCGGTCTTTTGATCTTGTCAAGTATAGTGATTTTAACTACGTCCCCATTTTGTAATTTTACATTTTTAGTCGCGTTGTTTATTTCGATAATTTCATATGGGCCCTCATAATCTACTGCAAATTTGCCTACATGGGGTTCTTTCAGTAGATAAACCAATTCGCCCTCTCTGAAATCTTTAGTGTTTAATCGTCTGTCGTAATAATACTTTGATCTGTATTTAGCTTGAACTAAGTTTATGGCCGCGATGGTTTGCAATTGAGACAGGTTACCGATCAATTCATCTACATATTTGAGATAAGTCCTAGATGATTCGGCATCCCTGAGGGGGAAGCTGGACGGAGTGCGCGGTTTCTGTCCGAACACCAGTTCATGAGGTGTGAAATCTGATGCCTCGTGTTCCGTGCAGTTGTAGGCGTGTTGGCAAACGGCTACCCACCTGCCCCAGTCATTTTTGTTGTCTATATATTTTTTTAAATATTCAGTAAGCGTATGGTGCATCCTTTCAATTCCACCATTAGATTGGGGGTGATATGCTGTTGAAAGGTATTTGTCGATCCTGAAGATTTTTGCAAACTCTTCCAATAGTCTGTTCTGGAAGTGAGTGCCTTGGTCCGTAACCAGAGCGGCAGGAGGTCCGAAGTAGCAGATCACTTTGTCCGTGAACGCCCTGGCTACCTCTTCTGCTGTCGCCCTCTTTACTGGGATAAGGATGCAGTACTTCGTGAGCCAGTCTTGTACAGTTAGGATATATTTAAATCCTCCTTCCGTTTCCTGTAGGGGTCCATAGAAGTCCATTGATAATTTCTGGAAGGGTCTTGACGGTGTATCCGTTATGTTTAATGGTAAGCGGGTTTTCACTCTAATAAGTTTATTAGTCTGGCATTGTGAGCAACCCATGACAAACTGACGTACATCGGGTCGCATATTGCGCCAGTAGTAGTCATTCGCTATCTTGCTGTAGGTTTTGTTTATGCCACGATGGCCTCCTAAGGGTGCCTCGTGATACTCTTTCAAGAGTTTGTACCTATGCTCTACCGGGGGTATGGGCAAGTTGTTGAGGTAGATAACCCCAACCGTCCTTACTCCCGCAAATATGGACTCAAACAATTCGATGAATGTTTGGTACTCATTGAGTGTAAGGAAAGCCAAATCTCTAATGATGGCAAAGGAGGATATGTTCTGATTTGTGATTTCTCTTTTTAACCTCTTCAAGCATTTCCTCAAATCTGTCTTGAGGGGTCGCTCATGAATGTTGTTCTTTATGAACAATCCGAGCAGTTTCATATCCTTACACGTGGAGGTGTCGATGTCTCCCAACTTCCTTTGCTGACTACGGAGTGCTTCAGTGTTGATATATTGTCTCTCGACCATGGCCTCAAGAATTTCTGTATCAAAGAAGAAATCCGTGGTCATGAAGTATACGAGATTTTCCTTGTAGTGGAAGGGGTGCTCCTGAACTGATATTAATTTGATCAGCCCGGGGGTTTCTTCCCCTTCTGGTATGGCCCAAGGAGGCTTTTCTCTCGGAGGACGGGCCCTCATGACCAGGCAACGTTCCAAGGATGCAGTGTGTGCCTTGGCCCTGATGAGTGCATCTCGTATGCTCAGAGATGGCGTGCTTGGTGCGTCGGCATCAAGGTTCGCTACTGCGTTATCTGCCCCGGGTAACTGGGGTGTGTTGTTATCTGAAAGGTCCGATTGCTCATGCCTCTGTGCATTATCGATAGGAGGACTGTTGGGACTGATGTCACCTCTTGCTCCTGCCGGTATGGGTGTGAGCCCATTGTTGGTATAAATTTGCACAGTCAGTAACGGTGTGAAATGATTGCCTGTCAGATGTAAATGTATGTAATTAGAGGACGCATTAGCGGTGATACGCCAAAAGTCCAACTCCCCCTTGTCCTGGTAATAATGCACACAGATATTCTGGTTGAATTCTCTGGAGAAGACAAAAGCACAATCCGCGTCCCCGAATTCTGTGGGTGACAACAATATTTTCATCGTCTCCTCCGGGCATCCACAATCTTTAATCGCAGGTGAGCTTGCTAGCCGTGCTCTCAACTCCAGTGCCGAGAGGCTCAGTTCCATGCATTTGATGAGTGAGTAGAATAAACAGTTGCCAGGAGGATGAGAGGGGATATCTGTGTAGCGCTCGAGATTCAGGTCAGGATTGGCGCACTCAATGTTGTGGTCTATTATTCTGAACCTGTCCATGTGCGAATTTTCAGACGGGATCAGATTTGCCCTGTGATTCGCCCTTCTGTCCGCATTCCGAGGGACATAATCGAAATTATCGAAGTGTTCGATCGGTGATGTAGGGTTGTTGCGATCCGAGAGTAGGTCATCCGTTGCGGGATTCTCAATAAAGGCCGGTTCGTCAACTGGTGGTAAATCCTGGTCGTCTACAAAGCCCATTTCTACTACAGTTGTGTACTCGTTTTCGTCTCTACCAGCGAGTTCATTAGCAAGAAAATCGCTAACCGTAGTCAGACTGTGCGGCTGAGACGCATCATCTGACTGCTCGCTGACCGACTTGTCGGACATTAGAAGAGACCTGCGATTGTTTTTGTCTCTTGCGCTTCTACTGTGAACAGAGGCGCGAGGAATATCAGGATCAACTGCTCTTTTGCTTTTAGTGCCGTGTTTGGAAGTCGAGGCTTCCCACACGTCGATGTGTACCCCATTTCTACCTCTGATCTGCTGCTCAACTAAATTTACCCTTAGTCTGGCGCCAAATTTGCCCCCTATTGCGCCGATTATCGCTGCAGGAGAGATTTTATCGTGGCTGGCCAATATTTGTTGAGCTGGTAATTTTTGATTTGCAATATCCAACGGTGACTGGGAATTGCTGGATTTTCTAGCGATGACTGGAGGTGGACATGGAGGTACATGTGGAGGTGGCTGTGGCGAATGTGACCTCTGAGGTGATGGGTGAATGGGTTCCATCACAGGTTGGCCACTCACTAAGACATCCCGACTCCTATGATCCAGCTGTGGCGGTGCAATCACATTGGGAGTGACAGTGATAATTTCTAGAGGTGGAATGCCAGCTATCGGATGTCCTTGCTTCTCTGGAGTTGTGGGGAATACGGCAGGGATCCTATTCACCGTGTTAAGTTTTAGAGAGTTGGGTTTCCCACTTGTTCTCCTATCCAGTCCGGACAAGGATACAGAGCACTTCCCTGGCTGCGTAGTTTTCCTGGACTTTTGAGTTTTGTCAGCTTTCTTGTGTATTTTCGCCGCGGGTTCACCCAGGGAGTCACCTGATGGCACAGGGGCTTGGTGCACGCCTGAAGAGCTCGGAATGGGCTTGGTCCGAGTTCTCTTGCGCTTCTTTCTGGTGCTGAGCCATGGATCTCTTGTGATGTCCGCATTGAAATTTATGTCCAGGTGAGGTACTTTGCCGTCAGTGGTTGCCGCTTTCTTTTCCTCCAAATCCTTCACCATCTTGCTATATAGAATGGATTCTTTGAGTACAACTTTGATGCGCGATCGTTCTTTTGGGCTCAATTGAAATTCGTTTTTGCGCACTTTGGCCAAATGAACGTTGGTGAGGATACAAGCGAAGTGAATGTGGTCTTTGTAATTTAGGAAATATTCATATTTGGAATTTTCTTTCAATGAAAGCCACCTTATAGGAATATCCCTCTCATCTGACCGGATATTGACCAAGGCCTTACATAGATAGAAACTGTTGCAGGGGTTTCTGACAGCTATAAACTCCCCTTTCTTGTAGGCTATAGATTTATCAGAGATTCCTTCATCATCTGAGGTATCAAGATCTGTTGACTCAAACTCAGAGTCATGATGGTTGTTTCTGACACTCTTCTTAGCTTGTTTCCGTTTTACTACATGAGCTTTGAACATGCGTGCCGGTGGCCACATTTCGTTGATGTTACTATCCTCCTTTTCTTGCTTGTCCGCCAGCGCATATAACTGTGCACGGGGGAGTTCAGGATTATCTTCCCCTTCATCAATAACCGGGTTTCGCGATAAAGCATCTGCATTAGTATTGTGCTTTCCGGGTTTGTAAATGATGTCAAAATCATATCCCCTGAGCGCAGCCTTCAGTCTGTTAAACCTGAGGTCCGGCTTCTTGGTGGTATGAAAGTGTTTTAATGGCTCATGGTCAGTGACCACTGTAAAGGGTTTACCGTAGATATAGTGCCAGAATTGCTCTCTGGCAAATACTACAGCTAGTAGTTCTTTGTCATAGGTCGGGTAGCGAAGTTCACTGCCCTTGAGAGGTCTCGAGGCATACGCGCACGGTCTGTCCTGCCCTAATTTCCCTTGGCTGAGCACTGCACCCAGACTATAATCGGAGGCATCCGTTGTTATTATGAACGGTTCGTCTAAGTTCGGATTCGCCAATACTGGTTCCGAGCACAGAATATCCTTCATTTTGTCGAAAGCAGCTTGGTGTTCTTCTCTCCAATGGAACTTCACTCCTTTGTGTAAAAGTCGCGTGAGAGGTAGGGCGATCTCCGCAGCGTTAGGAATGTACATTTTATAGTAATTCCATAATCCCAGAAGTTGCCTAACCTTTTTGGTGGTGGTTGGAGTGGGATACTCTCTTACGGCTTCAAGCTTGCTCGGGTCAACACGTATGTTGCCTCCTCCAACAATGTGACCCAGAACCTTGGCTTCTCGCTTTAGGAATTGACATTTCTTGGGCTCTACAGTTAAATTTGCATCAATGAGTCGTTGCATGACTCTCCTGAATCTGGTCTCGTGCTCTTGGAGATTACTTCCAAAGATCATCAGATCGTCCAGATATATGGCTACTTCCTGAGATTGCAGACCTACCATCGCCAGGGACATGGCTCTCGAGAAGGTGTTTGTTGCCTCTTCAAGTCCCATAGCCATACGTGTATATTCAAAATGCTGGCAGCCATTCGGACCCACCGGAGTGCTGAATGCCGTATATTTTGCTGAGTCTGGATGAATCGGAATCTGATGGAAACCTTGTTTCAGATCCATGACTGTTATGATCTGTGCACTGGCAAGCTGTTGTAGAATATCGCTGGTGAACGGAATTGGCCACGCACTGCCTTCCGTTTCTTTATTGATATCACTGAAATCCGTAACCAATCTCCACCTTTGCTCCCCATCGGGCCCCGGGCTTTTAGGAACAATCCAGAGATTGCTACTAAAGTCCGAGTTGGATGGAACAATTACGCCTTGTTTATGTAGCTTATCTACTTCCTTTAAGATGTTCTCGCGAATGACTCTCGCATAGCGATGTCTTTTGGAGCGAATTGGTTTATCCGTTTTTAATTTAATTATATGTTGTATAATGTTAGTCGCGGGTAAAGGTTCCCCATCTAGACCAAAAGCCCCAGAAAAGTCCGAAATCAAATCTCGTACATGTTCTATTTCCGCCGCGTTACAACTGCTAGTGTCGATTAATTTCATAATTTTATCAACCCTCTCCTTTAACAAATGTGGGTTTTCTAGCATGTGCCTATTGCGCACCGCAACATCAATTGGCGTATTCACCTTGTCGTCCGAGAATAAATTCAAAATGTTGACTCTGCTCGTGACACTATTGACATCGTCCTCATCGAGGTCTGCGTCACCAGTAGGTGCAACCGTGTGGCAAGGTATTAGGTTCACCTGGGGTACCGGTATCGTAACCGGAGCTGTCCCTGTGTTCAGGATCTCCGCATATACATGCCCATCATTGTTTTTACCCAAAAAGTAACCAAACAGTAAGTCTGGCCCTAAGTTTTGTAAGGGTACCCAGCCTATCTTCTCATTGACATTGCTGACTTCTGCAAAGATTATCTGTCGTGTTCTACCTTTTATATGAAAAGATTCCTCATGTTTAAAGGGAATAAATGTGTTGTTGCATAACTCTAAACGCTTCTGCGCGGCATCAATTCGTGCCTTGTGAGCGTCAATAAAGTCCCAACCGATCAGGCCCTCTACTTTGATGGGGAAGCTGTCGGGGACTATGTGCAACGTACAACCTACACCATTATCGGCCTTCACACATACCTTCCCTCGGGTGAAACATGTTCCTGGAACAACGCCTTTAACTGCTAGAACAATAGATCTATCAATTTCTGTGAAACGCTCATCTATGATGCTTTCTTTAATTACCGAAATGTCTGAGCCTGTGTCAATGAAAAAGTCAGCCTGATTGTTTGTCAGACTATAACTCTTTAAAGTTATGATGGGAGGTGAACGTCCTACTTTCGCCAACTTGATGTTGACTTCTTTGATGTTGTGGATTTTGGCATCTACTCTATTTAGACCAGGCTGCTCGTCCTCTGAGGATCGAGTCGAGCAGTCTACGAGTTTAAAGGATTATTGTTGGGGTTATTTCTGGGTCCGGAACTCGCGTTGTCGCTGTCACCACGCACATCTCGATTTCTGTCAAAGAAGTTTTGTACTTCCCTGACATGTTGGTACCTTTCATTGTTGTCCTGTCTATTTTCATTTAAATATCCCATATTGTCCCAGTTACGGCTGATTCGCCCGTAGCCGTCGTCGTTGTTAGATCTGCCACGGGTGTTGCCGTAGCCTCTGCGGATATTGTTACTGTTGTAATTTCCACGATTGCTGCCACTATATCCACGGTGACTACTATTTCCCTTATCGTAATTTCCCCGATTGTAGTGATTACCGTCATAATTGTAGTCTTGGTTCCTACGGTTATCCCCCTGATTGTTGTAACCATGTTGAGGGTTACCACGATTGTTGCTAAAGTTCCCCTTGTTCCTGTTGTCAGTGCCGTTGTTGTTATTATTGGAATAATAGCGAGGAGTATTCCCGGCTCCTCGGTTATCAAAACTGCCCTGATTATTGCTGGAATTTCTATTGTTTTGGCTATTATTACTGTTGCTGCCCTCTGAATTCTGCACCATTTGAGCATTGACGCGTCTGGCACTGATGTCATTTTCCAGTTTGTAACAGTCTTTGAAAATGTGACCTGCTCTTTCACAATAATGACAGTACGGTCTGATTACCTTCTTCTTGGTACAATCCTCAGCAATATGATCTGTGCTGTTGCAGCTTTTACACTTTGCTTCCTGGATCTCTGGTGATGTACCGATGGCTTTGGTGGCCTCAGGCAGTTGTTTGTTCGCAGCGAGTTGAGTGTCCAAATAATTCACCTGTGCGTACGGTGGTTGACGTATCATCTGGTGAAGTGATAGTCTAGCGCTTTGTTTGCATTCAAATTCAATAGCCAGACGTATGGCATTATTGAGTGTGTTTGGCCTCTCGCTCCTGACTTGGTGATTGAGCGGGTCACATAAGCCAAACATAAAGTGCTGAAGAGCATCATTTTGCGCTCCTCTCTTCCTGCACTCACAATCTGCAGATTCCATGTCGGGTGCTGACTCATAAATTGTCAGCAACCTATTGAGCAACTTTTGTACACGTAGACCATAGTCACCTGCCTGTTCATATGCTCGCTGCGTGATAAGTTTGAGCTGGCACAAAATCTCATCAGCCAGACCAATATTGCTGTACTGGAGAATTATGTCGCTCAAAAATTTCTCGATTGACGTGTATTGCAAGATGCTAGCTGAGAATCCATCAGCAGCTCGACCAGTTAGCTTGTTCGCTATAGCTAACAACGCATATTGTTCAGCTTGCGAGCCATATGTGCTGATAATACGTCTAATTGCCGAACAGAAGAGATTTAAACGTTCTGGGTTTCCATCGAATGTGGGAATGAGATTCAAAGCCTGTGACAGTGACAAGTTCGACCGCTTGATTCAGCCTGTGACAGTGACAAGTTCGACCCAGCGATGGGTTAGAGTATATTTTGGAGTTGTTGTGTTGGCAAGACCCGATACTATGATCCACGCTAGTGTTGTACCCGAGTGCGCGAGGATCGGGTGCGCTGTTCACGTTTTCCGGTGAGTTTTCCGGAGTGTAGAATATCAGCGGAGCTTGTCGCGTGTCCCATGACACTTTTGCGTTCGAAGGTGGTCTTGAGGTGTTGTTAGTTGTCTGGAAGTTCTTGTTTGCATAGTACGCTGCCGATACTCCAGATGTGCCTGTTTCTCTTATTGGTTCCTGAATTTCAAAATTCTTATTATATACCGGCTGCAATCTGTCGTCATTGCTGTTGAGGAATGCTTGAGAGCTATGGTTGAGCATTTGCTTCTGTAAATGGCCACCAACGAGTGGATCAGGTCGATGGAGAAGAGTTGTGCTAAGTACTCCTGGATCCCGCTGGGTATGCATACTGGTGGTCGATTGGTCAAAGAGACTGTAGCTGTTCGATATGTTGTTTGATGGGGATCTCGCTGTGATTGTCGGTGCATGAACGGAGACGTCCTTGTATGCAAATGTAGTATAGAACGCAGAGTCTAACAATTCTGGGTTTAGCCCAGTTTTCTGAGCCAAGGCTCGATTAACTTTGCTCCGCATGTCTAACAAGTCCATAAACGTGGGTGTTAATGGTCTATTTTCCTCACGCAGTGGGTGCTGGTGAGAATTCATGCTGGTCGATGTGGACATGACCGTCTTCGGTATATCACCCATATATGTCGTAGTGCGCGTAGTGGAGGATTGTGTCATACTGGCGTTCTGCCATGTAGACTGTATTGGTACAAAGGAAGTTGATGTGGCAGGTAGTCTTTCACCTATGCCTCCTATGGCGCCCAGTCCATCTAGCGAATTGCGACTGTCATTTAATGAGAGCGAAGATCCCAGTGCTAAGGCTCTTCTCTGATTCGAGATATTGTCTGATAGAAAAGAAGCTGCGCTGGTGGTTACCACGTTCAGTTGTGCGAGTTCCCGAGCAAGGTGTTGCTCATCCTGTTCTCTGTTAATTGAGTAATCAGTAGCACTAACACTCCTACTATCTGCGCCATCGGCCTTCTCTTTGCTCTTCTTACTCTTGCCCCATAAATTCGAGAGAGACATAATGAATCACTCAAAAGACTATTAAGAGCTTATGAATAATTCTGTCGGCTTTAGTCGTGTTAAGATTTCTAAGGTTTGATTATCAAAGAAAATTTTCAACTCAAAAGGAAAAGAAAAAGATAATGAACTTATGGATGAACGTTTCAACTTTAATAGTATTTATGCTGCTGAAGAGTTACGACTTCAGAAAAGAAAAACAAGGAGTCTACAAACATTTACTTTGACTTCAGTGAAATCGAATGGAATCGAAGAGGATATGCAGTTGTTCATGCTATAATCAAGATTATGAGGATTTAACTCAACTCGCAGTTAAACTCTAACATGGTTACGCTCGTCCCCTCATTCAAGACTAAGAGACGCCATTTTGAAAGTTATATCAATGACTTGACTTTCTACCTCTGAGATGCGTCTGAGTACTTCAGTTTCTCTGAGGCAAGACGTACTTCCAAATCCTCCAGTTTTTTGACTGACCTGTCTAGAGCCCTGAGGATTGCTCTATTGACGTCCTGCAACGCTTCGATTTTTTTATCGCTTTCCAGGATCCGCTGTTCAAGAGCGCAAATGACTTCCTGCAAGTCCTCCTGATTTTCAGTGAGATTGTCTATGCGTTCATCTATTGTGACAAAGGGGACCTCCTGAGCGTTTGCAGGTTCTTCCCCCGGCCAGGGAAAATTCAGTGGCGCAAAAACAGGTGTCATGGGTTGTTGGCACTTGTTTTAAAATGTCGATGTGTATACGTTAATCAGATAGGGGTATAATAAGTTGATGGTTAAGCCACCAAAGAGTTAGTTGTGCAACTCGTAACTGAATGTTTAAAAAGTAGTGATTAACTTCGTAGGAACATACACCGTGTAAAGTGTAAGAACTAATCAAAGAGTAACGAAGAATTTGAGAGAAATCCGTGAAATAAACTATAAACTGAGGTTATACGCGTCCGAGATATAAATGAATTACTATTAGGAGATTTTTGAAGTATTAAGTGTAAATGGGAAAAAGGAGGGGACAATAATGGGTTTACCAAGAATCCTTAAAATTGGAAACATCAGCGAACAATTAAAATTCCCTTATCACCTTATGAAGTATAAGAGCATAAATGGACTATTAGGGTACAATGAAGAATTTATTAGAAATATTTGCAGTGCTAAATATAAGGGAATAATCAAGATGAAAATGAATTTAATTTAATGTAAAAATGTTTTTAATAAAAAGTTTAATTTATTAAAAACATGTGAAATGAAAAATTTAGAAGTATTATTGAAAGTAAAAGTTAATGTGTTGGGAATATTCGGAATGTTAGATATAAGTAAGTTACTGATAGAAGGTTTCAATATGTAAAGTATATTAAAAGTGTAAAAACTCGATAATTTGGGAATATCCCCCTATTTGGGAATATCTCAGATGTAAAATGCTAATGAACTGTTGAAAAGCAACAATAAATTCATTGAAGGCTTTCATAGATTGCACGCAAAAAATTTATGCAGTTATCGAGATAACTATGCTGAATTTAGAAATTATATATTTTGCTTTAAAACCAATGATCGTGATTCCACTAAAATTTAATAAAAAATTACGAAAGAAAATTGCCGCTTGGGACAGGTGGAAATGAGTGATCCCCAACCCACGGGAAATAAACAATAAAATATGTATATTAGATATCACAAAATCTTACCTTGATGTAGTTGCGATGAGGTAGATAATAATAATGTGCAATAATATAGACATTTTCATTGCTGGATTACGAATTTGGTTTGATTTTGCCTCAGAAACAATTTTGTGATTAAGTCGTTTTTCCTTTCTGTCAATATAATACTGTTTCAGAAGTCTTGTGATTGAATCGTCCTTCCTTCCTGTCAATAAATGTGCTCAAAATCTCCGCAATAGGTCGTCCTTCTCAAAAAGTTCCTTTTTTTTTTTGTTTTTAATTGAACTGCTATCTGCTTAAGATTTTGTTCCTGTACGGCTGGTCCTTATTCGAAAATTCGTTTTTGCACGGACAAAAGTGCGTCGAAAAAAGGTGAGAAGACCGAAAGGTACTCGCGACGTACTAACGTTCCGAACACGAGAAAAAGCTTCCCCACAAGGGATGCCACTGTTACATTCACGAAAGCGTGAATGCGGAGAGGGGTTCTGGCGCGAGGCAAAACACTTGAGTTCGAGGTCGCAACGTGCTTTTTATTGCGGCGAGCAGGAGAGAGAGACGCGAGAGCTAGATGTTACTCTTTCCGCAGATCGGTGGCTTCTACCTCGTCGTTCGCAGCTTGCGAGTAGCCGCGCTCATCGGACCTGCCTTATCGCAAAACTGACAACGCAAGTCCGCGGCGGCGGTTTGGGATTCTCCGAATCCACGAGCCGGAGCCAACGTCTGTAAGCCGAGCATTGCAACGCTCGCACCGTCAGCACTGCACGTGCGATTCCCCATCGTGGGAACCGACGTGCGCCGACGTGCAGCACGTCACAATATATATCGGTATAATAATAATAGAAGAATTAGCTTTCTGTTTCACTAAGCTTATTGCTATCAAAGTTGCAATTAAGTAAGAAGCCAACTAAGGATAATGATGTATTAACTTGCTTAAATAGTATAAAGATACTGGAAGAGTAGGGGTAATGTGAAGGGCAGTATCATTTTTACATCCCTGATGCCGCGCATAGACACTGTACTGAAAGACTTGACCACCTCTTTTCGCTAGTGTTGTGCGAATCAACTTGTGCCGTTCGTTCTGTCGCTTTTCCGACCAACAATATTCAAATTTCAGTTATTACTCCTCTACCGTTTTCCATCCTGTTCATTGTTCCTTTGTCTTTTGGCCACATAACACCTCGGCCCGGCACACAATCGCTTTTCTTTTACAGGTACGTTCATGATGGCTTTATAATTATAACTATTGTTTAATTAGATTATGTAAAAAAGTTTTTTCAAAGTTTTACTCATGGTGATTATTCCTTCCCAATCCTCAACTTTAACAAAAAATGTTTAATTCATGTTTAGTTTGGACAATTTTTTAATCAAGTTGAGGTTTTGGCAAACCAAAATTAGGGCAACTATAATTTTCAGAAATCAAATTATCATTTATAAAATTTTGTGCGTTATCTTCAGCATTCTTATTAAAGTCTTCGCAAAAAATAATTTTATATTTTTTCCAAATTTGTTTTGCCAGTGATATCTTATTGCAATTAAAAACCAAGCAAAAAATGTACGCAGTTGTATTGGTAACATAACGCGACATGCTTCGTCAAATATATGGAAAATTTCTTTATCTTTTTCTACCAATCCCATAGCTATTGCAGTATCTATACAAATCGGCTAAACAGTCCCCTCAAAAGTTTTTAAATCGTCAAAAGAAGTAGCTCCATTCAGTTGGTGTAAAATTAATTTCAAATGCAATAATTCCTGTTCTTTAGGTACAACGCGAATTAATCTACCTATAGTATTGCTATGATTTTTACGTCTAATCCATTTCTTTTTTGTAAAGGTATAGTATTTTGGTATAACAGTATGTAAGATTTTTTTAGCATAATCATGTTTTATTTAGTTTGAACCACGCCGTAACTGTTGTTTCACAGTTTAACGCATTTAAGGGGACAAAACAGTCCTATTTCATGAAAAAATCAATTTTTTTATGTGATATTTTAATACCCGAAATCCGTTTTTGAAAAAAAAAAATTTGTCCCAGAGTTATAAGCTAAATACTGAATCTATCTTGTTAACGTTTATTCGGAAAATTACGTATTTTTAATTTTTCCTTAATAAACGAATAAATAAACAAAAAAAGTTATAATTTTTTAATATATTATTATTAATACCTGTAATATATAAAAATATCTACAATATACGTGTGATAATTTGTCTCAGTTATTGTAGTGTTTTATTTAAATATTTGAAAATATATAATTAAAGTGTAGTACAAAAAGTACAGTGAACGAAGTGTAGTGAAATAGTGTAGTGAAAAAGATGTAGTGAAAAAGGTGTAGTAAACAAAGAGTGGTGAGAAAAGCAGAGCAGTGAAATTCATATATAAAACATAAAGTGTAAATTATTAGAGTGAAATTCTTAACAAAACAACTTAAGTTTTTTTGTTGAGATTCTGAGAATGGCTTCGAATAAGGATGCGAAGGGAAGATTCGCATCTACTCAACCTGATGCCAAGAACTCAATTGGCAGGAGAACGTGCTGGCTTCCTGAAGATTATGAAGGAGTTTGGAGTACAACCTGGACACTCGGCTGCTAATTGGGCCAACACTTTTTCACTAATTGATTTTTATAAAAGTTAAGAATAATTTTTTCAATTTTACCCTGATCTATTAATATTTAAAATAATATAGAAAATAATTAAAATGTCTTTTTTAACTTCCAAGTAAAGATTGTCGTTCAGACCTGATAATAACCAAATATACCATATGAATAGTCAAAATGTTAATCTTGACAAATGAAAAAAGATATAATTGGGCCCACTTGATTGACTGCTTTGTAAGTAAAGTTATAACTATAATTGTAACTCCAAAGTTTAACGTTTATTCAAACTGATATTGATTTTTCCTGATTTTAACTCACTCTCCGTAGGATTCCAGGAGAATGGATAGATGAAATAGGCTGAAATTTTTCTAACAAGTTCTACACACCTATTATTCTCATATGAATGAGGTGATTTTGATTTGAATGTGTAGAAGTTGTATTACAAAAAAATGAGTGGCAAAAATAGTCGACAAACAATAATAAATATAGTATTTTTGTTGTAAAACAACTTCTACGCATTCAAATTAAAGTCACATCATTTATATGAGAATGACAGATGTGTAGAACTTCTAAAAAATTTTGATGTGTAGAACTTCTAGAAAATTTTCATTTCATCCAACGGTTCACTTGGAATCTTACGGACAGTGCCCAATACTTTCATGGGTATCTGTACTCTCACCGCTACTAGATAGCAGTACATGAGGCCTGTAAGGGCTCAAATTGTAGGTAATGTGACCTAGTTTTAGTATAAAAAATATCTCAATAAAAACTTGAATTTATATATTAATTTTTTGTATTTTTATTTTTCAGCCCATAGGACTGTTTTATCTCCTTAAATCTATATTGTTTTCAACAAAATTTATTGATTGTTGACTGATGACTATTGACTGATTGATTATTGACTGATTATTGACTATTGACTGATTATTGACTGATTATTGACTATTGACTGATTATTGACTGGCAAATGAATAATTATTTATTGTGCAGCATTTGAATATCCAGGTACAGGTAATTCATATATTCACCATGCAACTGCCATAGGGCTTAAATCTACAGTCTTATGATTTGTAATTTCATCACATACCAAAGGGTTCAAATCTTTTTTTTTGTATTTTAATAAAAGCGCTGTCATAACCATTGTGTAAATATTTGTGTAAGTATTTAATACTCATAATTAAAGCACAATAGTTCGTATTTATATAAGTATTATATTTTTTTAAATTGGATTATTGAGTACTCCCATAGAATTATCAAGATTGAAAATTGTACCATCGATCCTCTTATTATAATGATAATTTTTATTTATGTTGCCACGTCTACAGTATCTAGGAAAACCGTTATTTTCAAATTGAGTCACCTCACAAAAACGCTTTGGAAACTTTTTAGAGCACATTTTGTAGCTATATTATAAAATAAAGTGTCTTCTGTATGTGGGATGCGTAACATGTTTTATTGTTAAATATCTTATTATAATGATAATTTTTTAGTTTGACATCATTATCAGAATTTTCTGCAGTAAAATTTTTGTCGAATGTAAATAACATGTAGGCATGTGGAACACCTGTTTTTGAAATTCTATAACGTAAAGGTGAGCTATAACATTGCCGAAAATGTTAATATGTTTACAAGTAAATCCCAGTAGAAACTTTTCTAATATTCGTTTTATTTTGGGCTATCTTGCGACTGTCGAACTCGATGGACTTAGAGGAAAGTATATACGGAGAGAAACGATGGTGCGGGTCTCGACGTGGGTTGTACGAAAATCAAAAAATCTACAAAACAGCGCGTGAGAGAGACTGAGGGAGCGCAAGAACAGAGGGAGAAAGAGAGAGAGAGTGATGTTTCGAACGGGTACTGACAAGAAGTAGACATCTGCCCTGGTTGGTGATGCTCGAATCTGCATGATAGTAAATGATAACAAAGATGTTTAAATTTAAATCAGATTAATTATACTGTAACAAATAGTTTTAAATTGATAACAATGTGTGAAAGGTTTTATCATGCTTGAAGTTAAAGGTATTCATTAATCAGATTATATATATATATATATATATATATATATATATATATATATATATATATATATATATATATGTATACATTTATACGATGGATAGATGGATGGATGGATGGATGGATGAATGCATGGATATATGGATGGATGGACGGATGGATGAATGCATGGATATATGGATGGATGGATGGATGGATAGATAGATAGATAGATAGACAGATCTATGAGATCGATATGTTAATGTTAAGTGCCCGTGTACATTGAAAGAAAATAATAGTTACCTATGTCGTTATAATGTTCCATGTTCAAATATCCATACACATTACTATATCATTTGTACGTATAACGTATGGACTGCATTCGTGCACTCTCACAGATGCTGTACTTAACTGATTGCGACGTTACGAAACCGATCGACGAACATCGTAGCAAGTTCTTTGATCTGCGAGTCAGCACCTCTCTTATGGGTACAATTGACTTACTTGTTTACATCACCATGGCATGTCGGATGTTGGTTGGTAAATCGTTGCCTCATTTTATAAATTTCAATACTTGTTGTATCACCACCTAGGCATTAAAAATTCACGTATCGATCCATGAAGCGCCTTAACATGTAACCTGTTGTCATGTAGCTATTCCTGGATAGCGAGTAGATTGAGAGTCGTCTGTACCAGCAATAGGCAGAAGGACTGGTGATAGCAGATTGACGTCAGTAAAAAACCATAGAGCAATATAAATTAAACTTACATTATATTTTCCACGAATACATCCTATCGATCTAACATCAAATCAACATCTGCGTGCAAGCAGTTCATTAATATCCTACATACGTCAAATATGATTGTAAAGTAAGTCAATTACAATATACTAGACTACTTGAGTCATACGCCATTTATGCTTAGGAGTATAGAACATTTATATTAAAATATAATACAACGACTATTTAACAAAAACAAACACGAAACCTGAACATGAAAAACAAACATCTGTAATACACCTCAAACCGTTTATTCGAACTGGATCTATAAATAAAACCTAACAAGTGAAACTGCAATACTCTTTATTCAATTTATTAACAGAAATTCATTCGACAATAATAGGGGCGCAAATATTTCCCTCTCGACATTCTCCTCTCTTGCGTCTTTCTCTCTCTCTACCTCTCTCTCTCTCGCACGCACGATTTGAGTCTCGTGCGGTTCAACTGCGCATAATCACACACTCACACTCGATATTCCACCGATCGGCACTGATTCCCTCGCGTAACTCGCCGTGACCAAAACTCTGAGTAGCGTAAATACAAAGGCATTCGAAGCGCGCTCTCGACTCTCCGGCTCTCGACTCTCCGGCTCTCCTCTTCTTTCTCGCCTGCGTCTGCTTTCTCGGATTCTCTCTCGTCCTTCTCTGGACGGCGCTTTGACGGACCGTGGAGTCGACCGCACTACTCCTCCAGGAAGTAGCAATGAGAGTGAAACGCCTTTATGGCTACTGTGCTCTCTTCAACTATTTTCTCTCGCTCAATCACAAACACAAGCTCAACACTCTGCGCTTCTCTACATCCACACACATACTCACGATAATCTCAGTAGTAGAAAGTAGCGACATCTATGAGGTGAACGTTTTAACTGTTAAAATCGACGATGACTTGACGTGAGGCATCAATTTTCAAAATATTATCATACTCTGCGTATATAATACAATTGACTGTTTCTGTTAGAGCCGCACTAAATCGTACTTCTAATCTAACGCTACCGTGTTTGATCAAATTCCAATGACTGCAGTCATTTGCCGATAAATCTGGAGTCAAATCAAAGGCAAATAGACAGTATCCGTGGGGGTATGATTCGCTCGCTATTTTGTTGCCCTCGTTGAGAAAGTGTACGCCTGTACCGGAGAATAGTGTGTGATATGCGTCCACATATAGATTTCTCAATCCAAAGTCTGGTTGCAGTGGTTTCGAAGGCACCTGTACCCGTCAACGTACAAACATAGAAAGTTTATATTAAAATGCTCGAAATTAAAGGGATTGAGCAGCCGATCGCCATTAAAAGCTTTATTATTGACAAAACCCAGGATAATTCTCTTCGGTAGCTGACCCAATATGATATTGTTCAATGTTTCACCGTTTACACCACTGTGCATAGTCATTGCTTTGACTTCTACCCTCGTCAAAGGGTATTTAGCTATTGTTTTTGAGAGTTATTGAGCGTGTACTAGCAACATGCCCGGACTAATTTTTACACGTCTGACTAGAAGGTTCGCTTCCTCGATGTGTATGGAATAAGAGCCTGCAGGATCCATCAGACAAAAGTTATCACGAGATTTCACTAAGCGTACCCTCATTTCAACTCCATTGATCAGCAGCTTCTCCTGATTAAACACATCGGCGTGAAGGTGGCCAATAAGAACAACAAATTTATCCGCAGTAAGCAATTTTCGTCTCTCCACTAATCCCTAGTTCTGATTTTCTATGTCGTTCATTTTTCCAGCCGTATCCTCACACCACAAGACAGTCGACAAGTGGGAGGATTTTCCGGCAGGTCCGTAATTCAGCAATGTTTCGATGTACGATCTTTAGGCATAGGCGTTGGTAGGTGGTGAAACGGGCTTCTGATTGAAAGACACATCCACTTGATTGAACAGTGAATGCATCAAATTATTCATTGGTCCTACTCGGGCTTGTAAAAGTCTAAAAGCTGGTCGATTTACCTCAGATATATCTTCGTCGGATGTGTGCATTGTATAAGCCAGATCGAGGTATTCATCACTATTGCCAGGGATCACAAATTCTATCGGTGAGTCATCGATCAAAGACGATATCGATTTGTATTGAGCCCAATGCGATCTCTCGATTGTGGTTTGGGTCGGTGCTCGGGCTTCAAACACTCGCACAAATAAGTGTGTAGGAATACCATTTTTTTTTAACTGTCATAAATATTTCTAGCCGTTCTGCTTCTTGTGACCCTCCTCTTGGAGCTCTTCTTTCGAGCTGTCTGCTTCTTCTTCTTCTTTTTCGTCTTTTTCACACCACTACCCGACTTGCGTTTTATAAAACTGTCAGTTTTACGTTTTTTCCTACCGATACCCCTCTTTCTCTTGCGCACTGTGACAGGTTCACCGAGCAACTGCAACTGAGCTGGATTCCCGTAGCGTGCCATTTTATATCCCGACCCTTTCATCAGCCTGTCCAATTTTTCTTCCGCCTTTCTTTTCAGAACTTCATCAGATTCTCTCACACGGTTGCGGAAGGACTCCTTAACTGGTGTGTTGCGTGCCGTAACGTCAGACACAATGTTGAAACCCTTACGTACAGCTTCCTTACCCACAAATTTAGCTCCCCGACTAATAAACGGGAGAACTCGACGAAATATGCCGGCTAGGAAGGAGCCGATACCATTGAGACCTCTTTCGTAGGGAGAACCGATGTAAATATGGCCAATTCCTCCAGTGTACGGATTCCTACCTCCTCCTCCTCCTACCCCACGGTAGCCATTGCCAAATGGACAACTGAAATAATCTTCGTAGCGATTCATCTAGTCGACTTTCTTGAAATGAAGTGTCACGGTCACTGTCCCATAATCGAATGGTATCGATTGTCCGCATTTATCTCTTATATCTATTTCAATGGTCTGAAATGAGCTGAATAACAATGGTGCGTACATTGGCGGAGAGAAACTTTTGATTCGGGTAGTACCATATTCGTAATTATCGGTATTCGTCGATATAGGGCGTAGCAATCTTGATTGAACATTACCTGTCATATACGGTTCACAGATGTCGCTATAGATCATAAACATGACTGGTAGATCATTGGAAACTCGAACAGGTCTATCAGCCTCTATGGTGTATTGATCGTCAACAAAGAGAATCTGACTATCCTTCTCAAATCCGAGAATATTTCGCATTTTTTCCGATAAGCAAAGCTTGTGACTGAACTGAAAGCAGTTATCCTTTCCACAGCCTCTGCTGACTGTCACATAACCACCATGTTCAACTATCAGCCGCAAATGACCACTAATACATTCTAAGTTATTTATCTCCTCAACGAGAGTGTGAGTGTCTTTGTAATTTCCTGGACGAATTAACGATTTTGCGATTGTCAAATTTTCCAGTGTTAGCTCATTCGTCTCGAGTCTTGTGGGGGGAATTCGTTTCAGGGAAAATTTTCTTTCTTCTTTGTCCACTGACACGTGTTGGAACGTTAACGGAATTTGAACTTCTGTGAGCGCGACCAGCCATGAACTTTGTAATCTGATCTGTTGTTGTAACTGTGTAACATAATGAGTTGTAGTGTTTTCCGCGAAATAATTCATACTGCTGTTGCTAGGCAGAATAATGTAAAATTAATCCCTCATATTAGCGAAAGTTGATTAGCCTTGTCCCAGGAGTTGAACTTTTACTGGATGGCCTTTCCAGCTGACGAAATACTCCTCTGAGCGATCCTTACCTCTACTGCGTAAAATTTGTTCTATTTTGAATAATTCCGTGACCAGATCTTTTCGAATTCTGCTCAATTCCGCCGCGTAGAAGCCACCATCTATGTCCTCAGTTAACAGATCTTGCAAACGGTAGACAGGTTGTGGACGTGTCTAAATAACTCTAGTGTCCAGCCGCCCTCGTATCCTTTGCCAAAGACGGATCGTGCACGACTGACGCGAACCAACTCACCGACTTTGAATTTGGGTAAATTACAACCATTGTTATTGTTATAGCGACGCTGTAAATTTTCCCGTATCTTTATCGCTGAGTGTATACTGTGATTGTATGCCTCTATTATATTCTGCAACACATCGATGTACCTGCGTGTATTTTTGTGAGTGAGATATCGCCAAATTGGCTCCTTGATAGTTCGTATAAGTCTCCTCGTGATGGCAGCCTTTTTATCGGGACTGCGTGCCAGTCTGTGATTAATGTCATTGTCGTACAAAACTTGCTGCGTCTCACGGCCAAGGAATTCTTTACCCTTGTCTGTCTGGAGCTACTTTGGTTTACGCCCATTGCTTCTCGACAGTACACGCAAAAAAGCCTTAGCGAGATTTCTGGAGGTTTTTTGCTTGATCGGTTCCAACCAGCTATATTTGCTGACAACATCGATGACAGTCAAAATATAAATGTAGCCATCGTTGTAAGTTTTCAAGGATCTCAAATCCATGAGATCAACCTCCCACATATCATCCAAATTTCGCACATTGTAACTACCGCGCTGAAATCGATGTAGATTATAAGCATCTTGACTGTCGAGCCACTCTACAACACTCTTACAATTAACTTTTTCGTTTTTAATACTGTTTTTACCTCTCTCACGCGTAGCTTGAAAAAGTTTATCAATGCCAGCGTACGCTGCCGAATGTGGTGGCGCGTAATAAATGTTCTCGAATCTTCTTCTTTCTCTACTCATCATGCATCGGTTGTTTATTCACTTTTTTATTTTTTATTCTCGACCCCTTACGTTCTTTTTGTTGTTTGCTAATCCCCTTTTTCACAGATTTACCAACTTCGCTGCTGCTATCTTTGAATTTCTGTCTGGTATCACTGGCCCAGTCACTAGTCTGCGGTAAACCCTCGCGAAATTCCACCTTCTTGCTTTGAAGATTCTTGTAGCTCTGCTACAACGTTCGATTTGGGTATCGCACAGATGATCAAGATTCTTTAAGAACTTCTTCACAAATACCGTTTTACCACATCCTGTAGGACTGCACAGCATGGAGGTAAACGGATGTTTCCATCGCGTATCCATAACTGCTACTGAGACAATCATGTAACCAACACTTTACTTTAATCTTCACATATAAGGTCGTGAATTGTAGGTGTAGCAATACTTATGTAAGCACAGGCGACCAACCATTCAGGTTAGCGATGGAGTGATGATCGACCAATCACGTTTCACGTAACACAGTGACATCTATTGTTACACAATAGAAGTTTTTTTTTCTTCCGCATGCATAAGAATTAGGTATGGTATAAGGGATTAAGAAATTGAAAGAAACAATGAAAGTAAAAAATACATTTATTTAGTAAAAAATTATAAGTGCAAACAATTTGTTATTTAATAGACAATTTTTCGAGTTTTTTTAAAAGTACAGCAGTAATAATGCTATTAGTTCTTACAACCCTCATTCGAAAACGCTGTCGATCACGGGCTATCTGTTCTCACTCTCCACGACGTGCATTTTTATATGCATAGACCCATACACACATTGAATGAACCACTGACTTCTCTTGAAATCGTACCCGTTTTTCCATATTTATAGTTTTTATTCACAAAAGAGTTACACAGTGGTAAACTCAATAGCGTTGTTACCCTTATAATCTAAGGAAAGTTGTACTTTGTTGGCTTAGACACTCAGCTTGTCAAACAAGTTAGTATCCGTCGGCAGTGCAGAAGATACCTGAGAAGAAAGAAAAATTTGGAATTCTTCATCGAAAACTGCCACAATCTTCGAGCCAAATCGTGTCTTGACTTCTCTTAGTGCCCTCACCATATGATGACGATCAACCTCCAGCTCAGATACCTTCTTCGTTGGTAGGTAACCTACACTAGCAATCTTGTTCAGGCCTTCTAAATCCATCTAAACATAATATGTATTTTATTTTATTATTATATTATTTAAATGATAATAATAATTATAATTGATAAACATACTTTTTCTTTTAAAATAGATGAAAAAAAATCGTGTAGTTCCTTTTTAAAGCTGTACCGTGTAGCTAGTCAAATACTGGTAATTTACAGTGTGAACACGTTGACTTAAATATAGACCCCCCTCCCCCCACGACTAGCGCTATCATTGTGACCGCCCACCATCACCACCACCAGCTGTATCAGTACAAACAGCCAATCAGCTCGACGGCACCGTACCTTGTCCAATCAGGTTGATGGTCGTGTGTCGTGCCCAATCCGTACGATGTCAGCACAATTCACAGCCAATAAATAGTTTTTTCTTTTGTATCAGGCTATATCTGCGCAGCTGATTTTCGTGTTGTTTTAGTCAGTCACTCACCGTGTCTTTGTCTCGGATCTATATATATACGGGAGAGTCGTCCAGTATAAATTGGCATATAATACGAATTGTATTACGTGCCTCTTCCTCATGATCAACATGTAGGCCGGGACTACTAGTCCCCAAGCCCGAAAGTTAATTTTCAGAGCTTTCCCACTTTTTAAATATGTTTATATGTTGATATTATTTTTTTTGTCAAATTATAGGTCGATTCATATGAGTAAATCTAGACCTCAGGGGATTTTTAATATGCACTTTACGCATAGCATAAACCAAAGCGCTATAAAGTATTTGTCGTTCAGTATCAATTACACGATCGGTATCCAGTATGGATCGATACTACCATTGTATTCTTTTTCAAAATTTAACTTTAATTTTTTATGCGAAGGGGATTGGCTACAGTGTTTGAAATTCAAAAGTTGGGTACACATTGAACCCAATAAGAGAAATTAACATAATATCTTTCACATTTCATACCTTGTAAGACATTATTGTGAAATATGCACCTTCTACGTCTCATTAATTTATAAAAATGTGCTCAAGTGTTAAATATTGATAAATATAGCATATTTCAACTTTTGAAAGTATTATAAACGATTTAGGGATTATTTAAACCTGAATATCCATTGAAAATCTAGGTGACTCATACTAGATGCTACTTTTTGAAAAAAACTCCAAATCGTGACTTTTACACTTTTACAATATTATAGTTTTCCCTATAATTAATTATTGGCTCTATTTAAGCAAAAATTATTTAGAGCGATTTTTTCAATGTTTTATTTTGTCAAAAAATCAAGTTTTGTCGTTAGAAAGCTGTGTGAGAGAGAGAGAGAAATGGTCCTACAGATCACAATGGTCAGAAGTTTCCGAGGAAACCATCGTCGGTTGGTGAGTCATACTTCAACTGGCAGTTTCTACTTGCAACAGAGCGTATCCTACACTTTGAGCGAGGTACATATACACCGAAACAGGCATGTAGTCACCTGCATGTGTGCATCTGGAAAAGAATAAGAATTGTTTTATGTGTGATTATGGCGATCAGTCGTCTGTCATCTTTCGACAAGCCGTGATCAAGTGCTAAAGAAGATATAAAACATGAACACCGTTGACGAGCCTGTTTCCACGTCGTTCCCTATATATGTGTGTGTGTCGTACTGGTATGTAAGGAAGCCCTAATTCATCGCTCTGCTTTCTTTGCGCATTACTAATATTCTGTTCACTCCTCGGAGTATTTTCTTCAACGGAAAGGACCCCCCCCCCGATTGGCTCTCATGCTGATGCTAAAAAATCACACTGTTGGTGTTTTTTTTATGAGCCTGGAGGGAATTTTCCACGATGTACCGACAACATAACCTATAATTTTCGCTGCATCTATCGAGAGTCTAACTACGGAGAGTCCAGCACATCGGGAAAGATAAACACTCGTCTTCCAGAGGGGACTTCTGGTCAGTGGCACATCGCAGTCAACGCAACTCCTGGTTCTGCGTTCATGGTTTTTTTTGTACTGCAAATTGAGGTCAGGCCTATGTCCATATATATATATCTACCTCGCCGATAAGCGCGCGAAATACTCGCGCCGCTGGACTCGACGTTTCATGCTTCGCTGCAAGGCGGCAACACCAGCGTCGTTATACGCGCATGTGTTGGGCCTGCGAAATACGCGCTGCGCGCGTGTTTTGAATATCGGAGCGCGCGAAATTTAAATTTTAAATTAATTTGGAATTTTAAATTTTAAATTCCAAATTGATCTAGTCGCACTCTTAGTAGTGATTTGATTGCGCGTATATTATATTATTCTAGTCTAACCTACAGTATTATTTGCACTTGTTTTCGTATTATTATTTTTATATTTTTATATTATTATTTTTACTAAAGATGTCGCGCACGTCATGCAAAAAGTACAATAAAATTCTTCGGCTGAATGCCAAGATCGCAGATGTAAGGATTGTGACTTGCCCTATCATGATATTTGTCATGACTGGGTAACTCTGACAAGTGGCAAATTTACGTGTCAGGAGTGTAGGACAAGAAAACTGCAAAAGAAGAAAAGCGATGCAGTTACTACTAGCATAGCTGCCATGTCGCAAAATAAGTCCACAAATACGATCAAAACACGCAGTCCGCTCATAAGCGGTACTATAAATAGTACTAGTAATACTAGTAATAATAGTGCAAATGATACTGCTGGTGTTAGTAACATTGGTACTGTTGACCCGGATGTTATGGTTGTGAACACTCCTGATAGAGTGCCCGACATGGATACTGCGAGCTTCAATGTTTCCGCGCCGATTATTAATGTACATAGTGATGTATATTAATAATCGAAGCTGAATACCGCGAAGCTAACAGCGTCAACACCATCCTTGAGCGCCATTTCTAGGAGTGGTTCAGTTGTGGATTCTGGTGGCATTCGGTATTGCTCACTGCCATCCTCCATGCTGGACCTCTTTGGTAATAGGTTTGACTTGCTGGAGAATGCGATCGACGGTCTGAAAGCTCTTCTCGTGGGGAAGCTCAGGGCCGCTAGTGTAGATTCGGCACCCTCTACAGCATTGGAGGAGTCGATCAATTGTCTGGTCGCCAGGGTTTCCTGGTTGGAAGAAACGATTGCTGAGCAGTCGTCTATGCTGGAGGGACTGCGCGGTGACTGTCTGTTGCTTCTGCAAGAAAACTCAATCCTCAAACAGGACATTAAAAGCCTTATGTCCAAAATAACATCTATCGTTGATAGCGCGGATGATGGTGGCACTGCCGAGGGTTGCCAGCGTGACCTCAGTGTTGCGGAAGACTCGCAAATCTTTGTCTCTCTTAGAGATCATGAAGGGACAGTATGCCCGAACACGGCAGATATTACTGGTTATAAAAATAGTAGTGTTTGTTTAATTAACGGTAACAACAATACAGATGCTGAGCAAATTTGCGATATTGCTTCTGACCTTGATGGGTCTCGATTGCGACACGACAAGCGGCGCCGGATTCGGGGTCCTCGATACTGGCTTGTGGTGGAGATTCAGCGGAAATAGTTATGACAAATATTAGTGATGGTTCCGATGCAATGTGTGCAGACATAGTGTTTGCTGTCCTCACCACGGCCGTCCCTTCAATAGTGAGATGAGATGTTGTATCCACGCGTCTGATCAGACCTGGAGCGAGGCTGAAGGGCGGCGCGAGGGCGCCGGATTCGACGCATCGGCGTTCACCATGGGTAGTTTGTCTCTCTCATCGTGAACTTGTGGATAAGATCATGCGTTCGAAGGGGAGATTCACAGCAATGAACACGAAGCACATCAACGTAACCTCTCTTAGTGAAGAAACGCGTGAAAGCCTTATTCAGAGTAGGATTTTTATTAATGAATATTTAAGCAAAGAGAATTTCAGTCGTTTTAACAATCTAAAACAGATTGTGCTGTTTGGAATTCAAATACACTTGGCATAGAGGCGGGCGATTCCTTACTAAGAGACAAGACGGTGGAAAAACGCACGAGTTTACTTCGGCAGCAGACCTGCATGCGTTGGCGGCTTCCTATGGGGAGATTGTTAAGACTGACGGGACTGTCGAGTCTGCAGCCAGAGAGGTTACAAGGGCTACTGATGATGTACCCAAGCGGCCTACAGTAGAAGGTCCGGCCTTGGTCCCAGCTGGTCAGGCGTAACTAGGTCAGGGTAAGAGAGAGACGAACAGGGAGGTGCTTCGAGCGGGGTTCCTCAATGCAACCTCGCTGTATGCGCATATGGGCATGTTTCGACAGTTTCTGGAGGGCGCTCGCCCATCATATCACTTGTTTGGCGTGGCGGAGACGTGATTTGGTTCTGAGGTTGACGACGTATTTGTCCAGGTTGATGGGTACTTCATTATGAGACAGGATAGGAATAAGCGTGGGGGTGGAGTCGCCCTTTACATCCGTAACGACTACAAAGCCACTCTACTGTGTTCCTCGCCAACGGAGGCAAAAGGAAAGCCGGGAACTCCGGAGTACTTAATCTGCAATATGCGACAGGGTACCATGCCACCTGTATTTGTTGCGCTAATTTACCGTCCACCGGGTATCCCAGTCTCAGATGATTCTGATCTTATTAATGACCTACGCAGATACTCAGTGAACTACGAATGCAGAATTGTAATGGGGGACATCAATGCAAACATGCTGTCGAGCTCTCACGATACACAGTTTTTTCGGGAAATCGCGCGAGAGTTGAATCTCAAATTTGTAGATCATGGCGCGACGCATCATGTAGGAGATTCTCACACCTGGATTGATGTGATCCTAACCGACGAAGACAATGTGGTGCTGAATGCGAGCAACTCACTGGCGACCTTTCCAAGTAGGCATAATGTAATTGATGTTGAGATTGACTATCACACGGTTAAACCTCCAACTCTCAACGGGCTTGAATATAGGGATTTCAAGGGTATTAAAACGGAGGAACTTCTGTCCCTATTAGCCGCTTGTGATTGGTCGCCAGTTGCTCGCACTGGAAGTGGAGTTGACACACGACTAGAAAATCTTAGTCACATTATCATGAATGTCATTGACTAACTTGCTCCACTCAAACAATTTAGACCCAAAGGAAAAATGCTTCCTCCATGGGTAGACTCAGACTTACGAGACTTGTACAATCGACGAGACGCAACACGTAGACGGTATAAACGTACGACACAGACACACCTATGGACGGAATATCAGATGTTAGCACAGGAGGCTGAAGAACGTACTGCGCTCGCGCGTGAGGCTTTTATTCAGAGCAGAATCTTTGATGCGCTTGATAACAATAAAAATGTGTGGAATGAATTGCATAATCTGAGCTTGGTGTCTAAAGCTAAGAACGACCTACACGACTTCACATCAAACGAATTAAATAGTCATTTCGCTGGAGTGTCCATATCGAACTCTGAAGGCGAGACAGACCTGGATGACATTGTGTCGATGGCTGGCGAGGGAGGATTCACTTTTCGTGACATCACCCTTACTGACGTCGTGCTTGCTGTCGCTCATTTCTCGTCTCAAGCAAAGGGGTAAGATGGAATTCCGCAGAACATCATTGCGAAATCGTTACCCATTATAGGCCAACATCTAGTGACACTGTTTAATATATCGCTATCAACGGGGACTTTTCCGACGGCTTGGAAGACAGCACACCTTGTGCCGCTTAAGAAGACACCAACTCCATCAGCAGTCTCGGACTTTCGTCCAATAGCCCTGTTGTGCTTTCTCTCCAAGGTTCTGGAAAAATTGGTACACGACCAGATTGTTGAATTCTTGGAAGCTCAAAAAGTTCTTAACCCTCACCAGACTGGTTTTCGACGCAATAATTCAACGCAAACAGCACTGCTTAAACTCACAGAAGACATTAGGACGGGTATTGACAGTGATAAGCGCCTCCTGACAATTTTGCTACTGTTTGATTTCAGTAAAGCCTTTGATACTATTTCACCATCTAAACTCCTTCGCAAGCTGCTTGGAATGGGTTTCTCTAGATTGACGGTCATGTGGGTTCGATCATTCATAACCGGACGTAAGCAGAGAGTGGTTACCAGAACAGACGGGGACTCTGATTGGTTAACAACCAACCTTGGTGTCCTGCAGGGCTCGATACTGGGACCTCTTCTTTTCAGCTTGTACATCAATGATTTAAAAGATGTTTTGTATAAATTAAAAAGCCCACGGAGGTATTTGGATGAGGAAGTCACGCACCTGCTATACGCGGATGACCTGCAGGTATATACTCAGGTCACGAGGGATGATCTAGTTGGGATGAGGGTGGGTCGCATGCCGGCTGTGGCGCGCTCTGTATCGGCATGGGCATCTAAGAATGCGCTGCACCTCAACACAAAGAAAACGCAGGCAATCGTTTTCGGTTCTGAGCATAACATTAATCACCTTCAGAGGCTAAACCTGCAGGGTGTTGAGGTTGAGGAGGGTGTTTTCGTGCCCTTTGTCGATGTAGTAAAGAACCTTGGTGTGATCATGGACTCTAAACTTACATTGAAACCACAGGTGGATGCTGTTAGCCGCAAGGTTAACAGAGCCCTTTATGGGCTGAGATCTTTTAGGTCCTGCACCACTGAGGTTCTGCGCAAGCAGCTGGCCAGGAAACCTTGTCGTTTCTCACCTGGACTATTGCTCGGTGGTTTATCTAGATGTGTCGGAGGAGCTTCAGACGAGACTGCAGAGGTTACAGAATTCATGTGTGAGATATATTAGGGGTGTTGGACGGGGCGAGCGCATCACCCCTCACCGCAGCGAGCTGAACTGGTTGGACGTTAGTGATCGAAGAGCCTATTTTGCGGCGGTACTTGTATACAAGGCTTATTCTATGGGGCAGCCGCCATATCTTTCTGCCCTCTTCGAAAAAATCAGTGCAGGTCCTCGGCGAGAGTATCCAGGGAACTGGCCTTACCGAAGTCGCGCACTGAGGTGGGCCTAAAATCGTTTCGAGTTTTTGGGGCGAGGCTGTGGAATTCGCTGCCAGACAGCATAAGAACCTTGGCCTCGCTCTCGAGATTCAAAGTGGCTCTGCGTAGCCATATAATGAATTTAAGCGAAAATCGAGCCTTACGACGAATTTGTATATGAGGCTGCATATTTGCTGCAACAGCTCTGTAAACGTTGTATTAGATGAATTGACTGTGATATTGACTGTGATAATGTAAATCACTGTGATTGACTAGAAAAGAATAAGGACCTAGCGCGCAACTTGTTCTCTACAAGTGCCGCTAAGAGCCAAAAAAATTGTACTGAGTGAACTTTGTAATGATTTATATTTTTTGACTTGCTCAAATAAAATTTATTCTATTCTATTCTATTCTATAATGCATACTCTGCTAACATTATCGTTATCGGCAGTTGCAGTAGCAAATATAACAGTAGATATAGCTTCAGCTCCAGAAGTGGAACCAGAAAAATCTCCGTCACTATCATCCACCATAGACAAGGAGATAGTAAGCGATACGGAAGAGGTGCTTCTACAATTTCGACCGAATCCGCTCTCAGACAAGGAAATCGCGTATGACAGCTACGAAAAGGAGGAGGAGAAAGTGGTAAATCAAAAGTAAGTTATTGTACACAAGAATTTAGAAGTGGTACGCATCGACAATATTTTTGCGACAGCAGCTATAATATCTACTGAAAGTGTACTTGTCTACTGAGTGTAATTGTCAGAGCCCCAGCAGTAAGCAGACTAGTGCTGCTATTACCGTACAAAAGCTGTAGCGTTTTTGCAAGCGTGAGCAGCCACGACTAACACGAAAAGTGTCGTGCGTATTTTGCAAACGTCAATTTTACTGCCAAGGAAAATCCGATAAAGTGTCTGACAGAAATTAACAACTCATCGGTACAGCTTTTAATGTGGTTGGACTGTTTTAGATTTTATTCAAGGACCACACATACTTTTGAGCAAGCTAAGACGGTATACAATTGTCATCCAAACACATCACTTATTTGGCATGGTCGAAGAACGGAAGTATTGAAATTAAAATCAGGACATAAGCCATGCTTCATTGTACTGTATTTAACAACCACACAGTTTTGTATGATTTATCGAAAAGATCTTCGTAAACGGGAATAAAGGTTGAAGAAAAAATTTATTTATTGACTAAAATGAAGAAAGTAATATTTCTTTTTAGAAGAGCAAATAAACAATATTCAAAGTAGCTGGCTAAGAAGTGTTAAAAATTAGTGTAAGAATAAAAGTGTAAATAAAGAATAATTAAAGTTGCCGAAGAGTGGAACATTACCGACGTATTCTTTAAGAATTACGAGGACACGGTTGAGCGCATGGTTGTTAATCCTACGGATGATGGCTTCGATACCTTCAAATGTGAGTATATTATTTTTAAAATGGTTTTTTTAAAATGTGTGTGTGTGCTAGACAATACACGAACATTCTAACTCAATTTATGTAAAATCTTATCAGTAAAAGTCACTTGATTAGACTGCTCAAGATACTTGAATTTTTTACGATTAGTACAACATTTTCTGATATAAATAATTATATTTGTAATCATTAATATCACAATAAATTAATTCGATAACATAATCGAGTTTTTAAATGGCACCTACTCGTATTCATATTTTTATTCCTTCGCAAGATCAAGCCCCGACTCTGATTTCGCCGATGCTCACACCGACGAACCTGGGTCTCAAACCGTGTCGTTGCCGAATTTTTCTTTGTTTTTAATATTCAAAGAAAAAAGTATGAGTATGATAATGCAGCTGCGCTGTTATAGCGAGAAAAAACATGACTAAGAAGATGCAGCAGTATGGTACGGACTCTAATGCACGTACAAATGTCTTCAGAGCTGGTCAAAGACATTGCTCCCGAATTTTGAAGCATTAGCAAAAAGAGGATGACTAAGATGTAAGTATGGCAGTATTACACCTGGAAGAGAGCACCCATCAGTAATGGTTTAACTCTCTCCGGGTGATTATCATACGCGACTGCAACTGTGTCCAGTGCTAGGACAAGGTCGCTTCCTGATGTGGTTCGTATGCAATTAATAGCTCCGTCGTCGTCGTCGTGACTCATATACATTTCCGAGAATGCACGTGTCGCCGTCGCTACCGCCGCCGCTGATGAGTCATCAGTGTGCGCAGTGAGAATGATGCGCTGCACTGTCAGTTGCTAATATGCTCTCGTCGCGTAACGTCGACGACGGCGACGATGATGAGCACTGTGGTTATTTTTCTTGTCTTTTTTTTCTGAATCCAAAGTGCAGCAGAAGGAGACAACAGCAGCATACTGGTGACGGAGATGGTGGTGGTGGTGGTGGTGGTAGTAGTGGTGGGGGAATAACGTCTCTCTACCTCCATATTGCACATGCGGATTGGACGGCGGCGGCCGCAGCCGCGGTTAGTGTGCGAACTTGTGAGTGGACGGTTCGTCGGAAACAGGGTGCGTGGTGCCTTTGCGAGTGGTCGAGCGTCCTCTCGATGGTTGCGCCGCCGCTGTGAGTGCCGCGGAGATAGCCTGAAGCGTGGTAGACTGCTACTGTATCAGCGTGACCAGCTGCGTCAAGGTTAGATGGAACGATGTCATCTCGTCGACTGTCGCGGGCTGAGCGATGCCACCTGATGCGGTGTTGGAGTGCTGAGCCGGTTGACAGCATTAACATGCTGTACAACATTGACTGTCGAAGGCGTGTTCATGAGCTGATCGGCGAGAGTTGCGAGCTGGTCGAATGACGTTGCGTTGAGTACACGTCCGCGTCCGTGACGGCGGAACCCGCGAGTTGCGTAATGTAGCGCAGGAGCTGTGATGGTTTCCTGTCGTCAAGCTGGACCTCCTTGAGCAGCTCATGGAGCTGACGATCTGTTGAGACTGCCAGACGGTTCAATAGCGGTCTTCAGAGTGTTGACCCGGTTAGTCGCTGGTGGGACGAGGATGACATCTGCGATTTCCTGGATGACGTCCGGCAGTAGTTGAGCATCGAGCAGGTCGTACTTGCTGTTGTCGCTACGAATCTGATTGGTGTTGAATGCCGCTTCTAACTGTACAAACCATAATTTTGGGTTAAAGCTCCAATATTAGCGCACAGCGTATCGTTGATTTGACTTCAGGACGGTTGTCGCTGTTGTTGGGAAGCGGGGGTGAATCGGAACGCAGTCAGGTGCAGAAAAACGCTGCTGATTGCCGAGAGGATACATGGCGTCGTCGGCTGGTGCGTTGTTGTCGCGGTGTTGTCCGTCGGCGAGCTCGTTGGTACCAGCTGCAGTTGTTGCTGATTTAAAGCGAGATGTGTTATTGTTGCTCGACTGTGCTGTTGTCGAGTACCTGTTGGTCATGGATCGTTGGTCGCTGGTGATTCGCGTTTTGGGGGCCATGCTGGATCATAGCCGGGTCGTGCCCGCGCAAGAAATTCCGCGCGCGTCGTGCGGAGGCGTGCTGCGCCGCTCGTGTGCGGGAGAGCGTAAGCGAAGCACTGTTGAGTGCTCGGAGCGTTGCGATGTGGTGCGATGTATAACCACTTTGAGCGGGCGATGTGGACGGCGCCAGCGGAATATGTGAGATGTGCGCTATTAGAGGGCCCCAATATGGGTGCTCAGCCTGGTGAAGGGCGGCGCTGCGCGGTGGTTTAAAACAACCGTTAATGCGCGAAATCAATCGCGACGCCAAATGAGAAGGTGAATGCGTATGCGCGGATCACGAAGAGTGATAAAGTCAAGTGCCCGCTGCGGTGGAGTCGTCACGCACCAGGTGCCTTGCGAAGACGGCGATAGAAAAAAGCAACTCGCGTCTCGCGTTTTTAAAAGCACCGTTGGCTGTAGAGAGGCTTCGGTGTTGACGTTTTCGAAAACGGCCGTTGGGTGTTTAGAGTTAGTTTAAACATATGAGTACCCAGGCAGGCATTACTAATCCTGCCGTCGATTCCGATCGGGTATCAGCCCCGGTGGTCGACGCTCGCCTCCTTGGGGATAAACCCCTTGGATCTGGGAGAGGCGAAAGTACGCTTTCGATGCACAACACAACCAGCCCCATTGTAGGTAACCTGGCACGGGAAGGCAATGTTAATGCTACAGGAAAGAAGGCAGAGAATATGGAGGTAGACGCAGATGGCGACAAGCGAGCAGAAAGCGCGACCTCCAAAAACGTGCACCTAGATCGCCTTGGCAGCAAAATCGATGAGCTGATCGATTATGTCAGGGACAGACACAATCTGCACAAACAAATTAAGGATCTCGCCCGGAGCATAAGGACCAGCTACAGGGCTCTCTGCTCTGCAGACGATAACCTTATGCAGTGCCAACGGCCAGGGACTAAGGGCAAGGTGACCCAAACAACCCCTGGCCTTCTGGAAAGGGCAATTAGCCAAGCAGAGGCGAATGAAGTGACCCCTGAGCCGGTCGGCAAGGGGAAACCATAGCAGGCTAGCCGCGTTAGTGGGGCGAGCTCTGCAAGAAGAGTAGCCGACGACAATGTCCGCCAGAGGGAGAAAAACTCGTGGCAAGAGGTGGTGACAAGGAAGACAAAGAAGAAAAAAGAAAAAAGCGTAAACAGGAAGGATAACACTGGTGCTCGTGGCCAAGACCAAAAAGGCACCAGAAAAAGTAGGACGGCAAGAGCAAGACCTCCTAGACCTGACGCGTTAGTCATCAAGGCCGAGGGTGGAAAAAGCTACGCCGAAATCCTAAAGAAAATGAAGGCAGAGCCTAGCCTAGAAAAGTTAGGAAACAGCGTACATAGAATACGCAAAACAACAGCAGGAGATCTGCTACTCGAACTACGACGTTCCAAGGAGGTGGAAACAGCTGAGCTCCAGGAAGCGGTGAAAGCAGTACTAGTGGAAACTGCTACAATCAGGGCGCTGCATCATGAAGAGGCCATCGAGATTAAAGATCTTGACATGCTGACCACTAAGGAGGACATAGTGGACGCACTACGCAAAAATAACGAGGAAGGACATAATTTCGAACCTACGGCGGTTAAGTCGCTTCGTAAAGCTTATGGAGATACGCAGAAAGCAATAGTACAGCTACCTGCCCAGATAGCCCAGAAGTTTATCAAGAGTGAGAAGATAAAGATAGGGTGGGTTATCTGCCGAATAAGGGCAATAAAGCGAGACACCCGCCCGCTCAGGTGCTATAAATGCTTGGGCTTCGGCCATACTGCTGCAAGCTGCATTGAGCAGCACGACAGAAGCCGCTGCTGCTACAAATGTGGCTCAGCGGGACATGTAGCGAAAGACTGCACAAATCAGCCCAGCCGCATTCTCTGCAGAGGAAAGGACGACGTAGAGAAAAGCGACCATGCCGCAGGTAGCCATAATTGCCCAGCGTACCAAGCGGCAGTGAAAGCCACAAAACAAAGAAGATGAGAATAGTACAGTTAAACCTGAACCACTGTGAGATAGCACAGGACCTTCTCTGTCAGTACGTCCGTGAGCAGAAGATTGACGTTGCTATAATCAGTGAGCAGTACAGAGATCTTGAACAGCCAAGGTGGGAATCCGATGGCTCCGGTAAAGCAGCTATTTGGGCGTGCAGAGACCTTACCTTTCAAAGTAGGATGAATGTCAAAGAAGCAGGTTTTGCCAGCGCAAAGATTGAGGGTATACAGGTATACAGCTGCTATGCCCCACCCAGTGCGCCAATAGATCAGTTTCAGCAGTTCTTGGACCGGCTAGTACGAGATGTCAGGGCTAAAAAACCAGCTATTATAGCTGGGGACTTTAACTCATGGGCGGTTGAATGGGGCAGCCGAAAAACCAATAGAAGAGGACAGGCCCTACTAGAGGCATTCACACTTCTGGACTTGGTGCTGGTGAACGAAGGCAACGTACCAACCTATAAAAAGGTGGACGCTGAATCAGTGATCGACTTAACATTTGTTAGTAGATCTCTGGTAAAAGAGGTGAGTAAATGGACCGTAAGCGATCACTTCACTAATAGTGATCACCACGCCATTATAATAGAGCTGGGCACACAAAACATGGTACACTGTACTAACCCTATAAGTACGAAAATGGAATGGAAAGCTAAGGAGTACGACAAGGAACTATTTCTGATGATGTTAGGAAATATCCAATTGACGGGATCAGCAGAACATAAGGCTGAACAAATGACAAAATGGCTCACCCGAGCCTGTGACGCAGTTATGCCAAGAAAAGTGCCCAATCAAAGATGGGCACCAGTATATTGGTGGAACGAGAAGATTAGATCAGCGCGCTCCGCCTGCCACCGAGCACGAAGGCTTGAGCAACGGGCAAGGAAAAAGTTTTACCGAACCGGTATTGGAAGCGAAGCTGTAGAAGAATGCAGCAGAAGAAAGAAGCCAAGTGCACCTCAAGAAGTGCATCAGTGAAAGCAAGCAGAGATGTCATAAGGAGCTGCTAGAAGAGGTCAATAAAGATCATGGGGCAGGCCCCCACCAAAGTGCCCAGAGGTACTAAAGAGGGTAGTGACAAAACTTTTTCCAAGTCAGCCGGACGCACCATATGCTATAGCAGAGGAAGTGCGGGAAGAAGATATACCTCCAATTACAGTTGAGGAGCGACTCGTAGCAAGCAAGAGGGTAGGAAACAATAAGGCTCCCGGTCCTGACGGCATACCAAATGTGGCTCTGAAGCATGCCATCGAGGCTAAACCTGAAGAATTTGTTGGCCTCTACAATGCATGCCTAGCAGAAGGGAGATTTTCGACGAAATGGAAAAAGCAGCGACTTGTGTTGTTACCTAAGGGTAACAAAGCGCCCGTAGGGGAGACATCGTACAGACCACTATGTATGATGGACACTCAAGGAAAAATACTGGAGTGCATTATCAGTAGCAGGATGGAGTGCATAATCGAAGAGACCAAGGGGCTTGCCGAGCACCAATATGGCTTTCGGAAGTGCCGATCTACTTTGGACGCGATCGGCCTAGTGCTAAACACAGCCCGAGCAGCTATCAGTGGAAAACGGTGGAAGGGCGGAACAAAGAAGTACTGTGCAGTTATTACTTTGGATGTCAAAAACGCATTCAACTCTGCAAATTGGACGAAGATACATGAAGCGCTGGAAAAGCTTGAGGTGCCCACCTACATCAGGAGGATGATGGCCGACTATCTGAAGGACATAACTTTACTGTACGAAACGGATTGCGGCACTGTAACCTACAAGGTCACAGCAGGTGTTCCACAGGGATCGGTACTGGGCCCGCCATTGTGGAACATTATGTATGACGGAGTGCTGAGACTACAACTCCCGCGGGAGGCTATGCTAGTAGGATTCGCAGACTACATAGCTCTTGTAGTAGTAGGGAAGGAAAAAGAAGACGTCGCTGAACTCACCAATGAAGCGATCACCACCATCCAGAGGTGGCTGAGAGAAACGGGACTTGAACTCGCTGGACACAAGACCGAGGCGATCCTGATATCTAGCAGGAAAAAAATGGAGACGATCGCCCTAATGATAGATGGCCATGAGATAACCTCTAAATCGACTATCAAGTATTTGGGCGTTACTATAGACGACAAGTTGACGTTTAAACAGCACCTTGAATTAGCAGGTAAAAAAGCGTCAAGAACGACTGCTGCTCTTTCTCGACTCATGCCGAATGTCGGTGGAGCTACTCAGAAGAAAAAGAAGCTGTTAGCAAGTGTCAGTACATCAATTATGCTGTACGGGGCACCAATTTGGGCAGATGCAATGGCAATAAAAGCCTATGCGCGAAACCTGTCATCCGTGTATAGACGGAGTGCGCTAACAGTAGCGTCTGCTTACCGCACGGTATCGGACGATGCAATATGCGTCGTGGCAAGCATGTCACCCATCGACATCTTAGCACTAGAGAGGAAGGCCATATACATGGCAAAACAGGAGAACAGCGATAGAACGAAGGCAGAAATCTGGGACGCTGCCAGAGAACAAACAGTAGCTGAGTGGCAGAGAAGATGGGACAGTAGTCTGAAAGGGCGCTGGACGCACCGACTTATACCAAAGATTGAAGACTGGATCAAAAGAAGACACGGGGAAGTAAACTACTACCTCACGCAATTTTTGACGGGACATGGATGCTATCGAGCATACCTGTGTAGATTTAATTTAGAAGACTGCCCAGACTGCCTAGCATGTTTGGACATGTGCGAGGATGCTGAGCGTGTTTTTTGCTACTGCTCGCGTTACCAGCAGGAGCGTGAAGAGTTTGAACGCTACCTCCAGACCAGAGTAACTCCTGAGTCTATTATGGTAGCTATGTTCGCCACCGCTGAGGGCTGGCACGTGGTTAGTAACTACGCCGCGGTCATCCTCAAGAAAGTGAGGGGCGACGAAGAGAGAAGAAGACGAGAGATGCTGCAAGAAGCTGACGACCGGACGATGCGGTAAGAAGTAGACGGCAGCCTATAATGAAGAAGGTACGATAGTAGATTTACTAGATATGGACGCATAAGGAATGACAATCACATTAAGGAGACAAGGGCAATGTCCCTATGCCCCCCCGCGAAGTAATACTTGACCGTGGTACCGCGGGGGAAAAAGGCACTGAAGACGGAGCTTGGCCCTCCTCACTGACAAATCGGTAAGGAGAGCGAAGAGGATTCGGGTTGCAATTGGATTCTATATTCGGTCGCAAAACGACCGAGTGGTGAGAATTTAGTTGGTGAGAATTCAACACACGGTGGCTGAGGCCATGTCATGGTCTATTAAGATTTTTCCCTCTAACCTCTTTCTCCAATAAAAAAAAAAAAACACACACTACGAGGGGGAGCTGTACCCCATGTGGCGCGTCCTTGGGTGTCGGATAGAGGAACGCTCGCTGTAAGCGCATAGTACTACGTACGTAGTGCTGCAAACAGAGGGTAGGAGAGAAATAAAATATCTCCCGCGAACCAAGCAGCTTATTGAAGATCTGTCACTACCGGAAACAAGGTTTGATCTTAGGGTTATGACTAAGCAGGCACTCGCCGATTGCCGCAGTCCGACTCGACTTCGGCTGCTGAAGGGAAAGGATACGAGACAAACTGGGTTCTGACACTCCCAGGCTGCCGGAAAGTACACGGGCCCGGGGATGTTTCGCCGACACGCCCTAGCTGCCCTATCATCCGGCGAAAATCCCAATGACCTCAATAGTGCCGGGTAGCACCCGGAACGGACCCTATTGTGGTCAGAGGGGAGGCCTCGTTACCCTTTCCCGGAGGCTTTCTGAGGAAGACCTGCGCTGGGGCATGAGGCCAGAATTCACACCTGTGAAGCATAGCTTCGCGGAGAGAGCTCAGTGGAAGGTAGGTGACTAAAGTTGAAAGAGGAGGATAAATAAAAATAAAAATGCAATGTACATCAAAGAAACCAAACTTGGGGACTTCGGATACTCCAAAAAGTGTCTTAGAAACTGGGTTCCCTACCCAGAGATCGGACGATAACAGCAGTCTCAGTAGAGAAACAATTGCTATGGAGTGTAGTCCAATAAATACTATTTCTGAAAGGGCAATACGGGCGGAACAAAAGCAAGTAAATCAAGGAGGCAGTAACTCAAACTGGAACTACAACCTTGAAAGAAGACCAGCTGGAGCGTCTAGGAGAAAAGAAGCAGGAACTAAGAGAGTTTGTAAGGGCCCAAAATAACGTCCACAAAACTATCAAGGACATGACACGAAGCATTAGTGTCATGTATAAAAGTTTGTGCAGCGCGGAGAATGACCTGCTACAGTGCCAACGTCCAGGAACGGAAGGCAAGGAAACTCAGACAACACGAAGTCTGAAACCGAAAAAGGCGGGTAAACCAAGGGAGGCCTTAAATACTCCGCAGAATAGGAGTAACAAAGAGGAGAAAGAGAGTAAAAGACCTAAAGAGGCAACTTGGCAAGAGGTCGTTACAAGAAAGACAAAAAAAAGGAGAAACAGTCAAGTAAGGAGAACAACAAGGCTCCTGGCGTATATTTATATGATATTACCCCGGCTTTTATGAAACTTTACCTTCCTGAGGGATTTTCGTTAAGTAAAACGTACAACGAGAAGTGACACACTTTCAATGACTTCAAAGCTTTATTTATTCACTCTCAAACCGGCCACAATAATACAATACAACATATCGACGCAGACCGCGCGTTCTGGTAGTATACATTTATATATTGACGCTTCGTGCACAACGATCCGTACTTTCTTTCTCTCCCGACTCACACAACTGGCGCCTCTCGGCAATTACACGGCAACAATAGTGATCAATAAGCTACCTGGCTAACTGACTGTTAATGACTGCCTTCCTCTCGTCACACAACTCCACTCACACAATCTTATAAACACAGCGGTACCCACTCTATTTCTTTCTTTCTTTCTCTCTCTCTCCCTCACTCACACACACACGCATACACACAAACACACACAATTAAGGAGAACAATAAGGCTCCTGGCGTTAACAACCAGAGTAGGACCAGTAGAAACAAAACACAGCGGGCAAGACCGACCAGACCGAACGCTCTTATCATTAAGGCGCCGGAAGGAAGGAGCTACGTGGACATTTTGTCAACATTGAGAACTGCTCCTTCACTGAATGCCATAGGAGATAGCGTAAATAAAATACGCAAAACGGTGGCGGGAGATCTCCTCATAGAGCTCAAACGCACAAAAGAAGTTAAAACTGCAGACTTCCAAGAAGCGGTTAAAGCAGTACTAGTGGAGGGAACCACAATAAAAACACTGCAGCAAGATGAGACCTTTGAAATAAGGGACCTCGACATACTTACTACTTACGTTTTGGTGCGACGATACGGCTGGAAATATGAACGACACAGAAAATTGGAACAAGGGACTTGTAGAGAGACGAAAATTACTTGCTGCTATTAAACCTGTTGATATGGTTGGACACCTCCACACAGATTTATTTAATCAAGGGAAACTACTACTATACGGTATCGAAGTGCGAGTGCGTTTGTTAAAGTCTCGCGATAACTTTTGCCTCATGGATCCTACAAACACTCATTCCGTACACATTGAGGAGGCCAATCTTCTAGTCAGGCGCATGAAAATTAGTCCAGGTATATTTTCATCGTCCGGGTATATTTCTAGTACACGCTCAATCGCTCTCACGAACAACAGCTAAACATTCTCTGATAACAGTGGAAGTCAAAACAGTCACTATGCATAGTGGTGTAGATGACGAAAGATTGAACAATATCATATTGGGCCAGATGTCGAAAAGAATTATCCTGGGCTTTGTCAATAACAAAGCTTTCAATGGCGATCGTGCGCTTAACCCCTTCAATTTTGAATATTTTAATATAAACTTTCTATGTTTGTACGTTGATGGGGTACAGGTACCCTCAAAGCCGTTATAATCAGACTTTACAACGAGAAATCTATATGTGGATGCGTATCATACGCTCCTCTCCGGTACAGGTATACACTTTCTCTATGAGGGTAATGAAGTGACGCGTGAATCCTATCCCCATGGCTACAGTCTATTCACTTTTGATTTGACTCCAGATTTATCGGCGAAGGACTGTACACATTGGAATTTGATTCAACACAGAAGCGTGAAATTAGAAGTCCGTTTCAGTAATGCTCTAATGGAGGCGGTAAATTGCATTCTGTACGCAGTGTATGATAATCTTTTGCGTCGCATCAAGTTTTCATATATTTCAGCTATTGAAAAGTTTACCTCACAGATGTCGCTACTCCGTGCACCGCATATATATATAC